>CM069866.1:27608540-28808540 GCA_036172795.1 Pelodytes ibericus
TTTAACCCCTCATAATGCCAGAATTTTGCCATTCAATATTCCAGCATTTAACCCCTCAATATGTCAGAATTTTGCCATTCAATATTCCAGAATTTAACGCTTCAATATGCCAGTATATGTCACTAAATATGCCAGAATGTGTCACTCAATATGCCAAAATTTGCCACTCTATATGCCAGTATTTACCCCTCAATATGCCAGTATTTAAACCCTCAATATGCCAATTTTTAACCCCTCAATATGCCACAATTTGTCACTCAATATGCCAGAGTTTAACCCCTTAATATGCCAGAATTTGTCACTCAATATGCCAGAATTTAACCCCTCAGTATGCCAGAATTTGTAACTCAATATGCCAAAATTTGTAACTCAATATACCAGTATTTAACCCCTCAATATGCCAGGATTTAACCCCTCAATATGCGAGAATTCGTCACTCAATATGCGAGAATTTAACCCCTCAACATGCCAGGATTTAACCCCTCAATATGCCAGAATTTGCCACTCAATATGGCAAAATTTGCCACTCAATATGTCAGTATTTAACCCCTCAATTTGCCAGTATTTTGCTCATCATCACCCTCCTCTCCCCTTCCCTAGTACTTACCTTAGTTTCTGCTCTGTCTCCTGGTTGTCTCCTCCATGCAGTCTTCCCTCCTGCACGGAGGAGGGAATCACAGCCACCAGATGTGACGTAACATCCTGTTGCACTTAAAAAAAAATTCAGGCAGCCGAATCCAGTGGATGTGGTTGGCAGAAAAAAAAAAAAGTTTAGTAGCGTGATGCACTGCGGGGGATGGCGGCAGCATGAGTGTCACCCCCGCTGGGAGTGTCACCCGGTGCAGTCCGCACCCCCTGCACCCCCCTCAGGACGCCACTGCCTACAAGCATAAAGGGGTTAAAGTGATAAAAATAGAGAGACATATGGCACTAGTAAAGATTAAAACCAGTGGCAATTTAAAATGTAATACTGGCAGATCTTTTTTCCATCACCTCAAATGAATTGTAATGAGTAGACTCATGAGACTTTTCTTCTTCTGGCTAAAGCTGGCAGATCAGTAAAAATGATCGGCATGAGGTCATTGTAATGAGTCTATGGAGACAGTACCATGCCTGGTATATTTTTGGAACTCAAGGTGGCCAGTCTAGTGAAATAACTCACTACACACTGCTCAGGACTAGTATAACTTCCCAAGAAGGACTGAAGCTTCTCTAGAAATGAGTGAGCCTATTGCTCATAAGATCCTTGATATTGATATATTGTTTGGTTTTTCTAATAGTTTGTTCATCCTCCTGGTTAGAGAAACCAGGTAATATCTTTATTGCAATGTGTGCTCTGTTTCGCTAAAAACCTTCATTGTAGCTTCTGTTATGTGTCATTCAGTGAACAAGCATAAACAATGTTATGTCGCTAGACAGAGCATGCTCAGTCCATTTATTATCTCATGAGTATTTAATATGATCTCATAAAATGACATAACAGGGGGAAATAAAAACTGATAATATACTAGATATTTAGGATATTTAGCAATTTTGCCCCTTAAAAGGTATCTCATAAAGGATATTTTTCATCTTTAGATTTAGTGTAAAATACATTTACACAGATATTCTTTTCTTATTTTTAACTGATGTAAATTGGAATTTTCTGTATAGAATGAAAAATTGTATTCACTGTTTGCTGAGATATAAAAATTTGTGGCTGGAAATTCCACATTGGTTAAAGTTCATAGTTGTGATCCAATATAATGTTATTTATTTACAGAGGTGCATTTAGGTGGAGTGTGCAATTCATATTTCCAAATATAAACTCTCACGTACAGATATATTTTCAAGTATTGTTCTATAAGAGTGGTAGACATCCTTGTAGACAAAATAATAACACTCATTAAAAAAACAAAAAACATAAAATGTATGTGATATTTGAATGCTACCTACTTAATTACTATACCTGTGAAGACATGAAAAATATCAGCTATTGCTAATACAGCATATTTTCTAGGTTTGTACAGAAAGAAGTTGACAAAATCGCTAATTATGAAAATGAAAAAAAAAAAGACATTCTATCAGTTAGGTATTTTATTTTGCTAAGTCTACAAAATGATTGTAGGGAGATTTTCTAGTAGACTTTGCAGACCCTTTAAGGATGAGGAACACGAATGCTAAACTTTTAAATGTATATGCATTGTCTGTTCTTATTGGTTGGAGTGTAGCAATTGTTACAGTGTTGTAAACTCTTTGGCTCCAAGCCAAGCTGGGTGCAAGATTGTGTTTTTTCACTACCTTCCTGTTTTCTTATTGTTTTAGTCACAGTAGTAATTTCCTTGCCAGCGCTGGTTGGATTATCTTTGAAGTCCACCCTATTGGGAATTGGGAGCCGTTTCCTGCTGGAGGTTGATGACATCACCAGTGGCGGATACACCATATGTGCTAGGTGGGCGCCACACATCTAAAACAGAGCACCACGCTTGTATTTCTGGGGTTAGTGTTCTCCGAGCAGAGAGCACACAAACCCCAGAAACACATCCGAAACGACGCTGCATTGAATTCGGCAACAGAGTCACTCAATCTGTTGCCAATTCAACAAGCGCGAAAAGTGAGTGACTCTGTTGCCGAATTCAACTCAGCATTGTCTTTCGGATGTAACGACGTCTCGGGTATTTCCGGGGTTTGTGTGCTGGCTGTTCTCAGCACACAAACCCCCGGAAATACACTAGACGTCATGCCTCCAAATGACAGGCTGGCAGCACGCCTTTCACTCAGGGGCACGATACGCTCCTGGACATCACCAGGAAACTACAGCTCTGGTCAATATGTTGGATAAACCGTCTGCTGAGGTTGATGATTTTGCAGCTGTTGGGTCACACAAATATGGTAATTTTCTGTTTAAATACTGTTAATAGCTAAAAAGCTGTGGCCAAGCCCTTCCCCATTAACAGGTTGTTTGTGTTTTTATTTAATGTGCTTGGTTGGGATTCTTGGTTCGAAAGTTTAAGTCATGGGCCTAAGTAGTCAAGGACAGATAGTAGTTTATATAAATCTATGTAGCTTCCAGGCCATCCAAAATGTATTAATTTTAGGTGAGGTTCTTAGAAACATGATAAGACTGATTTGGCAAACCTGCAGCTGAATTCTGGTATCAAAAGAAAACCCTTCCCGGATTATTTTCCAGAGCTGAGAGCTTGATTTAAGTTAACAAAGGTTCTACTGGGAATAGATCTGTATTTTTAGTAACAAGGATAGCCATTGTGTCCATAAAAGGACACCAGTATCCATGGCAAGGTCTGTGAAGCAGTAGTGGGAATGGGTTAAATAAGTGTATTGAGAGGGGAGGCAAACTCAGGGACCGCCCCGGCCACCAAACTCCTAGCTATGCCACTACTGTGAAGGTCCATAGAACATCATTAAATGTCTATCACAAAGTCCAGTACATGTCCACTATGAAAAGTGTTGTAACCTACCCTTTGTTCTGAGATATGTGGTAAATATGGGAATATTTAAATTTAGGATGAACCTACTTCCACAAAACTAAGTCTTTAAATAAAATGTATTATCATAAAAAAATAACTGACATATTTACAACTCTCCAAAAAGATTCTATAAGTTATACAAAATGTGTCATCAGCTAGGAAATAACATTGCATTCCGGTTTTGTTCACATACGCACAAAATTGCAATTGCACATATTTATAAATATATGGCACATAAAAAATTGCACACTTTACTTAGAGATGCTTATACTGCATTTTTTTTTTTTTGAGTAGAACTTGTTTCCCTTTGAGCTTGGCTGCTGCTACTTCTTCACTGAAGCTCAGCATATGAAATCTCTTTGTACAATTGGTATATCTATTTCTCCTTTGATTATCAAGTAAAGTAGCAAAGTTCAGGCCTTTCATGCTTCTAGCTGGATATTTATGTATTGAAGTATAGACCTCTGTACTTTCCTCCCAAATTTCATAAAATTCAAAACAATATCAACTGGATTGGATCTACCTAAAAAGAGAGAGCATGTTAGAACCCTGTGTAACCCAGTGTTATGGTACAGGAGTCCAGTTGCAAGAGCAGGCTCAGAGGCCCTGGTGCAGACTTGTCTCCAGGTTTGTGTGGCCACATTCCAGGGCCCGCAGCAGGTATCCAGTCCAAGGAAGGACCATATACCCTGCAGGATCCTGGAGCCAGGCTTGGGATTTAGAACTGCAGGTTTCACAGGCAAGACATGGCAGGCTGAGAGGCAAGGCAAACTGAGATGGGGACACAAGGGGTTATAGGTAAGCAGACAAGAGAAACAGAGAAATGAACAGAGAAAACATAGACGACAACATCACAGACATAAAGCAAGTATCCAGTCCAAGGAAATTCCATACCCTGTAGGTTCCTGCAACCAGGCTTGGGAGTTAGCACTGCAGGTAACACAGGCAGGACATGGCAAAACAAATACACAGACATTAAGCACAGAACTAGCAGTAGGACCTATGATGGATGGTAAAAGGTGAGGGTTTAGTTATATGATAGCTGATAGCCATAAGCTTGAACCATGTCACGGTACTTTATTATAGGAATTCCTAACCACTAAACCTGCATAAAAATAAACTAACTCTGACTTAAAGGAAGAAAGACAAAGACAACATACCCGTAGAGAACCACAATGGAGACAAACAGATCATTGTCGATAAGAAGGAGAGGAGACAAGACAGACTACAAAGGAACACCACACATGGAAAAGGAATATAACAGAAGGGAATTAGGAACATAAAGAGGGAAAAGAGGCAAAGAGAGAACAGAGAAGCAAGAACACTGGAGGAGTCATGATATATATATATATATATATATATATATAAATATATATATATATATATATATATATATATATATATATATATAATCCATATGCAAAACCTGGGAAAAGCTCCAATGGGAGCCAATGAATGGTAACGGTGGTGTTCACCCTGACTTGAGCATAGCCTGTGCTTGAGCCTCAGATACTATAGATCAGGTACTTGTGCAGCACAAGGTACATCCCCCCAACAATCCAGAAAACCCCCAAAAGGTAAATGGAGTTGTTGGATGGAGGAAAGTATCCACAAAACACAGAAAAGAAGACTGTCAAGAGCCGAGGCTGGTAGCCAACAGATGTAACGCTGACTAGGCCTAAGCTGATGGCAAAAGAGTAGTCACACAGGCACAAGTCAATGTGGTTGGCAAACAGAATGGTCATACTGACACATGTCAAGGCTGGCAGCAAACAGAATAGTCAAACTGGCATGTGTCAAGGCTTGTGTCAAACAGAGCAATAAAACTGGAACGTGTCAAGGCTGGCAGCAGAGTAGTCATATAAGCATGAGTCAAAGCTGGTGGCAAACAGAATAATCAAAAACTGGCACTGGTCAAGGATGAGGCATACAAGTCAAATGTGGACAAGTCACAACAAGAATCAAGAAGTAGATAATTAGATTAGATGGCACTAGAAGATACTAAGAACTATCACAGACAAGAAAGTGCATTCTTGGAGGTGAGAATGTGCTACGGGTATCCATCGGGAGGTTGGAGTAACCTTCTCCTGGAGTAAGGCTGGCATCAGAGGTCCATTGGCTGGGGTCACTGTGGATGGATCCTGAGGTACCTATAGTGACTGGCAAGGTAACAGATATAGGATGGACTAGCCTGGATGAGCCTTACAGAGCTCCTAGGCAGAGAAGGACTGACAACAATCTGGACTAGTAGGCATAATTAGGCAGTAGATCTCTTGAGCTCTATAATTGTTATCTCAGTCCTATCCAATATAATACAAATGCAATGTAATATAATACAATTGTGTCAAAGACTGAGTGGTATGAGCCATCTTTTGTGAGTTATAAGCATGGGAACAAGAAGTAAATCCCATAGAGGAGAAAAGAAGGTCGGGGGAACCACTGAAGGGATGAAACAAGGGTATGAAGACTCATACCACGATCTAGGCCACATTGACATAACTCCAGGATATTAGTCATATTAGCCGATGATGCGAATGAAGACCCCACCTTTACAGGCCCATTCCTCTAAAGCTGTCCACATTATGTGGTATATAGAAGAAGTCAAGTTTACTAACTGATTAACTTCCAAGTCCTTAGTCTTAGTCTGAGACTGCATGTTCCTGCTCTTCCTCAGAAATAGAGAAAATGTTAGAGAGGATAAGAGACCTAACATAATCAATAGATTTATCATCCTGATATGGTGGGATGGGATCTTCCTCTCTTGAGGATTGCTGGACCAACTTGTCACATAAACATGCCGGAACATCCTTTGGATCAGCATCAGCCATTTCTATAGCTTCTGTGTCTAGAGGTGGTCTCTTTTTTAATTAGGATGCTGCTTGTATACGTATGGATAACTACTTAAATCCATTCCCTTAATTCTGTTCCCTGAGGAACTATAAAGGCAGAGTGTCCTGCTGCAGCTTATGGCAATCAATGTATAGGGTTCTTCCCTCAAGCGTCTTATTGTGACAAATAGCACAAGAATCAGTTTTTTCCCCACCTCTATCATCCATGACAGAAATGGATGAGGCATAATTAGAATACACTAGACTGTTATAATCCTTTTAAAAGATCGCTCCAAAAATAAAAAAAGGCTCATCTTTATCTTGAATGAGATCTGTGTGACTATGTAGAATTATCTATAATGCTGCAATAAGATAACACATGCACAAATACATAGGGGGTCATGTACTAAACAAGTACAGTGGGGAAAAAAGTAGGTAAAACATGAGTAAGAAGCAATTTGCGACTATTTGTAACATTTTCTGTTTTTTTTCCCCTGATTTGCGCACCGTCAGTTTATTTAGCGTATTTTTCCAGTTGCGCTAATAAATTGCGAATAGATTTGCGAATGCTAAAGAGTTTTGGGAATATTTTGTGAAAAATAATTCTTATTTGCATGTGAAAATTACACCAGATTTTTGCAAGTGCTATCAAAAGAGGTAGAAAAAATATTTGCAAAATTGCCTGTTTTAATTCTCAATTATGCCCGTTATTATTCGCAATTTGCTCGTATGTACTATTTGAGTGTTAAATGTTTAGTACATTGCAATAGGAGCAAAGCATAAAGCTGGCATGGAAAACAAACTCAACCTTCCTCGTAGAGCCAGCAACAGGAGAGCCTCCAAACAACATGCTGGATGAGAGACAGGGCACTTTAACTATGACATGGACAGAAGATGTCACTCACCTGAGATGAGGATGGGTTTTCCCAAAAGTAAACAGTGGGTCTCCTTTCTTTATAGTCGGGGCTCAACTGAAGAAGCAGGGCAGCCGCAGAGCTCCACAAACCATCTTCAGGTGGGAGGGAATAGTTCCTAAGGCAGCCAAGTGAACCCAGAAGAATATTAACCAGTGGAGATGAACCCTTCATAGATGCGAAAAGTTCTGCAGGCCCATACAAAGGTACATGCACACAGACACAAGTACCCTCATAACCCAGGAAGACCAATAACAAAATATGGTTACTTATTGAGTTCTCCTAGAGATAAGGGAGATGCTAAACTCCTCTCTGGCAGGCCCTATAAAGAAAGGATCCAGAGCCAAAAATTAAACAAAACTGCAGTCATCCAGACTTATTGGTTAATAATCCAGTTCAGTAATGCTGCCATGGTTTTTTATTACTGTCGTCAGTCTACTGGTCTAAAGTAGTGGATACATTTGAGTTACATTTCAGAACCATATACCGTACTATTCTTCCTGGCATCACAGTTGCCAGCCTTTGAGAAAAAGAAAAAAAACACAAGCTCTATGATAAGAATTTACTGGCAATCAAACTTTATTACTGGCAGCCAATTTTTTAAATAATACTAATTCAAATAATGAAATGAAACTAACCACAATTTATTGAAACCAATAAAAGTTTAATCTCATATTATTATAAATACAACAGCAAATTTAGCACATTTTTTAGTGGTAAAGCAATGAAATATTCATATTTGAGTCTGAGAGTAGAACTCTGGGGGAGCTTAGGATTCTATTCACTAAAAAGTTAACTTTGTTGAACTGAAAACAATATAGAAAAATCAAACTCTAATGCAGGAGTTGGAAAGATAGGTAGGTTGTAGACGTTTTTCAACTCCACTATTAATGTTTATGTTCCGATGTTTTCATATTCCCTTGTCAGTTCACTATAGTTCACTGTTTTGTGAATATATCACAGTGTATTGATTCATCATTCATCATTTTGTGCATTGTCTAAATATTGCCTTCCTTTAGTTCCCTATTTGAAATGTATTATATGTTACCTCCAGATCACTTTCCACAGAGCCATGTCTGCCCCTAATATTTTTCATAGAGCCATGTCAGCCCCCTAATACTTTTCATAGAGTCATGTCTACCCTTAATAGTTTTCACAGCATCATGTCTGCCCCACTATCACTTTCTACAGCACCAGATTGCACCCACTTACCTTTCCACAGCACCAGTTATCTTTACAGTACTGGAGTGCACCCAAATCTCTTCCACAGCACCAGATTTCCCCAGACCACTTTCCATACTACCCCTCTCCCTCCAATTAATTTGTACAGCTCTTCCTCACTGTGTGATATGTAAAGACTGTTGACAATGCACTGGAAATGAAAGTGATACAAAGCATGCAGCAATGGACCTTTGCCAGTCAGCAGTGTCAGCTGTTCTGCCTCAGCAGGGTGTCTTCTGGACACCACTAATCTTGACTTTCTTTTAACCTTTCGCGACATTGAACTTACCAGGTATGCCACAGAAAACTTAGTGACAGAGGATGTACCTAGTACACCCTGCAGTGAATTCCACATAGGTAAATATCAATGGTGCAGGTGTAATCGCACATTATGGAGTCATCAAACAACACCCAATATGGGGCTGGCCTGTAGCTGGTAAGGGCTCCAGAAGTGACCAGTGATCACTTCTGTCACTCTGTTGCTTTTACAACAATAGTGAACTGGATGAGCAAACCAAAATATGTGCTGCAAATAACAAAATAGTGTTAGTGAATCAAAACCGTGTCCACCTGACACTGGCAGCCGGAACAATAGCGACAGACAGCTTCAAGAACTGTGCAAAATGGACAAAACAAAGTGTAGTTTCAGTGCACAGTGTCTGGACACTGGACAAATCAGTGATATTGTGCCAATATTGTGATAAAGTGGAAAAATATATTCCATGAAATTTTCCTGAGGAAATGTAAACGTGAATCCAAAAAACACAAGCAATACACATGTATAAAAGCAATAAAATACAATGGTGCAATACTTATTATCGGAACCGTAGTCCTTTAGGATAAACCTGTAAAGATATAAATGAAATACAAAATAGTGCAGTATGTATAGTACTGTGAATCAGCAACCTCTATTCGAAAAGAGATCCACTCACAAAATTAGCTCCTAACAAGATAGGAGCTTGGTGCAGGTGAATGTATATATATATACCTTCTTCCCTCCTCCATGGATGGCTGCTTCCAGATGGTAGTGATAATGCAGATGGTCAATATCTTGCAGTAAAAAAATCCTTTTAATCCAAATGAGGTAAGATAGATATAGAACAAAACACTAAGAGAATGAAAATAAAGTCCTGTTTAGACGATAGCTCCGTGCGCCTCGGTGCCTCGTCTGGACTTCCTGGTTCAATCCAACCCGGCTAGTACGGTAGCTCTCAGTGTTCAAAATTAGCAGCCCAACGCGTTTCGTCCAGTCTCGGACTTCATCAGGGGAAATGTCATTGGTGGCAGTATGTTCGGTTTATATACCTCCCTGTGTTGTTCGCATTAGCCCTTAATTTGAACATTTCTCCTTGTGTAAACCGAAAGTGGTTCATCTATGCAGTTCTCATTCGGCTTATGGTAAAATCGAACAGTCTTCCAATGTAAGTCTTTCTATGATGTTCTAAGTTCGGTTTGGCATGTTCGTATAATACCCAGTAGTAAAGGCTATGGTCATGTGTGTTTCATTCGTATGGAAGCTCCCATTCACTGACATTACGGTCACATGACGCCTTCATTCTATTCATTAGAGGATTTTTATTCATAAAAACATGCAAAAGGATTTCAATACATAATGAGAACCCATATTTATTCCAAGGGTGTGAATGGGTGTATATTTAAAACATACATATAAATTTTATTAATACATGATAAAAGAGAACATTATAAAAAACATTATAAAAAACATTATAAAAAAGAACATATATATATAAAAATGCCTTCAATTCAAAGTCCAGATTTATACATTCTGGATTTAGGGTATGTAAATTGTAGATCCAGAAAGCTTCTCTTTGGAGGAGCCTTCTTGACCTATCTCCCCTCTTCCAAGTCATGGGAATGGATTCTATCCCCATGAATTTAACTCCTTCAAGGCCCCCCTTTGGGCAATTGTGACAGTGATTTGGGAGACTGTATTTAAATCGGTCACAGTCTTTTCCCATTAACCCAAAGTGCTCTAAAATTCTGATTTTTAGGGGTCTTTTAGTTTGTCCCACATATTGGGCACCACATCCACACTCCACTAAATAGATAACATATGTGGTATTGCAATTAATAAAGCTCTTAACTTGAAAGGTTTTTCCAGTACTATTAGATTTAAATTCAACCCTTTTCCTAAATGTATGAATGGAAACTCTGTCTCCGTGTAGTGAAATGCCGACAGCCTATAAACCGAACGTTCGGTTTATAGGCTGTCGACTTATGTAATACATGTAATCCTATTGCTATTCTATAAACCGAACGTTCGGTTTATAGAATAGCAATAGGATTATACGTATTCCATAAGGCGAAAGCCTATAAACCGAACGTTCGGTTTATAGACTTTCGTCATTTAGAATGCATGTAATAGTACTATTGGCTTTCTCTACACAGAGACAGAGTCTCCATTCATAAATTTTATGAATGGAGACTCTGTCTCTGTGTAGTTGAAAGCCAATAGTACTACCGTATTTGCTCGATTATAAGACAAGGTTTTTTTCAGAGCAAATGCTCTGAAAATTCCCCCTCGTCTTATAATCGATGTCTTCTTATAATCTGTCCTCAAATTGAGGTCAGACAATAAGACATGGATCCAGGTCCCCAGCAGAGCTGCAGGGGACCTGGATCCCCCTCTCTGACAGCAGGGGAAGTCTGCGCGATGAGCGCAGACTCCCCTGCTTCCGTCCGGCACGACCGCCGGGGCTTCTGTGAAGAAGCCGGGTACTTCCGCTTTCGTCACAGAAGTCCCAGCGAGCGTGCCGGGCGGCAGCAGGGGAGTCTGTGCTCATCGCGCAGACTTCCTCTGCTGCCCCACTAGCCACCAGGGAGAATCGGGCAGCTGGGGGATGTCTGCACGATACGTGCAGACATCCTCCATGCTGCCCGACACGGCAGACTATTATGACGGACCAGCTGTCTGTCATAATAGACTGCCGTGTCGGGCAGCATGGAGGATGTCTGCAGTATCGTGCAGACATCCCCCGGCTGCCCCCACTAGCCACCAGGGATCAAGGTAAGGGGAAGGGAGGGAGGGGGGCAGAGAGACAGGGGGAGGGAGGGGGGCAGAGAGACAGGGGGGACAGAGCAGGAAGGGGGGGAGAGACAGAGGAAGGGGTGACAGAGCAACAAAGGGAGGGAGGGGGCAGAGAGAAACATGTGGGGGGGAAGAGACAGGCGAGGGGGGAGTGGGGAGTGAGACAAAGCTGGGGGCAAGGGAAAGAGAGAGGCAGAATAGGCACATAAAAAGAAATAAACAAGAAATGCATTTTTTTTTTAATATAATATTTTATTAAAAAAGCAATTTACATGTGAATATATACAAGTTTATCTTTTTTCCTATAGGGTAGTCTTCTATTCAGGCTTTTAGTTTTTTTCCTAAAGGAATATCCAAAGTTTGGGGGGTCGTCTTATATTCAGGGTCGTCTTATAATCGAGCAAATACGGTATTACATGCATTGCAAATGACGAAAGTCTATAAAACGAACGTTCGGTTTATAGGCTTTCGGTTTATGGAATACATGTAATCCTATTGCTATTCTATAAGCCGAAAGTCTATAAACCGAACGTTCGGTTTATAGACTTTCGGCTTATGGAGTAAATGGAATACTATTGGCTTTGTAAACCGAACTAGAGTGCCCATTCATAAGAATTTCTTATGAATGGGGACTCTAGTTCAGTTTATACAAAGCCAATAGCATTACTCCATAAGCCAAAAGTCTATAAACCAAACGACCTTCGGTTTATAGACTTTCTGCTTATGGAGTAATGCTATTGACTTTGTATAAACCGAACTAGAGTCCCCATTCATACGAATAGGTCAATTGACCTATTGGTATGAATGGGGACTCTATTGGTTTATAGAAAGCCAATAGCATTACATGCATTCCAAAAACCGAAAGTCGTTCATGTCGGTTTATGGAATGTAATGTAATGCTATTGGTATTCTATAAACCGACTCTATTTCGGTTTAGAATGCCAATAGCACGAATGGACGAATGAACGAATGATTTTCGTTTATTAACCATTCGTTAATTCGGCTTTCGTTAGTTAACATTTTCGTTATTCGTTTTTCGGACGAATGGACGAAAATGATATTTTCGGACGAAAATGCATTCGTCCGAAAACGAATGCACATGTCTAATAAATATTAAAAAAATATTTAGATTGGGTCTTTTTTACAGTTTCTAATTGTATAAAAGATTTTTCAGGTCAAAGTTAGAAAAAATATACATATTTATAGTAATTATATGATATGATGAAAATAATAGTATCTAAAGAAAGACGTTTTATGTTAATAAAAACAGTATAAAATATGTGTGGGTACATTGAATGAGAAAAAGGAAAATTACAGCTAAACACAAACACGGCAGAAATGTTACAACAGCCATAGTCATGATGCTATTTTTCTGTTCCCTTGACAGCTCATTACAGTTCACTTTTTAGTGAATATATGCCAGTACATTGCTTCTCAACCTGTTTAACCTCAGGACCCACAATTGTCCTTGGCCAAGTCACAACCCAAAAATAATTTAATTTCCAAAACATTATAATTCATTCTACAAATCAATTTGTACAGTATTCCACACTGTACATATTAACTTTTCAAACAAATGAAACAAACAAAAAACAGGGCATCTTCACAAATTGCACAGTAAGATAATCACAGGGGAAGTTGAAACAAAAGTGCTATTTAGCTAAAATCACAAGCTACTGAAATATATGAGACTCATTAGAAATAATGGAAAGCTGAGGATTAGAGTTGAGCTGACACCTGGATGTTCGGGTTCTGCGAGTTCGGACGAACTTTGGGAAAAAGTCCAGGTTCGGGCTCGAACTTGACCCTGAACTTGACCCCGAACCCCATTGAAGTCAATGGGGACCTGAACTTTTGGGCACTAAAATGCCTCTAAAGAAGCCCTGGAAAAGGCTAGAGGGCTGCAAAAGGAAGTAAAATGTGGGTAAGAGTAGGACAAGTGCCCTGCAAACAAATATGGATAGGGAAATAACTTAAAATAACATAAAATACATACAAATAGCATTACATGTATTCCATAAACCGAAAGTCTATAAACTGAAAGACATTCGGTTTATAGACTTTCGGTTTATGGAATACATGTAATGCTATTGCTATTCTATAAACCGAAAGTCTATAAACCGAATGTATTTCGGTTTATAGACTTTTGGTTTATGGAATACATGTAATGCAATTGCTATTCTATAAACCGAAAGTATATAAACCGAATGTCTTTCGGTTTATAGACTTTCGCTCAACACTACTGAGGATGCTTTTTGCTCTTGATATGTCCATTTCTATATTTTATCTTCAGATGGTCCAGAGCTGAGCAGCCACTCTCACAAACATAGGTACATTACACACTCACTGACATTAAGCTTCCACGTAGAACCCAGGCTTCACTTGACAAATCTCAGGCAAATTTTGAAATTTCATCCCAAGAGCATATGTTCCAAAGTATATGTGTAGCCTCTGCTCTTTCCTAATGAACCTGAAGCACACATCCACAGTCCACTCCCCACCAGCTTATGACCCACTCCACTTTTGGGTTAGGACCCACCAGTTGAGAAATACTGTGCTAATGTAAGCGAAGATGATAAAATAAACTTGTATACCATTTATTAAGGCACTGCAAGATTGAATGTTTATATGGTACTACTGACACAGGTACTGCATTTCTAAAGTTGTTACCTGCTCTGTTGTATTACTCTTCACTGATTCTCTTCAAGCAATAAATTAATTATATCCCTGCTTCTATGGTGGGAATATTATATAAGAGCTCATGCTGCTCATCTCTGCTTCACTAATCCTCATACACTGATATAACATGTCGGAAGAATGACTACCTGCATCCTATTCTATCAGTACTAGAATAAGTTACCTCCTAATTAGGAGATATCAGGGCTGTGATACAGTCACATTAAACACAGCATTCCTGTCCTAATCCCAGTGTTACATTTCCATCATCCCCATGAACTGAATATCAGATGGATCCTCACAGGAGCTTCCTGGCGTCTGAAGAACATCCATGTGGCTTTTATCACTTTAATATAATGCTGAATATCAGCACAAATCAGAGACAAATCGACCCTTTTTGCCGAAAGAGGGAGACAGAGACAGCGAGAGAGATTAACCTCACACTGTATATGTAGACAATGCCAAATGGTGCCAAATTCACTAATGTTGCACCATGTTCACTATTCTTTTGACTTCACTAGTTTACAGAGCATTCAGCGTCATAGACTGCCTGACACAATTCTCGGTTTATACAAATTACAAACTAACCTTCTGACTCCAAGTTACCAGGGTTGGAATTGCAAAGGACTGGGTTTGTGGTGGACCGGCCGACTGCTGGTTATCAATGGAAAAATACAGCCCATTACGTGTATGGTACATAAGGTGACTGTTTCCTACAGGAAACCATGGGTGAGATTGATTAGTGTCTGTACTCTAACGTGAGGCTCCTTCAGGTTATCATTGTGTTGATTCTACATAATGTAAGATTGACTGCATACTGAAAGGTTGTCAGGCATAAGCTAAGAATAACACAGAGCTGGTTTTTAATAAAAAAAAAAATATTGTGTAATCTAACCATGGATTATAGAATATAAATGTTGGATTCAAGGACAGAAGCAGTGTTATGCCCTTGATTTACTGGATTTGTTTTAAATGAACAAGAAGCGAAAAAAAGTAGAAATTCTAAGAACTAAGGGCACTCTTGTGACATTTTACTCTAGTTGTCAGGAGCTTATGAGGTGAGAACTTGTTATGTACAATACTCATCTGCTAGGAGAGCCTGTTCTTTGACCCCTGGGAGCAGTTGCAGGACAGTGGTATTATACTAATGATCTCTCCAGGTTGATGAGATATCCTCCCTTGCCATCTACTTTGCGATGGGTATTATCTGACACGTTGTGGACCGTGAGATGGTTCATGTCTGCCCTCTTAATAGACATATTGGAGGAATCATTACCCCGGGGTCCCAATTAGCAATATTCCAGACTCTCACAATTACAGTTTTATGGAAACCTGGCGGCTTTTATCCGCAGGCAGAGAACCAGCGGGAACAATGTCTTCTTGTTACAGACAATGTTCTCTGGACAGGAGAATGTTTTTGTTTTTGACCCCAGGAAATTAACCCTTTCATGACTAGTTCAGTACAAAGACAGTCCAACTGTGAGTGCAATGTGGATGCAGCCACCCAGCTGCATATCCATAACAGACATGACATCATCAGGAGAATGTCAAGAAGCAAAGTTATGCACAACACCTGAATCTTAACCATAGACAATGGGAGCTGATCACTAAAAGTGAGGTGCGGGTGAGTTGAGGTGAGAAGAACATTTCTTAAATATATATAAATATTAGACATGTGCATTCGTTTTCGGACGAATGCATTTTCGGACGAAAATAGCATTTTCGTCCATTCGTCCGAAAAACGAATAACGAAAATTTTAACTAACAAAATCCGAATGAACGAATGGTTAATAAACGAAAATCATTCGTTCATTCGTCCATTCGTGCTATTGGCATTCTAAACCGAAATAGAGTCGGTTTACAATACCAATAGCATTGTACTACATTCCATAAACCGACATGAATGACTTTCGGTTTATGGAATGCATGTAATGCTATTAGCTTCCTATAAACCGAAATTGAGTTCCCATTCATACGAATAGGTCAATTGACCTATTCGTATGAATGGGGACTCTTTCGGTTTATAGAAAGCCAATAGCAGCATGTATTCTATAAGCCGAAAGTCTTTAAAACAAACGACGTTCGGTTTATAGAATACATGTAATGCTATTGCTGTTCTATAAGCCGAAAGACTTTCGGCTTATAGAACAGCAATAGCATTACATGTATTCTATAAACTGAACGTCGTTCGTTTTAAAGACTTTCGGCTTATAGAATACTATTGGCATTCTATAAACCTAACTAGAGTCCCTCCTCATTCATAAGAATTTCTTATGAATGGGGACTCGACTCTAGTTCGGTTTATAGAAAGCCAATAGTATTCTATAAGCCGAAAGTCTTTAAAACGAACGACGTTCGGTTTATAGAATACATGTAATGCTATTGCTATTCTATAAACCGAATGACTTTCGGTTTATAGAATAGCCATAGGATTACATGTAGTACATAAGCCGAAAGTCTATAAACCGAAAGTCGTTCGGTTTATAGGCTGTCGGCATTTAACTATACAGAGACAGAGTCTCCATTCATAAAATTATGAATGGAGACTTTGTCTCCGTGTAGTAAAATGCTGAAAGCCTATAAACCGAACGATCGGTTTATAGACTTTCGGCTTATGTAATACATGTAATCCTATGGCTATTCTATAAACCGAAAGTTCGGTTTATAGAATAGCAATAGGAATACATGTATTCCATAAACCGACAGCCTATAAACCGAACGTTCGGTTTATAGGCTGTGGGCATTTTACTACACGGAGACAAAGTCTCCATTCATAATTTTATGAATGGAGACTCTGTCTCCGTATAGTTAAATGCCCACAGCCTATAAACCGAACGTTCGGTTTATAGGCTGTGGGCATTTAACTATACGGAGACAAAGTCTCCATTCATAATTTTATGAATGGAGACTCTGTCTCCGTATAGTTAAATGCTATTGTATTCTATAAACCGACTCTATTTCGGCTTATAGAATGCAATAGTACTATGAATGGACGAATGAACGAATGATTTTCCTTTATTAACCATTCGTTCATTCGGCTTTAGTTAGCTTAGCATTTTCGTTCTTCGGTTTTCGGGCGAATGGACGAAAATGCAATTTTCGGACAAAAATGCATTCGTCCGAAAACGAATGCACATGTCTAGTATATATTCACATGTAAATTGCTTTTTTAATAAAAAATTATGATATAAAAAAAATCTTGTTTTTATTTCCTTTTATGTGACAATGCTGCCTCTCTTTCCCTTGCCCCCAGATGTGTCGCTCTCCCCCCCTTAGTGTTGTCTCTCTCTCACCCTCCCTTTGGCTCCCCCCTCGCTCCCCTTGTGTCTGTCTCTTCCCCCCTTCCCTCCCCTTGTTTCTCTCTGTCCCCCCCCCTTGTTATTCTGTCCCCCCCTCACCTGTTTCTTGCTCCCTGGTGGCTAGTGGGGGCAGCCGGGGGATGTATGCACTATACATAATA
Source organism: Pelodytes ibericus (assembly GCA_036172795.1). Taxonomy (NCBI): domain Eukaryota; kingdom Metazoa; phylum Chordata; class Amphibia; order Anura; family Pelodytidae; genus Pelodytes; species Pelodytes ibericus. The sequence continues at coordinate 27,626,156 of CM069866.1, forward strand.
GACGGAAGTGTCGGGCAGCATGGAGGTTGTCTGCACGATTCGTGCAGACATCCCCCAGCTGCCCGATTCTCCCTGGTGGCTAGCGAGGCAGCGGAGGATGTCTGCGCGATGAGCGAGACCTCTCCTGCTGCCGCCCGGCATGACCGCCGGGACTTCTATGATGAAGCTGGGTACTTCCGGCTTCCTCATAAAAGTCCTGGCTGTCGTTCCGGGCGGCAGCAGGGGAGGTCTCGCTCATCGCGCAGACATCCTCCGCTGCCTCGCTAGCCACCAGGGAGAATCGGGCAGCTGGGGGATGTCTGCACGAATCGTGCAGACAACCTCCATGCTGCCCGACACTTCCGTCTATTATGTATAGTGCATACATCCCCCGGCTGCCCCCACTAGCCACCAGGGAGCAAGAAACAGGTGAGGGGGGGACAGAATAACAAGGGGGGGGGGGGCAGAGAGAAACAAGGGGAGGGAAGGGGGAAGAGACAGAAACAAGGGGAGGGGGGCAGAGAGAAACAGGGGGAGGGAAGGGGGGAAGAGACAGACACAAGGGGAGCGAGGGGGGAGCCAAAGGGAGGGTGAGAGAGAGACAACACTAAGGGGGGGAGAGCGACAAATCTGGGGGCAAGGGAAAGAGAGAGGCAGCATTGTCACATAAAAGGAAATAAAAACAAGATTTTTTTTATATCATAATTTTTTATTAAAAAAGCAATTTACATGTGAATATATACTAGACATGTGCATTCGTTTTCGGACGAATGCATTTTCGTCTGAAAATTGCATTTTCGTCCATTCGCCCGAAAAACGAAGAACAAAAATGCTAAGCTAACTAAAGCCGAATGAACGAATGGTTAATAAAGGAAAATCATTCGTTCATTCGTCCATTCGTAGTACTATTGCATTCTATAAGCCGAAATAGAGTCGGTTTATAGAATACAATAGCATTTAACTATACGGAGACAGAGTTTCCATTCATAAAATTATGAATGGAGACTTTGTATCCATATAGTTAAAAGCCGACAGCCTATAAAACGAACATTCGGTTTATAGGCTGTGGGCATTTAACTATACGGAGACAGAGTCTCCATTCATAAAATTATAAATGGAGACTTTGTCTCCGTATAGTTAAAAGCCGGCATTTAACTATACGGAGACAGAGTCTCCATTCATAAAATTATGAATGGAGACTTTGTCTCCGTGTAGTAAAATGCCCACAGCCTATAAACCGAACGTTCGGTTTATAGGCTGTCGGCTTATGGAATACATGTATTCCTATTGCTATTCTATAAACCGAACGTTCGGTTTATAGAATAGCCATAGGATTACATGTATTATATAAGCCGAAAGTCTATAAACCGATCGTTCGGTTTATAGGCTTTCGGCATTTTACTACACGGAGACAAAGTCTCCATTCATAATTTTATGAATGGAGACTCTGTCTCCGTATAGTTAAATGCCGACAGCCTATAAACCGAACGACTTTCGGTTTATAGACTTTCGGCTTATGTAATACATGTAATCCTATGGCTATTCTATAAACCGAAAGTCGTTCGGTTTATAGAATAGCAATAGGAATACATGTATTCCATAAGCCGACAGCCTATAAACCGAACGTTCGGTTTATTGGCTGTGGGCATTTAACTATACGGAGACAAAGTCTCCATTCATAATTTTATGAATGGAGACTCTGTCTCCGTATAGTTAAATGCTATTGTATTCTATAAACCGACTCTATTTCGGCTTATAGAATGCAATAGTACTATGAATGGACGAATGAACGAATGATTTTCCTTTATTAACCATTCGTTCATTCGGCTTTAGTTAGATTAGTATTTTCGTTCTTCGGTTTTCGGGCGAATGGACGAAAATGCAATTTTCGGACAAAAATGCATTCGTCCGAAAACGAATGCACATGTCTAGTATATATTCACATGTAAATTGCTTTTTTAATAAAAAATTATGATATAAAAAAAATCTTGTTTTTATTTCCTTTTATGTGACAATGCTGCCTCTCTTTCCCTTGCCCCCAGATGTGTCGCTCTCCCCCCCTTAGTGTTGTCTCTCTCTCACCCTCCCTTTGGCTCCCCCCTCGCTCCCCTTGTGTCTGTCTCTTCCCCCCTTCCCTCCCCTTGTTTCTCTCTGTCCCCCCCCCTTGTTATTCTGTCCCCCCCTCACCTGTTTCTTGCTCCCTGGTGGCTAGTGGGGGCAGCCGGGGGATGTATGCACTATACATAATAGACGGAAGTGTCGGGCAGCATGGAGGTTGTCTGCACGATTCGTGCAGACATCCCCCAGCTGCCCGATTCTCCCTGGGGGCTAGCGAGGCAGCGGAGGATGTCTGCGCGATGAGCGAGACCTCTCCTGCTGCAGCCCGGCATGACCGCCGGGACTTCTATGATTCTCATAAAAGTCCTGGCTGTCGTTCCGGGCGGCAGCAGGGGAGGTCTCGCTCATCGCGCAGACATCCTCCGCTGCCTCGCTAGCCACCAGGGAGAATCGGGCAGCTGGGGGATGTCTGCACGAATCGTGCAGACAACCTCCATGCTGCCCGACACTTCCGTCTATTATGTATAGTGCATACATCCCCCGGCTGCCCCCACTAGCCACCAGGGAGCAAGAAACAGGTGAGGGGGGGACAGAATAACAAGGGGGGGGGGCAGAGAGAAACAAGGGGAGGGAAGGGGGGAAGAGACAGAAACAAGGGGAGGGGGGCAGAGAGAAACAGGGGGGGGGAAGGGGGGAAGAGACAGACACAAGGGGAGCGAGGGGGGAGCCAAAGGGAGGGTGAGAGAGAGACAACACTAAGGGGGGGAGAGCGACAAATCTGGGGGCAAGGGAAAGAGAGAGGCAGCATTGTCACATAAAAGGAAATAAAAACAAGATTTTTTTTATATCATAATTTTTTATTAAAAAAGCAATTTACATGTGAATATATACTAGACATGTGCATTCGTTTTCGGACGAATGCATTTTCGTCTGAAAATTGCATTTTCGTCCATTCGCCCGAAAAACGAAGAACAAAAATGCTAAGCTAACTAAAGCCGAATGAACGAATGGTTAATAAAGGAAAATCATTCGTTCATTCGTCCATTCGTAGTACTATTGCATTCTATAAGCCGAAATAGAGTCGGTTTATAGAATACAATAGCATTTAACTATACGGAGACAGAGTTTCCATTCATAAAATTATGAATGGAGACTTTGTATCCATATAGTTAAAAGCCGACAGCCTATAAAACGAACATTCGGTTTATAGGCTGTGGGCATTTAACTATACGGAGACAGAGTCTCCATTCATAAAATTATAAATGGAGACTTTGTCTCCGTATAGTTAAAAGCCGGCATTTAACTATACGGAGACAGAGTCTCCATTCATAAAATTATGAATGGAGACTTTGTCTCCGTGTAGTAAAATGCCCACAGCCTATAAACCGAACGTTCGGTTTATAGGCTGTCGGCTTATGGAATACATGTATTCCTATTGCTATTCTATAAACCGAACGTTCGGTTTATAGAATAGCCATAGGATTACATGTATTATATAAGCCGAAAGTCTATAAACCGATCGTTCGGTTTATAGGCTTTCGGCATTTTACTACACGGAGACAAAGTCTCCATTCATAATTTTATGAATGGAGACTCTGTCTCCGTATAGTTAAATGCCGACAGCCTATAAACCGAACGACCTTCGGTTTATAGACTTTCGGCTTATGTAATACATGTAATCCTATGGCTATTCTATAAACCGAAAGTCGTTCGGTTTATAGAATAGCAATAGGAATACATGTATTCCATAAGCCGACAGCCTATAAACCGAACGTTCGGTTTATAGCCTGTCGGCATTTTACTACACGGAGACAGAGTCTCCATTCATAAAATTATGAATGGAGACTTTGTCTCCGTGTAGTAAAATGCCCACAGCCTATAAACCGAACGTTCGGTTTATAGGCTGTCAGCATTTTACTACACGGAGACAAAGTCTCCATTCATAATTTTATGAATGGAGACTCTGTCTCTTATTAGTTAAATGCCGACAGCCTATAAACCGAACGACTCTCGGTTTATAGACTTTCGGCTTATGTAATACATGTAAACCTATTAGACATGTGCAAAACTAAAATTTTCGTTTCGTTTTCGTCCATTCGAACGAAAATGTTATTTATTTCGTCTAAAACGAATTTCGTTCATTAGTGCATTCGTTTCAGACGAAATTCGTTCATTATTTTCGTTTCGTTAATTTTTATTCGTTCGTTTTATAGAATACAATGTAATACTATTGGCTTTCTATAATCCGAACGAGAGCCCCATTCATAAGAAATTCTTATGAATGGGGCGCTCGTTCGGTTCATAGAAAGGCAATAGTATTACTTGTATTCTATAAGCCGAAAGTCTATAAACCGAACGACTTTCGGTTTATAGACTTTCGGCTTATGGAATACATGTAATCCTATTGCTATTCTATAAACCGAACGACTTTCGGTTTATAGAATAGCCATAGGTTTACATGTATTACATAAGCCGAAAGTCTATAAACCGAAAGTCGTTCGGTTTATAGGCTGTGGGCATTTTACTACACGGAGACAAAGTCTCCATTCATAATTTTATGAATGGAGACTCTGTCTCCGTATAGTTAAATGCCGGCTTTTAACTATACGGAGACAAAGTCTCCATTTATAATTTTATGAATGGAGACTCTGTCTCCGTATAGTTAAATGCCCACAGCCTATAAACCGAATGTTCGTTTTATAGGCTGTCGGCTTTTAACTATATGGATACAAAGTCTCCATTCATAATTTTATGAATGGAAACTCTGTCTCCGTATAGTTAAATGCTATTGTATTCTATAAACCGACTCTATTTCGGCTTATAGAATGCAATAGTACTACGAATGGACGAATGAACGAATGATTTTCCTTTATTAACCATTCGTTCATTCGGCTTTAGTTAGCTTAGCATTTTTGTTCTTCGTTTTTCGGGCGAATGGACGAAAATGCAATTTTCGGACGAAAATGCATTCGTCCGAAAACGAATGCACATGTCTAGTATATATTCACATGTAAATTGCTTTTTTAATAAAAAATTATGATATAAAAAAAATCTTGTTTTTATTTCCTTTTATGTGACAATGCTGCCTCTCTCTTTCCCTTGCCCCCAGATTTGTCGCTCTCCCCCCCTTAGTGTTGTCTCTCTCTCACCCTCCCTTTGGCTCCCCCCTCGCTCCCCTTGTGTCTGTCTCTTCCCCCCTTCCCCCCCCCCTGTTTCTCTCTGCCCCCCTCCCCTTGTTTCTGTCTCTTCCCCCCTTCCCTCCCCTTGTTTCTCTCTGCCCCTCCCCCCCCTTGTTATTCTGTCCCCCCCTCACCTGTTTCTTGCTCCCTGGTGGCTAGTGGGGGCAGCCGGGGGATGTATGCACTATACATAATAGACGGAAGTGTCGGGCAGCATGGAGGTTGTCTGCACGATTCGTGCAGACATCCCCCAGCTGCCCGATTCTCCCTGGTGGCTAGCGAGGCAGCGGAGGATGTCTGCGCGATGAGCGAGACCTCCCCTGCTGCCGCCCGGAACGACAGCCATGACTTTTATGAGAATCATAGAAGTCCCGGCGGTCATGCCGGGCGGCAGCAGGAGAGGTCTCGCTCATCGCGCAGACATCCTCCGCTGCCTCGCTAGCCACCAGGGAGAATCGGGCAGCTGGGGGATGTCTGCACGAATCGTGCAGACAACCTCCATGCTGCCCGACACTTCCGTCTATTATGTATAGTGCATACATCCCCCGGCTGCCCCCACTAGCCACCAGGGAGCAAGAAACAGGTGAGGGGGGGACAGAATAACAAGGGGGGGGGACAGAGAGAAACAAGGGGAGGGAAGGGGGGAAGAGACAGACACAAGGGGAGCGAGGGGGGAGCCAAAGGGAGGGTGAGAGAGAGACAACACTAAGGGGGGGAGAGCGACACATCTGGGGGCAAGGGAAAGAGAGGCAGCATTGTCACATAAAAGGAAATAAAAACAAGATTTTTTTTATATCATAATTTTTTATTAAAAAAGCAATTTACATGTGAATATATACTAGACATGTGCATTCGTTTTCGGACGAATGCATTTTTGTCCGAAAATTGCATTTTCGTCCATTCGCCCGAAAACCGAAGAACGAAAATGCTAAGCTAACTAAAGCCGAATGAACGAATGGTTAATAAAGGAAAATCATTCGTTCATTCGTCCATTCATAGTACTATTGCATTCTATAAGCCGAAATAGAGTCGGTTTATAGAATACAATAGCATTTAACTATACGGAGACAGAGTCTCCATTCATAAAATTATGAATGGAGACTTTGTCTCCGTATAGTTAAATGCCCACAGCCTATAAACCGAACGTTCGGTTTATAGGCTGTGGGCATTTAACTATACGGAGACAGAGTCTCCATTCATAAAATTATGAATGGAGACTTTGTCTCCGTGTAGTAAAATGCCCACAGCCTATAAACCGAACGTTCGGTTTATAGGCTGTCGGTTTATGGAATACATGTATTCCTATTGCTATTCTATAAACCGAACTTTCGGTTTATAGAATAGCCATAGGATTACATGTATTACATAAGCCGAAAGTCTATAAACCGATCGTTCGGTTTATAGGCTTTCAGCATTTTACTACACGGAGACAAAGTCTCCATTCATAATTTTATGAATGGAGACTCTGTCTCTGTATAGTTAAATGCCGACAGCCTATAAACCGAACGACTTTCGGTTTATAGACTTTCGGCTTATGTACTACATGTAATCCTATGGCTATTCTATAAACCGAAAGTCATTCGGTTTATAGAATAGCAATAGCATTACATGTATTCTATAAACCGAACGTCGTTCGTTTTAAAGACTTTTGGCTTATAGAATACTATTGGCTTTCTATAAACCGAACTAGAGTCGAGTCCCCATTCATAAGAAATTCTTATGAATGAGGAGGGACTCTAGTTAGGTTTATAGAATGCCAATAGTATTCTATAAGCCGAAAGTCTTTAAAACGAACGACGTTCAGTTTATAGAATACATGTAATGCTATTGCTGTTCTATAAGCCGAAAGTCTTTCGGCTTATAGAACAGCAATAGCATTACATGTATTCTATAAACCGAACGTCGTTTGTTTTAAAGACTTTCGGCTTATAGAATACATGCTGCTATTGGCTTTCTATAAACCGAAAGAGTCCCCATTCATACGAATAGGTCAATTGACCTATTCGTATGAATGGGAACTCAATTTCGGTTTATAGGAAGCTAATAGCATTACATGCATTCCATAAACCGAAAGTCATTCATGTCGGTTTATGGAATGTAGTACAATGCTATTGGTATTGTAAACCGACTCTATTTCGGTTTAGAATGCCAATAGCACGAATGGACGAATGAACGAATGATTTTCGTTTATTAACCATTCGTTCATTCGGATTTTGTTAGTTAAAATTTTCGTTATTCGTTTTTCGGACGAATGGACGAAAATGCTATTTTCGTTCGAAAATGCATTCGTCCGAAAACGAATGCACATGTCTAAAACCTATGGCTATTCTATAAACCGAAAGTCGTTCGGTTTATAGAATAGCAATAGGAATACATGTATTCCATAAGCCGACAGCCTATAAACCGAACGTTCGGTTTATAGGCTGTGGGCATTTTACTACACGGAGACAAAGTCTCCATTCATAATTGTATGAATGGAGACTCTGTCTCTTATTAGTTAAATGCCGACAGCCTATAAACCGAACGACTTTCGGTTTATAGACTTTCGGCTTATGTAATACATGTAAACCTATGGCTATTCTATAAACCGAAAGTCGTTCGGTTTATAGAATAGCAATAGGAATACATGTATTCCATAAGCCGACAGCCTATAAACCGAACGTTCGGTTTATAGCCTGTCGGCATTTTACTACACGGAGACAGAGTCTCCATTCATAAAATTATGAATGGAGACTTTGTCTCCATGTAGTAAAATGCCCACAGCCTATAAACCGAACGTTCGGTTTATAGGCTGTCGGCATTTTACTACACGGAGACAGAGTCTCCATTCATAATTTTATGAATGGAGACTCTGTCTCTTATTAGTTAAATGCCGACAGCCTATAAACCGAACGACTTTCGGTTTATAGACTTTCGGCTTATGTAATACATGTAAACCTATGGCTATTCTATAAACCGAAAGTCGTTCGGTTTATAGAATAGCAATAGGAATACATGTATTCCATAAGCCGACAGCCTATAAACCGAACGTTCGGTTTATAGCCTGTCGGCATTTTACTACACGGAGACAGAGTCTCCATTCATAAAATTATGAATGGAGACTTTGTCTCCATGTAGTAAAATGCCCACAGCCTATAAACCGAACGTTCGGTTTATAGGCTGTCGGCATTTTACTACACGGAGACAGAGTCTCCATTCATAATTTTATGAATGGAGACTCTGTCTCTTATTAGTTAAATGCCGACAGCCTATAAACCGAACGACTTTCGGTTTATAGACTTTCGGCTTATGTAATACATGTAAACCTATGGCTATTCTATAAACCGAAAGTCGTTCGGTTTATAGAATAGCAATAGGATTACATGTATTCCATAAGCCGAAAGTCTATAAACCGAAAGTCGTTCGGTTTATAGACTTTCGGCTTATAGAATACAAGTAATACTATTGCCTTTCTATGAACCGAACGAGCGCCCCATTCATAAGAATTTCTTATGAATGGGGCTCTCGTTCGGATTATAGAAAGCCAATAATATTACATTGTATTCTATAAAACGAACGAATAAAAATTAACGAAACGAAAATAATGAACGAATTTCGTCTGAAACGAATGCAGTAATGAACGAAATTCGTTTTAGACGAAATAAATAACATTTTCGTCCGAATGGACGAAAACGAAACGAAAATTTTAGTTTTGCACATGTCTAATAAATATTTAACAAGGCATTATACAGGGTCAAATTAACTGTTTTAGCAGGAGAAACTTAAGAAAGTTTTCCCCTGCACAATGCATAGCTAAGAACGGTCAAGAATAGTGTGAGGAGGTCAATTTAGGGGGTCAACTTTAATTTTAAAAGTTGAACTCCAAAGTTGACCTCCTCCCACCATTCACTAAATGAAACTGCACCTCCCTGTCTCCCCCACCTTGCCAAAGTCTATCTTGATCCCTCATCTCCAAATCACTTCAGTGAAAAGCAAAACTATTCACTAAAAACCAAAGGGAGTGAATTGGGAGAGAGTTGTGCTATGACATCCAACCCCCCCCCCCCCCCACACACACACAATTCACCTCTTTTACAGGTGGCACGTTGCATAAAAAATCATAAAACAATTCCAGCAACATGATTCCCAACTCCCACACCTAGGATTAAACTAATACCTGAATTAAATGTCCCATGGATATCAGCAACACCCTCTCTCCTCATCTTGATCCCAGGGAAATTGGTCATCCTCAAATTTAAAAACATGTAATAATCCACACGGGCAATAATAATAACAAATAACATGCTAGTTCAAATGGTCTGCCCTGCCAATCAGAAGCCTTACTCTCCCAACCCTAATATTGGCTTTTTTATTTTACCATTTGTGTAGATAGGTAGGTTTCTTTATTTACGTACAAATTATTTATGTGATTTTAATTCCAGGCTCCTTGGCAAGCCCCCGGAATATTGCTTAACAGTGTATTGGGGATTAATTATAACTCCCTCATCACAGTGAGGGTGGGGGGGACTTATAAATGGGCCAGGGACCCAGGGTAAGTCCCTGGTCATTCATTTTATTGGGGACGGGACGGTACTGTATCCATTTGTCTCCATTCAAGTAAGCAAAGGGGCCAGGTAACTTGTGTTATGGTTCCTGGGTGCCCTTTGCGGAAAACACGGAAAACATTTTTAACAGGGGATGTTATTATTATTTTGGTTATTTTGAATTTTTTTTTTTACATTTTAATAGAAGGTGAGTTGTGGGAAAGAGGTTGGATGTCAAAGTCCAACTCACCTACCGATTTGAACGCTCTTCAAATTTCAGTGAATAGCACTTTTTTATTGCCTTTCACTGAAGGTAGTTTCAGATGGGAGATCAAGGTGGAGTTGAGGCAAGAGGTAGATCGAGTTTGCTCAAGTGAATGGTGCGAGGAGATCGAGTTGGCATGTCGACTTTTAAGGTGAAAATCAAGTTCCCAAGTAGACATCTTCACACTATACTCAACTTTTAGAGAATAGACCCCTTAGTGAATAGCTTCCTTTGACTCTGTAATATTAGCGGACAGGAAAGAATACAACAAAGGGGATAGAATAACTCAGAAAAGACAACATTTAGAGAAATGAGAGTTACAGATCTGGTTGTCTTGTTTCTAGCATTCAAACCAGCTGGCACCTTTAGACAAATCATTCCTGTCACTGTCAAAACCTTGAGAGTGTTGTAGCGCATATAATGAAAATAATTAAGCTCACCTGTTTGACCCCTCCCAGTACCCCACTAAGGGGGTCATGTACTAAACAAGTGCAGTGTGAAAAAAGTAGGTAAAACATGAGTAAGGAGCAATTTGCGACTATTTGTAACATTTTGCGCCTTTTTTTTTACTGATCTTGCTTGTTTTTATTGGCAATTATGCCCGTTTTTATTCACAATTTGCTTGCATGTACTATTTGAGTGTTAAATGTTTAGTACATTGCAATAGGAGCAAAGCGCAAAAATAGTTTTGCACATAAAATATATTTGCGTTTTTTTAGTACATGCCCCTATAAATTCTTCTGTACCCTTTAACACTCCTGAACATTTTTTCCTGACTGCTGTTTTAAAGTATTGTTACATTTTGGAAAATGTCTTTCATGAAGATGTAAATTCATTAGCAATTATACAGTGTTTTGCAATGGAAATATAACATAATAATTTACTGGTGCACCCAGATGGTGTCATTTCTTCTGTGTAGTACCAATACAGTCCATCAAAACCATGTATAGTAAGGCAGTGAAATAGTAATTAACACAATTTTTATTTGAGTAACATATACAATGTTATGCTTTTCAGATACTATAGTGGTATCCCAATGTTTTGGCAACTTCTCCTTTTTTAATGAATGTGAAAGAGTAGTGTGCATTGCAGAGCAAAAATTCTCAATATGAATGGACCTTATGAGAGACTTATTCAGAAAGACTGCTCCCTATCAGATGTTACACCTCTGAATTGTAAAGTAGAAATACAAACACACTGAGTAAATAAGCAGAGACATCAACAATTCCAGAGGTAGAACAGGAACATGCCTCCCATCTGCCCTGCTGTTTCACTGAACCCTATCTCTGTCCCAATTTGCAGAATAGAGGTAGAGCTTGGCGGTACAGCAAGGCTTAGGACCACAATCCAGCAAAACAATTTAATACTCTGGTATCTGGGACACCGGAGACTAACTAGGACACTTGGGTGCCGCATCTTCATCGCTGACAGTTCAGCGCAGCAGTTAGAACGCTGAACTGTCAGCAATGAAGAATAAACACCCGCGGCTATGTAAGAGCTGACAGTTCAGCGCTGAACTGTCAGCTCTTACAAATGTAAAAGTAAAACGAAAATAACCCCCCTAATAAATGATTCCCAAACCCCAATACTAAAATTAACCCCAATAAGAAATTAACCCCCTAAACCCTAATACTAACCCTAATACTAACACCCCCTAAAAATTACCCCCTAAACCCTAATACTAACCCTAATACTAACACCAGAACCCTAATACTAACCCCCTATACCCTACTAACCCCCGACCCCTAATACTAACCCCCTAAACCTTAATACTAACCCCCGAAACCTAATATTAACCCCCTAAACCCTAATACTAACCCCTGAACCTTAATACTAAAATTAACCCCCTAAACCCTAATTCTAACCCCTAAACCCTAATTCTAATACTAACCCCCTAAACCCTAATACTAACCCCCGAACCCTAATACTAAAATTAACCCCCTAAACCCTAATACTAAAATTAACCCTGAACCCTAATACTAAAATTAACCCCCTAAACCCTAATTCTAACCCCCTAAACCCTAATTCTAACCACCCTTACTAAAATAAACTAAAATAGCTAAAACACTTACCTTTAGTGATGAAATGTCCCACAATGAAATCTCTAGCGACGAGCTGTCTTGCGATGCAGAGTCGGCGGTAAAGCGGCTGCGCGGAAACAGCCGTATTGAAGTGTCCCATCCCCTAGCTACTACGCATGGGCAGCATTATGGCTGCTGCAATAGTGCTGCCAGCTTGACTCACATTGCCTACCATGTAGCGCTGACACTCAAGCGCCACCGTCCAGCATTCAATTTGCCAGGGGTAAGAGCTGGGAATTATCGAATTATGATTAAAGTATTGAGAACCTTAAGCCGTCGTCACATACAGTATATAAGTTTGGATGAGATCACATTTTTTCTTGATCTGGCTTTATCCTTAAAAATCCTGCTCTCTTACTTACTACTAGAAAAATAAATTACCAGGCATTGTGTTGTGTTCTACATGATTTATTCAATTATATTAGCGCCGGCTTATAAATCAGAAGAGATTACAATGAATATTTCAAGTAAAACCCAATATAACTGAGAAATGTTTGTAAAAAGGGATTTTTTTTTTATAGGAAGTGAATATTACTTATATTCACTAATTAATATTGCTCTCATAGGCCACATGTAGAAAGCACATATAACCAGTGGTGTATCTTGGTTTTGTGCTGCCCTAGGCAGACAAAATTTGAGCAACCCCCTACCCACAATGCACATGCAGGACATGCCCCATAACCCACATTACCCCATTACATGAACCCATTACATACCTCCATCACCCTCATTACATTCCTCCATCACCCCCATTGCATGCCCCATCACCCCCATTACATGCCCCATCACCCCATTACATGCCTCCATCATCCCCATTACATGCCTTCATCACCTCCATTGTATGCCTCCATCACCCCATTACATGTCCCATCACCCCAATTATATGCCTGACATCACCCCCATTATATGCCTCCATTACCCCCATTACATGCCCCATCACCCCCAATGTATGCCTCCATTACCCACCCCATCACCCCCATTATATGCCCCCATTACCCCCATTACATGACCCCTTGCCCCAGGACTTCCCCTGAACCCTGGTGGCTAGTGGCAGGCAGCATCGTGTCCTACCTTCCGATCTTCCAAGTTCTGCCTAAGGTTTGTGTTTCTGCTTTTGAAGCTCCCCTATTCCGCTTAGCTTTTTCCCTGGCATTTTTCAGGGGTCTGAGGATTGGGGAATTGGTTAGCCCTTCAAAACAAAAGTTTGTGCATTTGCTGTTTGTGGAGTACCAGGGCTCATTGGTTTGCTGGTGGCATGTTTTGATGCATATTACGCACTTTGCAATCAGCTGCCCCTGGATTGCTGCTGCTGCATGGGGATGGGTCCTCTCTATCCCACAAATTTGGGCTCTAAATTTGGGTGCCATTCATTTCACATAGGTGAGCTTCCAGGCTGGGTGTTACTGAAAGGGCACATTGGCAGATGGGAGTCTCAGCGTTTTGTGTCCTATATCTGCCCATGGTTCTCTTCTGCTCTGTCTTCCCAGGTTCCACATTAAGGAAAGTTTGGCTTTCACATAATCTACACATAATCAGAAGACGATGGAGAGGTGCAGGATAAAGGTTAACACCTTTTCAGCAATGGACGTGTCTGGCACGTCCTGCCGGGAACTCTGTTCCCAACAATGGACGTGCCTGGCACGTCCTGCGGTGAATCAAGCGGTTTTCGCGATCAACGCTTTAACGGTGCTTGTCTATTGCCTCAATGTCGAAGCAATAGCCAGCACCGAAATTTATTTTCTGGGGCCCCCACGATCGCCCCCACGGAGCGATCGTGGGAGCCATATTGACGGAGCAGCATGCTCCGTCAATATGGCTATGCCCTCTGCAGGTCTGAGCTTCGGAAGTGAAAGTAACTTCACTTCCGTCACTCTGAATATGCTACTTGACTGCCCCTAGTGGTAGTTAATCAGCATAGCAATGTAAACAAATAAAAATAAATATTTAATTAACTAAAAACTTGTTATATAGTTAGATTAGCCTAAAGGGTTCAAATTAAATAATTTTTAGCATAAGGGATAGGGTTAAAATTAGATTAAATACATTTTGGGTTCGGGTTGGGGTCAAAAGGTCATTATAGGAAAAATACAAAAAACACTATTTTTGTTTTTTGCCCCATAACTCGCAACAAAAAACATAAACATGCATATTTCTGAACTCGGGATAACATTTAGAAACTATTTAGATGGGTTTTTTTTTTAAGGATTGTATTTGTCTAAATTATATTTTAGGTCAAAGTTAGAAAAAGTGGGTTTTTTTAAATTTTTCATCATAATTTATGATTTTTTTTGTAGTAAATTATAAGATATGATGAACATAATGGTATCTAATGAAAGCCCTTCTTATGACAATAAAAACAACATATAATTTGTGTGGGTACAGAAGAAGAAAATTGCAGCTAAACAAAAACACCCCAGAAATGTCAAAACATTGTCACCAAGGGAAAGTCAAGGTGAAAATGTCCTATCACTAAGGGGTTCATAAGCAGGTTTCCAAGTTTGTGCTGGGGGTTGGGGGCATCACGATCTGCCATTGGGTTTTTGAGAGGGATGCAGTGGTATATTTCAGCAGTGATGGGGTTCATCTCACAGATGTAGGTCTAGACTTATTTAATTTGGACCTACAGGACGGGGAAGAGCAGGCCATGGCAATAGGGGTGGGGGGTCCCGCTGATTTGAGGTCATAAAACAGTGGTGCCTGTGGCAGAGGTTACCCAAATGTCCAATACCCAAGTGTTGCTTCTTTATTCATAAGGGAAGGGGAGTTGGTAACCTAGTTTAACAGCAACACTATCCACACTCTATCATACATGCATTCCTGGATCTGATCATAGTGATCAGATCTCAAGTACATAGTAAGAAAGAAGTGCAGCATCACTAGTGATGTCATGGGGGCATGCCCAAACCTGGAGGTACAGACATGCATTGGGTTGTTCAGCTAGATTAAGCTGTATTGGCTTCTAAAAGAAAAATATACAGGTTGGATGGCAAAGAAAATATCAGCTTAACACATTCCACATAGACAAATGTGAATTTTGTTTTTCATGTCTTTGGAAGACAGTCTTGAAGTACATATGAACTGCGTACTGTAGTTTGAAGAATATTATCTTCCTATTCACAGCACTAAGTAGACCTACTACATTTTCATTCTACATAGATACACACACTAATGAAATGTTGTACATTAATGTAAAGCATTGTGTAAAGTATCCAGCAATATTTTTATTAAATGAGATCGATAATCATTCTCCACCAATGTTCCATTAATTACTGTCAAGCATATTCTCAGTGAAAATGAGTGCTTGCTTCCCAAATGACTAACATGTGAAACATTTTGACTACACCTAGGTTGATCAATTAGCCAAAGCTATGGGTGCACATTTTAATGAATGGACAGATGGTTTTCCAAAAAGAGTTAGTTCGATTAATACTTCAATTTTTCTTTTTATAAATTTTTTTTTTTTTTGTTAGTAATGGGTCTATTTTTATATTGTTTTATGTAAGCATTTATGTATTTAGTACTTGGTTAAGAGCTTAAAGGGGAACAGAGTTTTATAATTGTTTTTTTTTTTTCTAACACTGTAACGCACGGGGTCCAGATAAAAATAGACTCTGAGCTCCCGAGATCAGGAGCTACAGTGCAGGGTGGAGACACAGGACCTGGTGCTGGGTAACTGCAATCCCTTGGAGGTTTGGGACCCCAAGTTTATGCAGCCACATCCCAGGCCCTGTGAAGCAGCTGCTGCATCCAGATTGCATGGATGAAATAAAGTAAATGGCAGCCAAGCAGAGCTAAAACAGAAAAGCAACCAGGGAGAATAGAACATAAATACAGAGTGCAGGGATGCAGGGCTACAGGAAAGAGTCAAGATAAAGCAGAAAGCAAAATAAGGGTAACGAATACAAGGCACAGGGTTAAGGAACACAAGAGACACATACAAAGGAACAAACATAAATACAGGAACTAGCCTAACACTAAAGATGGTAAAGATGGTTTGGTTCACCAACTGGCCAATTAGATGTTAGCTTTCCAACCTCGTCAAGGTACGCCACATTAGGCAAGTCCCTAACAAAAACATAATATTAGCAAAAGAATAAATAATAGCATCTAAAATACATACATTGAATGGACACTTAAACGCAGAGAAAATACCTCTAGACTGCACTACTAAGGACAGAACAGAAATGGGTGTGGTTTAAATAGAAGAAAACTAACAAATCAGAAGGAATCAGAGAAAACCTGGAATGAAACATAAAAACAGGAAGAAAGGAAAACATAACATGATTCCATTGCAGGGCTGGAATACAAAGCAGGAATAAGCATGAATAATAAACAAGAAAGCAAAGCAAGAGGGATAGAGATATGCCTGGATCCAGCCTGGATAAGCCTGCACAAGGGTGCATGGTTACAATCACGGACATTAACATACTATATCATTTAAATGCGAACAGGGACTTTTCTAATTTCCAGTTTTGTTACTACTGCAAAATTATGAATCTAAAAGAAAATATATGTCTTTCAGAGCATGTCCAGGCTATGCTGCTCCCTTCCTACATACTTTTATAACAAGGTCTAACATATGACATGAGGTATTATAGATGAACTTTTCCTGGTGGCACAAGAGATTGCTCACCTATGACTAACACTTTTTGAACCTTTACAAAAGAGAGGAAACACTGCTCCGTTTTATGTGGAGTTTGTTGAGTGCAACTATTGTAGATACAAGGTAGGCCTGGAATTTCTAGGAATCTGACAGAATAGGTTTAAAGGATTCTACAGACCGCCATAGCAGCTCATTAGGTTGGGAAGCCAAGTAAACACAGACCACATGAGGTTTATATAGCAAGGACTTACTTACTTACTTGCCTAATCTATTGCACACAAAACAATAAATACCAGGCATTAGAGAAGTGTTTGGGGATTGGGAATCCAGCTCCATTTAATATTTTACTTTATTTTACCATTGCACCACTTGAGGCATTATCCCCAACCCACCACACATGGCTTGGCTTAAGAAGAGGAACATCCAATGATTCCCCTTGGTTGATGATTGAGCAGTGGAGCTCTGTTTTAACCACATCAAGAGCTCACTCTTGGTTTTTGGAGTCATGCCAATCCACAACACCTTTTTTTTTACACTTTTAAACTACATATTTTTTTTTAAATTTAAATGTGGGGCAGTGTATGCACAGAATACTATGGCCCTGATCATGAAATTTAGCCTGCCCCTGGACCCCATTCTCAGCTATGACTCTCCTCTGGTTATCCCCACTTATTCCTCTTATAATAAACAGAAAGTTTTCCATATTAACTGTAACACATCCCTTTATTCCCCCAAGAGCATCTTTATTTGTGCATCTTGCCCATATGACCTTATCAGGCATCACCTTTATCCAAGTAGCTTGCAGTCTAACATAGAGAGGCCACATAATTCCCTAGCTCTGGAATTTTCCCAGATGCCAACGAGAAGATGCGGCTGTAGCCAGAGCATGAAATAATACATAAATAAGAGTCAGTTGGCACATCCAGTAAAACGCTTGCACATTTTGGCCTCCAACTCAAAGATAAACAGAGCTTCAGATAAACAGAACTGCTGAGCTCTTGGCAGAGAGTGGAAACCAAACAGAATTACTGCTCATCAGGACATAGCAGAGAGATCAGAGGGACAGGATGGAGTAGTCAGCGGATAATCTTCCAGGGGGCAGCATCTGCGGGGGGGGGGGGGGGGGGGTTTCTTGTGCCACTTGGCATCACAAATGCCAAGATCCTCTTAACAAAGCAAACTAAGGGCAGCAGGGTAGGGGCATGAGACGAGTCCAGGAATTGACTGATTGCACAGAAAAGTGGCAAGAGACTATGAGCCTGATTTTATTACCTATGATGAATATATTAATGCTTTTATTTCCAAATTCCACTGTAGACTAAAAAGGAGGAAAATAGAAATGATATTATTACAGATCAGAGAATCAAAGTGAGCCAACCAGGTGAATGGTGTTACAATGCAGTCTCTGAATAAGGTTGTATGTGAATATTGTGTCATTAATGGTATCATAACTCCCCACATTTCAGAAACTGCCATGCAAAGCGGGGTACCTCTATTTTCGTGGGAGTGGCTGAGGGCATGAACTGTGGGCAGCTGTGGGCGGAGTATTACTGGTAAGTTTTAAATGACTTTGTAGCCATTTATTTAATTTGGTAATTCTTCTAGAATATGAATAAATTACTGCATGAACAAAAAGTAATACTGGAGTTGTGCAATTCTCTCATACATTCAGATAATGAATTAAAAAAAAGACAGCGCTATAAATGTAAAGACTCAATACAGTCAAATTGTATTATAAAAATATATAATTTAATATGAAATACATATAAAAAGAGAACAATAAAAAAAATAAGATCAGTAATACTGACACACAGACCAGGCTAAGAATATGCTGGGTATTATCAGCACACGAATATACTAAAACCTACAGAACTATAATAAACACAGTTGCAACAATGACACAAGGAAAAGAGAACATCTCCAAACACACCTAGTTCCCTGCTAGACTGATCTGACTCCTCTGATATAATCGAAGAACATCAAAAATTAACCTGGCCAGGTTCATGAAACAGAGATTTCGGGATTATTTTTCAGCCTAACAAAGGTGTCCGGTGTCATACATTAAGGCCTTTCCTTAGGGACAAGGAAATGTAGGTGAGATTGTGGACATAGTAAGTGGTAGTGTAGTAAATACAATAAATAGATCAGACATACCATAAAAATGAAACCACAGTTAGTTCCAGGAAGAATATTTCAATATAAAATATTTCATGTAACCCTTTCACGATGCTAGGGTGTTCTTTTCTGTCCTATTTTTGTGGTCCCAAAAGACGCTAGGACGGCATATAATGTCCAGCGTTTAACAGCTCATCGCGAAGAGCTATGCTCGGATTCCGCTGCAGGGATCAGATGAGACCTCAGTCTGATAGGGACAATGTAGCTGATGCTCAAAGCAAGCACTGGCAACATTTTCCAAAATCAAAACTTCTGGGTTCAGGCATGCCACAGTGACGTCCCACGTGACGTCCCACGTAACGTCCCACGTGACTTCCCACGTGACGTCTCACGTGACGGCGGGAGATCTCAAGATTTTTTAGGCAGGCACCCACAGGGTCTATTAAGACCCAGATAGGGTCTCTGCTATTGTGTCCCTGGCTATCGATCACCTTGTGATTGGTGGCCAGGAACAAAAAGTGGCATTACGGTGCTTTCGTCTTCTGGGATTCAAGCATCATTGGTCACAAAGGGGTTAACATACATACATTAGTGGCATTATTGCCATGGATTACAAGACCCAGAATTTCTTCTCTCATGTTTTTGTACTGTGTCTAAGGTTGTGTAATGTGCAGTTGTTTGTATGATGTGTCTGCCCAGATGCTGCTGGTTATGTTGGAGTTCTCTCTAAATATGACTGTTTATTTAAAAAAAAAAAAAAAACCTAATAAAGTATGCATGATTTTAATGCTAACTGAACTGGCGCCACCTTGTGAAAACAGTTGTTTTATTTATGTGCTAAATGCTTGACAATTGGTTATTGAACTACAACATGGCACTGATGAAGGTAATGAAACCAGCTGTTTCCACTTCAGAGCATCCAAAAATCTGCTCTATCCTCATTTGTACAATCACCCATTTCACAGCAGGCCTGTTAGACGCCAGTGAGGAAACAAGGGTGTTGCAATTGCCTGACTGTGAAGTAGACAATATATTGTACTGTAATCTCTAAATATAGGTAAAGCCTGTATAACGCTGTGCCAACGGGATACTGGATCTTGCTTCCACTTCCACATAAAAGTGGACGTGTATAGAGATCTTGGGACTCACACTGCGATCCCACTATTTTCACGATGTGGGTTTCGCGGCACCTGTAGGGTCTTCTAAATAATGAGGGAATTGCTGGGTAGTGAGAAGGGAAATGCAAACGTAAGGCGGAGTTGGAAAAATTCTCCAGTGCAGCTGAAAATTAGAATTTTTCAAACTCTTTTTTTTTATTGAGTAGACCATTTTATTTATTAATGTCACCCCCATTTAAGTGCATTAAACCCAGGACCCCACAGACAAGAGCTTTTTTTTTACTACGGGGCTGAATTTACTAAATGATAAATAGGGGCTAAATGATAACCCCGCTGAACAAAATCAGAGACCATAGTTAACTAACTTTTATTTTTTAACATTATTCCATAAATTGCATTGCAAGTTGTTGGAAAATTGGAACATTAAATCAGGTTTACCTTCCGAATCAGTGATTTTAGCTTGCGTGCAGGAATACTAGAATTGTTCAACCGAGCTAATCTCAAGTGCTGTAAATGGCCATACAGTCAAATTTAAATAATAATGGTAAGTAGTTGGGGTTGGACCATCTCCAAGTCTATAATTGGTATTGCCTCATGCATGGGGTAGAGTAGACTGAACAGCAATCATTGGTTTGTACTAGTGGATACAATTGGCCTTCTTGTGCTCATTATTAACTATATTGGCACTGTTGTGTTTACTAGTATAGAATGTGTATACACTGCAGTGGATATACCTTTGGCAGTAGAGAATAATAAATTAGCAATTTGCCAAACGTTGTAACAGTAAGTGTTGCAGGGTGGCACTATCATTTACCTTGTATGCTATCAGGTGGTGGAGAAAGAACTGGAGATCTGTGCCAATAGGGACTTGAGCAGACAGGCCCAAGCACCTGCTACACCCAATAAAGCACAAGCAGAAGAGAAGGAGTTTTGAGACCTCTCAAACATTAGGATGTCACCAAGGATTGGAAAGTTGACCTCTGCTTTCACCCCCAACTTGCACAAGCTGTAGAGAGAGCATAGAAATCTACCAGCAGATGGAAACTATTCATACGTGTCCCTCGTCACTTTGTTGTACTTCTGAATCATATTGATTGGCCCTTCAAGTAGCAAAGTTTATACTTTAATAATCGTTTTCAGCTGCTACGATTTTCAATTGAATATATCAGTGTCAGGCTAGTAGGAAAGATGGATGCTTGTCTTGACAGTTACAAGCTGTCTCTCTCCACGATTACCATCACTCCGAACATTCCTCTTCTGTACTGTGCAGCAAACCAATTGGGCATCAGCAACGTTCTAACAATAAGACCTCAGAAGTGAGGCAGCAATTACATATTGACTAAGGATAACCCAACTCCTGAGAAATGGTTGTGTGGCACGTAATTCTCTCTGGTTTTATTGCTCCTCTTTCACTCGAGCAGATGAAATAATTTCCTGGCAGGATCACGCAGGCTGCATCCAACCATCCTTATCACAGCTCTCTGAACGCCCTGCGGAGTTGCAGAGCA
Source organism: Pelodytes ibericus (assembly GCA_036172795.1). Classification (NCBI taxonomy): domain Eukaryota; kingdom Metazoa; phylum Chordata; class Amphibia; order Anura; family Pelodytidae; genus Pelodytes; species Pelodytes ibericus. The sequence continues at coordinate 27,647,585 of CM069866.1, forward strand.
ATTAGTGTATAAAGGTTTTTTTTTTTTTCCTGCAGAGGACACCAGCATAACAATAAGAGAGACACAGAGAGGGATTCAATCTGCAGCTGATACGGACAGTAAGTCTGGTAAGATGCACCATGTACGTCACAGGGTCTAGTCTTGATTTGCAGTCTTCTTTGTGACCCCAACATTTGTGTTGTAAGTAACAAATGTGTTTTGAAGGACCGAGACACACGCATTAAGCATTATCACTGAGGCTTTCAGAGATTTGTCATCTTCTCTCCTGACCAAGAATGATCACAGACCTTTAAATATTTAAACTGGTTTGATGTTAACCCCTGTCTGCAGCTTGCATGTCACTGATAAGTACTTGCCATTTATGTAGAAGGGAATACTTGTTTAACCATTAATGTTGTCTGTTATGGAAAATCAGCATCAATACTGCATAAAACTCTATACTGCCTCAGATGGAAAAAAAATATCATGCAGAATCTGTAATGAATCTGACCCAGACCTATAATTATCTTAATTAGACTTTTGATTTAAAAGGACAGTAAATTCTTATCTCTTTACTGTTTCAGTAAACTGGCATTCATCCAGCAGTTTTACGTTATGCTACCTAGCATTTCTCATAGAAGATCTGCTAGAGTCCATACCTCACACTTGCTGTTGGATTGGTTGGATGAATAACCATAACATTTATTTGCCTAATGGCATGAAATTATGTCTCACGGGGGACTATTCACTAAAAGGTAAGTTGAGGTGAGTTGTGGTATTTATCTATACATTATGCAGGGACCTGGTGAGTTTCCCACACTCTCAAGATTTGTCCCTGCACAATGCTTAGTTAAATTGGTGAGATTCATCTCACCTCAACTCACCTCCTCTCACTCCAACTCACCTGCAACTCACCTTACAGTGAATAGCCCCAATAGACTAGAGTGCTTATGTCACTAAAAAGGAAGAAACAAAAGACAATATACTGTTTTTCTCAGAAAAATAAATTTAGGCATGTATAAGCACGGTGCACATGGAGATTACACAAATAGAAAAGGAACAGTAAGATGTGGGCTGTTGTATTCCTTGGAAAGTGCATTGGTTAACACAAGTTTTGGAATCCTTACACACTAAGGTTTCCCTCATAGCATTGAAATCCCTCAAGACGTGACCTGGTTTGCTGCAGCACAGACATAGATAATAAATGTGCGGGTGGGCTCAGTCTGGGGGGAACCATATTCCAGGGTTCTTTCTTGTTGGCGTTCTCTGAACCTTCTATCAATTTGGACAACCAAGGGCATCTTCTAATAGCTTCTAATGTGTAAGGAGTACCCACATGGACTATGTTGTCCTTTAGGACAACAGATTTGTTATAACCTGTTTCCAGGGCTAGGAAACTTAATTTGATAATGGACTCCTCAACTGATATTTTCCTTTGTTGAAGATGTCATAGTATTGAATGAGCGGAGGAAGCTTTTTGAGAGTCATTGTACATCACTCCTATAGCACTTGTGAAGGAAAACCATGTGTCCGAAATGTGGCTGTAAAAAGATGGGCCCAGGCCTGTGCTTCTCTGGTATGTACACAAATAAAATAAGAAACCACTAGTGAAATCACACTACACGTGGCAATAATGATTAAAAGTAGTAATACTCCCCCAGGAAATGCAGCTTCCCAAAGAGTACTTCTCAAGTACTCATCAAATGAAAGAAAAAAGCTCATGATCACGGAAGGAGAAAACAACCAAATATAATGTAATACAATAAACACAATATGGGAGTTGCATAGGTGCAGTTTGGATTGACACTTTTATAAAAATGTTGTCTCCTAAAGAAGCTGGATACATCTGACAAAACATGTTGAGCACATTAGTTTTATGCTTATCTATTGGAGCTGGGGATGCTGTGACATTAAATCCATCATACTAGTCCCACTGTGTACTTAGTGTGTTTACACACAGGAAGTGCATGTACTATTTGTAAGTGTTGCATGTATTATTTGTAAGTGTTCATTTTATTGTGTGCACTTTTATTGTCAGGTCAGTACCTAGGTCCCCCGCCGCCCGCTACAAGGATCCGTCTCCCGCACTGCCCAGCCAGCCCTACAATCTGAGGCAGCGTGGCTCACATCCCATGTGTAACAGAGCGGAGCAACAGCCCTCAAAATTGATAGGTGATTTCTAAGCTTGTACCAGCATTTGTATTTACAGTGTTTCTGTTTCCTGACTCTGGGTATTTTTGGATTGACCATGCTTTCTGGTCTCCCGACCTGGCTTGTTTATTGGACTCTCCTTTCTGCCTGTGCCCATCCCGACTTGGCTGTTATCCTCGACTTTGCTGCTATCTGGACTCCCTGACCCGGCTTACTCTTTTGGACCATCCCGCCTTCTGAAACCCTTGACTCTGCTTGTTTCTTCTGACTTTGCGCCTTCTCTGGCTCCCTGACTCGGATTATTATTTCACCATTTTTGTGCCCGCACCATTGTCCACTCCACTATACCCTACTCAGACACTCATGCCTGCTATCATTACTGTAGGCTGTTTTACAGTGGTCCTTTGGTATCTGTGGTGTCTGGCAAGTGCTATCTACTTTTGCAATTGGGGTTTTCATCTGAATCACGGTATGTTCATTCTCCTTTATTACAGTTATGTTTTAGATACTGCACCATTGGCTGTTTATATATTTTTATACAGTTCTGATTAAAGAAGATTGGATAGAGTATTCCATTAATGATTATTCCTTTCATCATTGTTGATGGGCATCATTTGAAAGAGCTTCTTGTGAGTGCACATATTTAAGCGCAACTCCCATATTGTGTTTATTGCATTACAGACATGATTTCATACCGCAGGTGATGGAGTCCAGGAAAAGGAAGTATAGTCAAACACAGAGTCATTGTCCCAAAAAGTTGGAGATAGAGAGAACTGCAGAGACAGGGAATGGGTGCATATCCAAAAGCATAGTACAAAAGGGTGAGTGAGGGAAAAGGCTCCTGTATCCAGTATAGGCATTGCTACAAAACTAACACAAACTAACAAGACACGAACATAGAACAAACAAAGGACAGGGCTATGGTGAGAAGAACAAGGGATGGAGTGAGGATCCGGAATATTTAAACGCTTCAAAAGGGAACTAATAACTGTTATATTGGGAGAGGAAAGAGGGGCTGGAAGTGATTCTTCCTGTGATTTATGGAAAGAGAGTATGGAAACATAACAAATATACAGACATAAATACAGAAGTAGCCTAGGGCTCTAATATGGTAATGATGAGGGTTTAGTTACACCAAATGGCCATGAGAAAATCTTACAGAGAACATCAGTGGACCTCACAAAAAGGTCCTAGCGCTACTCCTGCCTCCCTGTCCCTTAAAAGGACACAGGTCAGGGGAATCCTTTTGATAGGACCCAGGAGAGGGAAGCCCTCAAACAGGGCTCAGAACAGCGGAGGCCTCTAACAGGGTTCAGGAGAGGGACAGCCTATTAATAGGGCTCAGGGCAGGACACAGAAGAGTAACAAAAGACAGGAACAAGTATACAGAATAAGCAAGAAAGCAAGACTAGTAAGGAAACAAGAATACCTAGAGACAAAAAAAAGGTGTGGAATCCCTCTCAGCGAGAACTGGCAAAAGCTGAAATAGCAGCCCTATAGGATGTAACCTACTCGAGAGAGGAATCACCATTTTTTGCTTTCTTGCACCATAACAGAGGAAACCTCTCCATTAGCATATCACTCTGGTCCCCCGCGTAAGTCCAGTCCAGATCCAAATTGCCTGGCAGGTCTCCTCTGCACGAAGAACATAGTAGCCACAGAAATATGTTTCGGCCTTCAAGAAGTAGCTGCATCCAACCTGAGTGAGCCTGCTCATGGGTTGTATCATGACACTGTCTTCCCCCGGAGGCAGGGATTTTAGGAGTTGTGCCCACTATGTTGCTTTTTGCAATATCGCTGATGCACCCTCAGGGGAACTGTGGACCATGTGCATACCCTCCATAAATGGAGCAGGGGTATGACAGTGATAGGGACAGTGACTAAGCTTAGCATCCAAAGGTATAGACAACCTGATATGGATGGATATGGTCTGGAAGGAGAGGTTAAAGATAAATTTGTGTTAAGTCTTTGTTTACCAAAGATAACGTTTTAAGTGATCAAGGTAGAGGGGAGATATTGAGGTCAATAAATTAAATATATTCAAAGATTTAGACTATTTTTTATGTAAAATAAACTGATCCAGGTACTTTCATGATCTCGGTGACTATTCAGAGTTCTTCTGTAGTTATCAGTGTTTCAAAAATTACAAAAACGTGTGCCCATAAAGTTCAGTGCAGTGCTTGGTATCCTGGGATTTGTTTAGTGCATATTTGTGTTGCTATGTTTGTAATATTTCCTCTTTATAATTCGAAAGGATCCCTGAATATTATTATTCAACAATTGCTTACATTTTGTGCACAGTAATTTTGGGTCCTTCTAAGTGGTATTTTGCTATGTTTGTGTGCTATTTCTAGTTTAGTAATTCCATCTGATAAGTGAAATTCCATCTGATGGCTTGTTTCAATCTAGATTCATGTTTGATCAATAGTCCCCTTATTACATCCTTGTGAACTTTCCATTAGAGAGTGGCGGAAATGGCACACAAAAAAAACAAAAAACAGAAAAATAGTTTAAATTGCTAATAACCCTTTCTTTTCCCAACACCATTATAGATGCTGTCTTCAACACATCATTGGACCAGACCCTAAGAGACTGACAAATGTTAATCCCTTAAATTCTCAGGTATCACAACCGTTTTTGATATCAATATTAGCTATGATTCATTCAATCCCCAAGCTATATTTGGTGACGCAAAAATGGTAATTTGAAGGGAAAAAAAGGCAAATACCTGGTTTGACCAGGTTATGTCAATAATGTGTAGTAGACATGTGCAGTACGAAAAACGAATAATGAAAATGCTAAACTAACGAAAGACGAATGAACGAATGGTTAATAAACGAAAATCATTCGTCCAGGTCGTTCGGTTTATAGACTTTCGGTTTATAGAATACATGTAATTCTATGTATTCTATAAGCCAAAAGTCTATAAACCGAAAGTCGTTCGGTTTATAGACTTTCGGTTTATAGAATACATGTAATTCTATGTATTCTATAAGCCGAAAGTCTATAAACCGAAGGTCGTTCGGTTTATAGACTTTCGGTTTATAGAATACATAGAATTACATGTATTCTATAAACCGAAAGTCTATAAACCGAACGACCTTCGATTTATAACCTGAAGGTTTCTCGGTTTTAGAAAGCCAATAGTATTACACGTATTCTATAAGCCGAAAGTCTATAAACCGAAGGACGTTCGGTTTATAGACTTTCGGTTTATAGAATACATGTAATTCTATGTATTCTATAAGCCGAAAGTCTATAAACCGAAGGTCGTTCGGTTTATAAACTTTCGGTTTCTAGAATACATAGAATTCTATGTATTCTAAAAACCGAAAGTCTATAAACCGAACGACCTTCGGTTTATAGACTTTCGGCTTAGAGAATACGTGTTTTTTACAGCCTTTGCCTCTGCCGACCGAGACGAGGGGGAAGTGCCCCCCCCCCAGACCGTAGCGGGCCGCACAAAGAAGCTCTCCGGAAGGAAAGGAGTCGTTCGCGACTCTTAGCAGTGGATCACTCGGCTCGTGCGTCGATGAAGAACGCAGCTAGCTGCGAGAATAAGTGTGAATTGCAGGACACATTGATCATCGACACTTCGAACGCACCTTGCGGCCCCGGGTTCCTCCCGGGGCTACGCCTGTCTGAGGGCCGCTCTCCTGTCAATCGCCGCAACCCCGCAAGAATTTCTTATGAATGTGGCTCTCGTTCGGTTTATAGAAAGCCAATAGTATTACACGTATTCTATAAGACGAACGAATAAAACAAAAGGAAAATAATGAACGAATTTCGTCTGAAACGAATGCAGTAATGAACGAAATTCGTTGTAGACGAAAGAAATAACATTTTCGTCCGAATGGACGAAAACGAAACGAAAATTTTAGTTTTGCACATGTCTAATGTGTAGACAGAGTTTTGGATGGGGAGAAAAAAAGTAGTCTAGCCTACACCTTGAAATACTATTTTAGTCTCAGAGTGCTTCAACACATGATCTCAGAATTAACTGAAGCAGCAGCTAATTGATAGATGTTATTATTACCCAGATCAATAATACTCATTTATTGACCTTGGAAGGTGGAAGGGCTGAGTTGACTCTGCAGTAACCATGTTACGTGGGGCGCTGCAGTAATATATAATAAAGATTCATGTAATGTTTTTAAGGCTATTTTTTTTCTATATTATATTCCATATTGCACCTCATGTTACTTTCTAAAAAGTTAACTTGGCATCAGTAGTGTATCTTCTACAAGGCAAACAAGGCACTCGCCTAGGGCTGCACTTTGCCAGAGGGTGTTAAAGCACCCTTTAACATTTTCCCCATTTTCGCTCCCTCCCCCACTGTTCAGCAAGCTTTAGCTCCTTCCAATTAATCGGGGTGATGGGGGAATGCAATGGACATGGTGGGGGTATGTTATGAGGGTGATGGTGGTACGTAATGGGGGTGATGGGGCATTTAGTGTGTATGCAATGTGGGTGATTGGGCATTTAATGTTTATGAAATGTGGGTGATGGGGCATGCAATGGGGTGATGGGGCATGTCATGGGTGCGCAACGTGGGTGATGGGGCGTGTCATAGGTGTGCAACGTGGGTGGGGGGGTGCCTGAATTTTGTCTGCCTAGGGCAGCACAAAACCAAGATACACCACTGCTTGATATGCTGGCATCTCCTCTTGATTATTGATTGATTAGGATCAGGGGTCAAGTCCTGGGAAAAAAAGTGTGGGAACTCACACAAAATCCACTGCGACCCCCCCCCCCCCCCAAATATATATTTCACAGAAAATTCAGTGAATTTTGCCCCTCTATGCCAGGATTTTGCCCCTCTATGTCAGGATCTTGCCCCTCTATTCCAGGATTTTGCCCCTCTATATGCCAGGATTTTACCCCTCTATGTGCCAGGATTTTGCCTCTCTATGCCAGGATTTTGAACCCTCTATTCCAGGATTCTGCCCCTCTATATGCCAGGATTTTGCCCCTCTATGCCAGGATTCTGCCCCTCTATATGCCAGGATTTTGCCCCTCTATTCCAGGATTTTGCCCCTCTATATGCCAGGATTTTCACCTCTATGTGCCAGGATTTTGCCCCACTATTGCAGGATTTTGACCCTCTATATGCCAGGATTTTGACCCTCTATATGCCAGGATTTTGCCCCTCTATGTCAGGATTTTGCCTCTCTATTCCAGGATTTTGCCCCTCTATGCCAGGATTTCCCCCCTCTATATGCCAGGATTTTCCCCCTCTATATGCCAGGATTTTGCCCCTCTATGTCAGGATTTTGCCCCTCTATATGACTGCCCCTGCCCCTCTATTTGCCAGGATTTTGCCCCTCTATGTCAGGATTTTGCCCCTCTATGCCAGGATTTTGCCTCTATATGCCAGGATTCTGCCCCTCAATATTCCAGGATTTGCTCATTTAATCCACCCTCCTCCCCCTTCCCCAGGCAGTAGTTACCTCCGGTTGTCTCCTCCGTGCATCTTCCCCCCTGCACGGAGGAAGGAAGCTCCGGTCGTCACGTTTTTTTTTTTTTTTTTACTTTAGTAAGGTCGCGCGACTTCAATAAAGTTAAAAAAAAAAAAAAACGACCGGAACTTCCTTCCTCAGTGCAGGGGGGGGAAGATGCACGGAGGAAAAGACCGGAGACAGAGAGCAACAAGGAGGTAAGTACTCACCATCTCCTTGGTGCTCCCTGTCTCCGTCCAGCTCCTCCGTGCAGTCTTCTTCCCTCCTGCACGGAGGAGGGAAAATTCCACCGGATATGACTTGCTGTCAAATCCGGTGGCAATGACAGGAAGTTTTTTTTCTTTTCTCGGACCGCATCTAGTGGATGCGGAGGCTGGGAAAAAAAAAAAATGAGGCAGCTTCCCTGGTCCTGCAGGAGCAAAGGGAACGGCGTTCCTGCCATGAAAAAAGTGCAGGAACGCCGTTCCCACGCGTTCCTGCAGGACTCGAGCCCTGATTAGAATGCTCCTGGTGTATAACATCCAATTTCGAAAGTCACTGACTGGAACAGGGGTGCACATTAAGGGTCTTCACGTATCACTGACAGACTAGTTTATCAGGGGAATATGTGCCATACCAACTTTGCATTGTGACAGAAAACAAGTTAAGTACTTGTTAAACCATTTACTTTAGGTTGAATTGATAAAATGTGTAGTCTTTCCTGCCAACATGCCTTTTGATGTGTACAATTGCAATTGATTTTTTTTTTAGAGATTACCAAAAACCAAATATATATATTGATCTGAAAGGCTACATTATCTTTTTTTCAGCTAAACAATTTGTATATGTATACCTTCTAACTAAGAAAACAACTAACTGTCATAGTATTCAAAACTTTACACAAACTCTGGTGTATGGTGGTTGTTTTATGACTCCCTGGACTAAGTTTACAGCACATTATAAAAAAAAACTTTTTAAATTTGATTTGTTTAAAAAATCTCGTTTTATTAAATTTTAGTAAACATGAAAGCAAAGTAGAAAATCCCAAGCCATTCAAAATATGATAGTATAAAACTGCAGGCTGATTGGATGTTGCCTACAGAAGGCTTGGAAATAAGAGAAATTACAAAAACCAGACAAAATGTATTTATTAGGGAAGATGAATATAAGAAAAGTAGAGAGGAATAGAAAGAGAGAGCAGAAGAAAATATTTGAGCAGTCTCTGGACAAATAAGAGCTATGGTGGTTGGGAGATGGGAGAAAAAAGGTGGAATATTTTCACCTTTTTTGTTACGTAGAAAAATCTTTGTCAAATGATTATTTAAATATAAAAAATATTTATATTCCATTGCCAGTTTGTGTGAGTTTTGGGTTATTAAGGACCAGAACTTCTGGAGGATTGGTCCACTTGGACAGAGGTGGGTACCCTTGGGCAGAGGTGGGTCACCTTTCGATGAAAGGATTTTATTCTGATGGATCGACTATTTGGAAAGTTTTGGGAGAAAAACTTTTTGTTGTTTCTTTTTTTTCAGTATTGTTGATTTATGATTAGAATTTGTTGATTGGGTTCTTAGTATTCTAAAAAAAAAAAAAAGAGTCAATTTATTGAGTCCTTCTTTAAGTTACTAAACTTGCACCTTTAGACTACTGGTTTGCAGAAGTTCTCAGTCTCTAGTAAAGAGATAAGACGAGTGTATGATTGAGCGCCTCTGCTGACCTCACTGAACTTGTTTGACTTTTCTTAAGAATTGTGGTTCACTTGCTCTCGTTCCCTGAAATCTGCAGTCTGTGAGGGGCTGATCCTAGGAAAGACGATGTCACCAAGGGTGATAATAAGCTGTCACAGTGACACTGTCATAGCACTGCCAGCTGACATGGTGACAGCTTATTACAGTCTCTCTTATCTGCTCAACTATGACTTCCCTAAGGCATTGAAATTTGGAAGATGGATTAACCCTTTATCCCCCTCATGCCATATAGGTTAAGCCTAATTTTTCTCTCCATATCATGCCTTGTGAATAAGTAATTTGTAAACAAAATAAAATGATGGGTAATAATAATTTCAATTAATCATATAAATTGAAATCCGCTGATAAGAAATCTACTGGAATAAATAACTTTTTGGATGTTAGTTAAAAGTAAACTGACAAGTGTTTGGCAAACAATGAACTGTGTTGAACAAGTGAATTGCAAAGATTAAAAAAAATACATAAGTTGGCAACCGTACTTTCCAGTTCGACAAATAATACCTCATTTTTACAATTCTCTTTTAACATGGGCATAGTTTACTAAATAATAAATAGACCCCAGTATGTAAAACATTTGATCAATATAGGTGACATTCATTAGACATAGACTGGATGTTGGTGTATAAATCAATGGCATACATACAATATGTAGAACACAGTGAAAATGTATAAGTTTATAGTGCACAAATCTATACATGAGTATAAAACAGCATGGATTATTTATAACACTGATGCACAAAAATGTCTAAAATTGGTTATGAATAATGGTGATTGAGCATTTTCTATACATCCCGGCACTTTCGTTGAATGGATCCTCCAAAAACTGTTTGGCAGAGGTTCTGCGACAATATTCATGCACTGCAAAGTAATCCAGAAGTTCAGGATCAGTGTACACAAAACAATCTCCTGACAGGTCCGAGTTTGCATTCTATGTACAATTACAAATGTACTTGGATACAGTAGATACTGTGAAAGTCTGTTTACATATGTGGGGCAAATCTTGATGTGGGATAGTTACTCTCTGCCAAATATTGTTATCTTCTGGAATACAGGAACATTCCTCAGGTGTTTATAGCTGCCTCTGTTTTGTTTCTTCCTACCTCTCTTTTCCATTGCCACAAACCTATTCTGAATACATGTACATATTATACATTGGTGGACACAGGGATACATACAGATTTCATACAGATTTCTAACGTTTAACTGCACATTGTAACAATCACAAAAATATGTCTTAATGCCCTTACTGGGGTCCTTGCAAGTTGAAGGTAGAGTTGTCGTGTGTAAATACAAACTGATGGCAGCTGTGTACAAGCTTCAAACTTGGGCCTAATGTGTACACGTCATGTAAAAATAACAAGGTATCAGTTTATGGGTACATCATTTTGTCTTGATGTGGCAGGTGAGCTTAATCATCCTTTGGCCACTTCATACAACCACAACCTCTCATTTATATTATGTTTATATATTTGTTGCCAACTTTATAAGGGTGAGAAGTGCAGACACTTTTTTATAGGTAAATTAGGTTTGACAAAATTTTAGCATTGGAAAACTACAGATGCATGCACATCTGTATGTATATCGGGATGCATATCTCTTAATCTGCATATCTGTTATATATCTCTGCATGTAGATTCAGTGTGTATACCTAGTCAAATCTGAACTTCGTATCCACAAGTTCTGTGGACGACAGGTTTGCTTTAATGATTGAATTAGCACCAGCCTTACAGGATTCTTCTAATTAACATGCAATTAAACAAGTAACATAGTGGATCACTTAGCAATGTGCAATTTATTGTATGCAAAACCATGTGCAAGTTTGATACCCTTAATCACAATCAAGATGAATCAGCTCAGTTTATTAAGGGGTGAGAATCAAATACTTCAACACCATGGTCTTTCTACTTCACCGAACCAAGGTCCACTGTCTCATATTCCTCTCCATGTTATCCTGTTATCTCTGATATGATCTACTTTACTGCTTGATTTTCTCTTTTCTCTACTCTTCCATTTGTTTTTTTAAATGGCTCATATTATGGGAGCTGTATCCACTCTATACATTAAACGTTTCAGTCTATTATTTTAGTGACTGTGCTTTATGAACCATGTGCTGATGCAGTACAATGACCTTTTGCTGAGTTAACATTAGCATTGACTTGTAGTCAATAAACTCATATTATATTCAATGAAAGATTTGTGACAACGTGAATATCTGCATTTTCAGTGCATCGGTTTCTGCTTCTGTGTATGTGATCATCAGGCCTGGGGAATTCACAATTGAGCTCACCCTGAGACCCTGGAAAATACATAAATATAAGCAAGTCACATTTGCAAAGAAACAGAGACACACCACAAAAAAAGCATATATTCCATTGGGTAGCCACAGCCATAAGATGTTTTATCTTTATAAACAAACACATACACACAAATACAAATAATAGTAAATATGTAATGTGACAAAAAGTACTTCTTTCCTTGAGTACCCTGTCCTGTGATAAGGGTTCCACCCACAGTCTTTTTTAGAGACAATCCCCACGTTGGTCTAGGTAAAGTTACCTTTTTATTGTAGCTCCAGATTCAAGATTCAAACGCTTACAGCATAGTGAATTTCAAATAAAAAAAAACAAAAGTTCTTCTCAACAGAAATATATTCACCTTTCTGTCTTTTAGCTGCTCCTGTTACACCTCACAGGATGCAACACACAAATCTATTCTCCTTCTTGGCAGGGGGGAGTATTTAACAGCACCCTGCCATTAATTATCTTTTGCATGTGAGTTAAAGCAGACTGTTGGAACACTACAACTAGATTCCTCCCCTTCAGTCTCATAGCAATGTCCAAAATGTGGAGTGGAGCACTGGCCCACCCTACTCTCCAAGTGCTCCACCCCAAGGACCAATATATATATAGAAACAAATCCAAAATGGCAAGCATTGCCATAAAACATATATAAACTTAAACTTTAATGGGTAAGTTAAAGTGCGAACCATGGAATCCATTGGAGCACGGTTTACCTGTATATACAGGCATTTCATAAATAATAATAATAATATACATCTGATATGTGATTCACATAGATGTTAGTAACACAAGACACAATGACATAAGGTATAAACCTTATGTCATTCCTGGTCAGGCTATTATGTCATGTGCATTTATTATTCCATCTTTTGAGTTTCCATTGTCATGACTTATACTTCCAACTAAAACTAAAAAACATGTTAATGATGTATAATAAACTTTATAGGGAGCAGATGTATTGTGATTGGACATTTAAACATAACTACAACCAGGAGATCAAACTATGTAAGAGGATCTTAATTACCAGATAAAGAACACAAAGCACAGTTAGACATAGGCACCCCCTTGAGATGCACTAGAAAGTGGCATCTTTTCAAATAGACAGGACAAATAAATAGGAGTGGAGAATTTAAGTCCTGCCCAGGCCTGCTTACTCCACCCCAGTTCTGACTAGTTTATCCCCTAATAACATATTTTATTATGAACTAGTACTGGACAATGTGGCCTTTAGAATTTGTGTCTAAGTGACCTGGAGGATGTGAGTACTGGTTTAGGAACCACTTATGGAATCCGTGAAAGTTCCATTGTGTCAGTGGCATTTTTTGCCCTTGTGGCATATTATAGAGTACATCAGTGTCCATGGCAAGCTTTGTGAAGGTCCATAGAACATCAATAAATTTTCCATTCCAAAGACCATACAATCTCCACCATTACCATTGAACATGTCTCCACTGTGTCTACCTCCAGACTATTTTGGTTGTGGGTTATTGAGCATGAGGTTCTGCAACTCCAGCTTCTTACCCATAGTTCATTGCACTAACTAAAAAATGCTACGTAAGTCAGTTTCATAGTATGACATAATTTCCATGCACTTCTATTGGCTATCACACACATAGATAAATGATGCACCAATTTTTTTTTTTTACCAGATTCAAAATGACAGTTCATCTTGTGTAAAATACAAATGTGTCCTCTAAAATCCGAGGTTACAATCACATATCAGCCTAGTAAAAGATAAACAAAAATGTTCCCGGCTTCACCAAACGTTTAGACTGAGGACATATAAATTACTTTATTACGGAAGTAGGCCAGTTTATTTGCATATGTATACCGTATGTTTTTTTTTAAATAGCCTTGCGTGTTGCAAATGAAAATTGATGTAAGCAATACCATGAAAATTTAAAAAAAACAACAATTTACCATGTTTATTCCAAACATAAAGCATAATATAAACTCTGTAACTGCTTTAATAACCTTTAACATCAAACAAATAGACCAGGCAAACGTTGCTGGGTCTATTTGTTGGATGCTAAATCCCTTTAATTTAGCAACCAACACATAGACTCTGCAATGTTTGCCCAGTCTATTTGTTCGATAGTAAAGGTTACTAAAGCAGTTACAGAGTTTATATTATTTATTTCATGTATGCCATAAACTTGTTAAAGGTATTATATAGTTCTTGTTATTTGTTTCTTGATGTGGATGAGACCTTTGGACAACGAGCATTCTTTTTGATCACCTGAGCGCTCCATCATACATTGGGGGTTATGTATAAAGATGTTTCTATCAGAAATATAGCGCAAGACACAAAACTCCAACCCCTTCAATAGTAATTGAATAAAATACCAAAATGGCATTTTGTTTTGTTTACCGTTAATTGTTGTGGAATCATGGAACAATTTTATACAACATGATTCTATATTTATCCACATTAAGTATTTGTAAATTGATTACACTTGGTGGTGAGGGGTTTTCCCCCCACATGTTGTTTGTCTTTTGATATTTTTGTAAATTAAAAAAAATCTACACTAAATCAAAAGTCACAAAGTGAGACTAAAAAAGTAATATATTGAGAATAAAATGTTGCATATTGTGGCTAAAAAGTCCCATTTAGTTTTGACCCTTTTTTCCTTATGTATAAAACCCTTCTGACATTGTATACATACCATACAGGAGAAAGAGCAAAAACCTGACTAAAGAAATCAGGATGAGACATGAAACAGCTCCACTATTTACCTAACCCTCACTCTTAGTCTATTATTCAAAATATATACATTTTGACAATACCGTTACATGTGGTAGTTTGGGCTGAATAATGCAGCACATAGATTTTTACACACAGTGCCACAATTTTAGAGGCCTGCTGTTTGCACGGCTTCACTCACACAGTCCTGAACTGCGAGGGAGCACTAGAGATCTGTACCGCCTTGTAGTGGGGCCACCTGACAACAGGCAGACACAAGAGGCGGTAGTGACACCATTTTATATATACCAGCAGCAGAATAATATAGTATTCCAGAAATCAGTAGGGCCCATTGGCAGACATGTTTACTGGAGAACAAATAAACTAATTGGATGATGCCCTGGGGACTGTTCTGTACGTATTCATGGTGCAGGTGCAATGTCATTAATCGCACAGATTTAATAATAACATCCTCTATGGGATGACTATCTCAGGATTTGGTCTATTTTTTTGTACAAGCCACTGATTTTATTTCCCTTCCGTGACAGAGACCTGTAAGCAATAAAACTGAAACATACGGACTGAAATGTGTATTTACTGCCAGAAAATAGGATTTCTTTCTTCCTGGAGGTGGTGGAAGTTGGATGAGTCTTTATTTTGTGCCTGGTGAGAAGCAGAGAACATTCTGTAAATAAAGTCACGCTCAGCCCCTACCCAAATTGACTGTGTCTCATTAAAAAGTAATCCGGACAATTGTACAAGCTTGAATATAAAAGGCTATTATTGTATTATGTTCAGGAACAGAGACTGCTGAGCGAAATACAAAATGAGAAAGATCAAATGAATCATCCTCGCACAGCACCTGTTCCCAGGAGCTTGCAGTCTTACAATTTGAAGTTTCCTGTTTCCATCTATAATGTGTACTAAATCAACTCCTTTCTGGAAAAATAAGGAAGGAAGGATGTGCTCATGAGAGAAAGTGCAAAGCAAAATGATTTCCCCCCAGCTTGTTGAAAAGGAGCACAAATCATTTTTGGCATGTGTAACAGCATTTACATATCATTATTTAAAATAGGTTTTGTATTATAATGTGATTTAGTGCCAGGTGGAGCACAGAGTTTCGAAAAGTTCCTGAAGAGGTAATTCTACACTGTGGGCACACATATTGTGATGATTCCCCATCTAATTGATGTGCATAACGATTCACTGGAATCTATGGCAATATTTCCAATCACTTCAAAGACCCACAAGTCAAATCAATAGTAAGGTAAGACTTAGTTTTAATGGCTATGGAGGAGCCACCATAACATGTAATACTTTATAATGTATGGGTACCTTATTTGAGGAATATTATCATAATAATACATATAAACATTCTGTGCTGCACGTAATATAATTCCATTGTACATGTATTGGTGCCATATTATGTTCTTGATTGTCCCATATCACAGTTCTGACAAATTCAAGCCATGTAGTCAGTTAGCATCGGGATAGAGCATAAGAGTAGCTAACTGTTAGCTTTTCAGCAATTGCTGAAGTATGGCTCCCATGATACTCTGCTTCTAAGCAAATGCTAGTTGAGTATCATGGGAGATGAGCAACAGCTATAGAGCTAACCATCTGGCTATATCTTCATGCTGGTCCATCTGATTGAATTATACACTATTTTCATACAATGTGTCATATTTTTCCCTGCAGTTGTGTAACCATGCACCCTTGTGCAGACTCATCCAGGCTGTATCCTTCTTGCTTTGCTTTCTTATTAGTTATGCTTATTCCTGCCTTGCCTTGTATTCCTGCCTTGCCTTGTATTCCTGACTTGCCTTGTATTCCTGCCTTGCCCAGTATTCCTGCCTTGCCCAGTATTCCTGCCCTGCCCTGTATACCTGTCCTGAGTCTCTTCAGTGGGATGTCCTGTCCCTTTAAATGCCCTGTATACCTGTCCTGCCCTGTATACCTGTCCTGCCTGTCCTTATGTTACATTTCAGTTTTTCTCTCTATCCCTCTGCTCTGTCAATTTTATATTTAAACCACACCCGTTGCTTTTCAGTCCTTTGCAGCAGTCTACAGGTATTTTCTCTGTGTTTAAGTTTAATGTCATATATGTGTCTTAGAGTCTATTTATGTTTTGCTATATTATGTTTTAGTTAGGGACTTGCCTAATGTGGGGTACCTTGAAGTGGTTGGCAAGCTAACATCTAAATTGGCCAATTTGTTTGAAGCAAACCCCTACCTTTGCCATCTTTAGTGTTAGGCTAGTTCCTGTATTTATATTCATTCCTTTGTATGTGTCTCTTGTGTTCCTTAGTACGGTCCCCTCAGTATTCTTATGTTATTCTCTGCAACCCTGTACCTTGCCTTGTTTATTCTTAGTTGGTTTATGCCTTATCTTGCTTATGTTATCCCTCTGTCCTGTAGCCCTGCATTCTGTATTTCTGTTCTGCTCTCCCTCAGTTACTTTTCTGTTTTTAGCTCTGCTTCGCTATCATCTAGTTCATTCACTCTTAAGCTCTGGGACCTGGATACAGCAGCTGCTTCACAGGGCCTGGTTGTGGCTGCAAAGACTTGGGATCCCAAAACTCCAAGCGATTGCAGTTACTCAGCACCAGGTCCCGTGTCACCACCCTGCACTGTACAGTAGCTCCTGATCTCGGGTGCTCAGGGTCCCTTTACCATCCTGGACCCTGTGTGTTACATATGGCTGTAGGCAAACAGCGGGAGTTCGCGGAGTGGAGTTCTGCAAGCAGCATTTCAGCTGTTCCTAATTGGAGTCTGTCTTTGATCCATGCCAGTTCCAGGGACTCTCCAGCTTCCTGCTCCAGTCTGATATTATAAGTATCAAAGTTCCATGTCTGAAGCCCTCTTGCAGAGCGGATCTCCATCCTATCCTGAGTGTCTGATCGAGATGACTTCACCGGCATGGATCATTGCTCCCTGAGGAAGTCAAGAGGACTTCATTGGCATGGTACATTTCTTCTTGAAGAAGTCACTCTGAGAAGATATCTGTTGGTCTTGTCCAGAGGTCGCTCTTTTGAAAAAAGCTAGAATGCTTCTTGAGTATGCTGGTTCCTGGGTCATTCCTAGTTCGGTGTTTGAACATAGAAACATAGAAACATAGAAACAGAGAATGTGTCGGCAGATAAGAACCATTCGGTCCATCTAGTCTGCCCAATTTTTTTGAGTACTTTTATTCTTGTTAAGGGGATTTCCCCCTTTTAGCTTCCTTAGGTCCTTAAGTTTCCTTAATTTGAGCACCCACAACGCTTTTTAAAACATTTAACATTAACTTCACTGTTTAGTAAATTTAAAGTGGTCCATTGTTACACTTCTATGTTTAAAAGCCTATGCTTTCCTTATTTTCCCTTTAGAGTTGCTTGTCTAAGTGGCAAAACGTAGCTGTTGTTTGGATCCTTAGTCATAGCACCCTGTGAGCCCGATTAGGGCTTTCTTATTTCTTATTTTAAGGGACCTCTCACCTGCAGGACATAATAACGAGCAAGCAATTTTATTACTATAGTTCATAATTTAGGGGCTTTATTCACTTAAGTCTTCACTGAACTTTGGGGGCTTGCCAGTATTTCCTAGCATTGCCAATTTCTCTTCACTAACCTCTTGATGATGGCTTGACGTCCAATGCTGTCAGGATTACCTAATGTGACAACCCAAACCCTACCCCTCCCAGTGATCATAAAATTTCTAAATTCAGGGCAAATGTTAGAATATAAATAGAAAGATAAAACAGGCACCAAATAGTACTAAGTGAATATTATACATGTGAAAAAATAACTGCAATCACTAGGGCCTCCCTTACACCAAATAATACAATCAAAACAATGGTGATGCGCTGATTTGTGAAAAATAAATTATAAATTACATATTACATATACTTAACAAGATCCAGTATTGACCCGGTGATACACAACAATAAAAATAGAATAGTGTAATTCCGCCACGATCTACCTGACTTCAGTCTGATAAGACTTTTGGGACTGGGAATCCTGCTCCACTTCCGCAAGTGTTTTTTTTTATGTGCCTGTTTTTTACCATTTTAAAGTAAGCCTCATGTAGCGGGGGCCAATAAATGTTGTGTTTTTATATTATACACTATGCTGTTTTCTTGCAATCGTTTTTAAAGGTATCCAAACGGAGGAGGTGCATTATCTTTCCTTTGACCACATTTACCACCTATAACCTGAACCCAGAAAGAGGAGGTCATATTGTATGTGTGTTATCACAATTACACTATTCTCTTTTTATTGTTGTTTTTTATGTGTATCACCGGATCAATACTGGATCTTGTTAAGTATATGTCATTTATAATTTATTTTTCACAAATCAGCGCATCACCATTGTTTTGAAATATTAGAATATATTTAGCAGGGTTTTTTTTTATTAGAGTTTGTATATATGTAAAAGATTTTTTAAGTAAAAGGTAGAAAAAATAAAAAAAACTTTTTTTTTTAATTTTCCATCATATATCTTTTTTTTTTTTTTTACAGTGAATTTTTTTTGCTTTTTAAAACATATAACACTGAAGTTGATGGTTCCAAAGTATTGAATGGTCACAGTGATTTTTTTTCCAAAATACCTGCAAAAAGAGGGACAAGAATTTTTCCAGACATTACTTCACCCCTTCTCTTCCAGGAGGACAGTTAGGCCTCACCTACATATATTTGTAGCAATGTAAACACAATATTTACAGTTTATCTACTCAATAATATTATCCAATACAATCCAGTCCAGTTTTCCATGTTTAATACGAAACTGATGAAGAGAAGCCTTCTTTATACCCATTCTATTAACCTCCTTCAATCACTCCATATACATACCGTATAAATATAATAAACAAACAATAAACACAATACCTAAAAAAATATGCTATTGTTTCATGTAAATGTTCCATATGATTGCTTCCATAAGCTCATGTTGCCAATGAGTACTTATTGTTGTCATAATGACTCAATCTAGAATTGTTGTTTCTTGTTCAGTCTATATCTGTATGTATGTCATCTTTATATATAACAGCACCCATATATTTTATATCTCTGGTTCATGTAACCTTAACTTGCATCTGCACTTTTTTCCCATAAAAAAAAAAAAATGCTTCCATTGCAATTTCATTTGACATCTTCTTATATATAGGACAGATCTCACGTCACCATTTCTGCTTCCCCACTGGATTGCCTTAATGATCCTTTCCGGGACAACCAGTTTGAGCATACCAGCTGCTTCTCTAGCACCTTTCCTGTGTATTTATCAGAGTGGACATAAGATGCTGTGACAGGCTGTTTCATTACTAGTAGGGGACAGAAAGAGAAATTTAGAGAGAGGATTTGGACGGCAGAGAATTAACTGGAATATTTTACAGAACGAGTTAGAGGCATCTAGATGGTAAAGCAGAAAAGGTGAAAGAGCATTTCTCTCACCTTGTGCAGAGTGCAGAATACAGGACTGGACAGTAGTTTCACTCTCCCTTTACCCTGTTTATTAGACATTTCTGTCTGCAGGATCTCCGCTGAGGTAACATTCGCTTGCCCCAAGATCGTGTCAATGTCTACACAACCACCAGCAGCCAGGGTCATTTCAACAAAGTTTTACCCACAATTACTGTTGACAGTACAAATATAAATACAAAAACAGCATTACAATTTCTGCTTTACTTTATTGTTTATTTTTTATCTATAATATATTTTTAGGAATTTTTCCAAATCCATTATCGACAAGGTAATACATAGAGAGTTAAAAATCATCTTCGTTATTAAATAAAAATTCCACATCTCACTGTCTCTTATTAACATTAAAAAGGAAAAAAAAGGGGCAAACCCATTCATTTTTTCCCCAATATAAATATCCCTCAATATCTTTTTTTATTAAAGTGTTCAGTAGCACTTTATTGTCATTTGAGTTCCAGAGGCACTCCTGTTTTTTTCTTAACACTTTCTATACCTCGAACTCTCAAACATTTAAACACATTTGCTCATTTTGCTCCTCAGAAAGCATTAACTATCCACAAGCTAATAATATGCATAGTTTTACATTCATTTGGCATAAATAATTTTTCAAGTGCATTATCTTTTTAATCAGCTTTTAATACTAATTAAGTACTGGTCAGTGGATTGATGTAATTGACTTATTACTTGTAATGTTCTGTTACATTCTTGCTCAGTGAGTGAACTAATATTCCTTTTCCACAAAGTACAATGTACTGTATTTTCTGGCGTATAAGACCACTTTTTAACGCAGGAAAATCTTCACAAAAGTCGGGGTCGTCTTATACGCCGGGTGTAGTCTTTTTACTTACCTCGTTGCTGCCCTGCAGGTGCGCGCGGCTGTGAGGGAAGCTTTATGTGCTCCCCTCCAGCCGCGCAATTTCAATAAAGTTTGTTTAACACAACGCTTCCCTCAAAGCCGCGCGCACCTGCAGAGCAGCAACGAGGTAAGTACTGGGAAGTGGGTAGGAGAGGGGCAAAATCCTGGCATATTGAGGGGAAAATCCTGGCATATTGGAGGGGCAAAATCCTGCCATATTAAATAACATTGAGGGGCAAAATCCTGGCATATTGGAGGGGCAAAATATTGGCATATTAAATGGCACAATAAAGGCATATTGAGTGGCAAAATACTGGCATATTGAGGGGCAAACTAGTGTGTCTCAGGTTATGTGTCTATTGGTGTCACTGTGTGTGTGTAAGTGTGTCACTTTCTGTGTAAGGGTGTGTGTGTAAGTGTGTCACTGTGTTAGTGTAAGGGTGTGTGTGTAAATGTCACTGTAGGAGAAAATGCTCGTTGGAAGAGGGGTAGTCTTATACGGCGAGTATATCCCAAACTCTCAATTTTAACTGGAAAAGTTGGGGGTCGTCTTATATGCCCAGTCGTCTTATACACCGGAAAATACGGTATTTAAAGGTATAAATAAATTGCTACACGCCTTCCTTGATTGTACTTTTGACTTACCCTCTTACATATCAGCGCCAAGCATTCATTTTGTTGGCCCCCATCTACTACCTACTTGTGAAATCATGATGTATTGAGAACGGACTATTATTTGCAGATACTGGTAAAGTTTATTTTTATATGCCTATGTCTACTGCTCCTACAAGCGTCAGGAGACCAATGGGGGTTACACGGAAAAGGCAGTTCTTGGACAAAAATCTAAAAATGAAGCAATCAACTGTAATATTTAATTGGTTTCCATGGTAACAGCTCAATTTTTAGACCTGTGTTCCAGAGTTACACTTTATATTTAACCCTCAATGAGCTAGATTCAGTGCTGCCCATTAACATAAAAACTGATTCAATGCCCTTTGCTAATTTGACGCAGTAAAATCAGCCATAGAAACAATGTACTGTGCAATTACTGCACCAACAGTGATTTACTAAGGACTGATAAAAAATGAACGGGCAAACAAAAATACATGTTTGCCCATAACACAGCTGGTATATATGCACATTAACCCTTTCAGTGTTGCAGGGATCAGTGTCTGTGCTAACCCTGTTAAAAAGAAGCTTCCCTCTGATAAAAAGAAGTTCCCCTCTGCTCCCCATCCTTCAAAATTGCAGGGCTCTGACCGTTTAAAATTCATTGTTTGTATTTCCTTTAATTTGCCAATGTGTTCCCAGACCTGCCAATACACCCCCAGACTTGGCAATCTACCCCAGACTTTGCAGTCTGCCTTAGACTTACCAATCTGCCCCTGACTTACCAATATGCCAAAATACTTGCCAAACAATCCCCAGACTTTCAAATGCATCTACAGACTTGCCAATGCATCCCCAGATTTGCCACATAATTACCAATGTGTAAGCAGACTTGCCAATCTGCCCCACACTTACCAATATGCCCACAGGCTTTTCAATGCATCCCAAGATTTCCCACCATGCCCCCATGACTTGTCAGTGCTGCTCCAGACTTGGCAATTGCTCCCAATACCCTTCCTGGTGTTAATATATCTCTAATTACTTCTTATTGGTGTAAAAATGACTCCTTGTATCTAGAATTTATATTTCATACTCAATCTATATCTTCATATATTTCATCTTCCTATGGTTTCCTGTTTTTCCGACAACACCCTTATACTGTATACTCTACCAGCTGGGCATGGGCCTTACAGAATGGGACTGATTTTCACCACACTCGTCTCATGGCAGTTTCATCGTGGCCGTATCACCGCTGAAGTTTAACTGCTGCAGGGATAGCGCAGCGAAGAACTATCATAGACCATGCGCCTTACCGTGGGTCGTTTTCTGACAGTTCTCAGATATGAGGCACTAGAGAGTGCCTAAACAGGTTAATACAAGATTAGATCCAGTGAAAGACAATGCATATATGCAATGCATATATATATAAAAAGCATGTGGAACTTTTTATTACTGAAATTGGGCAGATGGATATTTGGGGGGCTCCATTCAATACTGTGTACTATTTAAAAATGGTATTGCAACAAATATAATAAATATGTCAGCACAAATGAACAAGCAAAACTAATAGTTACCAAAATGATAACAAAATAAACCGATGAACAGATAATAAACATAATACTAATATTGGGAAAAGATTGCATGTCCCAAGAAGATATTACAATGGTTTATGTGGTAATAAAGAATATGATTGTAAAAATGAACTACGGTGCAATATATTCTACTTTCAGCAAAAATACCAAAATATAGAAGCCTGTTAATGCGAAATAGAAGAATAGAGCATTCAGTGAATGTGGAATAGTTTCATTATAATGTGTAATTCATGTTATACAATTATATGTATAATGGGCAGACTTGAACATGCAGTGTAAGTAAGTGTGAGTAAATGCGGCGTGTACAAAGCAAGCATCCATTCATTCATGCTGGTCCACCTGTCATCACTTCAGATAAATGTATGCAGTACTCATGCCAGAACATGCTACTCCATGGGAGATTGCAGGCATTTGCAGGAGTATTAGTCAAATGTTCAGTCATTGCTGAGAAACAAAGAGGAAGTGAGCGAGCTGGGTGATGGAAGGATGGGGGAGCAGTTGGAATGGTTGTGGAAGATAACTAAATGAATAGATTATACATAGGAAAGTGTCCATAAAAGTAGATTTACTTTCAGTGATGATCAGACTATTAAAATCAGAGATCATCATGCTCGAGAGTAATTACCAAAGTATGGCTAGTGGACAATAAAAAAAATACCTTGAAGAGGATGTGAACAAGTTTCTGGTATTATGTAGCTGATCATGCCAATAAAAAATAAATACACTGAACTTTCAACTAAATAAAAGGGAGCAAAGCCAATTATTTTGGATACAATTTTCCGAATACTATATTAAATAATAAAAATAACTTTAATTACACCAGGATTGTTTGATTATCATTATTATGACTTAGGTGATAGCTCTGTACACTGTGAATGTCAGAAACACTGGAATATTACACAACATAGCTTTGACTCTTTACTTAATGCAACATTAGGTCATGCTTATTCTATGATGTAATTAAAAAAAGAGTTCACTTTTACATGAAAAATTTACAAAAGAGGCATCTCTGTTCACAGATTTGTTCAAATACACCGAAAGGCCTGGCTCCAATATGAAGGCTAAGGAATAATAACAGACTAGGGAAGATATATAGAAACAACATCTCATTGTTAACCAGACAGTCCTCACTGGTGCTGTAATCCAAGGAGTGAAACATCCTTTAGTAGAAGAATCCAATAGACACAGACTTATGACTAATGCAATTATCACTAAGTGTCGCTTCATAAGCGAAATGCGTCAAGTTTACATTTGTGATGCTTCCACATGATGTTGTTTTGTTACACAGAGGGGTTACAAGAAACTCTTTGGAAAATTGAGAATTTTTGAAGTTGTTTGTGTTTACTGGAATAGTCTGTCACAGATCTTGAAGTTGATATTAGGTAAGATTCGGATATTATGTATTCAGGCTGTAGTCTGAGCATTCACCCATATTTGGAATACATATAAGAATGTATGAGGCGCAGGAATACTAACATATATATAAGCTCTGGCAGTCCTATCTAAGCCTACAACTTTGAAGTATCTGCACTATTGTATGGTTCAGTTATGTATGGGATTGTATCTACCTGTTATTCCTTTACCCATCTGTTTACAAATACCTGGTTTCCCTGTATACATACAAAGCCAAAAAGGAAGAGATTCTGTAGAGTATTATTAAACATCTCTGCACATCCTAAACCTTTTCTTTCCCTTCCGGAACCCTCAATTTCCAGTGCCATCACCACCACAGGGGATTCTGGGTTGAAATATGCATAAGTAACATGCTCTCCAGGCTTCAAAAAGAGTAATTCTGAGCTGCCTGAGTGGTACACACTGGATCAAAGGATCTGATCTCCGTCATCCTCACCCGGTCTCCGGTGCCTCCCGCCAGCGCTCGACCATGACTTATCAATGAACAATAAAGAGTATGCAGGAAAAACGGCACTCCTGGAGACAATTTGTAGGTGAAAAAAAAAATGATCTTTTATTCCATGAAATAGTTATAAATCCACAACGGTAGTGCAGGTATAAGAAAGATGATAGCTTGACGAGTTTCGCGCTCTCGGCGCTTAACCATAAGCTTATGATTAAGCGCCGAGAGCGCGAAACGCGTCAAGCTTTCATCTTTCTTATACCTGCACTACCGTTGTGGATTTATAACTATTTCATGGAATAAAAGAACATTTTTTTCACCTGCAAATTGGCTCCAGGAGTGCCGTTTTTCCCGCATACTCTTTATTGTTCTCCAGGCTTCTTTAAATAACATGTGGTCACATATGCTCTCCAAATAAATGACTGACCATTTCCATATTCCCTTGTATTAGCTCTCAAACTGATTAGCATGTGTGCAGCCTGGATAACCAGCAGTGAGCTGTGTTGAAAAGCAGCCAAAGTGTTAACATTCCTATAAATTTCAGGAGATGCTTGTACATTAAATAACTAAAAGTTTATTTACACTGTGTTATATATTTGAGCACATTAGCGTAATAGAAATGCTTTGCAGCCAGACAGCATCCACCCTCCCTCCGTACGAGCTAAATACTCTGAGTGCGCACAGTATATTAAGCTGTCTGTATGTGACATGTAACTCGTTATTTAGACATTGCAGCAATGTGAGCTAAATGGAAATAGCTTTTATCAGAGATCTGTGTGAAGCATCAGACTCCGCTCCCTTCTCTCAGCCTATCCTCCAGACATTAATGGGACATTCTCCTAGGATTTACAAATGCCTCCTGGATAAGGTGGGATTAAAAAAAAAATGGCCCGTTTCCTTCTAATTCCAAATATACATATTATTCCTATTTATTTGAGATATATCCTTGAAATAACCCTGTGGAATGTACTAGTGTCTCTTGTAAATACCAGATTTATTACCATGAAGATAGGAGGTCACAAATGGCTTGAGGAGAAAAAAAACATTATAGTCAAGTGAGGAAATGTGGGATTTTTACTTTGTTCAGTAAAGCTCTTGGAGGTTGACGTTCGTTTTTGTTAATGGAGAGATATTTTTTTTTTCTTACCTGCTGTTCCATCTCTATCCTACTGATATTTCAAATGATTTACGGCAATTGTAAACAAAAGCAATACAATCCCCTTTAAAACTTTCCCCAGCACCTATAAGCTCAGCTGTTCCAAATGTTTTTCTTGCTGGTCTGCCAGCTTCTTTTCCACCCATCAGTCTGTGGAGAATTTTGTGTCCACAGCAGAAATTCGTGTAAAAACCCTTTGACCTTTTGTAAAGTTAATTAGCTCAGCTCTTGCACCCTTTGGATATAGAAACATTTACTTCCTAGGGAGTCAGGCTGGAGTGAGTTTGGCAGTTTGTTCAGGCGTGACTATGGCCCAGCGGGTTGTGTTAGAAGAGCAGAGCCAGAGAAACACATCTGAAGGAAAGAGAATCAAATTAGCAAAATACTTATTTTTTTTCCTTTCATGGTGGCTTCAAGTATAGCACTAGTATATACTGCAGAGGAGTACAAGAAGGAAAATCATAAGCTTTTGTGTCTTGTCTGACGATTATCATTTATACCTCATGGAACTACTTCAAAAAACATTATTTAAAAACAAAAATTGCTGAATGCTGAATTAATGAGCATAGAATTAGTCAATAAATTATTTTAATAAAAGTAGGGCATTACATTAACCTGTGTGTACACCAAAACTTTGAAAAGCAGTTTCTTTAACAATAAAAAGCAGAAATACTTGCAAAATGAAGCTGATTACAGTACATATGCTGACTACAGTACATATACTGGTATTTTTGCACATAAAAGAAGGTCATTGGCTTGATAATATAACACTGCAATGATAATCTGGGTCACTGGATGTGGGCAGAAATGTATCATTATACAATATGTGAGGTTACAAGATTTGAATATTTATTATTCATATTGTTTAACAATGGTGGGCTGAGATGCCTTCGCTGTGCATTATGGGGGCTAGATAATGCAGTGAGAGTCTGCGACGTGTCAGCTTGGTAGGCATGCCCAGAGAGCCAACATAGATGTCAGATAGAACTTCTGTTTCTTCATGCTGAGGATATTCTTGTATAGATACCAGTTAGGCCAGAGAAGCCTCCTGAGAGCGCTTGGGAGGTATAGATACCAAAAAGTCTCCTCTGCCTAGGCCGATCATATTGCTGCTTCATAGGCCGCAGATGCAAGTCAATGGAGTCAAACATGTCTCAACTCAGAGAGTCAGCATTTAAGGAGTGCAATGTATCCCGTTTTTGTATGATGAGCAGGCATATCTGCTTCATTGAATTGCAGACATATCCTCCTGTTATTTGCAATTTCTACATATTGACTATTATTCATCCATCTTTAAATACATCATCCTGCTTTTTCTTATCTTTGGCTCATGTTTGTAGGATTTGTTGTTTACTTTCTTTTTTGTTTTTCTTTTCCTGGGCTGCTTGTTCATGGTGTTTTTAACCCCTTGGTGATGCATGGTGCTTGCAACCCAGATGAAGCCACATTTTGTTCCTGGCCACCTGTGAGGCTGGGAGTCAGGAACGAGCGCAGGGGAGCTCCAGAAGTAGGTAAATCCAAAGGCAAAACTACAAAGGGATTAGGCAAAGGCAAGGTCAAAGGCAGTCCAGAGGGTCGAGGCAGGCAGATAAGTATCAAAAACGAATTTGGGATGCCGGGGTCAGGAGAGGAGAGATCAGCCGTATCCAAGAGGGAAGCCAAAGGGTCAATAGCCGGTGGTTCAAAATGCAATACTGAATGGCAATGAGTGGAAACAGGAACTTCACAAGGAGAGAACCTACCTTGGGAATAAGCAAGCACAGAATTGCAGCTGAGCAGGGTTTAAATAGGGAGTCAGGCACCATAACCTCTCCCCTCAGTATCCTCCCTCTTCCATTCACTGCATAGTAGGTGTGCTGGAAAGGCAACACCAGGGGCGGGCTGGGCCGGGGGGCAGGGTGGCAATTGCCCCCCAGGCCGCCCTAAGCTATGAAAAACACGGCCGCTGGGCCAGTGTTTAAAAAAAAACAAAAAAAAACGCAATTGCAGGCAGAGACTGAGAAGGGATCGGAAGATCCCCTCTCACCTCCGCTCTGCCTGCAAAGCTGCACGGGGAGCCGAACAGGCAGCACAGAGAAACCTCCGTGCTGCCTGTTCGGCACCCTGTGCAGTCTGGCACGGAAGTGCCGACAGTCACGTGATCTGCGCTCTGAGGTCAAACGCGCGCCGATCACGTGACCTGTCGGCACAACCGCCGGGAGGCCGAACAGGCAGCATGGAGGGACCATGCTGCCTGCCACCAGGGAAGTCCTCCTGCCACTAGCCACCAGGGAAGTCCTGCCACTAGCCACCAGGGAAGTCCTGCCACTAGCCACCAGGGAAAAAGGTAAGGGGGGGGGGGGGGGGGCAAAAAACACTGGCATATTATTGGGCAAATTGGCTGGGGCATATTACATGGCAAATAAGACTGGCATATTATTGGGCAAATTGGCTGGGGCATATTACATGGCAAATAAGACTGGCATATTATTGGGCAAATTGGCTGGGGAATATTACATGGCAAATAAGACTGGCATATTATTGGGCAAATTGGCTGGGGAATATTAAATGGCAGAATAACACTGGCATATTATTGGACAAATCGTCTGGGGAATATTAAATGGCAGAATAAGACTGGCATATTATTGGGCAAAATGGCTGGGGAATATTAAATGGCAATTAACACTGGCATATTGGGCAAATTAGCAGGGGCATATTAAATTGCAGATAACCTTGGAATATTATTGGGCAAATTTACTGAGTCATATTAAATTGCAGAATAACACTGGCATATTATGGGACAAATTGGCTGGGGAATATTAATGGCAAATAATATTGGAAATGTGTATGTAATGGGGTGATGGAGGCATGTAAATGTGGTGATGGGGCATGTCCTGGTGTGCAACGTGGGTTATGGGTCATGTCGTAGGTGTGCAACGTGGGTAGGGGGGGTGCCCAAATTTTGGGATATTGGGTGTCTAAATCCTGGCATATTGAGGGACATAATCCTGGCATATTGAGGGGGAAATCCTGGCATATTGAGGGGGCATCATCTTGGCATATTGAGGGGAAAATCCTGGCATATTGGGTGTCTAAATCCTGTCATATTGAGGGGCATAATCCTGGCATATTGAGGGGCATAATCCTGGCATATTGAGGGGCATAATCCTGGCATATTTAGGGGGAAATCCTGGCATATTGAGGGGGCATCATCTTGGCATATTGAGGAGAAAATCCTGGCATATTGAGGGGCATAATCCTGGCATATTGAGGGGCATAATCCTGGCACATTGAGGGGCATAGTCCTGGCATACTGAGGGGCATAATCCTGGCATTTTGCAAGGGAAAATTCTAGCATATTAAATGGCAAATCCTGGCATAGTGTGGGGGAAAATCCTGGCAATATTCGTTATAAAACAAGGAAAAGATGGCCGTGAATGGGGAGGTGATTCGATGATGCAATGGGCCACTTGACTGGATTTGCCCCCAGGCCTAAGGCTGCCAGCCCTCCCCTGGGCAACACCAACTCTCCTCCCTCTACCTAGTCCTGTGTTGAGTGGCCATGCCCACTGGTTGGGAATCCATGCCCCTTGGTCTGGTAGCCATGCCCCTTGGCCAGAAAGCCACTCCCCTGGCTGGGAAGCCACACCCCCAGGCAGCAGGAGGATGCGTGTACTCGCTCTGCGGGAGTCAAGCGCTACTCAGGGCCTGGGATGCGGCCTAGTCCGCAACTGCATGGCCACAACATGGGAGGACGGAGCTCTGGAGGCGAATGAAGGAGACGCTGATGCCTACGGGTAGTTGGGACTTGGAGCCTGACACCATTGATCACCTCTACCGATCATACTATGGCTGAGACCCAACCAGACCCTGTGGGTCCCTGCCAAAAGATCGCGATACCTCACATCGTCATGTGTGACATCACGAGGCGTGCCCAAACCCGGAAGTTGATGCACAGCATGATTAGGTAAAATGTAGTCGGTTCTCGCTTTGAGCATCGGCTACATTTTCCCTCTCAGACTGAGCACACCCAAAATGGCCTCATCTGACAGGTAGGATCCCGCTGTAAGTCCTTGCAGCAGGAAACGAGCACAGCACATCGCGGGGATGTCATTTAGGTACACTAAAATTAGGATGGCATAGAACGTCCTAGCATCAGGAAGAGGTTAAATACCTAACATTGGGTCAGAGTTTGAAATATAATGACAGAGATAATGGAGGATCTGGGGATAAAGACTGCACACAAAGGCACTTTGAGGTGCTAGGATGGTGGGTCTGTTTTGTGGAAATATTGCAAATATAGTCTGTAAGATGGCAAAAAGAGTCTGTTTGTGGTCTAACATAGGACAGAGAGGCACTCTGATGACACAGAGAGGCAGTTTGGGTGGTTCACATGGCCAAAATAGACTTTTTGGGGGTTAGGATGACACAGGGTGGCTGCTTGGGGGGTTAAGGTGGCACAGATTGCCCAAAATGTACATATCTCATAGATGTAGACATAACAGAATTAAATGTGAAATAACTGTAAAATAAAATGATATTCACACTAAAGCATCCAGCTGCTACCAGTGCTGCAGTTAACCAGGTTGTAATTTACTGTTACAATCAAGATTAAATTAAAACAAAAATTTTCTACAATAGTTCTTTTCAGCCATTTTGCTGTCACTTATCATATATAATCTGTTGTTTATGTGTATCATCGGACTGTTCCCCTGCTTTAGTGGGTGATACCATACATATGATCTGAGGCTTCTTGAGCATGTACCACTTTCCAAATTAATTTTATGGACTGACTAGTTGGTCCACCAATCAGAATCTTTGTTTCTGTATGCAGTGTCAGTACAATATGCAGTCTGATAGGGTTGGACATCAAACCTGTGCATATTGTACAGAACCATTGGCACAAATCACTGCCATTCTCTTATTGCATGACTGCTGGTACATCATTACGAAAATCAAACCCAGCCTTGCAACAAAAGAGGAAAACCAAAATATCATAATCGGTAACCAATAACAATAATCCATTACAAGTCATTTTGTGTAGCTAGGTAGACTTCCACTGATAAGATTTCAAAAGCCATGTGTGTACAGCCAGGCCTCTATAAGTTGAAGATTATATTGGTATTCTCACTAACAGTCTAGCAGTAAGAAGTGTATTGCATATAGAAGAGATCCTAGGAGACAGGGCTTTCTTAAAGCTCCATGTCTATTCAGCTTTCCCATTCGTCTCCAATAGAGAGCATAAACAAGGCAAAAGAAAAAGGAAAAATATGTGCAGAAAGACTGAAAAGACTTACAAAATACTCCCTGGGGCACTTCACACAAAAGTGAATTTTTACTTCAAAACATATTTTCTAGATAATATTTTTCCTATAGCTGTATCCAGCTGGTCGCACAAATATAGCACAAGTGACCATCAGATAGCTGGATGTAATTAGGCAATTAACTAAGGTTTTCTGAGTTGTCAAATAGTATACCCAAACATATGGTTTACCGTTTCTTCATATGATGTCCAAATAAGGTTTACATTGAAGACAATAAAGGCACTGCCAAGAAAGGTGGTGCTATCAAATACAATAGATGCCTTCCAAAATGGTCTGGGAATGTTTAGAAAAACAGAACGTAAAGGTCTAGAAATACTATAATCAGCATTAACCCTTTCATTCTAAATGGGGCTTTGGACGCTAAAGGCCAACTCACCAAAACTGCAACTTTTTGTTCCTGGCCCTGATCACAGAGTGATTGGGAGCCAGGGACACAGAGGCAGAGACCTGATCAGGGTTTTTACACACCCTGTGACGCTGCAGAGTTCTGGGTTCAGGTGTATCACGTCAGTGCTAAACCCATTACCATATTGAATGCTATAGTAGTGATCTATCAGGCCTGACTTTCCTGTTTAATCCCTAAAACTCTGAAATAAAAGCAAACAGATAAATATGTTGTCTTAAGGCATTTCACTGTGAAACACATGGCAGATCTTAAGAAGTTGGCCAGTAAAGCCAAATAAAAATGTCCTTATGGATATCCTTAACCTATCGGTAATTATTATACTCTCTTTATTATTTACTATCCAGTTTAAACCAGATTGTTCAAAACATGTAAGATTAGTTTATATACCATTTTTAGTCTATCTGTATTCACCATAGAAGATAATATTACACCTTTTCAGCTAACCTGTTTCTAAATGTCACTGTAAGTAAATATTTGGTCACTCAGCCTTTAAGAAAGCTGTGGAAGGAATTAAAAAGAGGCAATAGCTCTAGAGCAAGAGTAATGTTTCACGTGTAAGAGGAGCGGGGAGGAGAGGATAGAAGCACAGACCAAACCAACCAAGATCATCTACAGTGTGTGCAGCACAGAAAAGATGCATCAGGTCATTAGTAATGAATGGGTTTGATTAAATAATACTGCTGCCTCATTACAGAGGAGCATATGTGTTTGAGTGTAAAATTTCTTTATGAGCCCATAAATAGGAAACAGATGTGTGCAGCTGTGGAAACCTGCAGTAATATGGATACTGCTCAAAGACTATGCGGAAATTACTAGATTTTCCCTTTAAATAGTTTTGAAAAATGTATCATAAGGGCATTTAATGCAATAATTCATAAAATCCCAGTTAATATACTGCCCTACTCATATCCATATACTGCAAAGCCAGCATGACTCACATAATATGGCACCCAAAATAATCAATCGGGAAGTGGGCAGCAACATTACACAAATGGTTTCTTAAGATGTATCTGCTAAGTGAAAATGGTATAGAAAGATGCCTATACATTGTGTGGAAGTAATGCACTTTCACTTTAAGAGCGCTGACTTATTTCTGTCTTATGCCAGTAAAATACCATCAAATGGCGGCTTCCCACTGTCACACTTTTATCACTGTTTTGCATATCTATTGTTTTTTTTGTATTTTAATGACCTGAAATAAAAAGTCTTTTTTTTTTACTTTTTCAATGTGGAGTGGGGGCGTATTTTTTTCAGTGAACTTCTGGTGATTATTAATCCAGTCCCTGAATTAACAACATGTTGATACAAGCGCTACACGGAGAATCCATTCACAAAATACAGATAAGTATAAAAAAAAAACTTTATTGAGAGTGTTACATTTTATCATCAATTATAGATATTGAATTGATGCATAAAGACTGTGTGCAACATTATTGCTATATACAATCGGGTCTGTTTTATAACCATTTTAAGTGGTTAAAAATACTCCCAACTTGTGACATCCTGTGTCCTCGCTGGCCTGGTCCTATTTAATTTTTATTGGAACAAGTTATTACTGTAAAAGTTGGTTTGGCTTATTTTCTGAGTAATGCATTTTCTATAAAAAAAATATAAATGGATGTATCTTTTTTTTATTGTTATACATTGTGCTAGCGAACAGATGAGAGAGCATCCGTATGCACCTCCATCATGACAAATGGAATAAATATATCTCTTTATCTACATGTTTTCTGACAATTTCACCAGACAATATGTAGATCAGGAGTCTCTACACCTACCTGAACCTGAACTTGTCATCCACAACTTTTGTGGATGACAAGCTCACTGTAAAAGCAGGTCTTTATTCCAAAATATAAAAAAAAAGTGCAAAAATCCAAATACAAACAACATAAATATATACCTAATGCATGCTATATCAATGGAACGTAGAACCATCGGTTGATACATTTTTCTAACACCTCATTTAATGGGAAAAATAAACATGCTAGAGAATGCACTGAGGGCAGGTTGGCTGGATGACTGAAGTTTAACAAAACTAAAACATTTATATATCAGATAACAAACTAAATATTCAACTTCTTCACTTGTGTAAACTAAATCACTATAATAGTAAAAGTGTTACGCAGTAAGGTGCAGATTTTAAAGAAAAATAAAGTCCTTATTTTAGTGACTATATCCAATTTCACCTGCTACAACTACTAATTTCAGTGGGGTCTATGTTTAAACAATGAACTATGGTGAGTTAAAAATGGGGTAAAAAATTATGTGTTAGCAATAGTGTTGAGCGAACCCGAACTGCACTGTTCGGGTTTGTACAGGACATTACGGTGTCCGTGCCACGAACCCAAACCCGGACATTTCACTGTATGTCCGTGTTGGAGTTCGAGGTTTGGCTATAAACCGAAAGTCTTTAAACTGAAAGTCATTTGTTTATAGACTTTCGGTTTATAGAATAGCCAATAGCATTACATGTATGCTATAAGCCGAAAGTCGATAAACCGAAAGACATTCGGTGTATAGACTTTCGATTTATAGAATACATGTAATGCTATTGCTATTTTATGTTTTTTGAAGTTATTTTCCTATCCATATTTGTTTGCAGGGCACTTGTCCTACTCTTACCCACATTTTAACTCCTTTTGCAGTCCTCTAGCCCTTTCCAGGACTTTTTTAGAGGCATTTTAGTGGCCAAAAGTCCATGTCCCCATTGACTTCAATGGGGTTCGGGTTCGGGGTAAAGTTCGGGGGTCAAGTTCGAGCACGGACCAGGACTTTTTTCCGAAGTTCGGTCGAACCTCTCGAACCCGAACATCCAGGTGTCCGCTCAACTCTAGTAAGCAATTAAGCTGCAAAGATAGGCTTTTAAGCTAGTAATGCCTGAACCAATACAGGTAAGTGTTAAGAATATATAACATCAAACTGCCAGGTAAAAAAAAATGACTGAGCCTGGTTTTTGTCTCCATGTCAATTCATCACTGTTAAACAGAACTCATTGGCAGCTTGTGCCACCTGGTTAGCAGATCAATACAGTGCACATGTACATGTTTTTTTACTGTACTACCTTGTCATAGAATGACTGTCCTCTTAAATTGCCTAAGTATTTTACAATGTATTACCCTTCGCTTAAAGGGACTGCATCACCTAAAGATTGTTTTTACCGTGACTATAGAAAATAAAAAATTATTGAACATGATTTGTTCAATTTTTTTGGAAGCAAATGCCTGAATTAGAGGAACAATGTGTGTTTAATGTATCTGTGGACTCTCCCGTTTATGACATCATCTGAAACTTGATATGCAAATAACACATTTTCTATTGACAATCAGTTCATATGAAGTCACAGGTGATGTCATAAACACGAGACACCACAGACACATTTTTATTTAGACTTTTGCTTGCAATTTTACTAACACAACATATAGATCATTTTCAACCACTTTGTATTCTCTACAGTTAAAAACAATGTTTAGGTGATAATGTCCCTTTAATTACCTCAGGAAAGGCGGCTAGCTGTCCTGCCTTTGCAGGCTATCCTCATGTCTGGGTTAAAAGTTCTCTCTCCAGACTGCCTTCTGTACGTTTTTCTCTGGATATGTGTTTGGCAGTCGTAGAAATACTTATTTTCTGCATTGATTTTTTGATTTGAGCACAGGTGATTACCAAGGAAAACATCACTCCCAGTGGAATTCACACCTTCTTTCTCTAGCCCAATTCAGCAAAGAATAACATGCTTTTTAATTACCTAAAATGTCCTCTCGTTTCCTCCGAATGATAACGATAAAGACATCCTCCTTCCCTCTGTCACCAGGAGGAGCAGCATATGGCTAATGGGGGAATGAAAGCAAATAGTCTGAAAGGGAAGAAAGAAATATCCCTGCACCACAAGCTCTGATATTTGCCAGACTGGGAACACAATACTGTCACTGCAAATACATCTCAGTGATATAGAGAAAGAATACATTGACATAAATAAGAATTTGGATAATTGGGATGGACAGACAGACAGATAGATAGTGTGAAAGATAGAGAAGCAAATAAATACATAGCTGGAACTATGATAGTGAGATGTTAAGATAGCAGGTGAGGACTGCCAAGAAGGGGGAGTGCAGGGATAGTGCAGTGTTCATACAAAAACACCACAGAACCCAGCTATTGTCCACCATGAGCAATAGTGATACTTATGCCCCAGGGCAGTAGAATCATTACCCCAGGGCCCCCTCTAACCTGAATTACTTACCCTGCCAGATATATTCATATATGCAAAAAATAAGTGTTGAGATGTGCTTTTTTTCATATATCCATTACATGTGTGATGTTTGGGTTGTCACAGGTATGCGCCCCTCTCTAGCGCTGACATATTTTTTATTTGTATCTATCCTATATTCAGCATGCCCCATTGGCAACTTGGGATGCATGGCTTGGGAGGGGCATTGACAGCACATATGTGATAGCGCTGTCTCTCAAAGTGACATTGATACTGTTCAAATTTCTGAGTATATGCAGAATACATTCTATAGCTGTTTCTTTACTACAAATACCATCATTCCCTGCCATTCTAGAAAGCTTGTGGGGTTTGTAGTTCTGCAGCAGCTGGAGGGCCACAGTTGAATGTCTAGGCTCTATGGTGTCCCAACAGAATGAAAAGACGAACTGCAATGTAGCAGTTATTAAGTTTGTCCCACTTAAAGAGGGGCAATTAGAGGGTATATGTATCAAAAATGCCCATTTGCTAATATATTATGGTTGGTATATTGGTCTTGTACTGGAAGGACAGTATCTTGAAAACCTAGGCAGCAAAGGGAGCTATATTTGGGGAAACACTGGTCTACCCAGGGCCGGCGCCACCAGTAAGGCGACCTAGGGCGCATCTTAGCTGGGGGCGCCGGAACCCTGCTTCAAAAAAAAAAATCCTCCCCCTTACTTACATCGTCGCTGCTGCTGCTGCTGCTGCTGCTCTGTCTCCGGTGCAGGTCCGTCCGTGGCTGTGAGGGAAGCGTTGTGCGCTCCCCTCCAGCCAATGCGCATTCAGTAAAGTTTTTGTTTTTTTAAACAGACTTTATTGAATGTGCATTGGCTGGAGGGGAGCGCACAACGCTTCCCTCACAGCCACGGACCTGCACCGGAGACAGAGCAGCAGAGAGGAGGTAAGTAATGGGGAAGGTGTGAGGATCCTGGCATATTGTGTGGCATAATAATGATTATTATGCCACACAATATGCCAGGATTTAGGATGATTAAGTAATATTGTGGGGGAAAGTCCTGGCATATTTTGGGTGGCTAAGTCCTGGCATATTGGGTGGCTAAGTCCTGGCATATTTTGGGTGGCTAAGTCCTGGCATATTTTGGGGGAAAGTCCTGGGATATCTCTGTCTTTTGTGCTATGACTAGAGCTGCCACCTAACCGGTATTTTACTGGCAGACCGTAAAAAAGGACATTGAGTCCAATGTTAAGTCTATGGAAACAATAGCATGGCTAACATCTTTTGGCTTTCACTTATTAAACACAGGGAGAAAATATTTGAGAGTCAACTCAACATAAACTGATATGTTCCAAACTCTATTTGGGTCAGGCACCTTAGCTGAATTACACAAATCAATGAAAAATTTGGCCACTCAGTTGGCCTGAAATCCGGTCCAATTAGGTAGCTTGGGGAGGTTTGGTAACCGAAGTGGTAACATTTAGATTGGGACACTTTTGCAAAGAAATTCATAGATTTTTGGCTACCAAACATGCACCGATCACCCCCGAACACTGATACAATGATAATATATTAATGTTATATATTGTAATAGTATATTTACATTAATATAAGAATATTTCAATTTTAATAGAAACGTTATTTATATTATGTTATGCTCATTTAGTTAATTTTCCTGTATTTGATTAATGTATCACATTTTTTTTACTGCTTTTTAGTTTATTACACTCAGGGCCGTTTCGGGTGGACTTTGGCTATTTTGGCCATAGCCAAATTCCTCCCATTGACTTCTATGGGAGGACTTTGTGTATATTGGTAATAGTTGAGGTCCTCCAGAAATATCCCTGAAAGAAATTATATGGAAAGACCAAGGCTACCACCACGTCAGTACATTTCGGCTGCATTTGGTGAGGGCAATTATCGGCGTGGAATAAGCCATCCTGTCCGAATCGTGCCCAAAAACCATCCACAATTCAGAGGTTCTATTTCAGGGCTAATTATCAGTGCATCGACCCTTAGCATTAAAGCTTTCTCGTCACATATTCTGAGAATTCCATGCATTGCCAGTTAACACCTCTGGATGAGTGGGTGCATGAGCCTAAATCTATGTGACTGTGGATTTGCAAGGAGAGAACTAAAATCCTTGCACTGACTTTATTTGACCTTCAGGGAGAAATTTAGCTCTTTATTTCGAGCCAAACTAAGGACAATACAAGATTTTAGAGAAAAAAAATAATTGTAATTAAAATAGCACTCAGCTTAGGGATTCAGACCCTTTCATCTGTATTATTCAATAAGGTTGATTCATCAGTGTCTAAAATATATCAAATATAGATGTAATACATATTTTGCCAAGTAGAAAAAAAGAACCTTTGAAGAATATTCCACTAGACACAAACTGCCAGATATTGGCAGTGTTTAGCATAAGACTGATTGTATTGTGTGACCTTCTCTACCTCATATAATCTCTATTATCAGTGTGCACCTGGCTTTCCAAGCGTCTGTCTAAATATTATGAAAACATTATGGAATAGTTATTTAAGGTTGCCAAATGACGACGACTGCTCCTGTGTTTACAAATTCCAGGTAACACTTGTCCCCTGTGAGTAGGACAGATGTCCCCAGAAGGACTATAATAAGATACTTTGATTGGTTGCTGCAGATTACAGGGAGGTGCTTTCTCATGAGACAGCATCTGAATCGCAAACACTAGATCAATATTTCATCAAACACAATTTTCACAGAGAGACTTTGATGGGAAGTTAAGAGACGAGTTGTCTGGTTTTTGAAGCGAGAAGAGAGAATCTGCCGCATGCACCGTGATGTGGATGTGAGGATAAGTGTGTATTTGAGCTGGTATTAATATACGTGTCTATGTGCGTATCTTGATGTGTTGCTCCATAAGTATATCATTATATGTCAGGCTGTAAACATGTCTGTGTAGACGTATTTAACCCCTTGCATCACAAAAAGCCTATATTTCAGTCACCCCCACCGCTAGTTGACAGTTTAATTTACTGGGACAACTCACTGACAGATATGGGTACAAAGGTTTCATTTTTTCTTCGTGGAAAAAATACTCCAGTTTTGCACCCCCCAGGGCAGGAAATGACACATAGGTAAAAATGATTACCTCAAAACATTTCCTATGTAAAAAATAAAAATGGACAAGAAATGAAAAAAATAATGCTATCTTTCTGACTCATACTTTGGGCTATAACATTGGTCTAAAACATTGGAAGATTTGTATAAAAACTCACTGCAAAGTCTGTATTTATTTTTTTATAACTCCCAACACTTTGCAGTGAGGGAGAGAGTGTCCTTCATCAAACTGTTTGGTGGAGTATTCCCGTCACAAAGGCGCTTTTCAGCGCCTGATATTTTATACATAGGCTGCACCAGCGCAAGAGCGCTGACACCACCTAAATCTACCCAATCGGCGAAGATAGCACAGACTACCGTGAGTCTAATTTATTCATATACTCTTATTACTATTTACTAATTTGTACAAGCTTGTTTATTGGGTTTGTATACATAATATACACTATTGTATCTGTGCAAAATATAGAATAGTTCAATAATACAGGTATTATATAGGCTGCCATCAGAGAGGTACATATTACTTGCCATAAAAATCCCCAGCTGGACCAAAACATAGCACTTTCACTGGATCTAGCTGTATCCCATGTATTTTGCCAAACAGAATAGACTATGGACAGTGCAAACCAAGCACACATTACAGTTCAATATACAGTGAAGAGACAGTCTGATGGAACGGGATGGCCTAATGAGACATGTGTAAATAGTGTAGCAGAAAGGGAAGTCTAAAGAAAGGGACCATTTAAGGAGGAAAAGTAGCGGACTATGAAGGAGTATAGATAGCTTATGGAAGAAAGAGGAGAGAAAACTGATAAACGAAATAACTGGAAAGGGGAGGCTGATGAAGAAAGGGGTGGATATAAATGAAAACTAGGAAATTAAGGAGAATAAATGGGATAATATTTTCAATCATAGAGAAGAAACACAATCCAAAAGAAAACAAAATGAAAGACTAATAATGCTGATCAAAAGCACATATTATATGCACACAGAGTGTACTCGTCAGAATGCACAGCTGCTGGAAAGAGCTGTGTGGTAAAGGGTAGGCTGCATGATTTTCCATTTAATAAGTCCCATTTTCTTGTTTGCAAACTTTAAATGCCTTGTTTATGGACCATTATGGATGGTCTTTTATATACCTTGACAAAGCTCCAGTGAAGTAATTCTTCCTGGCTTGATGGAGGTGGGTATCTAAGTAGTTATAATTCTATGCTAGCAAGTTCAGAGAGTTTTTTATAGCTCCTAATTTTTGGAAAATCAAGCTATCTTTATATGTTATTAAACTATTTGGTTGTGAGCTGCGCTATCTTCCTGTTTTTTCTTTTTTTCTGATATACCTGTGGTCCAGATGGGTGCTCTATGTCAGTGCTTTCCAACCTGGGGCATACCTCCCCGTGTGTGGGATCATGTGATGTCTCCAGCAGAACATAAGTAGTGTACTCCATACAGAGAATCTGGATATTGTTACAGCAACCATCTGACAAACAAACAGCGGTAATAAATAAAGGAATGCCCCTTAATTCAGCCTACTCAGGCATCACCAAAGTGATTGGAAATCAGCATGGAAATTGGCCATTGTGGACAATTTTTGTTCTGAAATTTTGGCTGACCAACATAGTAGTCTGTATCCTTCCCGTAGAAGTCTATGGGGCGGATAGAGACTCATGTTGGGAGGACTTCCGCTATTGCCTTTGTATTGGTTTTAATAATTAAACACGACATGATTCCTCAGCCTTAGAGTCAGCTTGATCCTGTGTGGTTCAGCTGAACCCAGTAAGGCTAAACCTATGGATAGTTGCAGGATTCAGCTGCACTCTGTAAGAATTGTATTGCTGCCAGATTTCTAAATTAGTTGAATGGTCAAAATATTTTGAGTTGTTCTTGCTCCATTTTTGGTTGAGGACATGTCTTAAACTCAAGGTTTATTTTTCCAATGTGTGTTGTATTTTATGAGACAATACGACATACTCCCACAGAATTTTATCTCCTACAAAAATATGGAAAGATGCACAGAACCAGAATAAAATGCTGTCTCCTTATGCATCATTAGAAAGACTTCGCATTCAAAACAGTTTGGGGCTTTAGTTCATAAAGAAGGAATTATAGAACTGGAACAGATTCAGACATGGGCACCAAAATTAATTAAGAGAATGGAATTTTTTTTTTTTATAAGGACAGGCTGTTTAAATTGTTTCTGTTTATTCTGGACAAGGTCCATTGACAAGGGGAATTGCAAGTAAAATATAAGGGACAAAAATAAACTAAAATGTTCTTTGCATTTCTTTATACAGAACTTGACAGATGACACACGTCGTTTAACTCTAATTAATACATTTTTAATGTCTTCAACATTTACCTGATTGTGCAGAAGTTCTGCCTTCTACAAGTTCTCCTGCGGTGTCTCCTCTTCATAGTTTAAAATTTGGCAATTTCCGGGAATCATAGGAGCCAATCAGGTGCCCAAAGCACATGTGCACAACATCAGTAAGCATATTGGGAGGCACGGGGCCCCAGAGTAACACAAAGGTGTTGAATAGAAACACTGTAACTTTATATACCAGGTGTTATTCCAATCAGATGCCTGTAATAGTGTACCAGTCAGATGCCTGTAATATTATGCCAGTCAGATGCCTGTAATATTGTGCCAGTCAGAGCCCAGGAATATTGTGCCAGTCAGATGCCTGTAATAGTGTACCAGTCAGATGCCTGTAATATTATGCCAGTCAGATGCCTGTAATATTGTGCCAGTCAGAGCCCAGGAATATTGTGCCAGTCAGATGCCTGTAATATTATGCCAGTCAGATGCCTGTAATATTGTGCCAGTCAGATGCCTGTAATATTATGCCAGTCAGATGCCTGTAATATTGTGCCAGTCAGATGCCTGTAATATTGTGCCAGTCAGAGCCCAGGAATATTGTGCCAGTCAGATACCAAGAATATTGTGCCAGTCAGATACGAAGAATATTGTGCCAGTCAGAGCCCAGGAATATTGTGCCAGTCAGATGCCTGTAATATTGTGCCAGTCAGATGCCTGTAATATTATGCCAGTCAGATGCCTGTAATATTGTGCCAGTCAGATGCCTGTAATATTGTGCCAGTCAGAGCCCAGGAATATTGTGCCAGTCAGAGCCCAGGAATATTGTGCCAGTCAGATGCCTGTAATATTGTGCCAGTGAGAGCCTAGTAATATTGTGCCAGCCAGATGCCCAGTAATATTGTGCCAGCC
Organism: Pelodytes ibericus; assembly: GCA_036172795.1. Taxonomy (NCBI): domain Eukaryota; kingdom Metazoa; phylum Chordata; class Amphibia; order Anura; family Pelodytidae; genus Pelodytes; species Pelodytes ibericus. The sequence goes on from CM069866.1 coordinate 27,689,638, forward strand.
AGATGCCCAGTAATATTGTGCCAGTCAGATGCCCAGTATTATTGTGCCAGTCAGATGCCTGTAATATTGTGCCAGTCAGAGCCCAGTAATATTGTGCCAGCCAGATGCCCAGTAATATTGTGCCAGTCAGATGCCTGTAATATTGTGCCAATCAGAGCCCAGTAATATTGTGCCAGCCAGATGCCCAGTAATATTGTGCCAGCCAGATGCCCAGTAATATTGTGCCAGCCAGATGCCCAGTAATATAGTGCCAGCCAGATGCCTGTAATATTATGCCAGTCAGAGTACAGTAATATAGTGCCAGCCAGAACCCAGTAATATAGTGCCAGCCAGAACCCAGTAATATAGTGCCAGCCAGATGCCCAGTAATATTGTGCCAATCAGATACCCAGTAATATAGTGCCAATCAGATGCCAAGTAATATAGTACCTGTCAGATACCCAGTAATATAGTGCCAATCAGATGCCCAGTAATATTGTGCCAATCAGATGCCAAGTAATATAGTGCCAGTCAGATACCCAGTAATATAGTGCCAGCCAGAACCCAGTAATATAGTGCCAGCCAGATGCCCAGCAATATAGTGCCAGCCAGATGCCCAGTAATATAGTGCCAGCCAGAACCCAGTAATATAGTGCCAGTCAGAGCCCAGTAATATAGTGCCAGTCAGTACCCAGTAATATAGTGCCAGTCAGAGCCCAGTAATATAGTGCCAGTCAGTACCCAGTAATATAGTGCCAGCCAGAACCCAGTAATATAGTGCCAGTCAGAACCCAGTAATATAGTGCCAGCCAGAACCCAGTAATATAGTGCCAGCCAGAGCCCAGTAATATAGTGCCAGTCAGAACCCAGTAATATAGTGCCAGTCAGAACCCAGTAATATAGTGCCAGCCAGAACCCAGTAATATAGTGCCAGCCAGAGCCCAGTAATATAGTGCCAGTCAGAACCCAGTAATATAGTGCCAGTCAGAGCCCAGTAATATAGTGCCAGCCAGAACCCAGTAATATAGTGCCAGTCAGAACCCAGTAATATAGTGCCAGCCAGAACCCAGTAATATAGTGCCAGTCAGAGCCCAGTAATATAGTGCCACTCAGAGCCCAGTAATATAGTGCCAGCCAGAACCCAGTAATATAGTGCCAGCCAGAACCCAGTAATATAGTGCCAGTCAGAACCCAGTAATATAGTGCCAGCCAGAACCCAGTAATATAGTGCCAGCCAGAGCCCAGTAATATAGTGCCAGTCAGAGCCCAGTAATATAGTGCCAGCCAGAGCCCAGTAATATAGTGCCAGCCAGAGCCCAGTAATATAGTGCCAGCCAGAGCCCAGTAATATAGTGCCAGTCAGAGCCCAGTAATATAGTGCCAGCCAGAGCCCAGTAATATAGTGCCAGCCAGAGCCCAGTAATATAGTGCCAGCCAGAGCCCAGTAATATAGTGCCAGTCAGAACCCAGTAATATAGTGCCAGCCAGAACTCAGTAATATAGTGCCAGCCAGAACCCAGTAATATAGTGCCAGCCAGAGCCCAGTAATATAGTGCCAGCCAGAGCCAGTAATATAGTGCCAGCCAGAGCCCAGTAATATAGTGCCAGTCAGAGCCCAGTAATATAGTGCCACTCAGAGCCCAGTAATATAGTGCCAGCCAGAGCCCAGTAATATAGTGCCAGCCAGAGCCCAGTAATATAGTGCCAGCCAGAACCCAGTAATATAGTGCCAGTCAGAGCCCAGTAATATAGTGCCACTCAGAGCCCAGTAATATTATGCCAGTCAGAGCCCAGTAATATAGTGCCACTCAGAGCCCAGTAATATAGTGCCAGCCAGAGCCCAGTAATATAGTGCCAGCCAGAGCCCAGTAATATAGTGCCAGCCAGAGCCCAGTAATATAGTGCCAGTTAAACCCCACCCCCTTCCCTAGTACTTACATGAAGCTGCTCCGTGTCCCCCGCCGGATGTCTCCTCCGTGTAGTCTTCCCTCTTGCTCGGAGGAGGGAAACAGTCACCGGATGTGTCGCGACGTCACATCCGGCGTCAGGTTTTTTTTTTTTCCGGCCGTCGCATCCATCGGATGCGGCTTGCCCTAAAAATGCGCTGTGAACGCGGCAAGCAGGGGCTGGGGGCCCCGTTTGCCCCGCGTTGCTGGGGGGGATTTCCCCCTACCTGTCCCCCCCACATTTTTTCCTGGGGGGGATCCGTCCCCCCCATCCCCCCCACTTCCTACGCCCATGAGCGTAAAACGTTTCCTTTTTTTCTGGTGTAAGATAAGGATAAGACACTAGATAACCATTGACCTCGCATTCCAATCCCTGTAAAGTGAAAGTACATTTCTTTTTTTCAATCTTGTTCACTGTGTATCCTACCATGCTCTATCTATAACCTCCTCAAGCAGGACATTCCACTAATTCGACATGGCGGATAAAGCTCCAGGATCATCACTGTTCACGACTGTTATGTATATGAAACATGGACAAAGAATAATATAGCCATCATCAATCAAAAGACTTGAAACATAATGTACTCCGCATTAACCAACAGGATTATAATGATGTAATGTGCATAAAAGAAGCACTAGAATAACATACAAGTCAACTCGTAAATATATAATTATTCAATATTAAGATGAATATACCGTAAATATTCAGATTGTATTGGAAATGTTCAAACATCTTAATTTCCGTCATGATAAACCTATAAGTCAATAAAATTCTGGGGTTAAATAGAGATACGAGTGTCTGGGATAATTGACTGAAGACAACTCTAGACATATCCTGACACCAGGAATCCTTATAGTTAACCAGCCAAGACCGGGAACATATTGAATCTCTGTTCTTTTGAATTTTAAACAATGAACTTTGATCGAAGTAATAGGTTATATCAAAGTTTGGGATATGACCCTCCTTAGTGTCCTCCAGTGGTTGCAGTTGTTTGTTTTTCATGTTTCTTTTCATTTGTCTCCCCCCCCCCCCTTCTTCTTTGTTTACATATAATAGAGAAAGTTTAATAATAATTGTATAATCTGCTGTGTCTGGTCTAGAATCCATTGTATTTATATTTTGTACAATAAAGATTGAAAAAAAACAATTAAAAAAGGAAAAAAAAAAAACAATATTATGTTCTTAATAGTAAAGGTGCATAAGAATAAAAATGGTGAAAGTGCCTGTCTGAAATGATTGATGCCAATTTAAACAGTGACACTTGTGTAAAGTGTTGTACAGATAGAACATGACAGCTCCTGTAAGTTAGATATGGTGAGAGCAATTATCTAGTAGATAGCACAAGGTACATTTCTTCTATTAGACCTTTATACAAGAAAGGGCCCTTCCTATCCATTTAAAGAGGAAGAGACTCACTTCCTGATAACTGCGGATAACTCACAGCAAGCACCATTATCCCTGCTACTGATGGTCTGTTGCTGAAACCATTCTTGTCTTTGAAAAAGCAGCAATCCCATTTAGATAGGTCATCAAGCAGATTTGTTTTTAAGGTCCAGTAGCGTAGCTTTGTTGGAGAATCCTCAAGGTTCTAACTATACCAAGCTCCTCCTGCTTAATATCATTGAGAGTATCTTGTTTAGAGCAGTAAGTCAGAGGGTGAACCCCCAAAATGTTATTTCCGATAGTATCAAGGCAAGTGCTGCTAAACTGATCCACCCAAAGACCTTGAAGAATCCAGTAGAAAAGAATGACACAACCCTAGTATTGAATTCAGTCAGGCTCCAGATATCTTATAACCATCCTTATAATTTAGTATAATTCCACAATGATTTCATGGTCAAACTTTAACTTCTGGAGGATGTGGTGGAGTCCTCACTGGTAAATAAACTATGGGCTCTGACGTTGCCTGGGCTTCCTGCTTCTCTCATTCTCGTTCACTACTCTGAGCCTTAATTAGGACTAGCTGGTCCCTAAACCTCACACACATCACCATATGTTTGGCTATTGCATGCCCCTTCACTTACAAACCCAAATAAAGTTGATTTTACCATATTGAATAAATGTGAACTGTAGGTTCGCTTACACCTTTAGCTATCAAAGCAAAATTGTAAAACGTGCATTAGTTCTGTTTTCTTGCTTGTACCTTATGTAATATATGTATAACTTATCATCATCTAACTTCCGAGCTAAAAAAAAGACCACAGTGTTGACCTCTATATGCAAACGCACATTCTGGTGAATTTATAAAAGAAATGCTTAAATACACAGAATTTCAAAACTCTAGGCCAAGGCCAAGCTTTTTCATAATTTGATTTTATATATATCTTCACATTTTTATTCTGAAATGACATTTGGATTCATTGTATCACGTTGCTTTCTCGCTATTTGTCAACATGCTCCTCTTTTTTCACTGTTTACCTTGTGTCTGCAGTTTTCTTGTTGATGTGGATGATGTATCATGTGTAGAGTTCATGGAAACAAAAGAGATGTGGATAAAAAAGGAGGAAGGGTAATTTGGCATGGTGTGCAACCTGAGTTCCAGGCAAGAGCTAGCTTTAGAAAGAGCAATATGATAGCTGACTAGGAGAGAAAGATAATAATGATTTAAAAAAAAAAGAGATTTCAGAGTGCAAGAAAGACTTTGTTAATAATATGTCTCTGCTGTAGTGAAGGTAATATGTTCATTGCTGTTTCTCTGTTTAAATCCATGTAACTAGCTTGTTACATCTTTTTGTATATGCAGTTTTTCGTGTGTTCCGGTCACAGAGCAATTCAGATATCGATACCACAAGTATTAATGTTGAATGTATAGGATCAGCATCATGTGACACAAATCAAGTGGTAATTAAGCAATTATAGACTAGACAAGCACCAGAGACCAGAAGGAACAGATCACATATTCACAGAGTATGTGATCATATAATAAAAAGCCTAATTGGAAAGAACACTTATGGATATGTTTAAATGTAACTAATTACAAGTTAACCATATTAAAAGCCATAGGAGGGGGCATGATGGGAAGGGAGAATTATTGAAATAATGAAATATAATCAGAGGGAGATTGGGGAATCTGTGCATCTGTGTACAGGGAAGTATGTAGGTGTCATCCTCTGTGTCTTCATAATACATCTGTAATATATATTTTTTAATACTAGACATATTATTTCATATTCAGCATACTGTGGTTTGATTGTTGTCTTACTAATTGACTGAAACTACTAGGAATGGTAAAATTTAAAAAATATATGTTTTTCTATCTAAGCAGCAATGCATACCTCTCAACTTCTGCTGTCAGGATCCATCCCGCTCTCAGGTTCCATCCCTCATGCCAGATCATCTTTTATCCAGTTTGTATTCAGAGTCTCTGGTTTCTTCTCTGCATTTGCTATTCTGTTCTGATTCTTTGTTATTCTTGTTCATGGCTTCTTTGTTATTCTGCCTAGATTGGCCCTCAGGGTGGCTCCTGCCCAGTTTGCTCCAGAGTGGCTTCTGTCCAGGTCCTGTCCTAGAGTCTCTTAAGTGGGATGTCCTGTCCTAAAGTCCCTTAAGTGGGATGACTTGTCCCGAGTCCTTTAAGTTGGATGACCTTTCCTGAGTCCCTTAAGTGGGATGACCTGCCCTGAGTCCCTTAAGTGGGATGACCTGTCCGGAGTCCCTCTAGTGGGATGACCTTTCCTCCTTTAAATGTGATACTTGTCAGTTTATAGGCTTGTTCCCTGTCTAAGTTATACCTCGCTCTTATACCAGTTTCTGTTTTCTCTATTCTCTTTTTTGACACTTTTTATCTGAATATTTTTTAGCACTTATTGATAACAATATCACTAAGTTTTGGATCACTTTTTATTCTGTATTTATTTTTACATATTTTTATGATTGTGCACTCTTCTAAGTGTCCATACTCTCTGCATTTTTTATCCATTTTGTATGTGTATTTTATAGATAGTCTGGGTGGCCTGTCTTTTGATTTTTAGTTGCGAGAGTTTTGTGGACACCTCACTTAAATCATGTGTATGTACACCTTAAGATTGTCCAATTAGAGTTGCTTATTCCCTATTTTTTCCTTTTGTATTTGTTCTCTGCTCTGAACCATTTCTGGTTTACCTTTGTCTGTGATTATGTTCCGTTCTGGGTTTTCTTGGATTCCTTCCGCCTCGTTACTCTGTTCCTATAAATAAGTGTGCGCTGTCTACAGGTATTCTCTGTTTGTATGTATGTGCAATGTTAATGTTAAAGTTATTTTTTGATAATATTAGTTAGGGACTTGTCTGATTGTGGGGTACCTTGACATGGTTGGCAAGCTAACATCTAATTGGCCAATAGGTGAACCAAACCCCCATCAGTTTATCATATTTAATGCTAGGCTAGTTCCTGTATTTCTGTGTGTTCCTTTGTATGTTTCTATTGTGTTCCTTTACCCTGTCCTCTATATGTAGCCTTAGTTGTATATGTGTCTGTCCCTTTATGTTCTGTATGTGCCCTTAGTCTGTGCCCTGCATTATTGCTTTGTCATTATCTGCAACCCTGTGCATTGTATTGTTCATCCTTAGTTTGGTTTCTGCTTTATCTTTCTTATGTTTTGCCTCTGTCCTGTAGCCCTGCACTCTGTATTTTAGCTCTGTTCTCCCTCAGTTGTTTTACTTAGCTCTGCTTGGCTGTCTCTTACATTATGCTATCCTAGACATACAACAGTTGCTCTCACAGGGTCTTGAAATGTAGCTACAGGAACCTGGGGTGCCAAACCACCAGGGGTATGCGATTACCCAGCTTCAAGCCCTATCTCTCCACTCCTGCCATTGGGCTCCTATTATTGGGTGCTCAGGTTCTCTTACCATCAGCTATAGTCAAACATGTATAATTATATAAATCTACTTTATCAGCCACACACTCTCTCGATCTCTCTCTCTCTCTCACTGTATTTCCCACATTTATTTCCAGCATTCTACTCATATCACTTTCTGCACAATTCCAATACACATATTTCTCAGCCCCGGAGTTCACATTTTATGATGATAAATGTGTCCCTTTAGTTAAACTCTCTGCTTCATAACAGTGGAACTGTGTAAATTTTCACCTGCACTTAAAGCCATCTTCACTTGCTACGGAAGAAGGAGGGGGGCTTTAATTGATCTCCGCGGCTTTAACTGACCATCGATTTCTTCCTCTTTATTTCTCCGTCTCATTTTGAAGTTTTTCTTTCTCTCAGCTTTCACTCGTCACCCAATGCAATAAAAACAGCTGAGGTGAGAAGTTTTCGCTGCAGTAAAACTTGTTCATGTTGGTATAATATCAAAGAGACATTGTTCCTAAAATTAATAATTCAGATAAATACGAAATAAAGATAAATGTGCCCTGAACAACTATTTCAATATAAATGAATGAATGAAAGATTGCACATGAGTATTGAGCCCTCTTTGCTTCATATAGTTCTATTTAGAGGGCAGACATTTTGTTTAAACTCTTCGGTCAGATCTTCTTTCATCTTATGTCAGATCAACATGTCTGCCCCTTGATAGAGCAATGTGAAGCAAAGAGGGCTCAATAAGTTACTTTAAGTGTATTCTTTAGTTAAAACTTTTCAATTTAGAAGGTCTATACTTATCTATTTAAACATACGTTTATTGAGAGAGGCCTATTCTAAAGTTATACAAATTTCTACATCCATTGGTACTAGTGTAAACTGCTCTTTGCATCTTTTAGCTGGCTCACTGTACACATCCCAGCGCTGCCTCAAAATAACCCATAAAACCCCCACTTGTTTTACAACCCTTTACCTCAACAAAGCTTTGGGGTTTAGGACCCACCCTCACCCAGGTCTCTAATGAAGTGAGGTACTTGTTTCAATAAAACATTGCTATTCAATTGGTGGTTTGCAGGCTAGACATGATCATGTAAAAGTATTATGAGTTGTCCCCTATAGTTGTAAAATAACCCAGACTTTCTATTCTGTTACGTCAGGGAACTTAATCTTCTGAATGGAGTATGGCCCTCCAAATTACAAAAAGGTTGGCTAAGGTTGGAAATTTAACCTTTCCAAAACAGAACTGATTATCTTCCCTCCCTCAACCGCTGTCCCTACACCTGGGTTCACAGTCACCGTACCGGCTGACCGTGTCCGATGTCTGGGGGTCACTTTTGACTCTGCTCTGTCCTTCGTTCCTCAAATTCAGTCCTTGGCCAAATCCTGTCGGCTGCACCTAAGGAAGATTGCACTTATTCGCCCGTTCCTCAGCGAAGAGACTGCCAAAAGCATAGTGCACTCGCTTGTGGACTACTGTAACGGTCTTCTGAATGGACTACCTCTGGCTCCCCCACAGTCTATCCAAAATGCGGCTGCCAGACTCAACTTTCTTGCACGTCAGTCTGATTCGGCGGCTCCTCTCTGCAACGCCCTCCACTGGCTCCCTGTCTGCTCAAGGATAAAATTTAAAATTCTGTCTTTAACCTACAAAGCCCTCCACTCCTCTGCTCCTACGTACATTTCCTCCCTTGTTAACCGTTACCTTCCTGCACGACCTTTGCGCTCCTCAAAGGGGTTAACACTCTCTTCTAATCTCATCACCACTTCTCACTTTCGTTTCCAAGATTTCGCCCGAGCTGCCCCCTCTCTCCGGAGCTCCCTTCCCCGGAGCATCCAGCACTCTCCCTATTTTTCAAACTTTAAAAAGTCCCTCAAAACTCATCTCTTTGGGCTTACTACCCAACCCACTAGATTACCAGTCACTTTGCCTCTAGCCGATCCCACCTAGCTGGAACACATACTCCCTCTTTGACTTATCCCACCTAGTGCCTCCCATTCACTCTACTGATCCTACAACTTCGATCCCTCTGACCTCTTCAATCCCTTAATTGTCTCATGTACCCCATTCCCTCTAGATTGTAAGCTTACGAGCAGGGTTCTCTACCTCATGTACCAGTCTGTTCTAGTTTGTCTACTACTAACTTAGTATGTAGTTCCCTTCTATGCTCTGTACCAAGCGCTACGAGAATTGTTGGAGCTGTACAAATAAATGTTAATGTAATGTAATCTAACACTACACTGAAATATAATGAATAATACAAACAGAAGCCAAACCATTGTGCTACAGACGTTAACACAGCTATGCAATATTATCTTCACTTCTATATAGACAGGCAAATTGGATGCATTAATTTTTATTATATCTTTGCCTGACTGTCAAAATGATTACCACTATAGCCCCACCTCCTAAACTGATACCATGTATTTGGAACATGAATATCCCCTATTTTCTGTGGTTTCCAGTTGAAGCAGGTGCCAAAATAAACACCAAAATAAACACCTGACTTCCAAACACGATTCTCTGCTGCTCACCACAGGTTCCATCTTTTATTGATGATCCCTATGTTACATGGATGCACAGCATCGAAAAGGTTAAGTCATTTTAGTGGAGTAGACAGTTGGTAGGGGATGCAAATTGCTTTTTAATGTACATAATGCTGCAGAGAAGAAATATGCACAACAATATTTAAATGAAAGAAATCCAAGCCTGGCTTATCTATATACAAATGCGTATTGCCTGTAGCCAAACTATGTAACTAAGACATAAAATCTGAAATATTAGAAAATGTTATTATGAATAAATAGTGTGCCTGAATGCAAGGTTGTGAATATATAACAGGCATCTAGTCTAGAAAAGGATTGACTATATTACTGAGCAGACATGTAGGCCTGTAAAATTATAATAGAGCTTTAGAACAGACATCTATGCTAGAGGATAATTGATCCCATTATTTCAGGGACAACCAATATGAGGCACTATATTATGGAGACCAATTGGTTACTGAAAATGTGTCAGGGGGTAGAAAGAAAAGGATTTATTAGAAAATATAGCTCATGTGACCAAAATATTTTCAGCCAGTGGATTATACATGGGGTTCAATGGGTTAATAAATGGGGTATAAGTCTGTCGTAGATTATATGATGTCCTAGAAGTCATATATTATGGATAAGTAATGGAAGTTCTCATGTTGTAGGGGTGGAGTTTTATTGGAATTCCCTGCATGGTACAAGGACTTTGTGGCTACATGGTATCTGCTTAGTTAATGTAGCCCCCAGACAAGGTCCGGGAGTTCCGTCCATGACTGAGTGCTGAGGGGACATGTCCAGCCTATCATTAGAGTTAGTGGGAGGAGTTTCAGGAATAAAAGTTGAGGCAGCAGGAAGTTGGGCAACCATTTTAGAGAAGCTTCCCTACATTTTGTCCCACCCACCCTTCTTATTTTTTAAGGTTTTTTTCAGTTGGATAAGTATTTTTAACTAGTATTTTATGTCGCAGAATCGGAGCAAGCTTGCCGAGTATCCAGGAGAGTTAATGGAGGAACAGAATGGGGCTAGTCAATAAAGTGGTACCTCGAACCTCAGGATATGAGGGGGCATTGGTATATGCCAGAACACGGAAGTCATTTGGCAGCCACCTGGATACTCGTGCATGCTTGGTTGTTTTTGGTTCTGAGGTTATGTGAAATGTTATTTAGTCATTGTGTAATCCTGGATATGTTGGGGAATGTTATAAAATCTAATGCAATGACTATTTTAAATAAAGTGCTGTGGCCAATTTTCTGCCCCATAGTCTGGTTTTAAGTTTAGCAGTTATTTCTAGGCGAATACATGCCCCTATGATCGAAGCTACACCTGTCATGGATTTAGCATAGTTTAATGGATTTAGCTCTATGTTAGGGATTATTTCTTCTTTTCTCTGGTGACCACCGTTTTGTAACAATTTCTCATTGTGCCCTTTATCTTATTATTTGTCAGTCTCGGTCTATGAGAAAGTATGTTTGCTGTACCATAGTGGCCATCATTACCTTAACTCCCTTCTTGTTACCCATAGCCCCCCGTGAATTTCCTCTTATTGTGAACAATTTGTTTTTACTTAACCCCTTCGCGACCATATGACGAGTTAACTCGTCATAAGAGCCGCAGCATTAGCGCCCTTATGACGAGTTAACTCGTCATGCAGTCTAGCCGGCGGTGCGCTCCGTGGGCACCGCCAGCCAGTCTGCAACGGGTCCAGGACTAAGCCTCGCACCTGAGGCAAAGCTCCTGGACCCGATCGGTGGATTTCCGGGCATGTGATCGTGGTGATAACGTGATCACCGCGATAACATGCAAATTAGATGGCAAAGTCAGTGTGTTCACACACTGACTTTGCCTCTAATTCACTCTCTGTGCTTCACGTTCTGATAGTGAAGCACAGAGAGTGACCTGTAAGTCAAAATAAATTAATAACGTTGCTGAGAAAAAAAAAAAATAACCCTTTCATTGCTGTGATCAGTTTCCTTCCACTTTATGGCCCTCATTTATTTATTTATTTTTACAAATTTTTTTATTTTTGCAATTTATAAAGTTTTTTTTAAATAAATAAAGGTAATTTTAATATATTTATTTAATACAATTTAACCCCTGCATGCCTGTTGCATGATTTTTATGGATCTGACATCGCACTCTTCAGAGTTTTTTTTCTGTCTTTTTTGTTTAGGGGGGTTTGGGAACCAATATTTTTCTTTTATATTAGTTAATTAGGGGGGATAAGTGGGTTAGTGCTGCACTAGTTGTGTAGCTTATTATTTGGAAAATAATGGGGAAAAACTTTTCTTTCCTCCAAAATGTCCTCTTTTATATGTATTTTTTAATACTAAAATGTAAATCATGTTTATGTATAAGGTATCAAAAGAAAGCTCTAACTGTCCTTTAAAAAACAACATATAACTTGTATGGGTACGTTAAATGAAAGAGAGTGAAATTATGTTTTAAAAACTGCATATTAAAAATTGAAAAACACTCTGGTCCTTGGCCCAGGAAAATCCCTGGTCCTTAAAGGGTTAAACAGGGTTAGTGTGCTACGGGATAGTGAATGGAGTTGTGGGACAATAAAAGGAGCTGCTATATATTAAGTTACCTTAACCCTGGTGGCGTCGTAGAGCCAGTGCACATTATGTGCTCTGATAGTCCATCCAGTTGATAAGTAGGCCAAATCTATATGCCAAGTACCACTAATTACGGCATTTGACAAAATGCAAAATTGGAGTTGGCTTAATATACTCAAAGTCAATGTTAAGTTTATGAAGGCAACAGCATTGACACTATTTTTTAAAGAAAACTTGGCAAACCTAAGGCTAAATCATCTGTATACTACTCCCTTATGTACTACCTTTTGAACTAAACCATAATGCAATGCTTTGGTACTTGTATTATACAGTGCCTACTGTGAATGAGTGGTGTAAAGCTGATTTGTACTTCCAAACCACAAGAACACAGAACTATCATCTTGTGCACCTGAGACTAGTACCTCATAAGCCTCTCTATACAAGACAAAAATCATGAAGCTAAAACTGTGATAAAAGCATAATGTAATGTGCCAAATGATTCAATATCATGCTGAGTGATAAAACAAATTTCAGAAACTTGACATTATGTGAAAACATATGATGACATGAAGTAGTATAACTACATATTGAGGGGTAGAATACAAAGCATATTATGTAAAAACCAATAACGAATTAAGATGCAGCAAAAATAACAACCTTGTAATTAAATCTGAAATGATATAACAACACAAAAAGCACCATATCACTGTGCACAGTTAAGTGGTAAAATACACTATATGCAAAGGGTTAATTCAATGCCAAATGATCTAAGAAGCCCCATCGCTCTCTTATCATCCAGAATCCGTCACAGGGTCTCCTCCTGCTGCTAATATTGTTGTTAAATGGATGCGTCTGTGTGAAGCGAAAGCTAATTATAATAATTAACAGCAAACACATGAACTTGTCAAATTCATAATTATAAACCTCAGGGACGTCTAGCATTAAATTTGCCATCTAAAAACTAAACACTGACAGGAGAATCTGTGAAGTCTCAAACAGCAGACACCAAGACCATGCTTAAGACTTGTGTGTTCCTTAGTCTCACCTCTCACTACACCCTTCACTCACCTCAGGTGCATCAGCTGTCTCATACAGAGATAAAAGTCACATCTATCACTTGATGTGTCCCTGTACAACTAAGGATACCTCTTTGGGCCTTCATTCATTCACAGGACTCACTTCTGTGGATGTCCTGTGACAGATACTCATCATAAGGTTGTTTTTTAAATTTATGAATATGATGTTTGAGCAATACTCGGCTGGTATGCTTTTTACTAAAATAATATGTTTGGCGTGCTCCTGTTCTCTTATTTCACTTTAAAATAAGACAACCTGAATTATGAACACTTGATTAATGTATGTGAAAAATATTACCCTGATGGTATTATAGAAAGGTCTGCTGAATATTTGTATAAAAACCCTTCGTTGTTGAAATTGTATTTGCTGCCTTCCCCAGACTAGTTTCACAAGTCTCACTTCACCAAGAATTCACCGTATTTTTTCACAAACTTAATTATTACCCCACCTCTCTTTCTTTTTGAACCCAGGAACTTTCTTAAGATAGCTAAAAAAAAAAAATAAAGAGATAAACCTGTAGTCTATGGAAAGACAAGTACACGTGTAATCCATAGAGCTGAATGGATTTGTAAGGCCGGTCTAATTTTGGTGGAGTTTATTAAGCAAATATAAACTTACCCCTGGAGTGTATAACCAAACTGTATGAATTATGTATCCATATTCATGTATTCTCTGGACCAACTATTTTAACAAACATGTGGTCCGAGACAGAACAACAGCAACATAGAATAATGACATGTAATCAAACTAACTATATTGCTGCACAACAAAGGATTTTCTTTTAATAAACTCTGTGAGAGATTCTACATTGCTTCTAGAGTACATGTGATTTTTAGTGAAATGCGTCAGACAAATATAATGTTTTTTTTGGACTCACTAGCTGCAAGGCGTTCTATATATGTACTTCTGCCAAACATTATTGTTCCCCCAATTGATATAACAATTCTGTTTTAATATTTATTTTTGTACTTAATAAATTGCAATATTTTATGTAGTATCTGACTGTATAATTATGACAGTGCTTTTGTTTGATCCCAGCCATTTACTTTTAATTTCTGATTCATGAGGCTGATCTTTCCCCAAGTCCAGCTAGTTGAAAAATAATTCATTGAAACAATTCCAGTAGAGGATATTCTCTTTAGATTTAGTATATTCTCCTAGAAGTGCCTCTACATTTATTTTACGATAATTGAAATAACTAGAGCAATAACAACAAACTTTATAACTAAATAAAAGTCAACGGATCTCACCCATAGTTCACCATCTTATTCCCCATGATAACCTAACCCATGTTTACTCAGAAGCACAGAAAGGAACGAAGCAAGAGAGAAAGATAGAGACATGAAATAAAGATATTGAATTACTTATTACCATATCAAACTCTATAAAGTTTGCTCCTTTAAGAAAGAGGCATAAACCCCCATTCACCATATTAGTTTTATGTCACCACGACATCTTCAACAGAACTATAGTTCATTTATTCAGTTTAGATAAGGAATAAACCCAATTTGTTTATATTAATGAGACAGAGGGCTACTTCTGTCTCAGTAAAAGTAGTTGTGCACCATTCAAAAGAATGGTCTTTGCACATCTGGAGGCTGCTCACCAATCAGCCAGGTCTCCAAAACGTGGCAGACTTGAAATCAGGGTTTGACTTCCAAATCAAACACAAATCATTTCTAAACAGTGCCTGATAGGAGCATCATCCAGAAGTCACTTCACACATACAGAAGTTATAAAACGTTGTGAAGGTTTAGTGACTCTTTACTTTCCTTAATTTGCACAAACCTCCACAAAACAGTGGGGAGGCTTACCATACTAGAATATGAAAGAATCACTGGGCTTCTAACCAGACCTTAAGTATACTTGTTGTGACAAACCCCAAATGCGTAAGATCTGTACAGGATGCTGGCATAAGACAAAGTGCTCCAGAAAACACATAAAAACTCCATCAAGAGAAACAAACATAACACTCCAACGGTTACTCTCATATCCATTTATTGTAAGATAAGCTTATGAGCAAGCGCCAGGAAAGGTGCGAAACGCGTGATGCTTTCTGAGCACCTTTCTGCATGAAAGCCTTGATTTGTGTGTTACAATAAATGATTACGAAAGAGACTGTCAAAATGCTATGTCTGTTTCTCTTTGTAAGACTTGCAATTTGCTTGGCTGTTCTTGGTGGAACATTTCTAATTCAGTGATGTTCTATGAACTTTCACAGAACTGGCCATGTAAACTGATAGACTTTTACTCTTGACACTTTGCCTATACTTGGTCCATCTAGTTAGTTCATCAACAGTTTTCAACATTGAAAATGACATTTTAGCTCCCATTCTTGGTCAGCAAAAAACATACAAACAATGATTAGAGATGTTTAGAAATGATAAAGTTAATGGTAGGATTTTGGTTCCTTGTTTGTGCCCCCACAGAAGCAGCGGGAAGCCTATCCTTCATTATTCATTGTGCCATGGGGCTCTGTAAACATCCAATGTAAAAAAAAAGCATCTATTTTAAGTGTGACAGTCCCCTCATTTTCTAATATTAATAATTGTTCAATATAATTTAAGTAACTACATTAAAAAAAAACTGGAGGACAGATTTAAAATACTGGTACATGTTAAATGATACACATCTTGACATTATAGGGTTCCAAATGCTAAATACCACCTACTATATACTATGCGAAAATGAAAAATTAGAGTGAGCAACTTGTAATGGTAGATATAGGGGTAAGAGATGTCAAGATCAGAGATTTATTTTGAGTTGCCACAGCCTTAATTGTGCAATTTGTAGAGTCTAAGAATCTTACATTTTCACATCTTCGAACTAGAAAAATGAATGTAGTGGGAAGATATTTTTCTTGTGATTCCAGCTAAATTATGTACATGTTGAAATGCCCTTGCGGCTGAAATGTGTGACCGAGTCCACTCAGGGGATGAAGGAAAGTTTGTCCCAATGTCAAACATCTATAGTTACAGCAAAAAGGGAAATACCATGTATTGCCCTCTGCATCTTCCAATTCTGCGTAAAAAAAACAAACAAACCAGTGTCTAGAACAGGGTCGTCAAACTGCTACCCTCCAGTTTTGATAGACTACATCTCCCATAGTACTTTGTCAACTAAAAGACTAAAGGATAAATCTGGAAAATGTAGTCCAAAAACATATGGGATGTTGAGGTTACAAAGCAGGCCTAGTAGAAGGTATTAGGACAGAACATAGTTAGTTTTAAAATAGGTTGTGGCCAAATAAGCTAGACATTGACTGGTTGCCTGATAAGAATACAAACTATGATGTAAGATGCTTTTATGTGATTACCTTATCATAACATATAATGTGCTGTGTGTTGATGGATTTGTTCAGAGCATTGTTCAGAGTTTTATACATATATTTAGAGTCTAGATCCAGTTATTAGACTATGATGAATGATTGAGAATGTAGGTGAAACAATTTCTAAAAATGTATGCTAATATCTGGCAACATTTTCAAAGCTTCGTCTTTACACAAGAGTCTACTCAAAGAGAATAAAACATGGAGAGAATGTTATTTGACTGCATTCTCTTACATTCATTCTCTGCTAGATTATTCACTGTATTGAACCTGAGGATAACCAATGACACTGGGACTTACATAAAAATTAGAGAATTGAGGAGAATGCAAGCCAATGGGGGATGACAAGGGAATATGATGTGAACATCTATTTGAATAGAAGAATATTGTGAATGACAGCACACCTGCTGCCCAGCACAGAAACTGCTGCTGTGTTTAAGGGGTCAAATAAAAGTACAGACAACAAAGGGGGATGGAGAATGTACAGGGGTCTCAATCTCGGCAGCTGTCAACTTCAACAGCCACCTCCCAAACCTATGCACCTAGATTTTATTTAATAGACCTCAGTGTATTAAATGATACAAGCATGAGTGACAAGATATGGGGATACTTTTACTAGTTACTATTCTTACTGCTGCTGGTATTTTCATGTTAAATTGCTATTTGTCTAATTCCTTTGCCAGTTCCTGACAAGTGATTGATTTTTTTATTTTTATTTAAAGTTGTTGGACAATAAAGGGTAACATCCTGGAAAAGGTGTATGTATTGTATGGAGACATTGCTGTATGCTCTGATTGGTGCAACAAAACTACATTGAAATGGTATTAGTGTTGCTAATGTCTATTGTACACCAGGTATCAATATGGCAATTGATCATCTCTATTTTTCTTAGAGTATATTTAGTATATATACTGTAAAGGCTGAGTTGTATTGCATTGCTTGTATCATTAGTTTAATATAAAAAAAAACTCAACCACCATTTCTGACGCCCAGCATTACTATGGACAAACCTCTTTTTCTCTATGTTGAACAAGACTGGTCTCCATTAGCTACAGCATCAGTTCAGACAACATTAAACAGTAGACATTACATTAATTACATATTATTGGGAAAATATTCTGTTTTCATATTGGATTCTTTGTTATTAATGTAAAATAACTAATCTTATTTTTATAGATAATCCACATGTAGTTGTATGGGGAAGGGTTCCCCCAAATAACCACCTGTCAAGAAATTCTTGATTCTGAAGTCAATTCTGCATAATCCAAGGATGAAACGGTTAAAATGCTTCTCCAATAATGCTGCGAGTTGGTTTGGTAAACCTGCAACCCATTTAAATTCCCACTGCAAATAAATGTTCATCTAAGTCTGCTGAAGACCATTTGTTCAATGATATCATGTGTCGTCTGTCATTGACCTGAAAAAGATATACATGGCATTACTGATGTAACATTCCGGGCAAAAAAAGGTCAAGCTAACTTAAAGATCCCCTGTGACTTTTTTTTTCATGAGTTGGAGCACACTGCTTTAAGTGTTCCCTATTTGATGTATGCTCCGATATGCATTGTTTTGCATTTTTGAGCATAAAATAAAACTGGCAAAAGAAGAAAAAGTTGTTCGTTCTCAAAAGGGAAATCATACTTAAAGGACAACTGTCAGGTCCGTGACTGGGCTGGTAGCCCTGTACACAGACACATATACAAAGGACAGGGCTAAAGCAACATAACAATGACATAGACATGAATACAAGAACTAGTCTAGAACTGTGAGATGGAAATGGTGAGGGTTTGGTTCACCTGATGGCTAAAATATGGCAGTTGGCCAACCAGAATCAAGGTACCTCACAATCAGGCAAGTCCATATCACTAACAACTGCCTAAAATAAAATAATTAACTGAATCTATAAGACTGACACTACATGCATACACAGGAATAGCTTGTAGCAGGGTTGCACAGACTGGGGGCTTGAATCAAACTGAAAGAGAGCGCAAACTGGCGAGGCACATTATATAGGAGCAGTGAAACAACACAGAAGACAACACAAAAACACAGAATGAAAACGATAAAATAACAGTCAGCAAAGAAGCATGGAATGGCGGGGGGAGCCTCTAAAAGAGCATGGTCATGGAGGCCCTCTGTTAGAGACAGGACATACCCATTACAGGGTTCTAAGAAAGGGTAGCCTCTAACATGGCTCTAAGACAGGGCATTCCCATTACAGCGATTCAGAACTGGGCAGGTGCCAGACTATAGCCAAACAAGGCTGGTTTTCACATTTTCAGCTTCATGGTATCCACCCACCACTGCATACGTATGAGGAGAATTATGCAGAAGGAACAAGAAGAGGTACTGTGGTATCTTGTCTTGCTTTCAAGATCTCTCTAAACAAAGTAAACAGGCCTAGTTGGGAGGGCTAAGAAGCTTTCCCTCCCACTTTTGTGTTTAAAGGAAGTGATGCATAAATACACTGGAAACCAGGATGTGATGTAAAACACATCATCTCAATTAAGGTTTTATAAGCTATAGCCAAGCAGAGATTCATTCAGTTTATTTTCTTCCTTGGTGGAGGTGGTAAGCGTGAACTTGGAGCAGTGATCCATTACTAGATGTGGAGGCCTAACCATGGGTGAGATCAAACGTGTGGGGAAGGGGTTTACTATATGTTAGAGATAGATAGAGATTAAAGGGGTTGTTGCTCTGTGGGGATTGGCTGTGTGTGTTTGTGATAAATGTGTAGTATTGTGTTGTTGCCTTGTAATAAATACCTTTTAATGTAGACGAACCTTTGTGATAAATATATATATTAATCTGGTGATACACCACAGGTACCAATGGTAGGTTTCAACAAAATAGCTGGATAGGTTAAACTTTGTCTGCATTCAGTCTTTTGGTGTGGGAATGAGGTGGAGTATTGCACTACTTATAGGATCTGCTGGCTCTACCCTCTTGTGTCACATTGTCTATGTGTTTTGATGTAAAAGATTAATCAATGGACATCTCATTGATGAAGCTTTCACAGTGAAAGTTGTAATGTAGTGACACAAGAAGGATAAGCCAATGGATCCCAGAAGTCGTGCAATACTCCACCAGAGACCCATGCCGTGTAACTGTATGCTACAATGCCACTGTTGCTAATCATGTTGGTGAGAAGCTGAATCTTACTCCAAATTACTAGGAATGTGATGCCGGCCATGATCATTGGGTAGTATTCTCCTTTCTTCTGTCAAAAGTTAAAACACACGTCTCATAGAATAACGAGAGAGGGAGAAGCTCAGTCCTACCATCCTATCCTAGCTGCTGGTGGGTTATTACCACCACCCCCAACATTCAAATCTTCCACCCATATATAAAAGGGGTGGTGCGATCAGTGAGATGCTCAGGCTCATCTGCTGCCCTACAAATTGTTACAATGAGTTGCACAAATTCCATCTGAGCAGCTCATTTGGGCATATGTAAAATTACTGGACCTTGGCACTTAGTCTTTATGCCTTGCCCTACAGATTACTCTGATCCTTATAAATATACATACCCACATTTCCAAGGTACATAGGGACGTCAGTCACAACAGGATTAATAAAGCTGGAATATAAACAAAAAGGCTTCAGGCTATTCCAGGAGAGGCCAAATAAATGAACTGAGTCACTAGTATGTAATAAACAGACTCTCCCTGGTTCCAAATGGAAAAGTCACAGGGAATGCATGTTCAGCAATAACTGCTCTGAATGAGACTGAGTACTTTAGTTTCCGTTCAGGATTTCATACAGCGCAGCTTAGCAAGATGTCACGTAGAGTTATCCTCAGCTCCCGCAGTTTTAGTCTTGGTTAGAAAATGCCAGAAATCAACACAAAAGGTTTTTCTTTAATTATTTGAGTTCATCAATATTTTTCCTATGTCACAAAGTTTCTGCAGTCATTCACAGCTGTATGTGTGATTAACTGAAGTTTAAAACTGGGAGAGCTCAACTGGATTAAATGTACTCATATAAGGAAGTGTCAATAATTTAAAAAAGCACAAATGGTGTTTAATATAGCGGTGATTGCACTATTTTTATATATATTTCCTGACACTTCCATGAACGCACTCTCCACCACTAATCAGGTTATGAATAGACTACTGATAACGGTCTCAACATAGGCGCTCATGGACATTCCGCCAGTATTAGGTGTCTTCTTTATATGCCCCTTCTCAATGGTTTATAAGAGAAGTTATCAAATCATTATTTTTATGGTACCAACTATTTATACAGTATAGTATTGAAAATGGAATAGGTAAAAAAAAAACATAGAGCAGGATATGTTTTGCATGATTACTGTATTATTTTGTTGCAATGGGTAGAATGTGTTAGAGGGAGCTAAGAAGAAAGGATGTGAGACAACTTAATGTGAGGAGTGTTTAATAATTAACTTTTGAGTAACTTCCTTCAATTTGAGAGGGGAGAAGAAAGCCAGAGGTGCTTTGAGAGATAGTTTCAAAGATATGGCACAGCTGGAGCAATAGGGTGTTTTGCAATAGGGAAGTGGGGATAAGAAAATAGCATAAAGGCCACCACATTGAGGATTTAGTGATAAGTAAATAAGAGGAAGCAGAATTAGAAAGGGCTTATTTATTTGTATAAAAAGTAAGCCTTGGTAGCATGGATAGGTAAAGTCTAGTCTGTGAAGGTCCATGGTGCATTAATAAATTGCCCATCACATTAAATGTCCATGCATTATGTTGCATTGTTTGTTTTTCTATCTTAATAACTTTCCTTTTGCTTTGAATCTCATTCCACATTCTTTCTGATCTTAACATCTATGGTCTCCCCCCACAGTCACTCCAGGAACGTCCCACACACAAGCCACTACCAGGCCCATCCTTCCCAGCTAATTGGCTCAGACTGTTTAATGCCCTCCCTCCCTAACCCGCATCCCACTCGTCCCCACGCCATTCATCATTATAGATTTGGTTCAGCATATATTGTGACTTAACCTCCCAATCAAAAACCTGGCTCCCTCCACACACAGTTATTAGCAGTATATTATTATATACTTGTATTCTATGTGGCTTGCAATTCATCCACCTAAATCACCCATTTGGTAACTTTATTTCTACTTTCTGTTCTCCCCCATCTTTCCTCCTGCTTCTTCACTCACTTCTTTGTTTCTCATGTTCCTCATTCCCTCTAGATTGCAAGCTTGCTTGCAGGACTCTCTACCTCATGTTTTATTCTGAATCTACTTGTCTAATTTTGTCTGTGTCTCCATCTTATGCTCTGTACCAAAAAGCTACTTAAATTGTTGATATATATAAATAAATGGTAATGGCAGTGTGCTTTCTGTTACAAATAATGCAGCATCTGTATTTAGGTGGTTAGGGCCACTGTAGACAAAATAGAGACATACCAAAAAGGTGCTTTAAATTCAAGTAGCTTTTCTCAAGCAAGCGATCAATCCACCAAAGAAATGCCACAATAGAGATAAATAAAATGTGTGGTGAAACCAAAAAATGGACATCCACCACACTTAACATTCTTGTATAAAGCAACATTTACACTAATAGCATCATAGTACAGGTATGTACATGCACTGGCTTAATTCTTTTGGATCACATGCACCATACACAGAACATTGTAGCTTTTATTATAGGTTAAATAGAATGAGATTTGTTATAGAAGTTGCTTTATCAGGTGAAAGTCATAAAAGGGTACTAAGCAAACTCTTTTACAAATAAATGATTCCAGTTTTCCATGCGTGTGAATTAGCTTTGATGTCTATGCCGGTGAAGAGTTAATACCCGGACATTTTCAACCTCCTAATTTTTTACTGTTTCTCCTTTTCAAGGAGTGTTGGACGGAGAAGATAAGATGTTGGGAGCGAAAAGAGTCCCAGATAAGGTGACAATGCACATGGTCCCAGAAGACTGGCTCCCATTCACATACTTGAAGGGCAGCAGAAGAGATTTGATACTATAATGATGCTGTATGAGACTCACATGGGACAATGAGACTGACAGAACAATAGAGGAGGGACGCAGCCTGCAAATGTCACTGTGACACTTTGTGTCCTCCGTGGGTTACCTTGTAGCAAGCTCTACGGATGGGCAGTGATCAACTAAAAACTGCAGGGACCAATATGCACAATGCACGATGGTTTATTGTACAAATTACTGACAGATAATATGTGTTGCGTCCCTTCGGAACATCTACTGTGTGCGTTTTAAACTCCTGTTTTAATATTCAAGCATTTTCGGTGGTATATAAAGTTAGAAGAGAGTTTAGAGTACGATCTGACAATAGGACTAGTCTCGCACATTTAAAAAAGTTATTAGCACTTTATTGCGATTGAATATAAGAGAATTCTAACACGAAACAAACATGGAGAACTTAATTCCATAAAAGTATGACAGTTGTTTAATCCAATCTTCCCACTAGATAATAGAATATTTTGAGATAAGAAAGATGACTGCATTTTTCACACATAACAGAATCCTAGTCCACATTGACAGAGGGCTATACAGAACTCATTAAATTATAAATTATATGTAATATATCACATTACTGATAATTATGTGGCTGTAGATATCAATCTCCCATGATATGTAATGTTGTATTTTCTAGGACATATTTCATGCTTTGAGGAGAAATTAATTTTGCTCATGGTTCAAAATCTGCTCTGTGTATTTTATACAAGGGAAAAAACATACATTTACACATGATTTTGATAAAAATTCAAAAAGGACTGGAGTATTCAGTTAGTATGTATTTACTACGTGAAGAAATAACATTTTTTATTTGCTCTGTTAAACTTAAAAATCCAAAATTGTATATTGAACTGAGTGTAGCTACGGGTTTGTAAGATTTCTTTTGATCAGGCCCACAAGGCCAATGGAATCTGAAAAGGGGTGAGTGGCAATTTTGGCACTGTGCAGCGCTGAACTGTTTTTCCAAAACTTGCCCTAGCAAGTTTAGCTTCCAAAATGGCCCAAGATTCTCTAGTGAATACCCTTTTTATAAAAAAACACTTTTCAGAATTGTTTTTTTTGAGCTGCACTCTGGTCAAAATGAGGGTTTGAATAATACATTAAGTAATATTGCATGTTGAAAACCACTTAACTCCAGGCCAAATGAAAATACATTTAATGAATCTGGTAGTGTTTAATCTATATATTGCATAGCTTTACCCTATCTCAGAGTTGCCTCTTTGAAGTCGTATATCTGACCAGCTACTTCATTGTCCAGCTACAGGATCCAACACTGACTCTTCCAGTGCTTTGTGTGCATGATGATTTTAATCTTGTGTGTACCTTGGTCCAAGAGGGGCACTCACTCCTTTACATCAATGTACTACACTATACTTTTTAATTTTTTTAAATAAGATTAATTGTATTTTAATATTTTTTTCATTTATGAAATTCTTGTTCTCATATATGATTTATTGTATTTTATTCTGTTCTATTTATTTCACATATTAACTGCATTGCTGCATTCATTTTATGCTTATCTCTGCACTTGCAGAGTGAATGAGATATATATATTTATATATCTTTTATGTATTATTATTGTGCTATTCCACAACTGTTGTGCCGTTACTCACTGCTGATACATGCACTCCCTAGGTGATAATTGTCAGCACATCATTACTCCTTTTCTGGGGATTTACCTTGTTTAAAGGGTACCACCATTTAAGCAGTTCTGTCTTGTTAGCAGTTTCAAGTGGGGTGTTTTCCACCTTGATTTTAGTTGACCCCTGTCTTCTAATATACCTGTGTGTTCAGCTAGTGGGCAGCCAACTTGTCTGGTTGACCAGTTGTCAACTATAATTCCCCTTTTACATTATACTTTGCCCTGGTATTTATTAAACTCAATCTTTATTCAATTTTTCCATTATCAAATATACAAAACAAAAGGGAAAGACAAAAGAGAATTTCAATGCAGTACAAAAACCACATTCATAAATACAAGGTACACAACGAAACCAGAAAAAAAAAAAAACCATTGTAAGAGGCATGGATTAAAAAGACATTCTTCACATGGTTCATCCCCTTGCCTCCCCGGCAGCAAATCAAACTCCTTTAAGTAAGGAGACCACTTAAATCCCCACAATAGGGTAGGTTCTGGATGGGCCCTAAAACACATGCCGCCAGAAATGATAAAAAGGAGAAATAAGAGAAGGAAGAAAGAGAAGAAGAAAAAGAAAACAAAAAAAGGTAAGCAAATGGGTTCTGAACAAAAAGGGGGGGGGGGAGGGGCGAAGGGGTAAATTGAGGCCCTCAGAGGGGCTAAATATGTCATGTCTATTATGTCTTGAAAAGGAATTTTGTCGTAGCACCTTCAGTCACACACACACATTACAGTTCCAAACATTCATTAGGGAAGGCCGCCTCCTCCCCTCAATGCACGCCCCGAGAGAGCCCCAGCCCACCAGCCCTTGTCACTGCGTACCAACAAAATTATGGTGGAACTAACTCCCAGTTCCAAAATTTGATTTTTTACGGAGTTCCAGATGTCCCCTGCCTCTCTGAGACTAGAGGAGGGAGCTCCGGAGAGGCAGAACCCAGACTCCAAAGCAAGTTGGAGATCTGTCTGCCTCTGGATCGTGTTCTAGGCCGGGATCTCCCGTCTACTCCAGAGTCGAGCCAAAGACAACTTGGTTGCCATGAGAATATTAATGGAGAGAATTGATCCAGAAGAGCGGGTGGGCCCCAAGTTGAAGTGAAACAGGAAGGTCTGAGGTGTGAGGGGGGGAAGGGTTCTTAAGAATGAAACCTAAAATAGTTTCTAGCTTTTCCCTCAGTGGGGCAAGTACGGCACAAGACCACCATATGTGAAGATGAGTACCCTCATCTCTTTCGCATCTCCAGCATATACTAGGTGCGTTAGGAGATATTTTATTGAGGCGGGATGGAACCATATACCAGCGAAAAATAATCTTATGGAACAATTCCTGGAGATTAACTCCATGTAACGCTCGTCTAGTATTCTTACATGAAGCGGACCACACCTCCAGTGGGAATGTTCTACCCAAGTCTGCTTCCCAATATATGAAATGATCTATCTTAAGAGGGGAACCTAGGTTATCGATCAAAGCCTGGAGCTTAGAAATAGTCTTAGTACCCATAGTTGTATAAACAAATTTATCAAGGGGAGAACACTCCACCCATGGGTTACTCCTTAAAAAATGCTTAATCCGGAGAAAATTAAATGCTTCGGAATCTGCAAGATCATATGCAATTTGCAGTTCAGAGAATGAGATTGGGACATCCTGTGATAGGACATCCCTTAAATGGAGAATCCCAGCTGAAGACCAGGGACAGAGGTGAAGGTCACCAATAGCCAGGGCCGGACTGGGAACAAAAACCAGCCCTGGAAAAAATTTATATACCAGCCCCATCGCATAAGATTTTTAAACCAGCCCATAGCATTTTAAAAAGCCCATCTGAACAGTGTATTATTTATAGATAAGACTGATATATAAGCCTGTCTAGGGCAATATTTATACCTCCAGTATGTACACAGAGTTATATGAATTGCCCTGTGCAGAGGTATATATCAGGGCAGTGTGTGAGACATATCCTGTAGCCTGTCTCTCGCATATCTGTAGCCTGTCTCTCTCTGTCCTTTCTGTGGCGTCTCTCTCTCTGTCCTTTCTTTGGCGTCTCTCTCTCTGTCCTTTCTTTGGCGTCTCTCTCTGTGTCCTTTCTGTGGCGTCTCTCTCTCTGTCCTTTCTGTGGCGTCTCTCTCTCTCTCTGTCCTTTCTGTGACATCTCTCTCTGTGTCCTTTCTGTGGCGTCTCTCTCTCTCTCTCTCTCTCTCTCTCTCTGTCTTTTCTGTGGCGTCTCTCTCTCTCTGTCCTTTCTGTGGCGTCTCTCTCTCTCTCTGTGGTGTCTCTCTCTCTCTCTCTGTGGCGTCTCTCTCTCTCTCTGTCCTTTCTGTGACATCTCTCTCTCTCTCTGTCCTTTCTGTGGCGTCTCTCTCTCTCTGTCTGTCCTTTCTGTGGCGTCTCTCTCTCTCTCTCTCTCTGTCCTTTCTGTGGCGTCTCTCTCTCTCTCTGTGTCCTTTCTGTGGTGTCTCTCTCTCTCTCTCTCTCTCTCTCTCTCTCTCTCTGTCTTTTCTGTGGCGTCTCTCTCTCTCTGTCCTTTCTGTGGCGTCTCTCTCTCTCTCTGTGGTGTCTCTCTCTATCTCTGTGGCGTCTCTCTCTCTCTCTGTCCTTTCTGTGACATCTCTCTCTCTCTCTGTCCTTTCTGTGGCGTCTCTCTCTCTCTGTCTGTCCTTTCTGTGGCGTCTCTCTCTCTCTCTCTCTCTGTCCTTTCTGTGGCGTCTCTCTCTCTCTCTGTGTCCTTTCTGTGGTGTCTCTCTCTCTCTCTCTGTGGCGTCTCTCTCTCTCTCTCTGTCCTTTCTGTGGTGTCTCTCTCTCTGTGGCGTCTCTCTCTCTCTCTGTGGCATCTCTCTCTCTCTCTCTGTGGCGTCTCTCTCTCTCTCTCTCTCTCTCTCTCTCTCTCTCTCTCTCTCTCTCTCTCTGTCCTTTCTGTGGCATCTCTCTTTCCCCCTTCCCCCTTAGTGTCTTTCACCCCCTCCCCTCCCCCTGTAGTGTCTTTCACCCCTTTCCCCCTGTAGTCTTTCACCCCCTCCTCTCCCCTGTAGTCTTTCACCCCTTCTCCCTGTAGTCTTTCACACCCTCCTCTCCCCTGTAGTCTTTCACCCCTTCTCCCTGTAGTCTTTCACACCTTCCTCTCCCCCTGTAGAGTCTTTCACCCCCCCCTTCCCCCTGTAGTGTATTTCACCCCCTCCCCTTTCCCCAGTATGTCTCACTCACCTTGCTTTCTCTGCTCCCCATCACGCCGCCGGAACTGCTGCTGCAGCATCCGGCGGCAGCAGGCGAACTTCTTAAAGCGGCGACGGCCGCCGAATTGCTTAAAGTGGCCCACCGCCACTTTAAGCAATTCGGCGGCCTTCGCCGCTTTAAGAAATTCGCCTGCTGCCGCCGATTGTTGTAGCAGCCGAACTCTTAAAGTGGCGGCCGCCGCCGATTCAGTGGCCCAGGCGGCCCTGGAGCAGGCGGCCCACCGGGATTTTTCCCGGTATCCCGGTGGGCCAGTCCGGCCCTGCCAATAGCGATAGATAAGGCTCCAAGTGGTGCTAGATCGTTTAGCCCTGGTGGTTTTGAGAAAAGGCTCTTAAGCCTAAACATCTCACTGATAATGTCCGTCACAATTGGATTGACAATTTTCAGTTTTTTAAAAACGGAGTATGGGGACCAGAAGAAGAAAAAAGGGTCTTTGCCCTGGTATTTGTGCTTATGTGTTTTACAGTGTTTTTTCTCTAGTGGGCAGAACAGTCCACACACCAGCGGCATGACCTTTGAAATATTTTATTTACATACCAAGTATTATTAGACATTTATGCATTATGCTCAGCCCAGAGGGAATTATGCAGCACCCCTCACACCCCTTGCTTGCATTACAGTACAACAGTTAAGTATTTTCTAACTATAGGAATTGCTCATCTTACTACATGCAAGAAATCTGGGGGAATAAATAATGCTATAAACAGTTGAAAGATGTTTATTACAGTGATAAAATAAAAGGCCAGGGCACAAGAACAACTATAGACTCAAACATACAGGGTTGTATAAGTAAAACACTGTTACATGGACTATGCACACATTATACTGTATAGTGGAGTGCAGGGCAATAAAATCAAACCACAATTACTCTTTACCCCACATGATTTTGTTGAGGGCAGAATTAAAAAATGATTACATTACATTAACATGTATTTATACAGTAAATATATAGTTGGAGGAAACAGAGGTAGATTGATACACAAGGTAGAGGAAGCCCTTCTAGCCAGCTTACAATCTAGAGGGAGTGGGGACTAGTGTGGAAGTAAAGGTGGTGGCACAAAGATCGGGGGGGCGGGGCCTTAACAGCCTGATGGGTCTTATCATAGGTTACTTAATTTGTGTCCTAGTGGGGGTACTATAAGCCTCCTTGAAAATATGCGTTTTCACAATCCGAGAGACAGAGGACAACTTGGGTGAAGTCCTTCAGACTTGAGTGTGAAAATGTGAGGAATTAGTGCATTACCCAGAGAAGGTAATAATTCTCAACACTAATAATTCGCAGGCACAAATAATACAAAATGTGTCAAGTGTGGTAAATATGTTTTCTTCTTACTACTTCTTTTAGAGACACAAGTAATATAAAATATATAATACAGAACAGTTTATACCCTGTAACACAAAATATGTAATATTCACTGCAATATTTCTACAGAATTTACAATGGATCATTTTAAGAGTATTTTAATAGAAACAGCTAAATCCTTTTGGATAGGTGGAAATATTATTCAGACTCAGTCACAAAGATAAACTAGATGGAATTATAAACTGGGGACTTGGAAAAAAAAAGATATTTTACTTTTTGTAATTCTGAGACATACAGATACATAGATATTTTTTATACTTTGTCCATTCTTGACTGTCTGACATAATAACCTGCATGATCTTTCAGTAAATGTTTTCAATAAAAATTAGAAATGCTTTTGTTTTTCATACATTTTATATATGTATTAATGTCTTAGCTGTTTGCAATATGTACGATTGGAAGAATAGTTTTGAGAAGAAAGTCTACATAGCCTTCTTCACTACAACGAACAGTGTAGGGCGCTGTGAAAGAACCCAAATCTGATAGACAACAATCAAACTTAGGATGGACTAGTAACACCTATGCCCTAAAAAATGTCATGTTCTTTTCTATGAAACATGGAGGATGTTTGCAGGTACTTTGATTTATGATCCCAGCTCTCTCCCTTATAGTAGACCTCTGAACATAGATTTCAGTTTCGAAGAGTAAAAAACCCTGAAACTGCAGACACGCATGGTTATTTGTCCAGACAGGTCCTTTTTTTAAAGAAAAACTATCACTACATATTTTAGAACCCACCACAAAGGAGTAGGACCAAATGGCACTGCAACCAAAAGGGGTAGTGGATTTTTTCACCCTCATAAGGAAGTGGTAGTAAATGTCCCTGTCCACTCAAGGGGGCAAGACATTTTTTACCCCAAGGGGCGGAGTCAAATAGGATATGCTTTCTTTAGTTTCACCCCCAGGGTCTATATTAAGGGGAAATTCTCACTGCATGTTAAAGGACAACTGTAGCAAAAAAAATGTTTGTAATTGAAAGATTGCACCAAGTGTTGATGGTTTATAAAGAATTTATTTTATAAGATAATTTAAATAAAGTACCTTATTGTGCCTCCTCTGCTCCAAACAGCTCTAACAGAGAGCAGACATGTTGCCTACAAACTTGGGTCAGATCTTGCTTCAGCTGACCCAAGGTGAATGGAGATTGTATCCAAGATTCTAAACAGCATATCTACCCTCTAATAGGGCTGTATACAATGAGGGTTCAATTTGTTATTTTATTTGTATTCTTTCATGAAAGCATTTCTATTTAAAACATCTATACTTGATGCAATCTTTATATTAAACATAAATACATTTTTTTGACACTTTTAAATGCATCAACTTTGCATATCATGTCAATGAGCAGTAAAAACATAAATTTATATAGTATACAAATCATGAGAAGTAATTAAATGTGAGGGTTGACTTAGCACCAAAGTGGTGATTCCAAATTGTGGACGTTTTCAGATACCAAAAATTTCTAGCAACTCAGGTGGGTTCGATGTACCTCCGAATACATCCGCTATTTGGAAATCATAGCTGATTTGGCACCGATATCTCCAGACACTGACATCATCTGAAATGCACTAAAACTAACTGGTAGCCTTGGTCCTCCTGATACTTCTATAGAGAGGACTTCGGTTTATTTCATGGCCATTTTGTGAGGACCTCGACTATTATGAATTCCTTCAATAGAATTCAATGGGAGCACTCTGACTATAGCTGAAATAGCCAGTCTTCCCACAATGGCCGCCAATGTGGCCGAAGTGTAAAAAAATTTAAATGATTAACAATTTTAAAAATAATGCAGTACATTAATTAAATACAGAAAATAAATTAAAATATTTAAATGTTAAAATGCTTATATTAATGTATATACTATTATCATATATAACATTAATATATTGTAATTATATATAAATATGTTTGTGTTTACTTTAATTATTTTACACTCTTCTATTTGATTCTCCAACTAAAATCTGTGGAATTAATATGTATGAATGTCGTGTCTGTTTCCCAAATTCAGAGTGTATTCAGGGGTGATTGGCACATTTTTAGTAGCCAAATATCTATAGTTTTCACAGCAAAATTGACCCATTCTGAATGCTCCCGATGCTGAACTGTTCAAACAGAAAAGATAGGACCCAAATTCAGATTTACTGAATAGCCAGAATTCAGAGAGCTAACTAGACCATTCTGAATCCATTTCAGGCCAAATCGCTCTATATTGAGTCGACCCTTAAATTTGCATACCATGGTAGTCAAAGCATTAACTTGATCTATCATGCAAATGTAGTAAATACAGCTACTTGGTATATCATGCCAATTATATAAGGGTGCCTCTTTGTTAGGCTGGCTCAGTCACTAAACGGTCCATGAAGAAGCTGCATCTCAGGTGCACTTGTGGGAAGGAAGGTTCCAGCGGTGGTACATCCATGTTATCAATAGGTGTTCTTGCCTCCTTTTGACCACTGAAGCACAGAAAAGGTGTTTCCACAATGTTATAATGTATCTCATGGCAAAGCCATTAGACTTAAAATTAAAAATAAAATAAAAAAATTATATTTCTCAGATTTAAATTTTCATTGCACAAACCGGACCATAGTCATGTTACAATAGGCTTTGGTTACTCATATCCATTTACACATAGTTCCTTCTGCTAAATATCTCTTAAGAATGGAGACAATAGGGGTTATGTATAAAGGTCAATTGTAGGGCAATGTTCAAAAAGTGGTCTAGTCACCATGACAACAAATGGAATGTTCCTGCTAATTAGATCACTTTTAGAACATTGCACCTTCATACATAACTCCCAATGTATTGTATTAGAATGGCAGATAACTTTGAACATTAAAGTATTTTAAATTGATGATTAAATATATAAAAAAGGAAGAAACAGTAGACAAGGAGTAGAAAGTGAGTGAATCCAGATGTGGGGGATAGAACATGTGGGATAAACGAAACGCCCGAGTCAAAGATGACGCCAAGACAGGAGACTTGGTCAGACTGAGCATTAGCAGACGGGTAAGGATAAATTTGGGTACAGTGGTGGACTTCAAAAAAGTGAAGATCATCAGTTCCATTGTAGAAAAACGTAGATAGCAAAACCTTCCTTTATACTGTTGGGATGAACTTTCAATGGTGCATCAAAAGCAATCAGTATTCAATAATGTATGCTAATTGCAAGAATGACTGTGTTTGTTCACAGAATATTTGCATGGCCTAAACTTCTATCATATTGTGTTACTAATTAGATGCACCTTCTATAATAGCATAAGTGACCCTTTGCACCATACAATTGTACTTCATTGGTTTGGTCCATGAGGCATAAAATAAAGGAACCAGCAGACATTTATGTGTGTATACTCCATGCATACACAACTGCACGTGATACCCACAGAGGCTTAGTAATTAAGTCTCCTGCCAGCATGCTAATAAGAATAAGGGCAGATATTTACTGAGGTGGATGATTATGAGTGTTGACTGGTAAATGATCAAGACGTGCTAATTAACTAAGCAGTGGGGTAGAAATAAATGGGTACAAATGGGTGGAAGTACAAAAATCCCAGCAAATTTTAATGAACATGATTTTTTTGAAACCGGGACAAATTTATTATCCCCCTCAGAACTTCAAACTGTGACAGCCATGTTTATATTGTGCTAATGACCTGATTCAACCATTTCAAATTGAATATACACTAAAGCATATTTTCCATGTTTACAGCATTTCATGGATAATTACTTGACCTCTATTAGTTATAATTTGCATGGATCAAGTTTAATTATTGTGGATTTTTTTATTATTTCCAATTAAAAAAATAGATCAAAATATATACATTTTTATAAGTAATCAAAACTACTTGTGAAAACAATAGTATGTTTCTGGTATTCAAACCAAATTGATTTGTTGTTCCATAGTTTTGTGCTTTGACACTGTAATGACATGGTAAAAAAAATATAATAATAGAATATTTTTTTAAATAAATGCATAACTTTTGATGCACTTTTACATTTGTCCACAATGTTTTATGTTTATCTAGCTTAATTAGTGGATACCTGGTTACAATGATTGCATGACTGTATTTGCTTATATGCAGACCACTAGCATTTTTGTTTTAAATGGACATTTGTGGGGAAAAAAACATGTTTAAGTAGAACATAGTATTAAGTAAAGATTGTGTGTAAATAAATTCACTAATGAAAGAATACAAATAATGTACCTTATAAAGCCCTCTTTTCTCCAAAAAGCTTTAACAGAGACCAGACCTAGGGCTTCATCCGTGAAAGAGAGAGGAAGAAATATAGAATGTGTCAGCACATAAGAACCATTCGGTTATTTAGGATTTTATAGGTTCAAGACTAACCCACACCCCACATACACTTATTTCAGGTGATGATTTACATGTATACCCAACTACACATAACTCACTGGAGCAGGCCATGACAACAGCACGCCTCAACGAGTGAAGCCTAGACTTGCTGGCTTGCTTCTCTTCCCCCTGCCATGATACAGGGTCAGTGGGGCCATCTGAGCCACACAAAAAAAGAACCATTCGGTCCATCTAGTCTGCCCAATTTTTTAAAATACTTTTATTAGTCCCTGGCCCTATCTTCCATCTAGGATAGCCTTATGCCTATCACACGCATGCGTAAACTCCTTCACTGTGTTTATATCTACCACTTCTGCTGGAAGGCTATTCCATACATCCACTACCCTCTCAGTAAAGTAATACTTCCTGATATTACTTTTAAATCGTTGCCCCTCTAATTTAAGACTATGTCATCTATTTGTGGTAGTTTTTCTTCTTTTAAATATACTCTCTTCCTTTACTGTGTTGATCACTTTATGTATTTAAATGTTTCTATCATATCCCCCGGTTACTTCTTTCCTCCAAGCTATATATCTTAAGATCCTTTAACCTTTCCTGGTAAGTTTTATCCTTCAACCCATGAACCAGTTTAGTAGCCCTTCTCTGAACTCTCTCCTGGAGATACGGTCTCCAGTACTGCATACAATACTCCAAGTGAGGTCTCACCAGTGCTCTGTACAATGGCATGAGCACTTCCCTCTTTCTACTGCTAATACCTCTCCCCATGTAACCAAGCATTCTGCTAGCATTTCCTGCTGCTCTATTGCCTACCTACCTTTAAGTCCTCTGAAATGATTACTCCTAAATCCCTTTCCTCAGATGTTGAGGTTAGAATTGTTTCAAATATTATATATTTTGCTTTTGGGTTTTTATGTTGTGTGTTATCTTGCACTTATCCACATTAAATGTCAGTTGCGACAGCTCTGACCATTTTTATAGTTTAGCTAAATCATTTGCTATTTGGCTTATTCCTCCAGGAACATCAACCCAGTTGTATTATAAGCAAAAAGATATACCCTACCAACAAGACTTTCTTCCGTAACACTAAGAAAAATATTAAAGAGAATGGGTCCAAGTACAGATCACTGAGGTACCCCACTAGTAACATGACTTTGTATTGAATATACTCTATTGACTACCAACCTCTGCTGTCTCTCACTCAGCCATTGTCTTATCCATTCCACAATATTGAAATCCAAACTCAAAGATTGCAGTTTTTTGATAAACCTTCTATGTGCAACAGTGCAAAAGTCTTACTAAAATCTAGGTAAACAATGTCTACTACACCACCCTGGATTTTGGAGTTTCCAAGTCAGTTGAATGGGACAGTTTTTCCTGGCTACATTGGCCTTAAAAAGACTGTCTGGTACCCAAAATAATACCATCCTAATTAATGGAATTGCCTGTCCCTTTAGGTGTCATCAGACAATGTGTTTTACTGTAAAGATATCCTACTGTGTACAAGTTTATCACAGTCCACCCAATTATTAATATTCCAGCAGCACTGGAAGTGACTAAATGAAACAAGCATTTATTTACTCAATGTCTATATAATATAGGGTTTGAATCAAATAGAAGAAAAAAAAGATTTTTGCAGAATGCCTGCATCAAATTACACTGCAAAAAAAAAAGCCTGTGTACTATACATGAAGTAATCTTCAACTTGCACCAAAGTTAGTTTAGGGACTAGACTACCCCTTTAAGTTTGGAATTCCCATATGAATTCCCTGCAATTCTCTCTTTCATGAACAAAGTCCATGGTGCTTAGAATCTTGGCTCATATAGGTGACATCTTCCTTCGTTGGACACAAGGTGAGTGAAGATCTGACCCAAGATTCTAAATAACATGTCAGCCCAATATATGGAACAAAAATAAAATAACAAAGAGGACTCAGTAACATAACGTAATATAACCTTGATCCTTCTCGCAGACGGATGGTGGAAGTTCACCAAAAGCAATATTTTCGACATGTTTTGCAGGAAAGTTTATACATGGCAGATTTTAACATTATTTATTTTTCGGGGTCTGGCCTATACTCCTCATATTTGTTTTGTGTATATCCACCTATTTATTCAATGGTTGAGGCCAATAATTCAAACTTTCCCCTTGCATCTGTGTTGCCAATCCCAAACGTGTCCTCTGTTCTTTGGTACACCTTGTAACAATGCAAAATGTGTTCAGGATTTTAACAATGAAAACAGAAGACTTTTAATGTTATGTAATTCTACATAATAACACCACTCAAATATTTCACACCAATCAGCCTAGAGCCAGGACTGTAAAAAGGCATATGCAAGACACCACTTGCAAGATGAAGAAACACATTCTGTTTTTATTCATCTCTATGACTAATAAAGAAATCAAATGTAACTATTTAACATAGTGTTGTGTATATGTGTGTCGAGCTGTGTGCTTGCTTGTTTGTACTTTTCTTTTCAAACTATAAAATGTCTCAGTAGAACAGTTTTATTCAGCTCATGTACTTAATTACCTTATATAAGGATCAAATTCGCTAAAAATATAGAAGGCTCTTATCATTTGTAGGACCAGGTTTATAAAGCATGCTTTGGCTTCGTTTCTTGGTTCCACATCCCTACACTACAGAAAAGTGACTTAGAACTCACCTCCATGGATGAAAACATATTTGACCTAAAGAAATAAATGTGTATGATGTTTTTTTTGGTTCTGTAGAAGGTAGAATGCAGAAACGGTAGTTTAGAGTGCTGCGGACCTATCCAAATCCACAGCATACAAGCAATTCAGTGATTTGTTTTTGCATTTTAACCTTTGGTGATTGCAGCTCATGGCCAGGAACAACTTTGAGCATACTACTCTGCCTAATGGGAAATACGACCACAACAACACACAGGTGTCTAATTGAGATACCAAGAACTGCAGCATTCCCATGGTGAAGCTTCTCATCTTCAGGACAAATGATATAACAGCTTTGTAACTGAAATTGTTACAATGCTGCCGGAATGTACAGAGGGAATGAGAAGTGAAGATAGTAGAATGAAAAAAAAAAAAAAGAAAGGAGAAGAAACAGAATTGTGGGAGGAAAGGAGACGAGGCTTAGAGCGTGAAATATATGAGATACAGATATTGAGATATAAAGGTACGGTATTATGATTATTATTATTATAGTACATGTTAGAAAATGGATATTTGTGGCAAAAGTAATCACAAAAAACACTATGTTACTGAAATATTAATGAATGAAATACATTCGTAAGAATCGTATTCTGAGAAATGGGTGAATACGGAAATAGGGTCACTTAGAATGACGAAAGATGAAAAAAGTAGTTTAAGACGTCAATGGTCACAGCTGAATGAAACTGGATAAAGAATTATCCAGAAAAATATTATTGTAAACTGGGAATAATACTTTATTGACAAGGACATACTTGTCCACATGGAAATTCCATTTTGAGTAGCAATTCTGGTCGATTTGATGAAATCCCCCTGTTTATAAGAAATATTTGTGCAGATAAGTAATGCATTTTCTTAAACTATGTTCTCCATGGTAAAACCAAAATAACTAAGCATGTATGTGTTAAATGTGTCCAGAGCTTCAGTCGGATTTCTATTATTTGAATAAACCAAACGTGAACCAGACCCCATTTGGACTGAAGACCTTTATTTGGCAGTGTATGCAATTTGGTAAAAGTAATTATATCTATTTTTTTGGTGCTTTGGTAAAAACAATTCCAACCCCTAGCTATCAACTTGAGTAGGAAACTGATATATAACTATGCTGATATGAATTAAGGTAACAGTTGAGAAATGCTGGTGCAAAGTGATACATTTGGAGCTATCAGCAAAACCCGGCCATTGGTTTCCATGCAATGTTTCTGCAGATTTCTTCAAATAGAGTGCTGGGAAACCAACTTTCTCTAGTTTTGCTCAGTTCTGTAAAATGAGCAACTCTTAAAAGAGACAAAACTGTTTCCCAATAAATATATTGAATACATATATTTTGCTTTAATTCTGCTTACAGAAACAGTCAACTTGAAATCTTTTTTATTAGATACAAGAATAAAAATTGAATTTTGATTTATGTTCATTAATGCCAGGATTTTACTATTTTCTGGGAAACAACCCAGATAGCTCCTGGTGGTTTCTCTGACTTATAGTTGAACTGGTAACTGCCATCTTTTGAATTAAGCTATCTTGATGTAAAACTTTGAATTAAGCCCAACAGGCGCTTTGTTTAATTAACACAGAAAGTCGTAGAAGAGAAAAAATGATGGTCCCTACCTATGGCTACATCTGCAGGCACTTGTGTGATGGAAGGCAAGATTGTTTACCGTACTCTATACTATATTTGCATATGTTTCTGCTTCCATGGAGTGGAATGTGTTTTGACCACCCATACAAATGCACGTGCAAGCTCACTATCCCACACTACACTTCTGACACCAAATATATTCACAGTGCCTTTGACGTATGGGAAAATAGATAAGTCATTGGATAGTATTTCTAAGTTGCACAGATCTCCAAAAAGGTTGGCACTAATCATGATGCAAGCGATGTAAAAGAGGGCTTTATAGTCCCTTCCAACAAAATATAAATAACAAAAACTTACCTAGTAGATCTACTTTATTCCATTCTACTGAGAACACAATACTAAACAAATAATGTTAGTTAGAGATGATAATGCATATTTGCTTCAATACATATGAGATTTATTTACCAGTTAGACAGTAAACACATTTCTTCATTCTGCATTAATTATGAAATACATTTCATAAATGAAATGGTAATAAGTGGCATTCTTCATGTGAGTAAAATATTTATTAGGGGAAAAAAATTATGTGAATTATATTAAGATTGAGATTCATTATGGTAAAATATCCTTGTTACTTTCTATTATAGTAATAGTCCACCTAGGCAGTAGATATATATAGCAAAACATCTTAAGTTAATAAATGGACATATTTGAATAGTACTTCTGAGATTCAGAAAGATCTCCCTCTACATTGTAAGCTTGTGAGCAGGGCTTTCAACCTTGGTATGTAGCCCACTCTATGCAGTCCCCCTCAATGCTCTGTACCTAGCTCTACGTGAATTTGTTGGCGCTATATAAATAAATGATAATGTAATGTATTTTCCATCCTCCGTTGATAGAAATTCAAGGTGATGGCAGGAGCCTTTTCAAGATACAACATTTCTTAATATGTATTGAATATGAGGTGATTAAGCGGTATTTCAGCCTGGTAACAATGTAGCAACCTTTAATACTTTTATTATTTGCTTTAAATATGTATTAAAGTAATTAAAACTTGGCAATTGTATGTAAAGGACAACATATTTGGATGCAGTGTACAAAGTGGTAAATGCACTTTACTGATGCACTTTAGGTGATATATCAACACAGGCTAATATGAACGAAGTCTGAGATAGGTTTTGGCATTTGCATGGGCAGAGGGTCTGCCCTGAGTGACAGCAACCACGCATCAATTCCGTGGCTGGGCTTTTTGGGGAGATTACATATGAGTGTGACAGGCCAACTATCCAGTACTCTGAGGTCTGCTTTTTTTCCGCACAGACCTCTTTTGCCATAGTTCTGCTTGTCTACGATGTGCATGTAGTGCAACATGCTGTCTCCCAGTCTATGACAACATTCACCGGTTCTTACACTATGCACAAAACTAAATTATCTTGGAAGTTCTGAAAAACGCAGTGATAAAACCAAACGATATAATTAATTTGACAGACGACTTCTGATTAATTAAAATGCCTTTTAAACAGTTATTCTAGTAAAACCCATTCAATCAATATTGCTCTGTATTTGGAAGTCTAACTAAAGACTTCCAAAGATGCCACATCAAGGAGATACATCTCTGTGTCAGAACAGGTGTGTCTGAACACATTATCTAGCTGGGAGGGAATTATTATTCCCTTTCACCTAAATATAGCATGATAGAGAGTGCAGAGAGTACCAGTTGCTCCCTGAACTCCTCATATTGTTATTCTCCATATGATGACATATTGAAACTCTTTAGTCAGACTTCCAGATAAAGATCTATACTTTTTGAATGGTGCAAACTTGTAGGACATTTTCAAAAGGTGGTTTCATCAGGCAGAAGTAGTTTTCTCTATGGTTGAAACTGATAATTTAGTGTTTATTACAACATTAACATGTTATTGTTTAGAATCGTTTACAGCTATTTTGAGAGACTCGATGAATTGATTGAGAAGGATCAGTTCTAAAGTTGCGTAAAAGCAGTTAAATCATTGTAATACTCTACGCAACTCTGTACTAAGCTGTAAATAAATGTGTGCACTACAGAATTAGAAAGTACAAGTCAAAGTGAAGACAATAATAAGTTGAGATAGAATATTTGTAATTTCACATAATTAAATTATGTGTATAATGTATACCCACAAAGGTCTATGGGAAATAAATACATTCACAACACCAATGTATTAGTCACAAGGTACTGGTGGTAGACTGTCTCTAAACAGGCACAAACAAAATATTAGAGAGGCACCCCGAAAACAAGATAAATGCAAGAATAAAGGTGCATCCCTCCACAGGGAATTCCACAAAGACCCCAAACAATAGTAAAGATTAAAAAGAATATAGTAGGAGCACATAAATAAGTTCAAACAGCAATAAGCCACATATTTATTGCAATAATATAATCAGGGCATAGTCATATATCAAAATGTACAAAAAAAGTACTTCCATAAATATACATATAGGCACAGTAAAAAAAGACAGACAACAGGAGTGCGAAAAAAGAGAGCTGAACATCCGGAAGCCTGTGATAGGCCTCAGGTTTTACTAGTAATACTTATTCAGAAATCTAGATAAACAAGAGGGAGCAAAGGCAAAAATCCATGTTTTGATATGTTTTAGTGAAATAGTGTAATGGTGGGTAAGGTAATATACTAAGAACACAGTGTATCAATTTTATTTTGAGACCTGAAAAAATATAATGACAGAAGGATAAGTGGCAATAGAGATTCAACATTCTTTGGAGGGAAAAGCTTAAAATAAAAATGTACTGTCATATACAATTATGTTAGGGAAATTCACATTTTTTTGCCGAATGTAGGAGAAATTCAAACTTTTTCACCTTATGCAATGTCAATCAGCAATTGTTAGGGCCATCATAATAACATGCCATTTAAATGAGTATCAAAAATGAAAGGGCATGAATTTACCTCTTTATAACAGTCTGGTTACTGGTGGCAGTAGCTTGAAGGAGATATTTTAGATCTGAAAGTGTTGAGAGCCAGACAATACATGGAATAACAAGGATATAAAATTTCATTATAAGGTAAAGCTATACAAATTAAGTTTTTGTTTTCACTTGAAAAGAGGCATCAGTGAGGGGATTTTCTAAGTATATGCAAATGTAGATAAGTCAATACAGGGCACTATCTAGGGACTTATTCATCAACAAGGCTTCACAGAGGACAGAGTGATTTCACCTTCAACAACAGAAGTGCTTTTCTTCAATGGAAAAAAACATTAAGGATTATGTAATTCATGCTTATTTTGACGTTCAAGCTTACATATTTAACAGATGTGTTTAAAAAACCTTTTAGCATTAAATTAACCTTGATTTTTGTTGCATTATACTGCGTAAAGGGAATCTTGTTGTTTTTGTTTTGTTGACATTGCAAGAAGATCAGTACAGATCAGCTGGGTTCTCTTGCACTAAGCATGTAATGACAGCACCAGTGAAGGAACAGAGTTCCAGGATATGGACGTTGAACTTGAAGACCACAGTTAGACATTGCTTTAGTACTAGCACATATGCTGTGATAAAAGAGAAGAGTACACAGACAGTGCATGTACATTTTATATATTTATTTACGTATAGACTATAACAAGACTGGACATGGGGGAGTAGGATGGAGGAGTTGAATGTTATGCAATTTTAGTTTTATGTTGGAAAAAAAACAACATTTTGGAGACATCTAATCAAGAAATTATTACCAGGTACTGTCTCCGCAGTTAAGAAGAGAGAAAAATGGAAAAGACAAGATGGTCACAATGTTAAGTTACATATTATCCTCATTATACAACATACAGAGTAGAAAATACTGTTTAATTTATGTGAATACAATATCACTACCTTGACTTGGTTACAACCCTGTACAAAGTGCTATATAGTTTGTAAGCCTTGGAATCATCCTGCATTGCTAAATTGAAGTCTTTAAAAAAAAAGAATTTAAAAAAAGTAGATTTAATTTAAGAATTTACTTCATGCCTTAATCAGTGTGAACTACATTTTTATTAGCTACCACTTTCTCCAGGCTTTTTAATTGTGAGGCCCCTGTGCATAAAGATGGTAGCACTGAAGCTGCATCAGGGTTATAGATTGAATGGAATCCTGAGCAATGTTGATCTAATATATGTAAAATGTCTCTTATTCTATAATTGTGATGGATGAATTCTGGATACACTTTAAAATTGTTGCACCGTTTTTAAATACAACCAGAGGTTCACCTTAAAGTAATTTGAAAAGTGTCTCTGGAGTATAGAGTTTTCTTGCCAGGTAGCTCTGACGAAAATACTGGACTCCACAAAAAAATACTCAATACTCTAAAAACATCCCAAATTACTCTTATGGCAAGTATTGCAAATGTCAAGTATATCCTTTGTTTTGGACCTGGACAGAACTTCCAAACACTGGACTACACAGGTCGAAATTGGCCACCTCAGGTTGCTTTACTTGAGTATTATCAGAAGATGCTTTGATGGCAAAGCAACATCTGTGAGACGTGTCATCTATTTCTGTAGACAGGTTCATATCTAATAATACATTCCACCTTTTTTTTTTTTTTTTTTTTAAATGTTTATACTGATATTATATGTCACTGTTTGCATTGGGAAGTATTTTGTAGAAAAGCAAAATTAAGTATTTACCGTATTTTCCAGTGTATAAGATGACATTTTAACCCCTGAAAATCTTCTCGAAAGTTGGGGGGTCGTCTTATACGCCTGGTACTGGGATTTACTCACCTATGTTCTGCTCTGTCTCTGCTTGCGCTGTTAAGCCGGTCCGTGGCTGTGAGGGAAGCGTTGTGAGCTCCCCTCAGGCCGCGCGTCCTCAATAAAGTCTGTTTAAACTTTTTTTTTAAACAAAACTTTATTGTCCGCGCGGCCTGAGGAGAGCTCACAACGCTTCCCTCACAGCCACGGACCGGCTTAACAGCGGGAGACAGAGCAGAAAATAGGTAAGTGCTGGGAATTGAGGATTGGGGAAGGGGGGAGGAGGGTGGGAAACTCTTTATTTTAACCTAAAAGGTTAAAATATAGATGCGATTTTTTCGGCTTATAAGACGATAGTTGGGGGGTCGTCTTATACGCCCAGTCGTCTTATACGCCGGAAAATACGGTACTTATGACTTGCATAGTTATCAGTCATTCATTATTACTAATCCTGGTGCATAAAATGGAGGTGGTGACAGTGATTGTGATGCTGGCTTACATACATGACTCAGGATCACGGAAGATAAAATTAATAGTTGTTTCAAACATTATTTAAAATACTCTTTGTTCTACATCATGTGATGGAGTCTCCAGTTTGGAAGATTCGGCTACATTTTTAGATAATTCATTGTGCAAATATGTAATTATTTCATTTTTATCACCTTCAATACAACCTAGGGAAGCATAAATGCATTGCATGTCAAATTAAGTTGGTGAATTTTTTTTTTGGTGCTCAAAATCGAAACGGTTAATCTGTAGATTAATGGTATACTAATCATTAAGGTCATCCATGTAGACCATGAAGATATTGATCAGTGAAACCTTTTTCTCCTTTGAAGGACTATATTAGGGATATATACACTAAAAAATCAAATGTATCTTGGTAGTACATTTTATGATATTCAGTCTTAATTTGGGATAGCATGAATTAA
Organism: Pelodytes ibericus; assembly: GCA_036172795.1. Lineage (NCBI taxonomy): Eukaryota > Metazoa > Chordata > Amphibia > Anura > Pelodytidae > Pelodytes > Pelodytes ibericus. Next base: position 27,732,276 of record CM069866.1, read on the forward strand.
TTTAATTAATGTAATGACTGACACCTATGTTTTAAAAAAGCACTACAGAAAATTGTGCTGTAAAAATATTTTACTTAAAAGACAACTGTAGACAAAATATTAACGTATTTGAAAATGTTAGATGGCTTCAAGTGTAAATAGAATAACTTTAATGAAAGTCTACAAATACATTATGAGTTCTCTTTGCTCCATATAGATCTATTGGTGTGCAATGTACAGACTCCTGGGTCAAATAGAAGCAGATATGACCTAAGAGTCAAGCGAGACAAGCAAGAACTCAGCACCCTGATAGAGCTATATGAACAGAGAGGGTTCAATAAGGTACATTATTGGTTTTCATTCTTTAAAGCAATTTTAATTAAAACATCTACACTTGATATAATATTTCAGTTCAACAAGTTAATTTGTTAGTTGTCCTTTAAATTATACTACACCAACATGTATAAGGGGAGACACAGAGAACTGTAGGGTCAGGTAGATAAAGTAAACGAGCGATATAGAGATGAGGGGGTGGATGAGAATTTGAAGTGATTAACATGTACATGGAGAGAGAAAGATGTAGAAAGGACAGGAGACAGGGAGTGCGTGGAAGTTTAATTTGAAAGAACAGAGATGAAAGAAAATCACAGGCCAGTGACTGGACTCCAGGGAATTTTCCAGAACTGGATATTAACATATAAAAGTGCTGCGCATTGGGAGACAGGAGCAATGATAATGACAAGGGGATGAATCACGGACAGCACAATGCATTGCAGAGGTGCAGGCAATGAAGGAGTTCAGTTTTCCGAGAGGGTCACAGATGTCCTCAGTAGACAAATACCCATTATTACTGTGCCCACTGTTTCCCAAGGGCATTTTTTTCAAGGGATAGAAAGTTCCAATATGTAATAAGCGTATCTGTAATTTATTCTTGACAGCTTTTTCAGGCAACTCAACAGCACATCTCTTAGTACAAAATGTCTCCCTAGAAATAGCTAAACGATGCTTAATGGATAGCAAGTGAGAGGACACATAAAGCACAATTAGGTACAGGTATGTACAACGCACAGCTTTACTAATCTAACACTGAGGAGGTGGGCTTTGTCATTGCATTGGTTGCCGAGGGCATGTACAAGCCAAAACAATGTTACAGTTTTAGTTGACATGGAAAGTCTCGTACATCCACGTTTCTCTAACGTAGTTCCAGAGAGTGTGATACATTGCAGAGCTGGGTTATTACAACACACGAAGAAAGGTCAGACAGGAACAGTTAAATTGAGGTATAGCTGGTTGTAATCTTTTGTTAAAAAGAATCGGCTGTTCTGTAGATAGTAAAATAACACCTTCATTTTTACATTTTATATTTTCATTAATATAAAAAAGTTCCAAAATTACTAAATAAGCTATTTGGATTGTGATATTTCTGTTTATTGTTGGAGAACCAGCTAAAAACTATCTTTTGGGTGGAAGCGAGAACATATCAAACCAAATTACCACACTACAGATAACAAAGTGTTGCCATTTAACAGTAGTTGGACTGAACTCCCATGATCCTATAAGCCAAAGCTGTAATTTAATCACACCTATATAAACAACATTGGGACCACCATGACAGAAATATAGAGTCAGCACTACAAAATAATCAGAAGAATCCAAAAAACAAATAAAACATATAAAATAACAGGGCAATGTAAAAAATTACAAAAACAATATTGTTAATACAGTTGAGCCCCATAATAATATGAGATTGAGATGTGAGTCCTGAGATCTCGCTAAGATTCCACTTTAATGCGGAAGTCAAAGCAAAGCCCTATTATAGCCTTATTGCATGATTTACCTGTACATATAAAATTAATAAATAATTAATAACAAAGACAAACTCAGCTAAAGATAACAATAATAATAATATCTGCACTTCTTCTGACTTAGCCATGTGACCTCCCTGCACTATGCCGTGGTAGACACGCGGACGGCAAGAGGTAGCATCAAAGGATGTCTATGCGCATTGAGCATTTTCTGCCCCTACTGAACACAGGGGAGCAAAACTGGTTACTATGGTGCATTTCAAGTCAAGTGGGTGCATGGCAAATCCAGTGGTTGCATTTCAAGTCCAGTAGGTTCAAGACAAATAGAGCTGGTGCATGGCAAGTCCAATGGGTACCTGACAAGTCCAGTGGGTGCATGACAAGTCCTGAGGGTGTGAGACAAATCATGGGTGTGTATGACTAGTCCTGTGGGTTCAATATGAGGTCAAGTCCTAGGTGTGCTTGTAAAGTCCTGTGGGCACAATAGGGGTGCTATGGCAAGTACATTATGGGTGCCATGTAGGTACTGTCGTAAGTGCCTGTAAGTGCCATAATGTGATGCTGTGAAAAGTTATGAGGATGCAATATTGCATTGAGGGTGCAATGGCAAGTGATGGAACAATAAGGAAAGGTAGATAGAAGAACTGGAATGAAGTTGGACACATAAAGAAATATAACAAGAATTGTTTAATCCCATTTAATTAAATATGAAAAAACATTTACCACATTTACTTTCAAGACTATTTCCTATTTATATTTAGGCCATTTTTAATCATTCAGTCATATGCAACATTTAGGGTGTTGCCTTATAATCAGGTTCATCTTATATTCTAGCATATATGCATATAATACTCATTAATCCAAGATAATGTTTCAAATAATGAAACCAAAATGTTACTATAAGACCTGAATACAGCAATTTATAATGAATGTTGCTTTCTCTGTCCGTCTAAAAGAAAAAAAACATAAAGAAATAGTTGTAGTGGGACAGCCATGGTTTAGATGCCTTTGTACAGCAAAACCAGTACTAAAATACAGTTGCCAGCTCTATGGATCTCTTAGACTTCTCCATCATTCCCCTTACACAATAGTAAGAATAGTTCCATGCATACATACCCCAATACTACGACACTGTTATGTGCACTGTTATTTCTACATTTGGCACACATCTACATTAAGACTTTTTACTTACAATTTACACTGTGAGACAATATGAAAATTTATGGCTACACATCTATAAAAAAAAGACTTTATTTCAGCTTTCGTATTGTAAGAGATTATATGCCTGAGTGCTTTTTCAGACAACTCTGTCGGCTAGCCACGAGACAGTCTCCAGCAAACCTATCGCTTAAATGGTTCAAACAGAAGTGTTTGCGGAAAATGAATTCTGCTGGGTTACATCGAAACATCGTCAGCCAATTTAAGCCTGAAGCAAATATTTTTTGATAAACACTACTTTTGGTACAATATTGCTGCTTCCACGATTGGCAATTTGCTCACCCATATCATTAGCTTGGTCAGAACTGTTGTTCTATATAACTCTTCTGAAAATGTATGCTGCAAGCAAAAAGTTTTACCCTTTTATCCTGAGATATGCATTTTCCTTAATGGTGCAGTAAAGTATAGCTAGAAATTAGGCTTTTTTTTTTTTCCTGAGGATGTTATGTCTGTAAAATGCTTCAACTTACAACGCTTAATGTTATCTCCTGTAGTGTCGTTAAGTTTTCATAACTTATATGAAGCTCCAATGGGAGTTGAAGTGGAAGAAATATCATGTACAGAAATGGCTTGATGTCATACAACACTACTCTTGCTGGTACAATAGATATGAAAGCTCGTTGTACGTTCCAACCCAGCACTTCACTGTTAATTGCAAGCATGCAGTCCTCTTCTGAATGTAAGGATGAAAATGTAGTTGTCTTTTCTTAACATGACTATAGCAGGTTATTTTCAGGTCCAAATGATCCTGCTCCCCTACTGATCATAGAGGTCCCACTGCCAATACTATTAAGAAATGTTATGAATGCATTTGCCATTTCTTCTCCTTTATGACCAGTTGGGATCTAGGACTGTTCCTCGTGGACGTTTCGTTGCTGACAGATCAAGACAGCCGTTTTGCCACTGAACAGTCAGCGCTATTGAATACTAAACCAAGTAACCCCCCCTAGTAAAGTTACCTCTGTTAACCCTAAAACTAACCCCAAATTCTAATACCAACCTCTAACCCTAATACTCATCAGATACTGATAAATAAATCATACTGTAGCATCTTGGTAGTAGCTATGGAACCCATGGTTACTTACCATTCCTATCACTGAGTTGCAGTCCTCTGCTGACAAACTCTGCACACTCCCTCTCATTGCCCCTCCCTGCCCTAAGCTTCTTAATAAAAAAAATGACTCAAAGCTTTTTTTTCTTATGAAAGAAATTAGTCATTGAAACCCCAATTATTATTGAAACATATATATTTGTGCCTGTGTTGTCATTCAAGTAAATCCACAGCTCACACACGTCCACTGTTCATGGTACCCATTTATTTCCACATGGATCTACATGGATACACCTTCATTTTTATTGTGCTTACACACGGGCATCTGTGCTGCACATGTATTTAGCAGCTTAACACTTTTTTGATGTGTTATTTGACATGACCATAGTTCCATATATGTCCAAATATCATAATGTTGGATATTTGTATCAGACATAATATTAGGGCATATATATATATATAAAAAAAAATATATATATATATATATATATATACAAAATCCAAAGATCAGCGCACTCACCTCAAAGCAGGTAGGAGAAAACTCTTAAAGCTATAGGTTTAATTAAAGCTACTTAAAAACACCTGTCTTACTAAGGTAACAAAATTGGAGATTTAGTCACATATATGGCCATATTATGCTAAGCCCACCACTATGTCAAAGTACTCCAATATTGGTGGGTCCTAAAATGATATATATATATATATAGGCATGTCCTTGTGAAAGAAAGCAGTTTAAAACCTTTTGTAATGTACTTTAGCAGGATTTGACGTTAATTTTCCATCGCAGATCAGCAGAATTAAAATGGGCAAATTCCACCTACGTTAACCAACTTCGGAGTGTGTTCTGGGTGTATTGGCACACATTGGGCAGCCGAAAATCTATGGTTTTCATGGTGAAAATGAACGAAAATGATTCAGATCCAAATTCAGGGATATAGAGTTGACCCTCTGATATAAAACATACCATTGCCGATGACACAATTTAGATTTGCATGGTTGTGATGGCTGAATTAAAATACTTTGTTATTCCAGCACTATGGGCTTATTCAATGCTAATGTGTAACACTGTGGATAATGCGACACATACTTTCATTATAATAGAAATGTTATTGGATTACTATGACGGTGAGGCTTATGACATACATCTGTCTCTGAAATGAAGTTTATAGCAAAGATTTATGATATCTATTGAGTTCCACGAGCAAAAATATTTATGTCATTTCATGCAAAAAAGAATATGTGTTAAATTGCAATAGTACAGGATAATACCATATCCAGCCATATTATCGCCATTCTGCCAGCATGGGACTCATAGACAGCATCCCTACTCCTGCCAGGATAATGACCATTTAGTGTTTTTCTGCTACAGACAGACAGGAATAGACAGAGGAATTAATGTCAGACAGGACACTGAAAAGATCTGATTAGTTACAGCTTCACACAGCATGTCCCCCCTGCTCCTCCCCCTTATTGTGCCATTACCAGGTCTCATTGGGGATATTTAACTTCAGGGGTTATTAGATCAGATGTACAATAAAAAAAAAAAAAACACAGAGCTGTATCTGAGTTCAGTGTGGGCCTGTAGCAGCAGCTCATCTTCATTATAGCACTGTGAGCCCCCTTTGCTCTCTCTCCTACCACTGGCTCGCTTACCATTACAAATAAAAATATATAAAACACATAACATATCTCCTCTCACTATTTCTTTGAGCTGATTAATAGCCGTAGTTATATAGGGTTTATTTTCCCCATGCCAGTATTATTTCTCTCCATTTCTCATATTTTTTTTCTGTGTAGGTCCATTCTCCTTAATCACATAACATCCCCTGAATCTCTTAATTAATAATCTCTCACTAGTTATTAAGGTAGAGATGCTAAAAGTTAAGTCAATTCAATATTTTTAAATTAAAAAAATAAATAAAATGGCACAATAATACTACCAGATCTGTATAATAACTGAAAGAATCATCATTAAATGCCTTTAATTGATGTCATGGACTTCTTTTTATAATAATAACAATAATAATCATATAGTTGAATTAAACCATCCACATCAGACAAAGGCCCAGTCTAAGCAAAAAGCATTGTATTCTTGCTATTAAACCGAATAGATTTCCTGTATACACATATAACATGTATATGTTGCCCTGCAGAATGTATATTTATTATGTATATATTCAGAGGGAAATCAGTTATAGCAGGTGAGTCCAACGTGTGAACCATCGGCCCACTTCAGCACCTGAGCACACATGTATTCTACATTCTGCAGGGGAGCATGTAAATATTATATGTGTCCAGCAAAAAACTGGCTGACCTGGCAGATGGGTTCTTCATGCATGCTCCTGTGCAATATGCAATATATATATATATATGGATAGTAAGCCACACCACAGACACATTTTAAACACAATTTTCTCCTGATTTCGGAATTTTTGCTAACAAAATATATAGATCATTTTCATATTTTTTTATTCTATACATTCCTGAAAGTGTTATTTTTGACAGCAAATATTTGATTTCGTTTTAGCCATAAACTTTTGACTAAAATGCCATTTTTGTTTAGTAGTATTTTAATCATCTGAATTGTTGAAGCTTAAGTCTAGTTTTAGTCGACTAAATCTCCAGCAGTTAGAGAGGGAACAGGTTTGAGAAGGATATTACATAGTGTTAAGTTAACTTGCTAGGGAGATGGGAGCAGAAACACGTGACAGTACCAGACAAATCAGATGGAGGAGTATCCTCTTCCTCTGCAGTTTGGCATTGTTCCAGGGGACAGACAGGCCTTTGTCTCAGCCAATCCAGCTGCAGATAGTCAGGGATGTCCAAATAGGTAAATGCAATAGTCCCTTTCTTACATTTTAGTCACATTTTAGTCAGTTGACAAAAATTGCAATGGATTTTAGTCATAGTTTTAGTCCTATTAACTTATATTTTATCATTGAAATCATGCATTTGACTAAAACTGTGACGAAAATGCTTAGTCAAAGAAATTAACACTGCTCTCTAACTAAAAAAGGACATATATCTTTAAAATATCAATTATGGCCTGCGAGATAAATAACATAGCCTGTAACATAGGCCCAAACAGTATTTGTTTGCCCTTCATTAAACCAAGTATTTTTTTTCATCCGACATTTTAAAAGAGTAAATGAATAATAAAAAAAACTTAAATTCCATATTCAATGACACAATTTCAAGTAATACCTGTTATCTTTTTCAATATCAAATTTAGAATTTAATAAGTCTCATACAATGGTCCATTGAAGAGTATTCACAGTATTCTTCTGTTTTAAAAATTCTCATCAATTAGCCAGCAGGACATTATTTTAAAACATGAGATTATTTAATTAAGTAGCTACGGTGGTGGAATTATTAATAATCATAATAAGACCTAGCAGTGCCGGCCTCATGATGTTTGTGTGCTATATTTTGAGGAGTTTTGAAGTGTCATGCCGTAATTGTGTTCCTTTAACAAAACTTGAGTGCTTTTTTGGGGGCATTCGGAAGAAAACAAATTGGTCAATAAGACCGCATTTTGTCCATTGATGCATTACTTTCATTTCAGGAATTCCATTCAGACAAATATAATTGAGCCAAAGTTACTTTCAGAATGAGTCAAACAAAGTTAGGTTAGGGTTAGGGAATTTGGACGAAAAAGCTCCATTTTTTTCCAGAACAAATTAATCCAAAAAAAAAAATGTCTAGTTATTGAAGTCTAGCAAAGGTTTGGGTGTATTAGTGAGTGTTATGTGTGATATTGTGTTTGTATGTATTAGTGAATGTGTTTGTGTGAGAGCGTCTTTGGGTATATTAGTGAGTGCTAGGTGTGAGAGTGTGTTTGTGTGTTTTAGTGTGATAGTGTATTAGTGAGTGTTATGTGTGATGCAACCATTTTATGCAAATGAAATGCAAATGAATGAATGACATTTTTGTTTATTGCACATTCGTTCATTCATGTGCCAAAAAAGTGTACAATCTGGCGCACAGTGCATAGACACTTGACAACAATCTGTATATAATAGTAGTACAAAATAGACAAGTGATATTTCAAGTGAAACAACCTGTGAAAATAATAATAAAGTGCTAGTGCTATCAAATGGATTTGTGCATAAAAATCATGCAATAAACAAATAAATCTGTAAAACCAATATGGATATACTTAATTAGACGAAGTTGTCTGATATAATAAGCACCTGCAAAACACAAAGCGCATACAAATAGTGCAATATGTACTGATAACAGCAAACAAATTCAAGAAGCAGCTGCAAGAAAAAAACTCACAATTGCAGCCCCTAATATACTAGGAGCATGTAAAACAGCATGTGCAGTATAATACTTGCCCCTCTGCAAGGGATCACTTCCACCGTGTTGTAGAGCTGTCCACTGACTCTCAGATGTAGTAGAAAAACGGATTTTATTTCCAAGTATGCAAACACACAAATAAAAGGTTTAAAAATCCTTCGTAGGGTTAATCAACACTCTAATTTGACCCCCAAAAAACGAGTAACCAGTCTCTTGTAAGCAACAGCTCTCCGTGCGCCTCGGGGCTGTTCTGAGACTTCCGGGTGTGTTTGTAAAAACACACAGACCTCAGCTGGTACAGTGGCTTGTTTGGTTCCAACAAATCACCCCCAAAGTGCACCAAGTCTGTATGTAGGATACACACAGAAAGCTTTCAGTTCATATGAGCTGTCCACCCTAAAATGAGCTGCACTTTGCATGCTCTTACTGCAGCATGTGGCCCATCCCCGGATTAGGACTGTCCTGTTTAAAGCAGGTCAGATAAAATAATTTTTCTTCAGTATATGGAACCTTGGAGGATGGTAACTATGCTTGCCCAAACATGTCCTACACAAGGACATTGGTGGAGAGGGTTAACTACGTAACTGAGAGTATTGCTTAGTGAAAGCAAATGGGTGAGCTCTGAGTAAGGTTGACCACACTGCTGTTTTATTCATGAAAAAAAACATATGGGCAAATTAGCTGCGGCATATTAATAGGCAAACTAGCACTAGCATATAAATGGGCAAAATGGCTTTGGCATATTAATGGGTGAACTAACACTGGCTTTTTAATGAGCAAATGGTTGTGGCAAATTAATGGACAAATTGGCTGTGACATATTAATGGGCAAACTAACAGTGGCATATTACTGGGCATTGTTAGTTTGACAAAGTGACACTGTGGTTTGTTCTGTGGGGCAAATTGACACTGTGGCATGCCAAATCGTGTGGGTGCAATATGAGTGCAAGCCAAGTGCTGTGGGTGCAATATAGGTGCATTAGGGCTGCATTTGTAAAAATAAGACTCCAGTCTAAATGCCCTGGAGCATGCCTAAATGCCCTGGAGCATGCCTTTTCAACAACAACAACAAAAACTAAAGCCAATTTTAAATTTAAAACATTTTTTTTTTTAAATGAAACACGTTGTCAGAAACCTGCTCCTATTTCTCTGAATAGGTGTACCTTGTTACTTAAAAATGTTAATCACGTGTTCCGATACTTCTAAATTCAAAGAGATGACATTAAGACACATGCCTCCTATTAAATTTGATATTTTAAAAGGCATTAAAATCAGACGTTATAAACCTGGTAGTCTTAATCCTTGGAAAAATGTACAGTCTTTTCCCCTGAGCTTTTAAAGGACAACTGTTGTCAAAAAAGAAGTTATGTTTAATTGAAATATGGCATAAAGTGTAGGCAATTAAAAAAGAAATGTTTTAATAAAACAATACATATAAAGCAACTTATTGAGACTTCTGCTGTAAGCCAGCACAGCCCGATCAGCTCGGTCTGCAGAATCTCTTCTGACTGCTAGTGCAGAGAGAGCCCCTCAGTTTTGCATGGGACCTAGTTAAGACCCCCTTTTCTGATCCCATGCAAAAATGAGGGGCACTCTCTGCGTTAGCGAGTTGCTGACCAGATGGCTGCCTTCTTTGAATCATGGCAGCAGCCAGTCAGAGGATTAACTGGTGTGTACTATCAAAGGTGTATGCTCACACTGGGGACAACTAAACTGTCACCTGTGCATAAATCACATTTTTAATATTTGACTTAAGCCTTCCCCCAGTGCATACTCTGAAAGTTTACTGCAGGTACAGCTGCACTGATTAAATATACTGCAAACATATAAAGTTGCGTTTCGTTTAGTTACAGCCTGTGCTGCTGGAATATAATACATTGTGTGGACTGTAATAAACTTGCTCTTGTAGACTCTCTTAACAGTGCAACACATGTCTGATGACATCACTAGAGAGACAGGAAATCCCATTTGTTCTCATTGGTTATTCACATTGTATCCTGCAAAAAAAAAATATATATAATAATAATTGACTTTTACCCAGCTAGTGTGGGCAGTCCTGGTTTCTTGCAAACTGTTGTAATTTAACAATTTCATCTAGCTGTAATTATTTTATATGCTAAACAATGGAAAAAACTTGCATTTTAAAGTACTTTAAAAGCATATTAATATGCATTAGTATTTGTAAGATGCATTGTGGGCATCCCTTTAACAGGATGTTTTCATGTAACTTGCCTGGCACAACCATTATGGTGAAGTGGTTACTGATTATATTTTGCATTAACTTGGTTGGATCACCACCAATTGGTGAAGAAACTCCATATTCCTTAGCAGTGGGCAGCTATCTTAGGACTTTTAGTAGTTACCTCATTTTGGTTTAAGAACTCACAAATCAGAGTACTAATTGCCATAGCTAAGACATATGTACTGCTAATTGGTATCAGAGTACTTATTGCCACACCTAAGACATATGTACTGCTAATTGGTAATCAACCTCATCTGAGTGATATGTGTAGCTGCATTTATAATTGTAATCTAATTAATTCTAAGGAGCAGTACTTTTTCATGTTTTGTCCACACCCTATACAGATATAAAGTTGAACAATCCACTATTCTTTGAGAAGATTTGGAAGGTTATTGTTTACAAGCCTTAGTTTCTGCTAGTAATGTAGGAACCTCCAGTCATTATGTGGCAATGTTATTGAGTGCAAGCTGAAAGATCTTATTGAAGCACAAGATCCATTCATAGATGGACATCACATACATTGTCACTGCAAATATACCAGCAATACAGATACCTATATAAAAGGGTGGCCATTAATGAAAATAAAAATTGCATTGCAAGGAAAATTACCAGGGAAAAGTGATTCAACGCCCTCTGTAACAACAGTTAACTGGCATCATGCCAAGGGCACGAACCACATGATTGCAGTTGTAGAGCAACAACAGTGGAATGAACAATACAACATCAAGCGAGCTAGTCACTACAGCTTAGATGCTGAGGACAAAAACAAACACATTTCATTTCCCTGACAAAAGCTATATAGTTTGTCGAGCTCTACTTTAGTGAGTGCTCAACGGTTTGTTCCCTGCATAGTGTAATGTAAGTAAGGGAGATTAAATGTGCACCTCCAACACACCTGCAGTGAATACCTAAAACACTTACAGCAACATTACATTCACCAAACCCAGTCAGAAAATACTTTTTTTTTAGAAAAAATAAATACAATTGGAATTATGAAAAACAAATAAATGGCTCAGGACTTCTTTGTAGGCTTGTTGTAGTTGCTCCTTGTGACCCTAAATGGTCGGTCAGTGGTTCGAGTATTTGCTATAGTAGCAGTGGTGGAGGAGGAAGAGCTGGGTCGGGTGGCCAAAGGCTTGGCTATAATAGCCATTTGTTGATTTAGTGCTATGAGTTGTGGAACTATAAGGTCCAAAGATTCAACAATAAGATGTTGTCCTTATCACAGTATACAACTATACAAAACAATGGAGCCTTCTCCTCTGATAGGATTCAGTCTCCCTGGTCATCCAGTGGTGCCAGTAATGATAATCCTATTCCCTAGCACAGTATCCCATCACGGTGATTTGACCAGCAGCAGAAACTGAAGAGACAGCAATTTCCAGTTGTGGACTATCAGCCACTGGGCTTAAAAAGGTGCTGATGTGCTGGGGGAATGAAGGTCCTGGGGGCTAAGGATGTTAAATGGGCTTGAATGACTGGCCATATGTGGGTGCCCATCCATCCTACTCCCCCTGATGAAATTGCCATGCAGGATAGTCTTGAATATCCACATACATGGACCACTTTGGAGAAAATTCTTGCTGTACTAGACAGACTTAGACAAACATAGGCATCAAATAGAAAAAGGCAATGCACAATATATTAGATCCTATGACTAAGTTCTGTATTAAGGAGGGTATTCGTCAGGTTACTTTGACAAAGTTTTTTTTTATTTTGCAATGTGCTGTTTTTTAAGCTCATGAATTAGAGGCTACAATTATTATAAGGAACATTGCCTGGTCTCCAAACATTGGCTGGTCCATATAATATATGGCTCATGCGAGGGGGTACACACATTAGTGCAATTTTTCAAAATCATCTACTAGTGTATGAAGGGTTCTGTACAGCTGTCAATTAAGTTTAGCTATAGCTAGACCGATTTGTCCTAGTCATTTAAATAACTGGCATTCAGTATCTGTCAAAAGTCATTCAAAACGATCTCTACTATTATTAACCTGTCTCTACACTGACTGTGTGTGAGATATATATCCCCTCTATAGCTGTAGGTGACAGACAGGGCCGGTACACGGATTTTCGTCTACACAGGCGAAGGTGCATTTTGGTTCCCCCCTCCTCTGACCCGCCATGCTTCCCACTCCACCAACCCTCCATACATTTTATATATAGAAAAGTATAATGTATAGTGTGGAAAATATATACATCTAAATATTCAACTTGCATGCTCTAAATTTGTCACACATTGACACCCTAACACACATTGAAACCCTTAAACACAAAGACACCCTTGCAGTCACATACAGATACACACTTACCACTTACACACAGACCCTTACACAGACACAGTGACACACTGACACACACACACCCATACACAGACACAGTGACACACGTACACACCCTTACACAGACACAGTGACACACTTACACACACACACCCTTACACAGACACAGTCACACACTTATACCCTTACACAGTCACACACTTACACATACACACCCTTACACAGAGACACACTTACACACACACACACCCTTACACATACACAGTGACACACTTACAATCTTACACAGTGACACACTTACACACACACACACCCTTACATTGACACAGTGACGCACTTACACAGACACAGTGACACACTTACACACACACCCTTACACATACACACAGTGACACACATAATCTGACACTATTTTGCCACTCAAAATGCCAGTATTTAGCCAATCGATATTCCAGTATTTTGCCCCTCAATATTCCTTTCTTGTGCCATTTAATATGCCAGTATTTTCCCCTCAATATGCCATTTAATTTTCCAGGATTTTGCCCCTCCAATATGCCCCTCAATATACCATTTAATATGCCATGATGTTGCCCGTCCACAATACCCCTCAATATGCCATTTAATATGCCATGATTTTGTCCCTCCAATATGCCATTTAATATGCCAGGATTTTGCCCCTCAATATGCCAGGATTTTGACACTCAATATGCCAGGATTTTGCTCCTCCTCCCTTCCCCAGTACTTAACTCCTTGCTGCTCTGCAGGTCCGCGGCAGTGAGGGAAACATTGTGCGCTCCCCTCCAGCCGCGCGGCTTCAATAAAGTTTTTTTTTTTTTAAAATGCGACCAGAGTTACTGTAATAAAAAAACTTACCTGCCGCCACGAGGTCTGTACCTCCGCTGCTGTTACCTCTGCAAACAAGGTAGACGGGAAACGAAGGCTAGTTCAGCGTCTCAGCCCCCCAGGGCTGCAGACGCGCTCACCACTTCCCCTCGACGAACGTGCACCAAACAGAAACTGTTGCAGTAAGATACCAGGTCTTCTCATTGCGGATCCAATCATCAGATTCTACCCAGTCCGTGACATTATCTCAGGCCCTTTTATGGATCCCGCGGACCTGGCCCGAGTCTCGGCTAAACAGGAATGCCATGACAAGATCCTGACCACGCACGCTTCACATCTACAGTCCCTTGAACAAAAACTGGATACCATTACCGATCTATTACGGTCCCTCACCACTCATATGAACCCAGTCCCGACCGCTCCTACCATGTCTGATCAAGGGTTTTCTGTCATGAGGGCTCATAGCTTTTCAAGACCACCTAAGATGCCTATGCCTGAAAAGTTTTCCGGTTCACCACGTGAATGTAGAGGGTTCCTAAACCAGTGTCTACTACATTTTCGCACACAACCTGACGCCTTCTCCTCATTCACCTCAAGAGTGGCTTTCATTGTTAATCTCCTGAAAGGAGAGGTCTTGAACTGGGCATCCCCTTTGCTTGAACAGAACTCTCCTCTGTTATGCAGATGCAGACGCATTTATTGCAGCCTTCAAATCCGTCTTTGATGCCCCAGGAAGAAGGGAGTCTGCGGAGACTCACCTCATGAAGCTGCAGCAAGGCAAAAGATCAGTGGGTCAGTATGCCATAGAGTTTCGTACCTTGGCATATGAGACAGAGTGGAACCAGAGCGCACTAAAGGCAGAATTTCACAGAGGTCTTAATGAAACCCTTAAAGATGCTTTAACTTATAGAGATCTTCCTGAGGACCTCGAATCCCTTATTACATTGTGTCTGAAACTCGATGCGCGTGTCCAAAAAAAGAAGGTGGTTGGATCGAGATAGAAACCCAAGACACTTCCAACCTAAATTCTATCATGCTACCAAGACTCCAGAACCTGAAACTAATCAAACAACAAGTGAACCTATAGAGATTGGTCCTATACTACGACTTTCTGATGAAGAAAAATCTCGTCACAGGAGATTAAATCTATGCCTGTATTGTGGTCAAAGGGGCCATTTTGCTCTGAAATGCCCCCAGAAACGCCCACGCTTAGTGGAAGAAGGAGGAGTCCCACTGAGCTTTAACAACATTAATTCTCCTTCAAATCAGAGACTTTTAATACTGGTCTTGCTCCAGTGGACAGGCCACCAAGTGGCCACCCAAGCCTTCATAGATTCCAGAGCAGCTGGAAATTTCGTAGATCAATCCTGGGTAATACAACAAAATATTCCTCTAAAGTCTAAAGCCCTGCCTATTTCTGTATCTGCCTTGGATGGTACCCCTGTAGGTACTGGTATAATTTCCAAAGAAACCATACCTTTGGGTTTAAAGATCGGTCACAACCATTATGAAGAATTAAGCTTTGACGTCCTTTCTAGTCCCCACATCTCCATTATATTGGGGTTACCATGGTTAGAATAACCCCTCCATTGACTGGTGTTTGGGACAAGTTAATTCTTGGGGTCTATGTGGTCGGGACTTTAATGACAATCTGCCTACACTCAACTCTGTTCTTACCCTACCTCCTGAGGATCCTCGTTCCCGGGTTCCACAGTTATATTGGAACTTCCTGGATGTGTTCTCTAAAACCAAGGCCGAGGTTCTTCCTCCTTATAGGAGCTACGATTGTGCTATTGATCTATTACCTGGTTCCTCCCCTCCGGTGGGGCATACATATCCTCTCTCTGAACCTAAGAATCAAGCACTCGTTTTGTTAATGATGTTTTTTGGGACATGTTGTTATCTCATGTCATGATCTATTTGGACGATATACTCATCTATTCCAAGAATCTTTCCGATCATAGAAAGCACGTTCAGCAGGTTTTACTTCGTATTCGAGAAAATTGCCAAGGTGAAAAGTGCGAATTTGAGTGCTCAAAAATCAAATTCCTGGGTTATATTATCTCCTCAGACGGTCTAGAAATGGACCCTGACAAAGTTTCTGCTATCTAAGATTGGCAAATACCACTCAATCTCAAAGGGATACAAAGGTTGTTGGGCTTTGCTAATTATTATAGAAGGTTTATCAGGAATTTCTATAAAGTCACTGCACCCATTTCAGCTCTCACCAAGAAGAGAAATGATCCGGCTAAATGGTCTACCCAAGCTCTCCAAGCCTTCCAGTTCTTGAAACATGCCTTCATTTCTGCACCCATTCTTCGCAGGCCCAATCCAGCTCAACTGTTCATTTTGGAGGTTGATGCTTCTGAATCTGGCGCTGGGGCTATTTTATCTCAAAAAGACCAAACCTCCAACAGAGTTTATCCATGTTCGTATTTCTCTAAGACATTTACCTCATCGGAACGAAATTATGATGTGGGCAACCGTGAATTATTGGCCATCAAGATGGCTCTTGACTAATGGCGTCATCTCTTGGAGGGTACTCAAATTCCCATCACTATTCTCACCGACCACAAAAATTTGTTGTATATAGAAAAATCCAAGAGATTGAATCCTAGACAGGCCAGATGGGCCTTATTTTTTACCCGTTTTAATTTTTCCATCACATACAAGCCTGGGTCAAAAAATGGCAAGGCGGATGCTCTGTCTAGACGTTTTGAGACCGAATCTGCTCCCTCTGTGGTAGACCCTATTATACCGTCCTCTAGGATCATTGGCTCGGTGTTCACCTCCCTCCTGTGGAGAATTGCCAGATCCCAGTTCCCTAGGCCCACCAATTGTCGCCCTCCTGTCGGTCGTTACTTTGTCCAATCCAACCTTCGAAGACAAGTCTTGTCCTGGGCTCATGCTTTCTCAGTCGCTGGTCACCGTGGTGTACGCAACACTGTTTCTCATTGACCGGAAATTTTGGTGGCCTTCCTTGCAATCTGACGTTCGGGATTTTGTTCGCGCCTGCACCGTCTGTGCCAGATACAAAACTCCAAGACGTAGCCCTGCAGGCCTGTTATGCCCTCTTCCTGTCCCTAAGAGACCTTGGACCAATATTGCCATGGATTTCGTCACAGATCTTCCCTTGTCTCAAGGGTTTACGACCATACTTGTAGTAGTCGACCTATTCTCCAGACAGGCTCATTTTGTTGCTCTTCCCAAACTGCCCTCGGCATCTCAGCTTGCAACTGTTGTCATGAAGGAAATCATTCGTCTACATGGGGTGCCCCAAAGCATTGTTTCTGACTGTGGTTCTCAGTTTGTGTCCCAGTTCTGGAGATCACTTTGTGCTCAGCTGGGTATTTCTCTTAAATTTTCTTCCTCTCATCATCCACAAACCAATGGTCAGACGGAGAGGACCAATTAGGTTCTTAAACAATATCTGCGGTTATATGTCGATGAGGATCAATCTACTTGGTCTTCTCTCATCCATCTCGCTGAATTGTCATATAACAGCTCCTTTCATGAGTCCTTACAGAAATCCCCGTTTTGTGCAGCCTTTGGCTACGAGCCTACTCTTTGGCCGGAGTTGGGATTGCTTTCGGAAGTACCAGCTGCTGACCATCAGGTTCAGGATCTCAAATCTCACTGGGCTTCTGTTTCTTCACAATTATCCCAGGCCAAGGTGTTGCAGAAGAAATTTGCCGACAAACATCGTTCGCCTGTTCCCGTACTACTCCCTGGTGACAAAGTGTGGCTTTCTACCAAATATATCCAACTTCATCATTCCTCCAGGACTTTAGGTCCCAAATATATCGGTCCTTACAAGGTTACGTCCAGAAGAGAGATCTTGGGTACCAGCATCCGATGTTCATGCTCCATCCAAAGTTTCCTTGTTTCATCGTAGATTTCCTCTCAAGCCAGGTCCTGAACGCTGGTACGGCGTTCGTTAAGAGGGGGGTAGTGTGATAAAAAAACTTGCCGCCACGAGGTCCGTACCTCCGCTGCCGCTACCTCTGCAAACAAGGTAGACGGGCAACGAAGGCTCCGTTCAGCATCTCAGCCCTCCAGGGCTGCAGACGCGCTCACCACTTCCCCTTGACGAACGCGCAACAAACAGAAACTGCGCGCATGCGCAGTACCGCTACACACAGAAAATTTGCATAGCCTTAAAGGGCCCTTAAACCTGGACCTATTAGGGGCGGGTTTTATCGCCTAAACTGTATTTAAACACTCAGTTGCTACTCAGACCTTGCCTGAGATAGTTCCTTGTGGCTTGATCTAGCGTTTATTCCTGATTATTGATACTTCGGTTTTTTGACTCCTGCTGTGATTTCTGACTCCTCTGTTTGCTGCCTGCCCCGATCTATTTGCCTGTTTGTGACCTTGCCTCCTCCATACCGTCTTTGTATCGTTGCTCCTGTTGTGTTTGACCCGGCCTGCTGACCATCCGTTCGTACTGTGCGAAAATACCAGGTCTTCGCATTGCGGATCCAATCATCAGATTCTACCTAGTCCGTGACAGTTGCACACACACCTTTACACATACAAAGTGACACCCTTACACACACACCCTTACACAGAAAGTGACACACTTACACACAACCTTACCACTTACACACACACAGTGACACACATAACCTGAGACACACTATTTTTCCGCTCAATATGCCAGTATTTAGCCACTCAATATGCCAGTATTTTGCCCCTCAATATTCCTTTCTTGTGACATTTAATATGCCAATATTTTGCCCCTCAATATGCCATTTAATATGCCAGTATTTTGCCCCTCAATATGTCATTCTTTTGCCATTTAATATGCCAGTATTTTCCCCTCAATATGCCATTCTTTTGCCATTTAATATGCCAGTATTTCCCCCTCAATATGCCATTTAATATGCCAGTATTTACCCCTCAATATACCAGTATTTTTCCCCTCAATATGCCATTTAATATGCCAGTATTTTGCCCCTCAATGTGCCATTCTTTTGCCATTTAAAATGCCAATATTTTGTCCCTCAATATGCCATTTAATATGCCAGGATTTTGCCCCTCAATATGCCAGGATTTTGCCCCTCCAATATGCCCCTCAATATGCCATTAAATATGCCATGATTTTGCCCCTCCAATATGCCATTTAATATGCCATGATTTTGCCACTCAATATGCCAGAATTTTGCCCTTCCAATATGCCATTTAATATGCCAGGATTTTGCCCCTCAATATGCCAGGATTTTGCCCCTCCAATATGCCAGGATTTTGCCACCCTCCTCCTCCCTTCCCCAGTACTTACCTCCTTGCTGCTCTGCATGTCAGCGATTGTTAGGGAAACGTTGTGCGCTCCCCTCCAGCCGCGCGGGCAGCAAGGAGGTAAGTAAACCCCCTGATGGATGGCCTGGGGGCGCGGAGGATTTTCCCGCCCGCCCTTGTGGCGCCCTAAGGCAGCTGTCTGTGCTGCCTTACGGTAGCGCCGGCCCTGGTGACAGATATTCTTTTATTATCTCCTTCCACCAGTTGCAGGATAGCTGGAGAGGTGGGAAAGCCCCAGAGACACATCTGGATTGACACACCTTGGCTATCATGCGTGATATCGCTTCTTGGTGGCTTTTCTGGCCCTCTTATGCTGACTAATGGTGTTCATGGGCCATCTCCGTCCCCACACAACTTGTCAGGGCCATCTCAGTACCCACAAAGTTTGTCAAGACCAGCTTTGTGCCCAAAAGCTTCCCAGGGCCATCTTTTTTGCTTATTCAGTTTTTCAGTGCCATCTTTGTGGCCATACAGCTTTACAATACAATAGGAAGCGAGCCAAAGCATGCAAACTGGCAGGGGAATGAGAAGAAGTAGTAGGGGGAAACATTCTTTGCCTCCCTCCTGAAAAGTGCCACCCAAGGTGAGTGCCTTGTTTGCCTCGCTGAAGATACACTACTAGGTCCGCGTTTTGGACCCAACCAGATCACTTTGGTGATCCAAGTAGCCATTAAATTTGGCCTATTCAAAGACCACCAAAGTAATCTTGAATTTGCATGAAAATTAGCCAGCTGTCAAAATGGTAACCTCAGTCCACAAAATGGCAGCCTCAGATAGGATTTCACAGCTCAACTCTCCCTGCCATACTGAATGTGGCCGAAATTTGGCACAAAACTGGTGAAAATGTATGCTCTGATCTGTTATGATTTTGGGTTTCTCCACAAATCAGCTGTATGCCTCGATTTTGCATGATTTTGGGCCAGTTGGGGCATATTGAGTCGACCCTTCTATATTTAAAATGACTAAAGCAACGTGTATTTATTAAATACAGAGAAGGGTCACACATTGTTTTAAAAGTACAGTGCCTTTACTTCAGTGATTGACATAGCAAATTGCCCTCTGTGCGGTTTATATATTGCTTTGCATACTTTTATACTGCACTGCATGTTATCGTCACTCTCTGCTATTATATTACACTGCATATTATTCTGCTCTGCATATTTTCCTGTCACACGTATTGTCCTGCTCTGCATGTTAGTCTTTCACTCCACAAGCCATAATTCTCAGCGTGCTATATTATTTGGTATGTTTTGATATCTACCTGCATGATATATCACTCTGCGTCTTACTCTATCTGTTATTATGTCTCTCTGTGTGCTATTTTACCACTCTCTAAGTTATTCTGTCAATCTGCATACATTTTTGTACAGTGCCTTTTAATAGTCCCAGTAAAACAAGAAATTAAGATTTTACTATGAAATATCCAATGAAAGTGATTACTGTATTCTAACATCTTTAAACAAGGTGATATCTAAACCTCCTGGAAAACTCCTCAGCGCTAATTACACAAGCCTGTATAGTCCCCTGATTAACATAATGACAGTGTGACACTACGGCAGGAAAATGTTTATTTGTGCGGCAATTAGGAATACAATAGAATCACTTGGCTAATTAGGTGTAACATGGCAGCTTTCCTCTCGCACAAGGAGGCTTCCTAAATGCCACAGAGGCCTGCAACATGGAAAGGGTGAAAGAATACATTATGGGGGAAAATATAAACTTCCAAACTACAAAATATGCCAAGCAGGTGTACATAGGTTTCCAAGATTGCAATCTATGTGCGTTTTTAATTAACCTTTTATAAGAATGGTCCATAGTGTGTCAGTCTTGCTGTCCAGGCAGACATAGAAGGTGGTATGCTAACTAGGCAATTAAGGTATTACAGACAATGCTAATTAAAGGATGGTTCCACAGACAGTGAAAGAGATCCCTGGTATTTGAGTCAAGGTTGCTAGGCATGCCAGATTTGTAAAGACAATCCCTTAAAAACAATGCTTTTCATAGAATAATTCTAGTGTTCTACATGGCTTAAGATCATAAAAATGTAAGTCAATGGCTAGAACTCAGACTTTGTTCTATGGTACTATATACATTTTTCCTGGTCCAAATAGTCACTTCAAAATGTGTGCTCCAGTTTGGCAAGGGGTCGTTTTTTATAATAGAGAGGAATATTCCTTGATAGTGAACTCTCTCTTGAAGTAGTTGTCTACAGAATCATTTTGGAGCTGTCGGTATACAGATATTAGAACCTGTAAGGCATGACGTTTTGCTTGATGTTGTAAAAAGATAGGTCTAGATCTGAGTATATATTACAGAGGAATAAAAAAAAGAAAATAATAATGCACAATTACTGATGTTTAGATTGCTCACCATGGGTGATCCAGTCGCTTTCCTATGTATAGTAAATTCGAACATTTTAGAGCAGGGTTGTCTTACTTTTTTTTAATGTGGGGGGCTGTATAACCTGCAGAAGCAGTGTGGTCAATTTTATTTCCGATAGACCCTATGGATGTTTTAGCCAGGAAAAAAAAACCCTGGAGGGCTGTAAAGAGCACGCAAAGTTTTGAGTTTTAACTTGGGCAGATCCATATCTCCATTTACTCTTGGTTGGATTATTTTACGTTGGTTAATTTTGGTCTTTTCAAGTAAAGAACTGCATTTTTCTCTATAAAAGGCATTTTAGTATGATTTAACTATTGCTAATGGAAGCATTTGTATCTCTTTAAAATTACATTAGAAATCAACATTAATTATCTTTTAGTGTCCTAAGAAACTGATGTGAAGCCTTGATATAAACATGTCATAAATAGTTATAAAAATTTATTTCTTACGCTATTTCAGGACCTATGACAGTAATGCTAGGCTTTTTAAGAGTCTCTAAAATATATTCTGTAGTTTTTGGCCAAATATCTGTCTAATTCTGCAGATACCTTGGACAGATTTTCTTTATAGGGTAGGTAGACAAAACCACCAACAAATCTAACACCTTCTATGCAGCAGGAAGGATAATAAGGTTTGTTAAAAAAAAAAAAAACATCCTTGTGGCTTCTCATCAGAAGGGGGCAGTGCAGGGACCTTAAACTAAATAATTTCTCCTGATGGGTGATGTGTTCTATGCCAAGGGGTGGCAAGAGTAAATTTATGTGGGTAAGTCTGTTTTTGCCAGTACAGCTGTACATTTAAAAAAATTAGTTAATCTAATTTGCACTTCATTAAATTGACCAGTGGATTGGGTGTCATATAAATCAAGATATATATGGCTTCTATTAAACACAATCGGAATTATTATTATGTGCAAAATCAGCATCATGGACAAATTTGATCATGCTTACTTCCCTCAGCACAAGCTGAAGATTTATTCATACCCTTCTCTCTGTTCCTGCAGAAAAAAAGATGAGTGGATTATCAAGAAGAAAAAAAGATAATGTGACCAGGGCATCAGTAAATGGTTTGTCAATATTTCAACCAATCAGTTTTCTTTTTACAAGCATTGGCTCTTGAAGTGACTGGTGAAACTGATCTATGGCAAGTCCAGATATCTTTAGTTAATGCTGATCCAAAGGAATATAATTAAAAAGTGTTTTAAATGAGACAGAAGTGTCCCTAAGGTGAGTTTAGTCTAATCATACACCTATGTAATGTGTATCCCCTTCAAGGGAAACAACAAGCCCCAAATTCTTTAAGTAATGGGTCTAGTCTGCTGGGTCCATGTGTAGTCGCAAGGATTTAGTAACACTTTGAGAGGTAATGACTCACTTTAAGCACTGTTCGGGTTCTTTCCGAATTTTACGGTTTTTGGACCCCGGACCCGAACACAGACATTTCACTGTATGTCCGTGTTGGAGTTCGGGGTTCGGCGATTACATTGTATGTAATGCTATTGGCTTTCTATAAACTGAAATAGAGTCCCCATTCATAAGAATTTCTTATGACCTATTCGTATGAATGGGGACACTCACCCACATTTTACTTCATTTTGCAGCCCTCTAGCCCTTTCCTGGAATTTTTTAGAGGCATTTTAGTGGCCAAAAGTTCAGGTCCCCATTGACTTCAATGGGGTTTGGGTTCGGGGTCAAGTTCGGGGTCAAGTTCGACCCCGAACCCGGACTTTTTTCCGAAGTTTGGCCGAACCTGCCGAACCCGAACATCCAGTTGTCCGCTCAACTCTAATTATGAGAACCTCTGATGGTTAGCATCACATCTGTCACCATCACCATCTATCCACTTAGTTGGAAGCATTTGTGCAACTTTCTTGTTAAAAATGATACTACTACTTTAAAACAACACTAAAACTCACCACTCTTGTCGTGTGGGGTATTGTAATTTTTTACCCAAACATAACTTGGGAGGCATAGAAACTAAATCCTGATAAGTTTTAACAAAAATTAAACGTTCTGCTACAAATCTAAAGATTTTGGAAACATGCACAGTTTGGCTATTAATTATTATATTTAATACCTCCTGGAGTATCCTGCCAACTATGCCAGTTGTCTTGGAAAATGACTAGTAATAGGGAAATTCTGTAATTAATTGGTATATGTAATAATTCATGCAATAATCCTATCATCACTGAGTTCCTAAATATCTAAATTAATGCCAGACATGATATCAGTGGATATCTGCTAATAGCTCCCAAAATGACTCATGAAAAAAGAAAAACAAAATGGAGTCGCCATACTAGCATGTGGAGAAATCCAAAATGGAGTCTCTTTGTGAAACATGCCACATGTGAGTGTTAAATAATAACACATTTCTAAATATAAAATAGACATATTCAAAGATATATATTCAACAATCAACATCCAAATTGATGTACACACTTAACTAGCCTATGATTAAGTGCAATACAGCATGAAACGCGTAAGGCAACTCCTTGTAGGATTTTCTGCTCTGTACCTGCACAAATTCTATGGAATAAAACATTGATTCATTACACTTTTTTGTGAAGTCTGTCTTCCTGCTTTTTTCCTTCGGAATATAGCTTTCTATTTATGGGGCTTGGAATGCCCGGCAGCAAGAAAACAGTGTACATTCATTTATTATGGAGGAGCACATGGCAAACTTACCGTTTGCTGAGCCGAGGATGTGTGGCAGTCCCTACACATCAAATACATTTACAAATACCTACTGGTCCATATGGGTCAAAATATCATTTCCCATTTTTCTAGGCAAGCTTACATGCACCAATCAATAGACATCTATGTATTCACATGCACAATGTATTTCATGGTCTCTCAGAAACATCTATCACTTGTCATGTAATAGCCTGCCTCTTTCCCAGAGCAATACACACAACTGTACATCTCCTGCTCGCTAGAGGTCTCTAAACTGCCAGATCAGATGTGTTGCATGCACAACCCTAGTCTTTTAATCACAAAAAATAACAATAATTAGTAAATAAGCCCCTTGCAGCAATGGCAATCCTAAAACTCACCACTCTGGTCGCAGTATGGGGTATTGTCATCCAAAAACTACTTTGGAGGCATAGAAACTAAATCCTGATAAGTTAATACCGCCTGGAGTATCCTGCCAACTATGTGAGTTGTCTCAGAAAATTACTAGTAATATGGAATTTTGATAATGAATTATTATATATAAAAATAATGCAATAATCCTATCATCACTGAGTATTTAAATATCTAAATTAAATTGATATCTGCTAACTGCCCCCAGGTTGGCTCCCAAAATGACTCATGAAAAAATGTATATAAAAATAAAATGGAGTCACCGTACTAGCATGTGCAGAAATCCAAAATGGAGTTCCTTTGTGATACATTCCATGTGTGAGTGTTAAATAACAACACATTTCTAACTATAAAATAGGTATACTCAAAGAGATATATTCAACAATCAACATCCAAACTGACGTACACTCTTAAGTAGTTGTGTAAAAGATATACAAATGTTTAATTTATATGCATAATAGTAAGGCAGTAAAATATAAATATATATATATATATATTTTAGTTTCAGTAAAACATTAAAAAATAATAATGCATTGATTACACTTAAATTAACTAAACATTCAACAATATATTATAATAATTCAGGATGAAAATTCTGAATCACGTGGATAACACTGGACAAAGTTTGTATCGTGTCATGCTGCTGGGCTCCAAAAGTTTGTACCGTGCAAAGTTCTTACCTCCAAGCATATTACTTCCCTTATAAAGAGACTGAGAATGTTACTTTCCTTACCCAATCCCTGTGTGCCATGTCATGGGGAGGAGTCAAGCAGCAATTTTGGCCACATAACAGAAAAACAGACAAAGGAAATTATACAAGAAGGTGCACACCACCTCCTCCCTAGTTGTATTTTCAACATGGCACTGTATTAATCTGTATTAATATTGTATGTGTATTGATGTCCAATGCTTTAGACCATAAATAAAAATCTGTGTCCACTACAGCATTGCCTTCAATCATTTTCACAGCAGAGTTTGCTTATCTCAGCACCCCCTTTCCCTCAGCTATACAGCGCCTGGGGGCAGTGACCCTCGTACATCCACACAGGAGTGGTCCTGGCACCCCCTATAGCATGGTACCCAGGGCAGTGCATCCCCCTTCCACCCTTCACATAATACACCACTCAAAAGTTGTTTGGGGTTTAGTCTTGCTGTAATTTCTTTACTCAGTATAACGAGAGGGTGATACGTGATCAGTTTAGTTTGAACTCTTCATGTGAATTTCTTTATTTCCCATTACTAAACATTTCTGTTCCTTTCTTATGTCCTTTCTCTCATTGTTTCACTGCAGATGTAGAGAATAAAAAAAGACTGAAAATGGTCTATACATTGTGTTAGCAAAATTGCAAACAAATGCAACAATTAGAGTAAAAAGGGCTTTCATACGTGTCTGTTGAGTCTCCTGCTTATGACATCACCTGTGGCATAATATTCAAACGTCCCATTGAAAATCATTTGATTGTAATTTTGCTAACAAAATGTATAGGTCATTTTCAATTAATGTTAGTCTTTACATTTATAGTATAAGCTATATTTAGGTGATCCAGTCTCTTTACGCTGTCTACCGAATACAACTACAAATTCTCCTTATCCATTCACTATGTGAACAAGACCATGAACTACAGTGTGTGCAATATACTGATTTTAAAGTTGGATTATACCATTGAAAAGTGTTTACAAATTACTAACTTGAACCTTTTATTAGCTTTGTTTAAACATGTCTGGTTTGGTGGGCAAGCATTGCTCAACAAGACATTTCACTTTGATTTTTATCAAATGTGATAAATGTTTCTATGTTTCTATGTTTCTATATAGGAGCTGGCTGAAATGTTTTAATTCCAGCGCGTTCCTATTTTGAAACATAGAAACATAGAATGTGTCGGCAGATAAGAACCATTCTGCCCATCTAGACTGCCCAATTTACTAAATACTTTTATTAGTCCCCAGTTCCCTATCGTATAGCTAGGATAGCCTTGTGCCTATCCCAAGCATGCTTAAAATCCCTGACTGTGTTTACCTCTACCACTTCAGCTGGAAGGCTATTCCATACATCCACTACCCTCTTAGTAAAGCTGATATATCTTCCATTGTGTTGCTCCACCTGGTGTTATTATACCACAGTACGTTTTGTATATCATGTTTTGTAATAAGAAGGTTATACACATTTTAGTTCAGAGAAATACCTTGTTAAAATAGTATGCACTTCATTTGATATACTTTTCGTGGTCTCATGATATTTGAATGGCAAATGTTGACCTTTCTTATAACAAGCTGTTGAACTTCATAATTTAGCTTCACTTATTTCAATAGAACTTTGCCATTTGTAAAGGATGGTATTCTCCACTAGTTGATACATATCTTCAAGACTAAAGCGAATTTTAGTTCTGTGATACATTCTCCCCCCACACTATTGTGCTTTTTATTGTTGTGGAGCTCTGTGACACATAGTACCTTAGTGTTAGTTTTATTGCTGTGACTCTGTAATACACGCTCACTGTGCATATTACTCTGAGCTTTATGGATTGGGCTGCTCTCTACACTCATACACACTGCACATCACTAAGAATGTTATTGTTGTCGATCTCTTTGATACAATAATTTATTGTATCTTTCCCGACTCTACATCTTCCTCCACAGCATTAAATACAATAGCAACATATTGAACCAGGAGAGGATTGTATACAGGCCATTAAGGCCAGCAAAAGTTAAGGTTTTAATTCCAACTTTGGAAAAATGTGCACTGGTGAACAAAAAGTGCAGCAAAATAACCTGTGGTTTTTTTCCTGTTAAACACAAAGCTAAATATAAAATTATTTTAGGCAGGGCCGTCTTTAACGCGGGGCAAACGGGGCAGCTGCCCTGGGCCCATTTACTCCTGGGGGGCCCCAAGGCAGCTGTCCCGTGGGCCCCCAGACCCTGCTGCCGCGTTCACAGCGCATTGCGCTTGTGAACGCTTTTTTTCCGGCAAGCCACATCCGATGGATGCGACGGCCGGAAAAAAAAAAAAAAACTGACGCCGGATGTGACGTCGCGTCACATCCGGTTTCTGTTTCCCTCCTCCGTGCAAGAGGGAAGACTGCACGGAGGAGACATCCGGCGGGGGACACGGAGCAGCTTCATGTAAGTACGGGGGGGGGGGGGGGCTGGCTGGCACAATATTCCTGGAATCTGACTGGCACTATATTACTGGGTATATGATTGGCACTATATTACTTGGTATCTGATTGGCACTATATTACTGGGTATCTGACTGGCACTATATTACTGGGCATCTGATTGGCACAATATTACTGGGCATCTGATTGGCACTATATTACTGGGTATCTGATTGGCACTATATTACTGGGCATCTGATTGGCACTATATTACTGGGTATCTGATTGGCACTATATTACTGGGCATCTGATTGGCACTATATTACTGGACATCTGATTGGCACAATATTACTGGGTATCTGACTGGCACTATATTACTGGGTATCTGATTGGCACTATATTACTGGGTATCTGACTGGCACTATATTACTGGGCATCTGATTGGCACTATATTACTGGGCATCTGATTGGCACTATATTACTGGGTATCTGACTGGCACTATATTACTGGGCATCTGATTGGCACTATATTACTTGGCATCTGATTGGCACTATATTACTGGGCATCTGATTGGCACTATATTACTGGGTATCTGATTGGCACTATATTACTGGGCATCTGATTGGCACTATATTACTGGGCATCTGATTGGCACTATATTACTGGGCATCTGATTGGCACTATATTACTGGGTATCTGATTGGCACTATATTACTGGGCATCTGATTGGCACTATATTACTGGGTATCTGATTGGCACTATATTACTGGGCATCTGATTGGCACTATATTACTTGGCATCTGATTGGCACAATATTACTGGGCATCTGATTGGCACTATATTACTGGGCATCTGACTGGCACAATATTACTGGGCTCTGGCTGGCACAATATTACTGGGCTCTGACTGGCACAATACTGGGCTCTGGCTGGCACAATATTACAGGCATCTGACTGGCATAATATTACAGGCATCTGACTGGCATAATATTACAGGCATCTGACTGGCACTATATTACTGGGCATCTGATTGGCACTATATTACTGGCCATCTGATTGGCACTATATTACTGGGCATCTGACTGGCACAATATTACTGGGCTCTGGCTGGCACAATATTACTGGGCTCTGACTGGCACAATACTGGGCTCTGGCTGGCACAATATTACAGGCATCTGACTGGCATAATATTACAGGCATCTGACTGGCACAATATTACAGGCATCTGACTGGCACAATATTCCTGGCCTCTGACTGCACACTATTACAGGCATCTGACTGGCATAATATTACAGGCATCTGACAGGCACCATATTCCTGGGCTCTGACAGGCACAATATTCCTGGGCTCTGACTGGCACACTATTACAAGCATCTGACTGGCATAATATTACAGGCATCTGACTGGCATAATATTACAGGCATCTGACTGGCACAATATTACAGGCATCTGACTGGCACAATATTCCTGGCCTCTGACTGCACACTATTACAGGCATCTGACTGGCATAATATTACAGGCATCTGACAGGCACCATATTCCTGGGCTCTGACAGGCACACTATTCCTGGGCTCTGACTGGCACACTATTACAAGCATCTGACTGGCATAATATTACAGGCATCTGACTGGCATAATATTACAGGCATCTGACTGGCACAATATTACAGGCATCTGACTGGCACAATATTCCTGGCCTCTGACTGCACACTATTACAGGCATCTGACTGGCATAATATTACAGGCATCTGACAGGCACCATATTCCTGGTATCTGGCTGGCACAATATTCCTGGTATCTGACTGGCACTATATTACTGGGTATATGATTGGCACTATATTACTTGGTATCTGATTGGCACTATATTACTGGGTATCTGACTGGCACTATATTACTGGGCATCTGATTGGCACAATATTACTGGGCATCTGATTGGCACTATATTACTGGGTATCTGATTGGCACTATATTACTGGGCATCTGATTGGCACTATATTACTGGGTATCTGATTGGCACTATATTACTGGGCATCTGATTGGCACTATATTACTGGACATCTGATTGGCACAATATTACTGGGTATCTGACTGGCACTATATTACTGGGTATCTGATTGGCACTATATTACTGGGTATCTGACTGGCACTATATTACTGGGCATCTGATTGGCACTATATTACTGGGCATCTGATTGGCACTATAATACTGGGTATCTGATTGGCACTATATTACTGGGTATCTGACTGGCACTATATTACTGGGCATCTGATTGGCACTATATTACTGGGTATCTGATTGGCACTATATTACTTGGCATCTGATTGGCACTATATTACTGGGTATCTGATTGGCACTATATTACTGGGCATCTGATTGGCACTATATTACTGGGTATCTGATTGGCACTATATTACTGGGCATCTGATTGGCACTATATTACTTGGCATCTGATTGGCACAATATTACTGGGCATCTGATTGGCACTATATTACTGGGCATCTGACTGGCACAATATTACTGGGCTCTGGCTGGCACAATATTACTGGGCTCTGACTGGCACAATACTGGGCTCTGGCTGGCACAATATTACAGGCATCTGACTGGCATAATATTACAGGCATCTGACTGGCATAATATTACAGGCATCTGACTGGCACTATATTACTGGGCATCTGATTGGCACTATATTACTGGGCATCTGATTGGCACTATATTACTGGGCATCTGACTGGCACAATATTACTGGGCTCTGGCTGGCACAATATTACTGGGCTCTGACTGGCACAATACTGGGATCTGGCTGGCACAATATTACAGGCATCTGACTGGCATAATATTACAGGCATCTGACTGGCACAATATTACAGGCATCTGACTGGCACAATATTCCTGGCCTCTGACTGCACACTATTACAGGCATCTGACTGGCATAATATTACAGGCATCTGACAGGCACCATATTCCTGGGCTCTGACAGGCACAATATTCCTGGGCTCTGACTGGCACACTATTACAAGCATCTGACTGGCATAATATTACAGGCATCTGACTGGCATAATATTACAGGCATCTGACTGGCACAATATTACAGGCATCTGACTGGCACAATATTCCTGGCCTCTGACTGCACACTATTACAGGCATCTGACTGGCATAATATTACAGGCATCTGACAGGCACCATATTCCTGGTATCTGACTGGCACAATATTATTGGTATCTGACTGGCACAATATTATTGGTATCTGACTGGCACAATATTACTGGTATCTGACTGGCACATTATTACTGGGCTCTGACTGGCACAATATTGCAGGCATCTGACTGGCACAATATTGCAGGCATCTGACTGGCACAATATTACTAGGCTCTGACTGGCACAATATTACTGGGCTCTGACTGGCACAATATTACTGGCATCCGAAAGTTACAATATTACTGGCATCTGAATGGCACAACAATTATGGCATATGTGTGTGTGTGTGTGTGGGGGGTAACATTGCGATGGATGGCGGGATTGCATGCAGGGGAGGGGGCAGGGTCCAGGGGGCCCAAGCAAATGCTTGCCCAGGGTCCAATCACTATTAAAGACGGCCCTGATTTTAGGTGTTGCACAAAAGAAAAAGTGAAATAACATAAATAAATATATAAACTTATCTTGAAGTTTGCCCTGCCTACATGGAATGGATCACTTGGACTCAAATGATGACATGTAAAATGAAGAACATGGAGAAAAAGGAAATATGTGTGACTCTGTATCACTTAAACCAGGCTCTGGTGTGGAATATATGTAGGGACTTTTAGTAGGTATCCTCCAGCCCCAAAACAGTCTCATTTTTCTTCGGATATGAAAGATCTAGAGTGAGAGACAGAGCCACAAATCATGTAATATTGCAATGATAATTGCTTGAAAAACATCAATAAAGTGCATGTCGAGATGAATACTCCTCCACTTATGATGCACAAAGCATTTTGCCAATCAGGTGGCTTCTTCAAGTGCTCCCCCATCGCAACATTACAAAAATATTGATCCCCTGGAGGCAGTGAACTCCTGCTGGCCCAATAAAAAAAAACAGTGGCCCAAGTAACTGCGTGCTGGTGCCATGCCTACAGTCCCATTATAGTAGAGCCCGGCCGCAGGCCGACGTATGCTTGCAGCCCCCATTTAAAATAATTATTGCCAGCCCAGGGGCCATGAGTTGCTGCTGTGACTGTGGATCCGGACAAATAAAAAAAAGGCCCTTTGGGGCCATGGGTCCACACTATGCTGTGGCCCCATTGATAAAATAATTTCCACCCCATAAGGCTCTATGCCCCAAAGCCCCATCTAAATAAAAAATGATGCCACCGAAGAGGCTTTGGAGCAGGGGAGGGCTGGCAGCCTTAGGGCCCTGGGGGGCAAATCCAGTCAAGTGGCCCATTGCACCATCGATTCGCCTCCCCATCCACGGCCATCTTTTCCTTGTTTTATAACGAATATTGCCAGGATTTTCCCTCACAATATGCCAGGATTTGCCATTTAATATGCTAGAATTTTCTCTTACAAAATGCCAGGATTATGCCCCTCAATATGCCAGGATTATGCCCCTCAATATGCCAGGATTTAGACACCCAATATGCCAGGATTTTCCCCTCAATATGCCAAGATGATGCCCCCTCAATATGCCAGGATTTTCCCCCACAATTTGCCAGGATTATGCCCCCTCAATATGCCAGGATTTTGCCCCCCAATATGCCCGGATTTCCCCCCTCACAATGCCAGGATTATGCCCCTCAATATACCAGGATTATGCCCCTCAATATACCAGGATTTTGCCCCTCAATATGCCAGGATTTTCCCCCTCAATTTGCCCCCTTGTTGCTCCTCTGTCTCCGTCTCCTGGTGCTTTCATCTGCCCATCTGTGGCTGTAAGGGAAGCGTTGTGCGCTCCCTTCCAGCCAAGCGTATTCAATAAAGTTTGTTTAAACTTTTTTTTTCAACAAACTTTATTGAATGTGCATTGGCTCTAGGGGAGCGCAGAACACTTCCCTCACAGCCACGGACCTGCAGCACCGGTGGACAGCAGCAAGGAGGTAAGTACTGGGAAAGTGGGGAGACCGTCACCCAGTGGTGTATCTTGGTTTTGTGCTGCCCTAGGCAGACAAAATTTGGGCACCTTCCCCCTACCCACGTTGCACACCTACGACATGACCCATAACCCACGTTGCACACCAGGACATGCCCCATCACCACATTTACATGCCTCCATCACCCCATTACATACACATTTCCAATATTATTTGCCATTAATATTCCCCAGCCAATTTGTCCCATAATATGCCAGTGTTATTCTGCAATTTAATATGACTCAGTAAATTTGCCCAATAATATTCCAAGGTTATCTGCCATTTAATATGCCCCTGCTAATTTGCCCAATATGCCAGTGTTAATTGCCATTTAATATTCCCCAGCCATTTTGCCCAATAATATGCCAGTCTTATTCTGCCATTTAATATTCCCCAGACGATTTGTCCAATAATATGCCAGTGTTATTCTGCCATTTAATATGCCCCAGTAAATTTGCCCAATAATATTCCAGTGTTATTAGCCATGTAATATTCCCCAGCCAATTTGCCCAATAATATGCCAGTGTTATTTGCCATTGGGAGCATTGGGGGATCTCCGTGGTTCCCTCAATATTTTTCTTTTTTTTTGGCGGGGGGGTGAGGGGGTACAAAAATTATTTAGTTGTTGATGGTGCAGATTCACCTGTTATCATCAGAGAAATACATAAATATGTAGGTAAGACAAATATGGTGACAGATAGGGTACAGAAATTGATAGACAGACAAGATAGTTGGATTATCCATTTTATCACCTCTTCTCTTCGTTATATCCATGACCAAGGTATGGTGAATTAACGCAACCTCCCCCCAAGAAAAGACACGGACAACAAACTGGATATGAAGGTCACAGTATTTATTAAGAAATACTGTAACAAAGATTTTGTAATATTATCAGTAACGAATCAACTTAAACGTATACTAAAAACGTATACAACCATGGAAAACACATATAACATATATAACATATACATACCATGTACAAAGGATACCATCTTGTGGAGTACCACATGTATATGCCACTAAGCGGTAGCATATCTAGGATTGGGTACCCGAGGATCGGACGTAGGCGTAACCAAAAATATCAGTCTACCGGCGTCACTGCCCCTGCACAGTAGCCACCTGATATTCACTCCCCAGGGACCAGCCCGTGGGGAGTCCGTGCAGCTAGCTCCCAGAGCTACTGCCTCCCGGGTTGGCCATACCCAAGACAGCCAACCCCCTGCACTGACGTCATACCTCGGGTACCCCCTGCCAATGCCACTGAGTGTGAAACCTTACACTCTATTGGCTCCTCCACACCGCTACCGCTTTTTCGAGATCGGACTGGATCACCAAATTCCACAGATCACAGCCAACATCTGTCAGATGGACCCCGTCTCTCCGATACAGGGAGGCATCGGAACCGTCCAGCACTGCATGACGCACCACTAGGCCACTGTTGTACAACATGAACCGTGAGATGGCACTGTTCAGTTTCTTCCTGGCCCGCTCCACCCCCGAAGGAGACCGGGCGCCCCGCCAGCATAGCCTTGAAATGATGTCGGACCACACCAGAACCAGACCCGGAAATTGCAGCCACAGGCGCAGGATGTCTGCCTTAATGCCATAGGTCAACTCCCTCAGTGGTGTAAAACACAGGTCGTTTCCTCCGAGGTGCAGCACATGGGGTGACCCAAGGCGAGCAACTGACTGTGCCACGTATCCAGGCATGGCGTTCCAGCGCATGCCGCGACAGCCTATCCACTGCAGATCTACCTGGTCCCGACAGAGACCCAAGGAAGCCCCATTGGGACAAACTGCAGCCCGCCTGGCTGCCCAGTAGACAAAAGAATGTCCCAAAATCCACGTTCTGCAGCATGCAGAAGCTGAAAGAAGAACAAAAGAGTCCGGCACAGTGTTCCGGGTTCTTGGTCGCAATTATACTCGCTAAGGTGGAAAAGGCCTGGAGCCAGTTGGAGGAGGTCCGAGGGATGAGGCGATACCTCCTCCTCTCCTCGTCCTCCTTTTTATGGTCTTTAGGTTTGGATACAGCGTCCAAATTAAATTTTTCTAAGGGGAGGAGGGTGAACAATTCAACATACTCCCCCCGGCCAATTTTGTCTCGCACCTCTTGCTTGAGATGGGCGCCCATAGGCCCCTCAAAACACACGTAAATGTCCCCCCGTGAAAAATCCGCTAGCCAGACCGGGTCCACGTCCTTCGACTTGACCTCAGGGATCGCAGGCTCAGTTGCTGGAGATACCACCGGGTCAGGGACTACAGCAGGGGAAGCTATACTAACTGGGAGAACTTCGGGCGAAGCAACTAAAGTAGACACCGGCGGTGTCGGCACTGAAGCTGTATATGCCCCCCAAACCTGTGACGGGGAAGGGTTATCCACTGCAGACAGCGTCCCAGACTCAAATGATTTTAGAACGCTAGCAAGGCTCGCCACTAACTGCGATATGCCACCAACCGTCCCCGTGGAACCCTGAGAATTCCCCGCGTTGTGTGAAAAAGCACTGTGGATGTGTAAGTGTGAGTTAGGGATAGAAGGAGAGATAAAATCGGACTCACCCCTGGACAGGTGCCCTGCAGGAGGGACCGCCGTGGGCTCAGGAACCGGAGATCCTCGTGGAGACTGCGAGAAGAGCAGAGGACTGCCAAACACCGAACCGCCCATCCGATTGTCCGCCGGAGGAAGACTAGGGGTGCCGTCTGATGTGATGAGCAGGGCATTCCTGGCGCGGGATCTCTCCCCGGAAGGGTGCTGCACTCCAGCTGACGATTCCTGCCTGCCAGCAGTGAAGACTCTCGGGGAAGCTGACCTGGAGCTCCGGCTGTCCGACCTGATGAGATGTCTGCGATTCCGATCTGAATCCCTTGCCGGTCCAGTCCGTGACGAAGCTCCGTGACGCACCGGCTCCCTGGTCCTTGGCGACACCCGGGGGCCCCTCTGTAAAGAAGGGGACCTGGACCTCGGGTACTGCCTGGCACGTCCGCCAGGTGCAGGGGGGGAAAGGCGGTAGGAAGGGGACCTGGAGGAGTGGTGGCGGTGGGGGCCACCATGATGAGCGTCCACACCCCTCTGTAAAGAAGGGGAACTGGAGGAGTGGTGGTGGCAGCCACTATGATGACCGTCCAGACCCCTCTGTAAAGAAGGGGACCTGGAGGAGTGGTGGCGGTGGGGGCCACAACACTGACCCACCAGACCCCTCTGTAAAGAAGGGGACCTGGGGGCCAGAGATCTGCCAGTGATATACTGGCTGCTCCTGGATTCCCTACCTAATCTGGGAGGGGAACCCACAGAGTCACCCCTGTCACTACCATGAGTGACAGTTGAGGCTCTGGGGTTATGGGGGGAGCAGGATCCCCTCCTGTGAGGAGATCCCACTGCTAATCCAGCACTGTGGGGGTTAATGTGCACAGATCGCGGTATACGCGACCTGTGCACGCGGCCACGTGGTTCCCTGTCAGATTGATGTCGGGAAACCACGTGGCGCGCAGAAGCGCTTCTCGCAGCCGTGTGGACGGACATGCGAGAAGCTGAAGAAAGCAGGGACCCACGTGCGGCCGCCGGATCAGGTAAGTGGGGAGGAGGTAGCACATCAGTGCACCTCCCACCCCTACCCACCAGCGGATCCGACTCCAGGGGAAGGGAGGGGGGGTACTGGACACGGAGGGCCTCCTGATGTTCCTGGCCCTCCGGTGAGCAGAAGGGAGGGGTGGTAACGCCGAGGGGGGGGGGGGGGAACGAGCATGGCAGGGGTAGGGGATCCTGCAGGAGGGATCCACTGGCCACCAATGACCTGGTAACACGGCCCCCAGATGGCAGGGGGGCAGGGGAGGACAGAGGGGCAGGGGAGGACAGAGGGGCAGACTGACATTTTTTAGCAGCTGCCCTCTTCCTCTTTTTTGGAACAGGGGGCTGGGGCAGGGACTGAGGCACAGTGGGGGGCTCAGGGGTAAATCTAGAAGGGGCTCTGGACCTCCTAGGTGTAGGCCTGGATGGACCTGGGGCAGGAGAGGGGGAAAGAGATGGTGCAGTGGGGGGGATGGGAGATGGCAAGGTACCTAATATAGTATTTATACTGTCTTGCAGCCAATCTCCTCCGTGCAGGACAGCAGCATCCCTCAACTGTGACATCAGAGCGTCCATCAGAACTGGTAAGGTGCAAACTGATTTCTATAATCCAGAAAAGAGGCTGGGCAAAACCA
Source organism: Pelodytes ibericus (assembly GCA_036172795.1). Lineage (NCBI taxonomy): Eukaryota > Metazoa > Chordata > Amphibia > Anura > Pelodytidae > Pelodytes > Pelodytes ibericus. The sequence continues at coordinate 27,769,160 of CM069866.1, forward strand.
CCGCAAGGGTTTATATAGGTTTTGCCCAGCCCCCAAGGGGGGAGGAACGGCCGCCCATGAAGGGCAATTACTGGCCGAGGGCCTATGACTAACAGACTTGTGATGAGGCTGCATCACCAACCTGTTGTCATGCTGCCCTTTCATATATTGCATTATTACAGGACATTACTGAAGTGCTTGGGGGGGGGGTATAGGCTGTGGCGGTAGAGACAGCGAGGGACTCTCACACAAGTGAATGCCTACGGGCAGAGTAGGACTGGCAACTTGTGTCCTGGAAGTAAAAACAATTTAGTGGCCCAGAGTGCAATTTTACCTGACCACCTGTTATCATCAGAGATAGATACACAGGAAAACCAGATATGCTAACATAGTAATAGACATACAAAAAGGAGTGTATGAAAAGGATAAGATAAAAATGCTATGCATTTTCCCCCCAGCCCATTGAGTCAGATCAGAGAGCATCCTGGAGGAGGACCCTTCTCCAGTTTCACAGCATATTCTAAATTTATTTTTGGAAAATGATTAGTCCTGTGAGCTGTCTGTCAAAGAGTTTGAAGAAGAAAAAAATCATTTTCAAGATTTTGAAACTCTCAAACCCTGCTAATTGCTTAACTCCATATGCCCCTCTTATCAAATAAAACAGCATTTTAATTAAGTTCTGTGCTGTCATGGAAATGATTGGTATTTCTTGTGAAACAATTTTGACAAAAACAAAAACACAATTGCTGACCATTAAATAGGAAATGTCTACTTATTTGTTTCTAGTGTATGAAATGGTACTCACGCTGACTGCCTGTCACCAACTCTGGGGTATTCAGTCTAACAAAAAGTATATATAACACTTTATTATGCAAAAAGGTTGCACAGCAGAGAGAACAAAACAAAAATAAATTACACTCCAACCTTTACAGGGCCTTGGCTAATACTCAAATCTCCGTCTAGGTATTTGACAAACAACAAGGTTGTTTACAATTTATAAGATATACCAGTATGCAATCCATTTAAACTGTGCCAATCTTCCCTGCCTCTTTTTCCAAGTGAACATAGGTTCTCTGAGGTTTAACCAGGAGCCTTTATACCCCTAGGAGAGGATTAACCCCGTCGATAGTTTGGTATACAGCATAATTAAAATGAATGCAGTTTATTCCTTTGTATGTATGACTGTCTACCTTATCGTCTTTGTAAGCTGCATGCAGCCTCTTTTTCAGTTTTTCTATGTGCCCATTTCTGTTGCGATTCAGGCCTCCTGCAGGATGTTTTTAATGTGTTTCAAACACACAAAGCTTATTACTAAACCCGATTAAAAGCACTTGCATTGTATGTTTTAACATAATTAGAAATAGCAGAAAGACTGGTGGTAACATGTGAAAGGAATATGATCAAAATGATTCCACACTTGTTTTGTGGGATTGACACTGGGCATATGTTTATTTAGTCAAATAAAGTAATTTAAACATGATTGTGCCGCTCAACACAAACTCCACACGTTAGTAAGATTGTTCATATTTTTGTGGTGTGTTTTTTTTTTTTTTAGTTTTAACCTGCCTGTGCTTTTATTTATTTTTTTCAAGAAAAGGTACATTTGTCTTTTTAGTTAGTTGTTTATTTTTAACAAGAATAACTTAGAATGAAAAATATACTGCAATCCTTTGCTTTTCTTGTCATGGCATACCAGCGCTGTCACATATAGGTGTTTTAAATTATACTTGTACCCTTACATTGGACATTTCAATTATTGAAAAGACGAAAAATGATGATCGGCTCCGCTCACCTATGCTCTCCACGTGGGTGCTCCATCCCGCTGACCAGGCGTGTAATGTACACCTATGATTAAGCGTTGTAATACGCGAAACGCGTAAGGTGCGGTTTTCTGTTTGTTCGTTTTGCTGTACATGTACCTCCTTTTTGGTCCCATGTTCATTGTTTAAATAAAGCACTTTATTGGATCGCTCACTGGAGTGGAGTGCACATCACTTTTTCGTCTTTTTTGACATTTCAATTATTGACTTTAACAATATTTCAAATTGTTGGTGTGTGGGTACACTAAGTTCAATTACATTTATCTGTGCTTTTTTGTTTGTTTCTAAGTTCCCACATTATGTATTATGTGTTGTTTATTAGATGCTCTAATTTAGCCACCCAGGCTAGCAGATGGCAGCATTGATAAACGTGAATATAGCTTATGCTCTAATTATGTGATTGTTTATATATTTTTGTGTATATAGCTAAAGGACAACTGTCAGTAAAAAATAATACTGTTTAATCGAAAGATTGCATCAAATGCAGGCCAGGGGAGGGCTGGCAGCCTTAGGGCCCTGGGGGGCAAATCCAGTCAAGTGGCCCATTGCACCACCGAATCGCCTCCCCATCCACGGTCATCTTTTCCTTGTTTTATAACGAATATTGCCAGGATTTTCCCCACAATATGCCAGGATTTGCCACTTAATATGCCAGAATTTTCCCTTACAATATGCCAGGATTATGCCCCTGAATATGCCAGGATTTTACCCTCAATATGCTAGGATTATGCCCCTCAATATGCGAGGATTTAGCCACCCAATATGCCAGGATTTTCCCCTCAAAATGCCAAGATTATGCCCCCTCAATATTCCAGGATTTTGCCCCTCAATATGCCAGGATTGTCCCCTCAATATGCTAGGATTATGCTCCTCAGTATGCCAGGATTATGCCCCTCAATATGCCAGGATGTAGCCACCCAATATGCCAGTATTTTCCCCTCAATATGCCAAGATTATGCCCCCTCAATATGCCAGGATTTTCCCCACAATATGCCAGGATTATGCCCCCTCAATATGCCAGGATTTTAACCTCAATATGTCAGGATTATGCCCCACAATATGCCAGGATCTAGCCACCCAATATGTCAGGATTTTCCCCACAATATGCCAGGATTTTCCCCTCAATATGCCAGGATTATGCCACACAATATGCCAGGATTATGCCCCACAATATGCCAGGATTTTGCCCCTCAATATGCCAGGATTTTTCCCCACACCATATTGAGTACTTACCTCCTTGCTTCTGCTCTGTCTCCGTCTCCAGGTGCTCTCATCTGCCTGTCTGTGGCTGTGAGGGAAGCGTTGTGCGCTCCCCTCCAGCCAAGCGTCTTCAATAAAGTTTGTTTAAACTTTTTTTTCCAACAAACTTTATTGAATGTGTCTTGGCTGGAGGGGAGCGCACAACGCTTCCCTCACAGCCACGGACCTGCAGCACCGGGGGACAGCAGCAAGGATGTAAGTACTGAGAAAGTGGGGGGGATTTTTTTTTCCAGGGGGTGGACATGCTTAGAACCTTGATGAAGATTAAGGAAGATCTGAACCAAGATGGCTGCCCCCTGATAGCACTATACAAGCATCAGGTATCCTGCCAGTATCGGGAGCTGGCTAAAAGAAGACATGGAAACTGCCAAAATGAAGACCTGGGAGCTCCTAACATTGTACATAGTTTTCCACCCCAAGCCCAACACCCAGACACTATACACAAGCCAAAAAGAGAGAGGGTGGGATCTGATACTCACCAGAGCCACCACCCTGTATAAAACCCAGAGAACCATTTGGGAATGCATGAGTAAGATGGCACCCAAAAGTTGAGGTGCTGAGAGAATAACTGAAGCAGGAACACACAAGGAAGGAAGATCAAGTAGAAGTGCCATGGTTAGCCATGACCCTGCATGGGGTTGCTGGCATTGGGTAATGCTACCAGTGGCTGGAGATGACTGGACTCAATTGTAGCAGCACATGAACAAGCACTAGCATAGATCCATAGATGCATCTACCGTGCCAGACAGGACCCAAGGTAGTAATCCAGGAGAATATTAGTAACCCAATCATGATTTTTTTAAATCAAATATGCTAATATGGCATACATGTAGATATATCCATATAAAATAACCACTTTAAAATATGTTCAACAAAAGAGCTGTATAACTGAAATGACCAAACTAGATGTAATAAGCACTTTAAGAACGGGTCCTATACTTAAAATGGTGGTGTTGGCCCGATCCAAATGCTGCTGATTTGTCAGCCTGAGATCAGCTAAAATAAAGACAGAATGTTCCAAATTTCAGCCATATTTTTCATTCTGGCCCTTTCTTCGCATCATATTAAATTATCACTTTTCATGCGCACCTGCATTGTATACTCACATTTTTTCCCACGATGGGATTATGGTGTCCATGCTCACACATTTCATATCATTGGGTTAATCTCAATAATTTGAGTGCATTTCTATATATTAAGTTTGCACTAAAATCTTACAGCTGTTCAATCTACCCCTGTGGATGTGAGAGAGTCTTCTCTGCTCTGAAACTCAGCAAGACCTAAAGCCTTGCTGCTGTCTTCGGAAGATGGATAACTTTAACAATACGTAGTTGACAATCACTGCACTGCTTGCAGCTGGTTAAGGCTGTAAAAGCCCACTTGCTTGCTAGGGAGAGACAGCATGTGTCTGCTGATGTTAAATACTGTGCTGAAACTCTTGTGAAAGGGCTCTGAGCTGTGCCGTTATGTTGGCGACCTGCTGAAACGTAGATCTGCCCAAGAAATGAAGATTTTGTCTTCAATATTTATTCTTGAAATTATATCTCTTTCAAGGGTTAGAGCTGGACTTCTGTTTAAAAAGCTAAGGCTAAAAGTTACACTACCCACTGTGTATTAAGGTTCATCAAAGCAAAAGGGACTACGAGAGATAGTGCTCCTTTTTGTTACACATGGAAGAAAGTCATTCATATTCCATTTTACTGTAAATAAATGAGTTGAATCCAACTGGACCATATTTACAAGCAAATGTGATCGTGCCCAGCTTATATAGGACCTACCGAGGTCCAACTCACATGTTATGCCCTGCAACACTCCATGCATGCCCTCTATAACACTTAGACTAGCACAACTTACACATTTGGCAATGAAGGGTCCTGATAAATACTGTATATTAAAAAAAGATGTGGAGCAATCTGTGAGACTGGACAGGAGTGAGATTTAGGAACGATTTTAGAAGAACGTGTTTCTTCATAGCAGGGTCCACACCAGTGATCATGGAAGGTCTGAAATTAAGACCCTAAATGTGGAAGTAAAAGATACAGAATGGAGATAATTGCATAATATGCTGAATGTAGTAACTTTTACTAGTCAGGGTGAAGAGTGTAACAATTTTTAGGGAGATGCATAACTTGTTGTGATGCTGTGAGCATTATGATGCTGTTTGATGCAGCTGTGACTCTGTACTAAACAGGGTGCTGCACATGGCGCTCCCATGTCAATACCCAGAATTTAGGATATAGCTAAGGTGAAAATTACTGTATAAGGCTAGCAAGCCACTTTATGAGGCTAGCACGAGAGGTACTGTCTGAAGATGTCAGCCATGCATTATGGATGGCAAGCAGGTTAAGATTACTTGATAGGGAGAGATTATGGATCAAAAGGTTATTACACAAATAAAGTGCATTCCAGATAGCACAGAGGAATGTATTAGAAGACTTGAGGTTGCAAAGATCGGGTATTAGGACTGGAGCATTTGTTTCTACAAAGAAGAAGTCTTTTTAAAAAAAAATTGTTTCAAGATTTATCTTGAAATTTTACTTTTTTTTAGATTTTCTCCCTTGAATCAAGCTTCCATATCCAGCCGTTTACAAATGGGAGCCCCCCGGCACTACATGAGATGTCCAATGTGTACTACGCCACCATAACATATGCTTAATGCTTTCCTTATTTTTACTAGTGGACACATTGGAAATATACCGTACAATTGCTCACATCGGTATGTCCACAATTTTGAAAATAGACAGGGGGTTGAGAAAGTTAGTGTTTTTGTACAATCTATTCAGCATTCCCAAAAAAACCAGAGCATGTTTATTGATGTTTTTTAAATGTAACAAAATAGAAAGAAGCAATACCAGATGTAAAATACCTTATATTTATCTTTTTAAAAAATCTATAATAAGCAAGCGAGAAACGTTGGCCCAAATTGTTTTCCAGTTGTCCATAAGGATTGTTTCATTTAAATCTTTTTCCCACTGGAGCATATAATTAGTTTTCATGTTGGTACTTCTGTTTACAATGTCAGAGTAAATTACGGAGTTTGTCCCCTCCACTCAGTGGTAAATCATCTGCAAATCTCTCAAAGTCCGTCTGTTGTGTACAGCGGTGGAAGATCATTTCATTTAATGTAATGCTTAAATTATAAGAATCAGAATACTTTCACTTCGATCATTTCATACCTCTATTAGAGAATGCATCGAGATGATGTTTTTCCTGTGTATTACATGGATTGCATGGAGTTGGATTCTAATTATCTCATTTGGAAGGGCTTGATTCAAGGCTTAAAGGGTATACAAGGCTGTGAAACAGTGAAGACAAACTCTGAATAGTGTGTTGTAAATTCTACATGTTATTAAATGCTTTTTTTTTTCAGAATTTCACCAAACCTGTGCTCAAAAGATTTAGGGATTAGAGGAACAGTTCAGTCCACAAACAGACGTTGGTGCATATAATTTTAAAGTTATTCTTTAAAATGGCACTAACGTTTGAAGACAAAATAAAAATGTTTGCTTGTATCTTAGAAAACAAAGGCTATTTTTAAAAAGAGCATTAGGATGGGGCAATATAGCATATACTTTAAACACATACATGCCATTTCCCTATCCATTGGGATCTGTATACTTCAAACTGAAGCATATAGACTAGTGCAATCACCAACCAAAAATGTTAACTCAAAAGGGCAAAACATCAAGCAGGAAAGATACTTTTTACAAAAACATCACTTCTTGTTTTTGTTTTATTCAGCTTATTGCAATGTCAGTTCAAGCACAATGGTGATATTGTAGGTATATTGATTGTGTTATATTGTGACAGCGGCTTTCAGATTTCTACAGCAGCAATAGGTATTAAGTGGTAGACCAAGTGGCATGAAAGGTGCAACTGATGGATGGAGGTAGCATAAGTCTTTAAGAGGCAGCTGCATTCACAGATCAAACAATTTTATCATAACCTCTCCAATAAATGCTTAGATGAAGAGATTTTTCATGTAGTGTGCATATAAAGTAAACACAAAAACAAACACAGTGTGCGACTCTCTATAGTATTAAGGCAGGCTATGTCCACCCCAAAGGTACACACTCACCTGTACCAGAGCCTTAGACACCTGGATCTTGTTTGGATAGCATATGTGGAAAACACAAATGCACCAAATACCTTTGGTACCTGACACCAGTGGGCTATGAGGAGGCATTGTGTGGACAGTGTTGAGCACCCCTAGAGCCCAACACTGTGAAAGACTTGTTTGGACTCCCAAACAGTGGCTGATCTGGTTGTATATACTATATATGGCACATCTTATATTTTTACAATGTATGTGCCAGTATTAAGGTTCCAAATATATTTATTTAAAAACTTTTTACACTATTGCGGCTCTCTCCTAGAGGCATCTATGCTTGTGTGATGGTAATATTGTGTTTTCCACATATGATAAACAAATCAGAGTCCAGTGTCTAAGGCTCTGGTAGATGTCACTGTTTACCATTGCGGTGGACATAGCCTGTCTTATTAATATACAGAGTCACACATTGTGTTTGTTTCTACTTTATATGTACAGTACAAAAGAAACCTCTTCATCCCAGCAGTAATTGGAGATAAGTTATCTTATTTGTTTTGCATATTTTCTTTTTCTTCATTGGTATGGATGCCAGTTACGGCTGGAGTCCAGATGCAGGGGTAAGAACAGGGGTAATGTCCTGTGCAGGGTGACCACTCCCCCCCATGGGTGGAGCCCCAGGCTTTGAGTGGCCACATTCAGGGGTCTTAGTCCTCAATTGGGTCATCTCTAGTAAACAAGACTCAATGGGCACATGGAAGCATAATGCTGGCTACACCTTTGGTTTATCTTTTTCCACTTTTGCTGTGAAGATGTGAAGATTTATTAAAACTACATCACTATTTACCTTTATCCGTGAGTGCCGGTTTTTCTGCTTCCTTGTTTGTATGGGCAAAAGGTAGACAGCTGCAAAGCACTGCTGAAACACAAGCCCTCTGGTGGCAAGCATAACAGGTACAGGCATCAGAGGACAAGGGTTCAATCCCAGCAGAGGTTACAGTTCACTGTTTGTATTAATGGGAAACAATCCAAGTAGTTTGCTGCACTTTATTTTTGTATTATTTAGTCTAGTTACATTTTTTCCATTCTAGGAAGCTGCATGGGAATACAACAAAAATGCATACAGTGCGTATGAATGCTAATGTGAACAGTTAGGAAGGATGACAGTGTAGCAGAAGTGAATGTGAATGCAAATGTAAATGCCCATATAAACCACTAAGAAGGAGGTATATAGTGAGACAGACACAAGATGTCAGCACTGTAGCATAAGAAGGAGCTGAGATTTGTTGCAGTGGATTAGACTGGGATAGAAAGAAAGTAGTAAGGGAACCCATCTATATTTTTATAGTTTAAACCTTTATTAACTGCTTGTGTGCATGAGCGTATACTGCTTCTCCAAAATTATTTGTTTTAACTTGAATTCCCACATTTTCACAATTATAAAAGCATACCTGTACTTTTGAATCTATTTCAAGTATAAGGAAATAAATTCTCAGACTGCCGGAACTACTTCATAGCCTTTTTCCCCAAAACAGGTGTCTGGTTATTCATTCGCTGGCCCTCATATCTACCACATCGACCCACCCAGAACATGGATGTGGACCTTTTCATTGTCCTCTAAACAGCACATTCACTGGATTCTATTCAGTGGTTTGGGCTATACCTGAAGAACTTCACCTTGTTCCTGAACCTTAACAGCTCCACTCTTCAACGGTGCGCAATAAACAAGAGAATGCAAAGAAAAGCTGTCACTCCGGTTCAATTAGTATAAAAGTGAAATATTTATTGTAGGATCATCAGAACAAATAGGACAGGGTGACACACTTGACGCGTTTCGAGTCATCCAGACTCTTAATCATAAATTTTGATGATCCTACAATAAATCCTTCAGAGGAAAGCCTAGGTTCACAAAACTGGACATAGAGACTAATCTCTGCTGTAGTCTTTAACAAAAAATAAATAAAGAAAAAACCCCACATTGGGTCATCACTCTGGGACTGAGAGCTGTATTTGTACTCCAGCAATTGCCATTACACAGAAATTCTCAAACATTGCAAAGCTAATAATGAACTGGTTAAATCTCAAACTGCTGCCAATCCAAATAACTCAACAATGTGCCACCCCCCACAGCAAAATGATTCAATGGGACCCATTAACCTAATAAATATGCAAATCAGCCTAATTGATAATGACTTTTGCTGCTTGAGAACCAAAGAAAAAAAAAAAACTAAAATAAGAGAGGGAAATCTCCCAGCGGCTGCCGCTCTGGTTAAAGAAAGAGAGAGACACAGAGAGATGGCTATCTTGTCAAATTAAAGGAAATTGAAATCTGATTAATTAAGGCTTGCAAAGATTTGCATTTGAAAGGGAAAAGGGCCCCTTCAGAAAATGCAGAGAGCGGCTGTAAATCAAAGGGCGTGTTGGAGACTCGTGGGGAAGGCAGGAGTGGGATGAAAGAGCAGTGACTGATATTGTCAACTTGACTGAGCCGATCTGTCAGTCGCTCTTGGTTTTTTAACTCCTGTCCCACAGGGGCCATCTCCACTGGGACTTGCTGACCTGAGACACTGTAAAAAAGTCACTACTTTATCAAACTTTTTCAAGATAAATTTGCAAATTGGATTCAATACATTCCACAGGACTGATAGTGGGGAAAAAAAAAGCTTTTAAAAATGAAAATCCTTTAATCTAAACTTTTCTTTTAAAGTTCTTAATGAAAAAGCATACATATTAAAGAGGTAAATGATTATAAATATACTCATAATTCAAGGTTCTAGAGCAGTAGTGTTAAACTGTAGCCTTCCAGCAGCAAATGTCGTACAACCCCTGGATGTTGTGAAAAAAAGTTACATTCCCAGGACATGCTTGAAAACAGGGGTTACCATGATACATAGGGGCCCCCACATAGACTAATTAAAGGGAGACCATGTAGGGTAGAGAGCAAATAACTTATATGAGGTCAATATCTGGTCTATGCTTAGAACCACCACTGCTTGAATACCAAAAAATATGTGACACTTGACGTGGGAGGCATGTCATGGGAAAACCAATCTGTAATGCCAATTGACATGCATATTTCAATTGAAGCAAAATTGAAATATCTGAGTTCCTCTGGACCGAGGCACTACAGCCATGCTCTTGGAGGCCCCCAGGAAAAACACATCCGGTCATTGTGAGATGAACTCGTGATTGGATGTGTATATGTGTCAAAGCCAAACCTATGCATATGGGGTATGACTAGATTCAGGGTAAGTTGCTAAACATATATTGGGGTATTGTTTGGCAATAACACATAACAGCCCCCTTTAAATTCATATCCGAATTGCAAAATATGTAAAAAAAAAAACACAAAACAAATTACTAACACAATTTTCTGAAAAGATTGGTGGTAAAATATCAATTAGGACAGTTCTTCACTGCTTCACCGCTGACAGTTCAGCACAGCAGTTCCAGCGCGGCAGTTTCAGCGTGGCCGTGTGTCTGAGGTGTGTGACAGCGCGGCCAAATCACCACAGCAGTGGAAGTGCTGAACTGTCAGTGAGTAAAAATACAGTAATAACCCTCCTAAAATATATACCCCCCAAAACTAACCCTGAACCCTAATACTAACCCTAATACTAGTCCGCAAACCCAACTATAATACTAACCCCGAACCCCATTACTAAGCCCTAGTACTAACCACGAACCCCAATACTAACTCCTAATACTAAGTCCCAATACAAACCCTGAACCCCAATACTATCTCCTAATACTAATAATACTAACCTTCTATGCAATCCCACGATAAACTGTCCCACGATGACTTGTCCTGCGATGACCTATCATGCAATAATCTGGCCATGTGTGCCGAAGCAGCCACGAGGAACCATCCCATCCCTGGTAAGATAACGGCATGAGGTGTCAAAATACTACAAGTTTAAACCCAGGATTGTCTAATTTTGAAAAATATGTACATACGGGGAGTTATTAACCCTTTCAGGACCAGGGTTTTTCTGGGCAAAGGACCAGAGCGTTTTTCAATTTTTAATATGTGTTTGTTGAAACATTATTTTCCTCTCTCTCATTTAACGCACCCATACAAGTTATATGTTGTTTTTTAAAGGACAGTTAGAGCTTTATTTTGATACCCTATATATAAAAATTATTTTCATTTTAGTATTAAAAAATACATATAAAAGAGGAAATTTTGGGGAAAAAAATGTTTTTCCCCATTATTTTTCCAATAATAAGCTACACAACTAGGGCAACACTAACCCACTTATACCACCTAATTAACTAACTAATAAAAAAGAAAAACATTGGTTCCCAAACCCCCCATAACAAAAAAGACAGAAAAAAAACTCGGAAGAGTGCGATGTCAGATCAATAAAAATCACTGAACAGGCATGCAGGGGTTAAATTTAATTAAATAAACATATTACAATGACATATAATGACAATGACAAGGAAACTGATCACAGTTAAAAACTTTGATCAGCAATGAAAGGGTTAATTTTTTTTTTTTCCCTCCAGGAAATGTTCTTTCTTTCTTTATTTTTTACTTACTATAAGTATGTGAAGCACAGGGAGTGAATTAGAGGGAAAGTCAGTGTGTGAACACATTGACTTTGCCATCTAATTTGCATGTTATCGCAGTGATCACTCAGTCACTGCGATCACATGCCTGGAAATCCACCAATCAGGTCCAGGAGTTTTGCCTCGGGTGCGAGGCTTAGCCCTGGACCCGTTGCAGACTGGCTGGCGGTGCGCACGGAGAGCACTGCCGGCTAGACTGCATGACGAGTTAACTCGTCATAAAGTCGCGAAGGGGTTAAGGGATGTATGGCAGATATCAGTGTTACAATGTCACTATTGATAATTTTGAAAATGTGCTACTTGTACTTGCCTTACAGCATGCAAAACAACTCAGAACAAATATTAGAATCTAAACAGGTGATTTTCATTAGCTTTTGTCATGAAGGGGTTTAACAATCTCTGTTTGTTATTATTATCTCCATTAATACATTATCAGCTACACGTTTGGCTGGGGAGTATGGGAAATTTAGTTCACCGACAACTCAAAGGCCATCCATTGACATCCATGTTTGAGATTGAGTAATAATAATACTTCATGGCTGGTTATATATGAGCTTACTGGGATTTAAGGTTTTCATGGTCAATTCCCCAGTGTGCAAAAAGAATCTAGTTATTGCTAATGTCCATTAGTAAAACAATGCAGAATAAAGAAATTATGCATGGGGGAAACAATGCTATTTTACCATCTAAAATGGCAACATTTTAATATTTCTTTGAAAATTTTAATTTAAAATGAATTTATCTTCAAGCATTACTGACCCTGTCAGTAATAATCTGTTATACTTTACAACACAGTGCTAGTCAGTTAAACAAGTAACATGTTGGCAAGTGTACAATATGGTAAGTGGGCAATGCCAGAAAGTGATATTAGAGTTAATAAAAAAAAGTATAAGGATGTTTGATTAAAAAATATTGTCATATACTTCATAACAAGAAGAATTATCTTAATGTGCAGGTCTGTATCATTTTTTTAAATTTAGAAATTCTGGGAAGAATTTATAGAAAATAAGTCAGCTCAGGTAGCTTCTATTTTTTTCGAGTTCAGATCTTTGAGTTTTGTACCTAAATTACTTTGGTGATCCGAGTAGCCCTCAGGCCACTCCGAAACCTCCATAGTGATCTCGAATTGGCATGAAAATCACCCGATGCGGCAGATCTTCTTTCCGATATTTGGGAAGCCGAACTCCTTCGGAGTTTGTCTGGCCAAAATGGTAGCCTTGTTCCTCCCAATAGACTTGTATAATTTCGGGGGATATTTCAGGAGGTTCTAGCTATTACAGAAATAGCCAAAGTCCTTCCATAGAAATCAATGCGAGGACTTCAGCTATTCTGAAAAAAAAAAAAAAAAATGGACACATTAATTAATTACATAAAATAAATTAATTATAAAATAATATAAAATAATGTTTTCTTAAAATTGAAAAATGCTCATATTAATGCAAATATATAATTTTGAACATTAATATTTTGTATTAGTATGTACATTTTTTGTGTTTCTAATTTGTGAACTTTAATTCTTTGACATTTTTATGATCAATTCTCCAGATATATCTGAAATTCTGCAGTTTCCACCAATTGCGTGCCAACTTCGCAGGGGTTCAGTCCACATGGCCCAGCCATATAACAATCCACCATTACTTAATATTGTACCCCAAACACAAACTCTTCCTTTGCTATCAAACATACTTCAATCTGAAAAAAGGAAATGTTAACCTGGCTAAACAATAGCAATCACACAGCATTTGCCCTGATACTTGAGCTTGTAAACACAATGCTCCTACCCAGAATTCAATGGTTAAAACAAACAAAAGATTAAAATATATAAAAAAAAAAAAAATGTTTGCTGTTTAAACTTAGTCTGCAGTAAAGCCATACAATTTAAAACAAAACAAAGGATTTCTGCACAATGTGCACCCAAACTTTAAAATTGGCCACATGCATTACATGGTAGCTTCTATCATTGGGGATATGTATTTGGCTAGAAATAACTGAACTTAAAACCAGACTGTGGGATAAAATAACGGCCACAGCACTTTATTTAAATAGTCATTGCATTACATTACATTTATATACATTCCACACAAATATATCCGTATCATACAATGACTAAACATAACATTCCATATATCAGAAAAAACCGACCAAGCTTGCACGAGTATCCAGGTGGCTGCCGAATAACTCCATGTTCTGGGCATATACCAATGCCCCCAATACCTGAGGTTCGAGGTACCACTTTCCCCTCGAATCTCCCACCAGAGTCCCGATTGACTCTCCCCAATCCAGTCTTCCCTTAACCCTCCTGAATACTCTTCAAGCTTCTGCCAACGCTGTGACATGTAAATAAATAAAGGCACAAAACCAGAAAAATTAGGGAGAGTGGGACAACAGGTAGGGGGGATTTTTTTTCCTAAAATGGCTCCCAAACTTCCTATTTCTAGCTTTTATAGATTCCCAACTCATCCCACTAACTCCCACTTGCGGCTGAACATATCCCCTCAGCACTCTGTCATGATTGCCCCTCCCCGACCTTGTCTGGGGGCTCCATGACTTAAACAGTGTTAGTTCTAAGAAACAAGTTAAAATAGATCACATTCAATTCTAGTGAGTTACAACAAGAGAGAGAAAATCACTTGAGACACAGCACATGGCAGTTAGAAAATGGCTGCAAAAACAACAACAACCAAAGGTTGCTAACTCAACCTACACACATTTGATAAAACCTGCACACTTACATAAGATAGACATAATCACAATTAGTTTTAAGAGTAACATTTTACAATTACCAATGCTGTGCAACTATTCATTCTTCCCCTAATAAAAACAACTTTAAAACTTCACAGAAACAAAGTTAAAGCTATAAATGCTACAATTTGCAACAAAATATATACTGTCACAATGCACAACACATATATTAAATGGAGGCAAACCAGTCAACAAATCAAATACATATATTTCAACAAAATGAATCCTGTATCATAAAAACCACTAGGTCTTAGAATGTGCATCAATATGGTAGTTATTGCGCCTCACAAACATTTGTTGTAGAAATCTCCTATTTCGTGGTAGCCATTATGTGGTGAATGAATTAAGTACACATACACATAAAAACTCTGGTCCGTCTACTTTAACAAACATTTATTCAGAGCCAAAACAACAGCAACATACAAATAATAACACACAATCTAAATAACTAGAAGAACAACAATAACAACTAGAAAAGCTACAATTTCTGGGGAAATTGTGTGAAGTGTTCTTGCCTCCACTAGTAGTCTACAACTGGAGTGGGTGGAGTAACTGGGTGGAGTGGCTTGAGTAACTGTTGTGTGGTTGGAGTGGCTGGAGTAACTGTGGAAAGGTTGGAGTGCGGTTGCCATCTTCAAACGGTCGTATTTTAAAAACTATAAATCCTATAGCGAAGAACTTTATATTGCGAGAATCACAAGACCCAGACCTACATTTTGATGCATAGTATGTCTCTGAAATATTAAAAATGAAGGCACAGTCACAGTTTAGATATTGCCCTTCAAATATGAGGTGGCTAGAGTGGAGTTTCAATGAATGTCAATGGACGGTGTGAGTTGCAAACAAATGGTCATATTGTGAAAACTATCAGGACTATGGCTTAGCCGTGGACATGTTTAGTGGCAGCAGGGATAGTTGAACGTTTTGATATAAGATTTGTGTAGGTGGGCTTGAAAATGAGGGAGTGGTGGCAGTTTAGAAATCATGTCCTGATTTTTCAGCTCCCACTCTAGCTTTTATTAGCTCCCACTCTAGCTTTTATTAGCTCCCACTCTAGTTTTGAAACGTTCCACAAAGTAATAGCACACCAATCGGGAACAATCCGCACGTTTCAGTATATTACTGTCTATGTCGTGTAAAAACTGTGGGAGGAGTTAGGGTGGTAAATTTGGCTACAATAAGAATAAGAATATATTTGTGAGATAAGATTAAGTGGTCTTGCTATGCAAGAACACTTAACTAAACCTTATAAGTAAAAATCAACAGATCTCACCCACACTTCACCAGGATAAAACCTAACCCATGTCTGCTCACATCTACAACCAGGAAAGAAGAGAAAGAAGTGAGAGATAGGGTGGTCTCTTCCTAACTTGTAAAGGTATTGAATTACCTAATTACCATGTCAAAGGGTAAAGCTTATCCTCCTGTAAGAGAGGTTTACATGAGCTTGGTCACATGACCAGTGGTCACCATTAGTTTGATGACAGAATGTGACCACACAGTATTTTAGGAGTAAATGAAATCCATAGGATTTCTCTATCTGAACCGAATGTTGGCTTGCAGTTAGCAGAAATTCGGCCCTATGCTCCAATATGGACCAAGTTCATGATTTCACATGAGGATATATCTCAACAACTAGTGAAAGGAACCACCTAGGAGTGAATGAGTAGTGGGTATGACTGCAGGTAATAGGTTGAAATAACTGACACAGAAACAAGTTAACACTTTTTTATTGTCTATTTTGTTATTAAATATAGTAAGCAACAGTATTTAACTGTTTAACAAATATATTTGTGTGTTTTTTGTATATAAGATAATAAAAAGCTCAGTGGTGGATGAATACATAAGGCATACTTAGATAAATATCAGGTGGCAGACGTAAGGTGGTAGTTGTAAAGAAAGTAGGATTAGTAAAATGGTAGGGCTATGCAAGGTTCTACAGCTATTATTATAATTTTATTAGAACAAGTAATAAGGTTGAGTGCAGTGCTAGAGTCAGTAATAAACAAGTAAATCTGTAATACAATGCAATGTAATTTGATGGTAAATCTAAAATTAGTTATTGTTTTTAAAAAGCAAAGGAAACTTGGAAATAGGTTGGTAAAATATTGATGTAGTTAATAATAAGGTGATAAGTCCCTGATAAGGTGTTATGTTAGTAATTGTATGTTCGTATCAGAGATAATATGACCTGTTCATTGATGATTTGCAGGTTCATATATAAAGGGCCTAGACACTGATTTGCCTCCTTGGTTCAGTGGTAGGTTGCTTGGTCAGTGACACACACAATTTCTCTCTCACACACAAATAGTCTCTCTCTCTCAAACACACATAGTCTCTCTCACACACACTGTCTCTCTCACACACACATATGGTCTTTCTTTCACACACACACACACACACACACACACACACACACACCATCTCTCTCACACAAACACCACCTATCATACACACACACACAATATCTTACTAACACACACTGTCTTCATGTTGGTTCATATATAATATAAAGGGCCTGGACACTGATTTGCCTCCTTGGTTCAGTGGTAGGTTGCTTGGTCAGTGACACACACAATTTCTCTCTCACACACAAATAGTCTCTCTCACACACACACAGTCTCTCTCACACACACTGTCTCTCTCACACACACATATGGTCTTTTTTTCACACACACACACTAACACACCATCTCTCTCACACAAACACCACCTCTCATACACACTCACACACACACACACACACAATATCTTACTAACACACACTCTCTCTCTCTTTCTCTCTCTCTCTCTGTTACACTGCCACAGACCACATTGAATTCTTGATGTCCATTGGTTCTTTTGAGCACCTCGGATGTCATGTGACATCCGGAGCTCTAACTGTAAGTGAAGCAGAGGAGGCGGAGTGGCAGTGTTCAGTAACACAGTACCGAATGCAAGTAGCAGAATATTTAAAAAAATGTAGCAGTGGCAGTAAGGACAGATTCCGAGACCGTGTAACGGTCTTGGGGCTACAACCCCAGTAGCCCTCCGCTTGCGATGCCAGTGAAAACACACACAGTATCAATGTCTTTGCTTTTTTTTCTTAGTCAAACTCAACCATCAAGAACAGCCTCTTGTGATTCTTAGTGAATACCAAATATTAATACGTTCTATGGATCTATGGATCTAGATGGGAGGGCGACTTAGATTTTGGCGAGTTGTGTTGAGCTGTGGTCAACTCGGATGCCAAGTTTTCTTTAGTTAATACCTTGAGGGGGTCGAGTTTGGAGGTCGCATTTTACTTCTAGTCTCAAAGTGAAAGTCAACCTCCAAATTCAACCTCCTCGAGCAAGACCCTTAAGTTAGAAGGGTCTAGACTCTGCCCAACTGTAACTGAACTTACTTCCTAGTTCAAATGGAGGTCTACTTGACATAATCAAAGTATTTACCAGCTTACTTACTATCTAGAAATTAAGATTTAATGATTAGACCTCTAATTAGAAGAAGCTCTGGAGAATGGAGGCTGTGCGATTTTGTTCCCTGCAAGTAGTTTAGGATATTTGTACTTTTATATCAGTACTGACATCTCGCTGCACTGCCAGCCAGATGTTACCTTAATGACTAATCAGTCCTGTCCTCATTTACTATTAGTCACTAGTGTATACATTGCCTGACATATGACAGGAAGAAAAGAGATTCACACATATTGTATCACAGAGATACTGTTACTCTCATATAAAGTGACATTCACAGACATGATAACATACTGACAATCTGACACACGCAAATGTACACAGTGTGCAAAAGTGACACAATCTGGCAAAATTAAGATACAAACACGCCTTGACAATGAAAACTTAAAATAAAGATCCTCCAACATAATGCATTAAATATAATAAGTATCATAACTATAACCAGAGCCAGGCCCACAATGGGTGCGGGTGGGACCCAAGCGACACATCAAGGGGAGGCATTCTACCCTCACCGGTTGCCTCTCAGACAAGTTTTTTTTCTGTATACAGGGAGTGCAGCACAAAGGGATACAGTCTGTGCCGGCGGCATCGGCACAGGCTACTTACTATACCTGCACACCCAACTTTTGACTCTGAGAGTCAGGTGTCATTTGACATCCTGGCGCTAAGTAAGAATAAAGATTGGACACGAGGCGGGGCAGCATAGGGAGGAGCTCTCCCAACCCAAAAATATAAAATGTTAAAGCTCACTGACATGATATACAAAGTGAATGCATTTAAAACTCATTGCCATGGCATATAAAGAGTATGCATTTAAAGCTCATTTACAGAGTTTATTAATTTATAACTCATTGGCATGATATACAAAGTGTATACATTTAAATGCCCATCTCAATTCCTTACAATGCTCTCTTTATTGAGTAGACCCTCACACATTTCTTCTTAATGGTATGTCATATAATTTTGCACATGATGTTGCAAAACAAGGTGTTGTTCCTGATAAGTGTAATTATCATGATCTAACATATTAGATGTGGGCATGTTTTGATGGGCGTGGTTTTGGTGGGAGTAATTTTGGTAGGGAGGTGGGGCAGCATTTTATCCTTGGAGCTCAGTAAGAAGAAGGATTGACACACAATACTTTATTTGGGTGCTAACAGAAGCATAGTAACATGTATGCAGTGCAGTGGGGCAGCTGCAACAGGATTTGAAGTTACAGCAACATTACTATACAAAGATTTAGCTACATTTTGCCTTGTGCTAAAAGAAGTAGTTGTTCCTTAACACTGTGCATGAGTAGCATGTTCACAATGTGACAGAGCAGGCATTTCCGATGTTATTACAGAATATACACTGAAAATGTGTAATAACGTGAAGACCCCCAATCAGAGTTTTGCAAGAATTTGACATGCCTAGTGTTTCTAACTAGCAGAGGCAGTATTAAAACAAGTCTACACACACTAGACAAGCCAGAAGACTTGATTTTCCTACAGAAATTCTAGATGTGCACTGCTACCACAACTGCAAGGGATCCTGGGTAGGCACATGTAAATACAGTTGACAATAATCACCTCTATATTCACATGGACCCTATGAGTTCCCGGGTTAAGTTCAAAGGCTGTCTAGTACAGTCGTCATTTGCTCCAAGGGATTCATGTGTAAAGTGGTTATAGAGGCAAAGAGTGCCTTATTGCATATGCCTACCCAGAATCCCTTGCAGTGTGGGTAGCACTGCAAGTTTATGATGTCTGTGGGAAAAGCAAGTCTTCTGGCTTGTCTGGTGTGTGTAGATTTGTGTTTAATAATGCCTCTTCTACCCCCTTTATTACTACTTAAATCTAAAAAAATTCACCACATTTTAATATATTTTTCTGTAATGTCTGTGTAGTATTTGTTGCCCTCTGTGGATGTCGATTCTTTTTACACTTGCGGAGATTTTACACCTGATTTATAGACTGGCAGCACCATTCCTCTCTGTCTGCGGCTAATACCTCTCACTATACAGCTTAGCATCCTGCTGATGCTCCCCAACGTTTGCTGCATTGTTTGCCTACAGAACAATTTAAGTCATCAGGAATAATGGCCGTTTCCTCAGCTGTGGTTACCAGTTACAATACTGATTCTATTTTTAAGCAAAATAAAAGCCACACAGCTTTTCTAAAAAGTTATAAACTAGTTATTGAACAATTATTAAGGTGTCGTATAAATCGAATGTGCTGTTTTAGCAAAAAAGAAAATACAGAGTTGGCTACTTTCATTGTTTCTTGCTGGTTTATTATTTTGTCTGCTATGAATAATATTTCCTCTCACTGTTCCTGTAGTATTTGTGTGTAAGCAGCTGGTTAAAGAGGCAGTTCCACTTAGTTTATTTTCTATGATACTTTCTGTGCAATGTCTGTCTGCAATTCCATGGTCCCAATTTTTAATTTCTCTTGTCCACTGACATGAGTTCTCCCAAGCTCCACCCCAAGATTACCAATTTGTTAGGGGTATATGTGAAACACACTTATTTTTACTTCTAAAACAAATTGCAGTTCCCTTTTTAGTTTTACATTGAAAGTCATTTCACAGAGGACTCTAAATTCAGGGACATCAGTGAGAAGGAATATACAGAGATAGATTAGCTTCTTCTTCAGCAGTTTTCTGGATCTTCTCCCCCCATAAGTAATTGCTGCCATTAACTATTACCGTGGAATCAGCGTCTCGCTGTTGAGCTCAATTGTTTTATGTGCTTAGAATGCAGGGAAGGGGCGTGGCTCCAGACAACTTTGCGTGCTGTCATAAAACTTAAGAAGGAGGGTTTGAGAAGATAGGTAGGTTTGTTGCTATAGAAACAGTCATAAATCTGCACTTTATATATTATAAATAGTTTTTAGGTGATAGAGTTGTGAGAAAAACACAAATTTGTTTATTTTTCTTTACTGTACATGATATCACACTTATTTAAAAACGTCTTTAATCTAGAGCAAGAACGCTCAAGAAATCAAAACTGTTCAGTTAGACTTACAGCTAAAACAAAGAAAAAGTACAAATGTGCCACTCAAAATTATTGTCAGTACATTAAATATCCCCAAAAAAAAACCAAGAGCAGCCTTCCCTACCACTCCCCAGGGTGCTTAGAGATGATAGCGTATGAACAAGTTAGACATGCGCTGGGTGCTATGTGGGAGAAAAATTGTGCAATATGTTTCAACCATTTAATGCAATAGAAAATGTATATAGTGCATTCACAAACATGAATAGATAATGAGCCTCGGTGAATCAGTAATGAAAACCACATGCCAGCTGGATCCAGAAAAAAAGTTACTCTGAAACTAGAATATTCATAGTGCAGTACAGTTTAATGTTAAATCCCTGCTGGTAGAGTGACACCTACACAATCTCAGCAGGTAAGAAGCATACCCAGCAAAGTGCATACCGCATACCCAGCGAAATGCGTTGGACGGCTAAGAAATGTGTGCAGCACTAATGGAAAATGTGAGAGGGACTCCTTTGTTTACTCTTCTTATGCACCATTGTTTGGCTTTTACCTACTGAGAGTCTTTAAGTGGAATGTGGTAGTCCAGGCTTTCTCAAGAGCTAGGATATTGCATCTTACCTCCTGAGGAAACCAGAACTACTGCATACCCGGAAAGAAATGTATGCAGCGCTACTGGAATATGTGAGACTTATCTAAGGACTCCATTGTTTTCTGTATGTGTCATTCTACCAACAGGGTTTAAACATTAAACAGGACTGCTCTGTATATATTCTGGTTTCAGAGTAAATCTGTCTTCTGGATCCATCTGGCAAGTGTTTTTTATATCAAAACAAAATTCATTTGGTATGAATAGCTTTTATTTGATCACCACTATACTTTTTAAAGGGACACTAAACGTTTTTTTTTTCACTTGTGCTTCTATATTAGAAAAAGTTAGTTGTCCCTAGTATGTACTTTTGATAGTACACACAGGTTTATCCTCTAGCGCAGAGAGAGACCCTTGTTTTTGCATGGAATCAGCAGTGGGGTACTTAAATAGGTCCCCCCTGCTGATTCCATGAAAAAACAAAGGTCTGTCTCTGTGCTAGCAGCGAGAGACCCTTGCGTTCGGCAGTCAGAGTGGGGGCTGTGCGCGTGCTGACGTTTTTCTAACTGCTGTGTCTCACATGCGAGACACAGCAGTTAGTAAATCCGTGTGTATCTATTAAGATACACGTCGGGTTTACTTACAAGTCCCAGGAAATGTTTTGTTTAACCCTTGATTCTTGCGGGTTAAACAGTGTTCCTGTAAGGTAAATTTGTTTGCAGTTTAAATACAAAAAATTAGTCATGGAAAAAACTAATTCCCTTTCTACATAATGAAATGGCTGATTTTCTTAGGATTATTTGTCTATATCCATTTGTGGTCAGGGGTCAAGTCCTGGGAAAAAAAGTGTTGTGGGAACTCACACAAAATCCACTAGGACCCCCCCCCCAAAAAAAATATATATATATTTCACCTAAAATTCAGTGAATTTTGCCCCTCTATGCCAGGATTCTGCCCCTCTATATGCCAGGATTTTGCCACTTAATATGACAGGATTTTGCCACTCAGTATGCCAGGATTTTGCCATTTATTATGCCAGGATTTTAGTCAGTCAATATGCCAGGATTTTGCCACTTAATATGACAGGATTTTGCCACTCAGTATGCCAGGATTTTGCCATTTATTATGCCAGGATTTTAGTCAGTCAATATGCCAGGATTTTGCCCCTCAATATGCCAGGATTTAGCCACTCACTATGCCAGGATTTAGCCACTCACTATGCCAGGAGTTAGCCACATAATATGCCAGGAGTTAGCCACTTAATATGCCAGGAGTTAGCCACATAATTTGTCAGGAGTTAGCCACTCTATGCCAGCAGTTAGCCACTTAATATGCCAATAGTTAGCCACTTAATATACCAGGAGTTAGCCACTTAATATACCAGGAGTTAGCCACTTAATATGCCAGGAGTTAGCCACATAATTTGTCAGGAGTTAGCCACTCTATGCCAGCAGTTAGCCACTTAATATGCCAATAGTTAGCCACTTAATATACCAGGAGTTAGCCACTTAATATACCAGGAGTTAGCCACTTAATATGCCAGGAGTTAGCCACTTAATATGCCAGGAGTTGGCCACTCTATGCCAGGAGTTATGCACTTAATATGCCAGGAGTTAGCCACTTAATATGCCAGGAGTTAGCCATTTAATATGCCTGGAGTTAGCCACTCTATGCCAGGAGTTAGCCACTCTATGCCAGGAGTTAGCCACATAATATATCAGGAGTTAGCCACTCTATGCCAGGAGTTAGCCACTTAATATGCCAAGAGTTAGCCACATAATATGTCAGGAGTTAGCCACTCTATGCCAGGAGTTAGCCACATAATATGCCAGGAGTTAGCCACATATGTCAGGAGTTAGCCACTCTATGCCAGGAGTTAGCCACTTAACATGCCAAGAGTTAGCCACATAATATGCCAGGAGTTAGCCACCTATAATGCCAGGAGTTAGCCACTCTATGCCAGGAGTTAGCCACAGATTTGCTCGTTTTTTCCACCCCCCTTCCCTAGCACTTACCTCCATGCTGCTCTCCGTTGTGTTCTCTCCGTTGTTTCTTCCGTGCAGTCTAACCTCCTGCACGAAGGAAGGAAGCTCCGGTCGTTTTTTTTTTTTTCTTCACTTTATTAAGGTCGCGCAACTTTAATAGAGTTAAGAAGGGGAAAAAAAGCGACCGGAGCTTCCTTCCTCCGTGCAGAGGGGAAGATGCACGGAGGAGAAGACCGGAGACAGAGAGCAACAAGGAGGTAAGTACTCACCATCTCCTTGGTGCTCCCTGTCTCCGTCCAGCTCCTCCGTGCAGTCTTCTTCCCTCCTGCACGGAGGAGGGAAACAACGCCACCGGATATGACTTGTTGTCAAATCCGGTGGCAGTGACAGGAAGTTACATAGTTACATAGTTACATATTAATTTAGGTTGAAAAAAGACACAAGTCCATCAAGTTCAACCCTTCTACCTATCATTACAGCTTTTGATCCAAAAGAAGGCAAAAAACCCCTAAGGAAGCTATTTCGAATTTTGCCTCCTGGGGGAAAAAATTCCTTCTTGACTCCAAGAGGCAATCAGATTTCTCCTTGGATCAATAAGCTCTTTTATTAATGCTTATTCTATTATTAATAGCCCTGTATGTTCTGCTTTCCTAAAAAAACATCCAAACCATTTTTAAATGCATCTATTGTGGTTGCTAGCACTAGCTCTCTTGGCAGTGAGTTCCATAACTTTATTGTTCTAACCGTAAAGAATCCCTTCCTTTGCTGTCTATGAAATCTTTGCTCTTCCAGTCTGAGGGGGTGACCTCTTGTTCTTTGTACCTTTCTGTTAATGAACAGGTCACTGGAGAGCTCTTTATATTGGCCCTGCAAATATTTATATAATGTTATCATATCCCCTCTGAGACGCCTTTTTTCTAACGTATATAAATTCAATTTTTTAAGTCTCTCTTCATAACTAAGATCCTCCAAACCCCTTATTAATTTTGTAGCTCTCCTTTGCACTTTTTCTAGTTCCTTAATATCCTTTTTAAGGACTGGTGCCCAGAACTGTACTGCATATTCAAGGTGAGGTCTTACCATTGATTTGTAAAGAGGCAAGATGATATCCTCCTCCCGTGAATCTATACCTCGTTTTATACATGCCAATATCTTATTGGCCCTTGCAGCTGCTGACTGGCATTGGGCACTGTTGCCAAGTTTGTTGTCTATAATTATTCCTAAATCCTTTTCATTAGTAGTTTTTCCCAGGGAAAAACCATTTAACGTATATGTTGCTTTGTTATTATTTTTCTCATAATGCATAACTTTACATTTGTCTATATTGAACCTCATTTGCCACTTTACTGCCCAGTCCCCCACTCTGTCCAAATCTTCCCGTAAAGAAAAAACATCAAGATTAGTCTTTATTGCCTTACCTAATTTAGTGTCGTCCGCAAACACGGAGACATGGCTCTCAGCACAATGTGGCAGATCATTAATAAACAAATTAAAAAGAAGAGGGCCCAAAACAGACCCCTGAGGTACTCCGCTTAATACCCTTGTCCAATTTGAGAATTTTCCATTTACAACAACCCTTTGTGTTCTATCTTTTAGCCAATTTTCAATCCACATACACACATTTGCCCCCAAACCTATTTCTCTCAATTTGTAGAGTAACCTTTTGTGTGGAACTGTATCAAATGCTTTCGCAAAATCCAAATAGATCACATCAACTGCCACGCCTAGATCTATATTTTTACTGACTTCTTCATAGAATGTTATTAAGTTTGTTTGACAAGACCTGTCTTTCACAAAACCATGTTGACTTTTACTAATTATATTCTGGTTCAAGATGTATTCTTGAGTGTATACCTTTAGCAATCCTTCAAATAGTTTCCCCACTACAGATGTCAAGCTCACTGGCCTATAATTACCTGGCAGAGATTTTGATCCCTTTTTAAATATTGGAATGACATCCGCCTTTCGCCAGTCTGTTGGCACTGTACCTGAACTGAATGAATCCCTAAAGATCATGAATAGTGGCCTGGCCAGAATTATGCTTAACTCTCTAAGTACCCTTGGGTGTATACCATCTGGTCCTGGGGCCTTGTCTATCTTAACAGAGTGTAATTGCTTAAGCACTTTTTCCTGTGTCAGCCAATCCCATGTTTGCGGCGAATGTCCCATAACTTCCTGTAGCAGGGGCTCGTCCATCTGCTCTTCCTTAGTATAAACAGAAGAAAAAAAAGTATTTAAAATGTCTGCTTTCTCTCTGTCCTCACTTACCAAATTTCCCATTTGGGATAACAAGGGCCCAACATTTTCCCTCTTTAGCTTTTTTCAATTTATATATTTATAAAACATTTTGGGGTTAGTTTTACTCTCCTTGGCAACCCTTTTCTCATTTTCCAATTTAGCCATTTTAATTGCCTTTTTGCAGGCTTTGTTGGCCTCTTTGTACTCTATAAATGATAATGCTGATCCCGTGTTTTTATAATGTTTGAATGCCATTTTCTTGTTTTGTACTTCCTGTTTCACGTTACCTGTAAGCCACATTGGTTTTGATTTGTGTCTTTTGCATTTGTTTCCCAAAGGTATATATTGGGATGTGTACTTTTGTAATGTGTGCTTAAAGGCATTCCACTTGTCTTCTGTGTTTAGTCCAGAAAACAATCGTTCCCAGTCTAAATGTTCAATCGATGCCCTTAGTCCATCAAAGTTAGCCCTTCTAAAATT
This sequence comes from Pelodytes ibericus, assembly GCA_036172795.1. Lineage (NCBI taxonomy): Eukaryota > Metazoa > Chordata > Amphibia > Anura > Pelodytidae > Pelodytes > Pelodytes ibericus. The sequence continues at coordinate 27,795,308 of CM069866.1, forward strand.
AAGTGTTTTGGTGGCGTATTTACCAATTTGCTTTTTTGCATTAATCTCAAATGAGACCATATTATGGTCACTATTCCCCAAGTGTTCTCTTATTTGGATGTTTGAGATAAGCTCCTCATTGTTTGTTATTACCAAATCCAGACAGGCATCCATTCTAGTTGGGGTGTCTACTAATTGTGCCATAAATTTGTTATTAAGCAGGTCCAGAAACTTGCTGCCCCTAGCTGAACTAGTTGTGCCACACTTCCAATCTATATCTGGGTAATTAAAATCTCCCATGATTAGAACTTCATTCATATTTGCAGCCTTTTCAATTTGTAATAAAAGCTGATCTTCTCCATCAATGCTAATATTTGGTGGCTTGTAGCATACACCTACAAGTAATGTGCGATTCTTTTTAGCGTCTAAGCTAATCTCCACCCACAGTGTCTCCACATCAGTTCCAGTTACATCATGTACACCTTCTTTAATACTGGGATTTAATTTAGGATTTACATACAGACAAATCCCTCCCCCTTTTCTATTTACTCTGTCCTTTCTAAAAAGTGAGTAACCTTGTAAATTAACTGACCAGTCGTGGGTCTCATCCCACCACGTTTCTGTGATTCCGATTAAATCATACTGTTCAGCACTTACCAGTATCTCCAGCTCACCCATTTTGTTTGTCAAGCTTCTTGCATTTGCTAAAAGACATTTGAGATTACTACCCATTTTCTGTTTAGTTGACAAACACTTAATGTGTGCAGGTTTAATTATATGGACCTCCCTTTGGTCTATGTTAACCCCACCACTGCTTTCCTCCTCTCCCATAGCTAGACCCACCTTCCAATCTACCCTAGCTACCATTGCTTCTTTTTGATCTTGACCCTCCCCCCCAGAGCTTAGTTTAAAAGCTCATCTAATCCTCTAGCCATCCTCGCCCCTAATACTGCAGCCCCCTCATCATTGAGGTGCAGCCCATCCCGTCCAAAGAGTCTGTAGCCGACTGCAAAGTCTGCCCAGTGCTCCAAGAACCCAAATCCCTCTTGCTTGCACCACCTTCGCAACCACGCATTAATCTCCCTAAGCTCCCGCTGTCTCCCTGACGTAGCGCGTGGTACTGGTAATATTTCCGAGAATATTACCTTGGAGGTCCTTTCCTTTAGCTTCTTTCCTAGTTCCCTAAAATCATTTTTAAGGACCCCCCACCTACCATTTACTTTGTCATTAGTACCAATGTGTACTATGACCGCTGGATCATGCCCAGCCCCTCCCAATAATCTGCCTACCCGTTCCGCAACATGCCGAACCCGAGCACCCGGGAGACAACATACAGTTCGGCATTCGGGGTCCTGGCGACAGATTACCCTATCTACCTTCCTAATAATAGAATCCCCTACCACCACAACCTGTCTAGCCTTCCTAGTGTCATGGCTCCCAACTGCGCTGGAGAGGCTACTCACCTGGCTGCTAGGAGAGTCCGCCTGCCCCAGAAATGCCTCTTATGAGCTAATCCCCCCAGCATCCTCACACAAGCTGGCAAACATGTTGGGGTGAACCAGCTCAGAACAAGCCTCCCTAGCTCTCCGACCCCTACTGCCCCTTACACAACTAACCCAGCTCTCTGCCCTAGAAACCTCTTCCCCTCCATCATCACCCTCCTCTACACTGGCCCCAGCCAATGCCTGCTCCGTGAGCAGTAAACTCCGCTCCATGTTGCTTATGTCCCTAAGTGTTGCCAGTTGCCTCTTTAGATCTAATATTATATTTTCCAAAGCAGCAACCTGCTCACATCTGCAGCAGTGGTATGGACCCTGGGGAACTTGCTCCAAGACCGCATACATGCTGCAAGACATGCACTTAGTGGCATTGTCCAACATGCTCTCTAGTGTAAACCACAAAATTAAAAATAGAATAAAATAAAAAAAATAAAAGATTTATACTTTACCCTCCTTCTTTCCTTTTAACTCCTTCTTTGCTTCTAACTCCCACACTTAAGAAGCTTTTTTCACTTTAGAAGCTGCTCCCTTGTATTCGCCTGGCTCACTATTCGCCTGCTCCTTCCAGTTAAATGGCCTTCAAAGTAAAGTCCTGCAGGAGCAAAGGGAATGGCGTTCCTGCCATGAAAAAAGTGCAGGAACGCCGTTCCCACCCGTTCCTGCAGGACTCGAGCCCTGTTTGTTGTGGTTTTTCGTCTTTCACAAATACTCTCCACCTTTACCCGTGTTGAGTCCCTTTCTACAAGAATTCCATATTTGATATCTTACTTTTGTAAACTAGAGGGTGGTTCACAGGAAGTTGCTGCATGTAAACTACCTATATATTAACTGAAGTGCATGGTATCACTATTATCTTATTTTACACATGATATTAACCCCTTAACGACAGATGACGTGCCAGGCACGTCACGGCAAATCGAGGACTTGCCGACAGCTGACGTGCCTGGCACGTCATGCACTAAACTGAGTAAAGAAAGCGACCAGCGGTCGCTTTCTTTACTCTAACGGTGTTGCTACAATGCCTCTAGGTAGAGGCATTGTGCAACACCCCCCAAAAGTGCAGGGGCGCGCTACGATCACTCCACGGAGTGATCGTAGCAGCCATTTAAAAATGGCTGCGCCGGCTGCACACATGTGCTTAGAAAGCGAACGATCGTTCGCTTTCTAAGCATCTCCGGTGTTGTTAAAGTGCCTCGCCAGCGAGGCACTTAACAACACCGTTCTGCTCCCCAGAGCCGATGGTGGTCGCTCTCCTGAGCGACCCCATCGGCTCAGTAGAAGGGAACGCTGCCTATACAGGCAGCGCTTCCCTTCTAATGGCAAGAGCATCGGAAGTGAAAGTATTTCACTTCCGATGCTCTAGGGGGAGCCAATCGATGCCGGCACAACAGATCTATGTGAGCAAATATTAGCATATATTAGCAAATATTGCCTTTGACAAGTATTGATCTGCCTCCCTCACCTTACTAGTTATAGTAAGGGAGAGAGACAGATCAGATAAAGTAAAAAAATAAAATAAAATAATAAAACAAATATTTAATAAAATTTTAAACACCAAGGGCTTTTATAAAAGCCATTTAACCCCTTCCCTGCCATTGATCGCTGTGTACGCAGTGATCATACACAGCAGCACATTTTTTGCTGTCTGTGCATTTTTTAGGGGTTAATTTTTTTTACTGTAATTCATTACAGTATAAAAAAAAGCTCTTTTAAGAGAGATTAACCCCTTTCTTGCTGTAGATCACTGCCTAAGCAGAGATCTGACGCAAATGCAGCAATCTTGCTGCAGAAGCATTTTTAATTTTTTTAAAACTTTTTTATTACACCCGTCACGTGTTAATTATACCCGCTAGGGGACTACGTTTAACGTAATTTTTTTTTTAAATAAGAGCTATTAACCCCTTCCTTGCCGTATATCACTTCCTAAGCAGCACATATGGTCACTGCCTAAGCAGTGCATATGGTCACTGCCTAAGCAGCGCATATGGAGCAATCTAGTCGCAGAAGGATTTTTTTTTTGCTATCAGCATTTTTTTTGTCAGACTCGCTAGGGGTTAATTATACCCACTAGGGGATTACGTGTATTCCTTTTGAAGCTGTCTGAACACGTGTATAGCGATCAGTAACAGCCGATCAGTGGCAAAGGTGGTTTGGTGATTTCTCAGATGAGCATCACCATTCGTCTGGTTCGATCAATATTGGTAAATATTGTTCTGACCCATATGGATCTGCCTCCCTCTCCTCACTTGAGTTTTAGTGAGGGAAAGAGACAGATCTGTATAACATAATTTTTTAATTGTAATAAATTAAATAAAATGTTAAAAAAATTGTGAGTCCCAAGGGCTTTTATAAAAGCCATACCCTTTGTATAGTGTAGTGTATTAACCCCTTCCCTGCCACTGATCACTGCACAGCAGAAATTTTTTTCTTGTCTGTGCATTTTTAGGGGTTAATTTTTTTGTACAGTACTACAAAGGCTCTTATAAGAGCTATTAACCCCTTCCTTGCTCTACATGTTCAAATTCCAAGTTTGAAAATCAAAAAGCGCACCTCTCAAATGTAGCCTTTCAACACCCAACAAAGCTGACAAAGCTATGCATGGGTGGTATCCCTGTGCTCGGGAGATGTTGCTGAACATATATTGTGGTATTGTTTGTCAGTGACACATACCGAAATATGTGAATTTGTGTCTAAAGTACAATGTATGTGGGAAAAAATACACAATAAAATGACTACCACAAACTTTGACAAAGGCTGGTGGTAGAATTGGTGCATGGAAAGTGTTAAAATAACACCATTTAAAATAGCCTAGGGTGTCTACTTTTACAAAATATATACTTTTTGGGGTAAAATACACTGTCCTACTTTAAAAAAAAGTCCCAAATGAAAGATGGGCTCAGGCTGGCTACACGTCAATATTCCAAGTTGAAAATGCGCACCTTCACAATGTGGCCCTTTTAGCCCCCAAACAACCCAACAAACCTATGCATGGGTGGTATCCCTGTACTCAAGAGATGTTGCTGAACACTTATTGGGGTGTTATTTGGCAGTGACACATACCAAAATCTGTAAATTCATGTCTGAAGTACAAGGTTTGTGAAAAAAAAACACAAAAAAATGACTACCACAAACTTTGACAAAGGCTGGTGGTAGAATTAGTGCATGGAAAGTGTAAAAATACCACCATTTGAGATAGCCTAGGGTGTCTACTTTAAAAAAATATATGGGTTGATGTGGTAAAATACACTGGCTGGTTTCAAATATGTCCCAAATGGGACATGGGTGCAGGCTGTCTGCATGTCAAAATTTCAAATTGGAAAACCAAAAACTTCACCTCCCAAATTTGGCCTTTTACCCCCCAAACAATCCAACAAACCTATGCATGGGGGGTATCCCTGTACTCAAGAGATGTTTCTGAACACTTATTGGGGTGTTATTTGGCAGTGACACATACCAAAATCTGTAAATTTATGTCTGAAGTACAAGGTTTGTGAAAAAAAAACACAAAAAAATTACTACCACAAACTTTGACAAAGGCTGGTGGTAGAAATAGTGCATGGAAAGTGTTAAAATACCACCATTTGAGATAGCCTAGGGTGTCTACTTTTAAAAAATATATGGGTTGATGGGGTAAAATACACTGGCTGGTTTCAAATATGTCCCAAATGGGACATGGGTGCAGGCTGTCTGCATGTAAAAATTTCAAGTTGGAAAACAAAAAACTGCACCTCACAAATTTGGCATTTTAGCCCCCAAACAACCCAACAAACCTATGCATGGGTGGTATCCCTGTACTCAGGAGAAATAGTAGAATCTATTTAGCATGTTTTTTCGTTCGCTATTGTCGATGAGGAGAAGTTGTTTCAAATAAAAACAAAGAAATTTGTGTATTTTTTTTTTTTTTACCATATTTTATTATTTTTTTTTAATAATATGATAAGATATGATCAAAAATATGGCATCCATAGAAAGCCCTTTTTGTCCCGATAAAAACAATATATAATATGTGTGGGTACAGCAAATGACGAAGAAGAAAATTACTGCTAAACACAAACAGCACAGAAATGTTAAAATAGCCATTGTCCAGAAAGGACAAAAATGTTTCAAAGGCTCTGTCCTTAAGGGGTTAATCTAATTATTTTGAATTTGAACTCAAATTCTTAAGACTTATCCTCCAAAGAGATATACTGAAGGTTCTCCAGAACCTGTCTGCATTCTGCCCAAACACGAAGAATTAGTTCCTCTTTCTAAAAGCTAAGCGGTACTGAAAAAAAATCAAAATATAGAAGAGTCTTCAGAGATATTTTTAACAGGCTCGGATTTTTAATATATAAAATAGGGCCTACAAGAGGCCACTCTATGTTTAGCCTTTACTACTTGCTTAAAGGAAGGTTATAGGTGAAGAATCAAATTATTGAAAGCTCAGAAATTCAATTATTTTCCATGACGTAAGACCTACAACTCCATCCATCTCGTCTTTCCATGGCTCTGCATGAAGCAGTGATACAATCACTGTTTCCAAAATTTTACATACTAAAATTACTCATTAATATTTTTAAAAATTTAACTTACACAATTAAAATATCAATCAACTATATTATATGTGCCATTTATGATCTCTTCTGACAAAAAAATGGGGATAGTATTAAACGTTTCATGCACATATTAATGAATTTCTCTGTTTTTGAAAATGTATTCACTGTTTAACTTGTTATTACAGTTTTTGATTTAAGAAGTGTAAGAGACCAATGAAACATGGATTCTTCTAAAGAGCTTTTTCACTACTTTGTATTTTTTTCCAATATTTTTTTATTTTATTTGCAAAACATTGAATTAAGGATGGAAGCTGGAAACATTTTACAACATAATTTTGCTTGATGTTTTACTGTATCAAATCATGACAATCGATTGTTATATATTACCCTCATAAATAGGTTAGTATCCTATTTCCAATGTTAGAATTAATGAAATGTTGAGTAACTTGGGGTACAATGTATCAGTAACAAAATAAAGGGAATGGACAGTTTTAGTTATAAAGACAAGTTAAATTGGTACACACTAGAGAAATGGAATCTTAGATGGGATATGTTATATAAATATGTACAGAGCAAATATAAAGGACTATCTAAAGACCTGTTCAACAGAGCAGTACATGAGGTCACCCGCTAAGACTTGAAGAAAGGAGACTTAGTGTACTACAGCAGAAGAGATCTTCAGGTAATAATATTTCAGGTAATGAAAATAATGGTATGGAATTCACTGCCTGAGGAGGAGGTGCTATCAAATACATTAGGTGCTTGGATACTTTTTTAATGAAGCAGAACACGGAGGGCTATGTATGTTAGTATCAGGGCCGCCACCAGGAATTTCAGGGCCCCTTACTGAGCAAATTTTCTGGGCCCCCTACCCCTCCCCCCCCCCCGACAATATCTCCCACTCGCCCCACCTACCCTTACAAGCATATTATACCGGTCTACTGAAATATGGAGGGTGGTTGGGAGCAGTTGGTCAATATGTCAGTAATATTTTGCCACTCAATAAGTCATTATTTTGCCCTCAATATGCCATTCTTTTGCCATTTAATATGCCATTCTTTTGCCATTTAATATGCCAGGATTTTGCCTCTCAATGTGCCATTCTTTTCCCATTTAATATGCCAGTATTCTTCTCCTCAATATGCCATTTAATATGCCAGTATTTTTCCACTCAATCTGCCATTTAATATGCCGGTAATTTGCCCCTCAATGTGCCATTTAATATGCTAGTATTTTGCCCCTCAATGTGTCATTTAATATGCCAGTATTTTTCCCCTCAGTGTGCCATTTAATATGGCAGTATTTTGCCCCTCAATATGGTATTCTTTTGCCATTTAATATGCGAGGATTTTGCCCCTCAATATGCGAGGATTTAGCCATATAATATGCAAGGATTGAGCCCTTCAATATGCCAGGATTTTGCCCCTCAATATGCCAATTAATATGCCAGGATTTTGCAAATTAATATGCCAGGGTTATGCCAATTAATATGCCAAGATTATGCCAATTAATATGCCAGGGTTATGCCAATTAATATGCCAGGATTTTGCCAATTAATATGCCAGGATTTTACCAATTAATATGCCAGGGTTATGCCAATTAATATGTCAGGGTTATGCCAATTAATATGTCAGGATTATGCCAATTAAAAAGACAGGATTATGCCAATTAATATGCCAGGATTTAGCCAATTAATATGCCCGGGGTTATGCCAATTAATATGTCAGGATTATGCCAACTAATATGCCAGGATTTAACCAATTAATATTCCAGGGTTATTCCAATTAATATGTCAGGATTATGCCAATTAATAAACCAGGATTATGCCAATTAATATTCCAGGATTTTGACCCTTAGTATGCTCGTTATGCCACCCTCCTCCCCCCGTCCCTAGCCAGTACTTACCTCCTTGCTGCTGTCTCCCGGTGCAGGTCCGTGGTTGTGAGTGCTGTGCGCTCTCCTCCAGCGCTCCCCACCAGCCGCGTGGCTTCAATAAAGTTTGTTCATAAATACCGGGATGCCAGTATCTCCCGTCACCCCCTGATGGCGGGCCTGGTTAGTGTAGGCATTAATATTTATTCAGTGCTTGTTGATACAAGGAGAAATCTGATTGCCGTTTGGAGTCAAGAAGGAATTTTTTCTCCTTTGAAAGCAGAATTCGAAATATTTGCAAATAATGCTCCTGGTTTTTTTAATAACGATTAATTTGAATGCTTTTAATAATGTAAAAAATGCAATTACTCAATAAAGATTAGATGTTGTTATTCCTAACAATATTAATACATATTTTTTTTATATATCTATGTAAATGAATATATATAGATAAAAATAAGTAAAAGAAAGACTTACTACTATTATTGTATTTTTAGGTAAGGTGAGTCAGACACCATTCAGTCACAAGGCTTTCTTCATACTTAATCTGTCATGTCATACCTCATATTTTTACAAAGGTCAACAAGAACAGGACCCTGACATGGAATATCAGGTAACAGATCTTGAATGATTTGCTCTATAACATTGTGCAGCTTCAGAGTAGAAAGGAAAAATGAGGACATACATATATTGATTAATAATGTATGTATATATAAAAAATATTAGATACATCCATTTGCATGAAATCTATATAATTAAGATTATTCAGATTTCATAAAAGTCTCCTTAAGAAAATGGTGTTACTGATATACACCTAGAGAGAACTTTGTGTATCCGTTCTGTCCTACGATGACCTACTTGTCTGGTTTTGGAGTGAGCCACTTATCAAAGTGTAAAACAACTTGCTCTCACTCAAATCAGAAAGTTACTCTAACTACTGTGTCTCATTTCTGCCATATTTCTCACAGTTAATCACACCCAACTTTTTGTGTTATCTTTATTAGGTATACAAGTCACAGCTCCCTCCTGAATCACATACTATTGTTATTTGGCTCTTTTCTGTTCTTTCCTCGTCCTTTGCATCCACAGATTCCTAGCCCTTTGATCTTCTTGGATACATAACTCACAAAATGTAGAATTTAAATGAAAAGCCACTTTAAGATGCTAAGGATTTTTTTAACTATGGTGTATTATTCCAGAGACATTAATGTTTAAATGAAGCTGTTATCGTATATATATATATATATATATATATATATATATATATATATATATATATATTGTCACAACTCACAATTCCTAATCAACAGTCCGACAATTCCAACAACAGTTCCACAGTCCGACAATTCCAAAATAGACTACATGAGCACGTCTATAACATCAGGCGTGGTTATGAAAAGCATTCAGTGTCAAAACACTTTAAAGATTGCCATAGTAGCGATGATAGCAAATTGAAGGCTATGGCAAGTAAAACTAGACCACAGGAAGGGTAACAGACAGTTCAAACTAAACCAAAGGGAAACCCATTGGATTTTTAAGTTAAATACCATGGACCCCAATGGGCTTAACAAAGGTTTTGATTTTGTCTCTTTTTTATGATGATTTTTTATGATTCTTTATGTTTTTGTTTTTTTCCTGTGACTCTCTGCTTCTCTGCAATTTCTGCCTCTACGAATGTACAATACTGTATATTATTGTGTAAAGTCATTGTTTGGCTCTACAATTGCAGGATCATGCATCATGTAAATTGCTATGTTGCATATTACTTTATTCTATATATTGTCATATCCTCTGGTTCCACAACTGTGAGACTCTGCATTATTTTGTAAGGTTTTACAGCTTTGTGTTTTTTTGCACTACATATTAAACTTTGTGCCTTTATTGATCTTCTTGTATAATATATGTCATTTTTTGTACTTCAGTTTTTTGTACTCCTTTTTTTGCTGCCCAATTTATTTATATTTTTTTTGGTTATATATAATATGTATTTCTGAGATCTTTCCGTTTTTTAACACACTCTCTACACATCCAGATATACCCCCATTTTTTTCCTTATGTCAAAATGCCCCTTTTTTTTATCAAGTTCAGTGGATGGCATTCTGTTTCTGTCAAACAAATGTTTTTTATGTGTGTGTGGTGTGTCTCCTTCCCCTCCCCACCCCCTTTTTTCTTCCATTAGACTAATAGTATGGCTGTACGTGATTAGAAGGAGTGACTTTCCCCCTTGTCCATTTTTCAACCAATGAAATGGGTAGAGGCGTGTCTTCTGGGCGGTTCCCCCTCCGTGACTCCCTTCGGCTGCTTAATATGCCGGCTATGCGATCAGCTGTTTGGAGTTTCGTACAGGTATCCGACATCACCGCCCTGCTTATTTTAATTCATCTTATCAAATTTAGATGTGTCATTTATTGCACTTTCGCAAGCATCTTTGCCTTATTTAAAGATTAATTTCACACATATCCTCTATACAGACATTTGGAGGAGATGCTTTTTCCTGCTTGAAAAAGGACTTTCCGAAACGCGTTGCATAGAAACATAGACACATAGAAACATAGAATATGTCGGCAGATAAGAACCATTCGGTCCATCTAGTCTGCCCAATTTTTTTTTTGAGTACTTTTATTAGTCCCCTGTTCCCGGTCTTATAGCTAGGATAGCCTTGTGTCTATCCCACGCATGCTTAAAATCCTTGACTGTGTTTACCTCTACCACTTCTGCTGGAAGGCTATTCCATACATCCACTACCCTCTCAGTAAAGTAATATTGCACTTTATATCCTCTTCAAATTTTCCCAGCCGGATCTTTTTGTCTGTTAAAAGGTATATATATATATGTGTTGTTTTATTTATTCCTTTTTTTTACATTTCTCATTATTGAACGTTGAGTTCTATTTTATTTTATTCATATGCGCTTTCCTTAGGAACAAATACTATTTCCTAGTTGCTATGCTCTATTCCTTTGACATGTGTATATGTGCATATTAATTACTGTTTTACTGTAAATTAAACAATTTTGTATTTTTCACATTATTTGTGTTTGTTTATTATTTATATATCTATTTTTAGTGCGGTCAACATTTCTATTCATTTTATTAACTGTGGAATAGGTGATGAGATAATAGGAGATCATCGTCAAATCTCTTAAATTGTCCCTCAAAACTCACCTTTTCACTATCTATCGGTCCATCCCAGACCCCCATACCCTAGCTGCAACCATGCTTTCATGCCTTTTTGAACACTTATTTCCTGTTTCCTGTCTAATTCCTCTAGATTGTAAGCCTGTGAGCTAAGCACTCTCTATGCTCTGCGTATCAGTTTGTTCATGTTCATCTAATTGCCTTTAAGTTCTATTGCAAGTGCTGGGTAAATTCTTGGCGTTATATAAATACACGTTAATGCAAGGTAATGAGAGGAGCGAGATAACCTAATCCTATTGTGTGACCTGAAAATTGGCTTATTTGCTTCCCATGTTATTAACTGGATAAGCTTGCTGCACCATTTATATCTGAATTAGCTTCATAATGTATACCGGTGTCACTGAATGTTAAATGTAAATTATAAGCAACAATATGTAAAGCATGATCACCTTTATTAAATGTATCTTGTTTCTTGTTGTTAGCCTTTGACACCTGCAATTACGTGTGCATGGAAAAAATATCAAGACATTGAGGTTTTCTTTTAGTTTCTTAAAAAGATATCAGCTGGTGTAGCTTGGGTATTTGTACTGCATGTTACAAATAAATACATGCACACATTGCATACACACCAGAGTACATTATACTGCTGTAGATGGCATGTGGGAGTTTCTACCACTGAGAGTGGGAAAAACAACTGGAGTTTGTCAGTTATGGGCCATTTTCATTACTCAGAGATACAATGGTTTAGCTAAAGGAAGAGTGTTTCTGAACCTGCTAAATGATAGATGTGTGTCTTAGCAGATGCACCAGTCAAAGTTTTAAGAAATTGAAGGCTGTTTTCTACTTATATGCTGAATACACCATGTGTAGTGTGACCACTATGTTCCTTATGTAGATTAAGGCTCTTGTCATGCTCTTCAATCTACCTGTGAGACTAGGAGTTGCACAGTAGACATGTGCATTCGTTTTCGGACTAATGCATTTTCGGACGAAAATAGCATTTTCGGACGAAAATAGCATTTTCGTCCATTCGTCCGAAAAACGAATAACGAAAATTTTAACTAACAAAATCCAAATGAACGAATGGTTAATAAACGAAAATCATTCGTTCATTCGTCCATTCGTCCATTCATGCTATTGGCATTCTAAACCGAAATAGAGTCGGTTTATACAATACCAAAAGCATTGTACTACATTCCATAAACCGACATGAATGACTTTCGGTTTATGGAATGCATGTAATGCTATTGGCTTCCTATAAACCGAAATTGAGTTCCCATTCATACGAATAGGTCAATTGACCTATTCGTATGAATGGGGACTCTTTTGGTTTATAGAAAGCCAATAGCATTGCATGTATTCTATAAGCCGAAAGTCTTTAAAACAAACGACGTTCGGTTTATAGAATACATGTAATGCTATTGCTGTTCTATAAGCCGAAAGACTTTCGGCTTATAGAACAGCAATAGCATTACATGTATTCTATAAACCGAACGTCGTTCGTTTTAAAGACTTTCGGCTTTTAGAATACTATTGGCATTCTATAAACCTAACTAGAGTCCCTCCTCATTCATAAGAATTTCTTATGAATGGGGACTCGACTCTAGTTCGGTTTATAGAAAGCCAATAGTATTCTATAAGCCGAAAGTCTTTAAAACTAACGACGTTCGGTTTATAGAATACATGTAATGCTATTGCTATTCTATAAACCGAACGACTTTCGGTTTATAGAATAGCCATAGGATTACATGTATTACATAGGCCGAAAGTCTATAAACCGAAAGTCGTTCGGTTTATAGGCTGTCGGCATTTAACTATACGGAGACAGAGTCTCCATTCATAAAATTATAAATGGAGACTTTGTCTCCGTATAGTTAAAAGCCGACAGCCTATAAACCGAACATTCGGTTTATAGGCTGTGGGCATTTAACTATAGGGAGACAGAGTCTCCATTCATAAAATTATAAATGGAGACTTTGTCTCCGTATAGTTAAAAGCCGGCATTTAACTATACGGAGACAGAGTCTCCATTCATAAAATTATAAATGGAGACTTTGTCTCCGTATAGTTAAAAGCCGGCATTTAACTATACGGAGACAGAGTCCCATTCATAAAATTATGAATGGAGACTTTGTCTCCGTGTTGTAAAATGCCCACAGCCTATAAACCGAACGTTCGGTTTATAGTCTGTCGGCTTATGGAATACATGAATTCCTATTGCTATTCTATAAACCGAACGTTCGGTTTATAGAATAGCCATAGGATTACATGTATTACGTAAGCCGAAAGTCTATAAACCGATCGTTCGGTTTATAGGCTTTCGGCATTTTACTACACGGAGACAAAGTCTCCATTCACAATTTTATGAATGGAGACTCTGTCTCTGCATAGTTAAATGCCGGCTTTCGGTTTATAGACTTTCGGCTTATGGAATACATGTAATCCTATGGCTATTCTATAAACCGAACGTTCGGTTTATAGAATAGCAATAGGAATACATGTATTCCATAAGCCGACAGCCTATAAACCGAACGTTCGGTTTATAGGCTGTGGGCATTTTACTACACGGAGACAGAGTCTCCATTCATAAAATTATGAAGTTCGGTTTATAGAAAGCCAATAGTATTACATTGTATTCTATAAAACGAACGAATAATAATGAACGAAATGAAAATAATGAACGAATTTCGTATGAAACGAATGCATTAATGAACGAAATTAGTTTTAGACTAAATAAATAACATTTTCGTCCGAATGGACGAAAACGAAACGAAAATTTTAGTTTTGCACATGTCTACTGCACAGTCTCTGGAACCCACTTCAGAGCATCCATTTCTCTTCCTCGCTCTAAATCTTCAAAAAGTCCCTCACATCTCACCTCTTTAAAGACATTTCATCCCACTGGAACATCCACTGTGTAAGTATTGAATCCAGCATAGTTTCTTTTTGGAAATAAACTAATGAAAACGATTTGGGAGTAGTTGTAGACAATAGACAATTAGCAGTAGTGCACAGTGCCAGCTGGCAGCTACAAAGGGCAATAAAATATTTGGGATTTAAAGGGGTATTGACTTAAAGGAAGATATTATTCTGCATCTTTACAGACCCATGGTAAGACACCACCTTGAATATGCGGTTAAATTCTGGACGCCTTTTTAAATAAAAGACATTACGGACTAGAGAAAGTGCAGAGGGCTACAAAACTAATAAGGGGAATGGAAAGGTTTAGTTTTGAAGAAAGGCTGGAAAAGTTAAATGTGTACATGCTAGATAAATGGCAGCTTAGATGGGATATGATAATGTTATATAAATAGAAACATAGAAACATAGAAACATAGAATGTGTCGGCAGATAAGAACCATTCGGTCCATCTAGTCTGCCTAATTTTTTTTGAGTACTTTTATTAGTCCCCCGTTCCTGGTCTAATAGCTAGGATAGCCTTGTGTCTATCCCACGCATGCTTAAAATCCTTGACTGTGTTTACCTCTACCACTTCTGCTGGAAGGCTATTCCATACATCCACTACCCTCTCAGTAAAGTAATACTTCCTGATATTACTTTTAAATCTTTGCCCCTCTAATTTAAGACTATTGTCGTGAAGGGGATAAAAGCAACCTGGATACTTTTTTAATGAGCCAGAGAATAGAGGGCTATGCATGTTAGTAAAGATATTGATATTTTAGTACTCCAAGGAGAAATCTGGATTTTTTTTTATTTGCCTTCTTTTGGATCAACAGCGGTAAAGAAGGAAAAGGGTTGAATTGATGAACGCAAGTCTTCTTTCAATTTTAACTACTATGCAACTATGTAAGTTCCATATGACTCCCAAAGCACTTTTACTGCCACCCCCTTACCCTCTTTCCTTTTCATTCACCTAATGTGTCTTCTGTCTTCCTCTCCTTCTTGATAGTAAGCTACCGAGCAGGGCTCCCTACCAAATTTAGAAATCTGTCTTGATTTGTCTTAACATTCTCTGTACAAATTGCATTTCTGGCACTATATACATATACGTTTATGTAATTTAATATATGTGGCTCCACAATAAAAGTATTTTCATAGTATTAGACCACACACACTGTTCTTAGATTTGTAAGAGCAATGCCAACTCTCTAGGTTACCAGATCATGGGAGGTAGAAGGGTTTCTGGGATAGCTAGTTAGAGACTGCAAGAGTCAGTCTGGTTAAGGAGAGCATACTAATTAAGAGAAAGTATGTGCAAGTTAGTGTATTGGAGTATCTAGTAATTGGAGATCCTTCAGATGAAGGCCCATGGAGAAGGACTTGTAATTTAATGCATACGTTTCCTTTTTGTTTTCTATTGTTTCTTATTTGTTTTTTATTTTATAACCTGAAACTATAAATCAATATATATACAGTCTTTGTGTTTTTTCACAGAATTCTCAAGGAAATCACCATATAGGTGTCATAGCCTATAAGAGGAAATCAGGGATGTGCCTTGTTGCAGGGGTTATTGAGGAGTCTGTCTGTACTCCACAATTCCTGTTACAGGATCAGACAGGGCATGAGACTGGAAGCCCTCAGGCAAGCCATGAGACTAGAAGCTTTCAGCCAGGCATGAGACTGGAAGCCCTTAGGCAGGGGATGAGTCTAGAAACCTTCAAGCAGGGCATGAGACTGGAAGCCTTAAGGCAGGGAACAAGACTGAAAGCCCCCAGGCAGGACATGACACTGGAATCCCTCAGATATGGCAGAGGGTGGAAGCCCTCAGGTAGGCCACAAGATAGGATGCCCACAGGCAGGGAACGAAACTGGAAGATCACAGGAAGGATATTAGACTGGAAGTCTACTTGCAGGGCACAAGACTGGAAGTCCTTTGGCAAAGCACAATGCAACAATGCTCCTGAGAGACACTCTGGAACTTTTCAGGTGGTTGAGCCCTAAGTTAGGGGTCCCAGATCCTGCATAAGAATACTAGAGAGGAGCAGCAACAGATCTGGAAAGAATTTCAGGGAGCAAAACAGAGCCGATATGAATCAAAAAGCTGAAACCCAAATAGATATAAATACAAAGGCACCAACAGAGAGAAGAAGATTTAGAAAAACAAGTATAGCGGCCATTAGAGGTTAATGGCTGTTCCCATTAAGTGGGAAACAGCCATAAAACCTTCAAATACCATACAGGAGCCAGGAAAAGGGTAGACATGTAACAGTAGGAGGATTATAATGTTTTACAGAGTAAATGCCTGTCTGGATCTGGTGCAAATAATCATTTGGATCTTGTATCATACATTCCTGTGAGGGACCTATTAGATAATAGAGAGCTCATAAGTAGCGTGAGAAATATAAAAAAATAGGGGGAGCACTATTAAAATACTTAATTTTTAGGAAGGACACTTTTTCATGCCAAGGGCAATATGGCATCTTTATAGCTCTATGACAGGGACAAAGTATTCTCTTAAAATCACTAAGGATAAATAGCATATCTTCAAACTAAGTAGAAAATACACATCTGCATATTCCATTGAGAAACAAATATCAAAGATGCAAATTAAAACCAGTATAGCTTAGCAGAAAGGTTACTCAGGAAATAAAAAGATAGAATATGGCATTTAAAGTATATAAGTCTGGTGGATCAACAGCATCATTTATAAAATACAAAAATGTAAAACCTGCAAAATGGCAATTCACTTACCTATCTTAGAAAAGCTGATAACTGGTGACAGAATTAATAATAGTAATAATAATAATAATAATGAAAATACAGTTTTAAGCACTATACTTAAATGCCAAGAAAACAAAGAACAAGACAGAATGTTGATCTATTGAAAGCTGAGGCTGGTTGGTAAAAATCAAGAAAACAACATCATGGGCAGAGTTTTATTAAGATACCATTATACGAAACTTACAATTGCTCAATTTTTACATTCCAGCAGATGATATCTCTGTTCCGCTGAAGACATCTACTGATGATAATTTTATAAGCAGTTTTGAAATGTTTTACACTCTGTGAAAATAACAACATATTTGAGAATAATACTCCACATGATAACGTACATATACAATCATAAAAACCTATAGACAGCTGTTCACACACTCCTAAAAGATAATAAAACAGAATAATATGCAAATCTAAGGGTACTCATCAGCAGAAGAGGACTGGAAACTTTTGGCTGCGGAGAGTAAAAACAATTTAGTGGTCCATGGTGCAACTTTATCAGCCCACCATGTATCATCAGAGATTTACACAAATAGACAAGCAAGGTAGGTGTGTTGGCAGATTAAGTACATAGATTAATAAGCATTAACATTGTGTTAAAATATGGCACACTATTTAACCTACACATATGAATACAGCCTTAGTTAAATTTATCTATAAGTACTGCTTATCTTTTATTATTTTAAACAGATATAAAGCTAATTGGAAGTACCTATGATTCACTGGTTTTAATTGGAATGCAACATTTACCTTTGTGTATCTACGAAAAATCTAAATGTGCACATCATTTAGGTATACATGTTGCACTATTGTGTATTGTCTTTTATTTGTTTTCCTACATGTTGTCCTGTGGCTTTAAATTATCCACACATAGATTAATAGACAGACAATTGGATAGAAGGATAGACAGTGTCATGCTCTGGGGCAATTCAAATTGAAAAGTGGCGCAGTATGAGTACACTGATCCATTTGCTGTTTTTTTGATAATGTTTAATGTCTGTAATGTTTTACAGACATTAAAAACATGAGATGAATCAAAAAAGAAACAGAAATTTAAAAATAACAGAAACTTGCCCGGCTTCCTGGAATTATAGTGAAACATATACAGTACGTAACTTATAGCACATAACTAGTAATACAGTAGTATTATTAATGGTAACATATGTCTGTCTTTGTACAGTGGTGAAAGTAAGA
Source organism: Pelodytes ibericus (assembly GCA_036172795.1). NCBI lineage: Eukaryota > Metazoa > Chordata > Amphibia > Anura > Pelodytidae > Pelodytes > Pelodytes ibericus. Next base: position 27,813,199 of record CM069866.1, read on the forward strand.
ATAGTATTGATATGAATGTTTAAAGATGATAGAAATCTGAGGTTTAGAGAGCAAAGAATAAAAAAAAACCACTAATAAAAAGGAAGATAGGAGAAGAGAAAGGTAAGAGAGAAAAGGAAAGTTATGTGTATGTATTTAATATATGTAATTAGGTTGGTGGGTTAGATGTAGGATGAAATTGTTTTGCATTATTGATTCGAAGGTGATCAAATTTTCTTAAATATATTTCTCAAAATCATAATTACATTGTAGTTAAGCTGATGTTATTCTTTAAAAAAATAAGAACATTTCTAAATGAACCTAAACTTTTGAATGGTTGTATATGTAACTAATTCTTTTTTTAAAAATAGGGAGTGGGATCTTGCTATTTATCTCAACATTCCAACCCAAGTGAATGCGTTTGTGGTAGGAAGGGACTCTGGATTTTAAGGGATCCACACTTTTTGTGGAAAAAAGATTATTGTGTGATGTTGATTCTTTCATGGCATAGGCTTGGAAGTCAGCAATGTTTTTTGGTTTCCTCTGTGCTGTCCTTTTGATATATGTGTAATATACAATACAAAATAGTGCAGGTGTGGGTTAATCAGATGCCATTTTTTTCCTAATGCAAAAATAACCTTTCAGAATAAAAAAACAGTATAAGCAAAGGTTTTATCAACAGAATATTTATTTTTGCATATGTAATATTGTAAGCTGTTGCATTAGTGATGATAAGAGGAATATAACTTTTGCATATTTCTATATAATTCAACTTGCTAGCAGCAGTATGCTAATCCACTGATGTGCAGAGTTGCAATCTTATAATGTTTATTAGCCACATCACCTAAATAAGACTGCGTGGAGCAAGTGGTTAGCATTTTTAGCAGACTTTTTGACAGTCAGCAGATATAACTTGAGTACTGATATCTCAAACAAAAATCCCCTAGGGCCTCATGTATTGTAAGCACAGCCAGGGGCACACAAGCAATTATTTATTTCATTATCATTCACATGCTAAGTGCTGCTTTAAATGGCATCTCCTGAGCTACTTAAGGACCTCCACGAAAATGCTGTGCTTGCATCAGTAAAAATATTGCAATAATAAGGAGTTTGCTTAATAAAAGCTGGGTTGTGGGTGAGATGAACAATTCATTTCTTCGACTCAACTATGCGGGGCCAAACATCATGAGTTACTCCTACAAGAAGAGCTCACCTGGTCATGCCTAGTTTAATTTCTAAAAACACTCCCTTTTTTAATAGTGCCTTATGTACAGCCAACTATGTTGTTCTTGCTGCAGAAACTCAACAGGTTTATCTCTGCACAATACACTGTTAAATCCGTGAGAGCGAATGTTCATCTTACATTCCCTTACATTTTAGCGAATAGAAACCTAAGTACCCAACATAGAGGTCTATTCCCCAAAAAGTGAACTGCAAGTGCCATGTGAAATTCAAAAAATAAACAGAAATGGAGTTGTTAAAATATGCAAGCTGAAGAACTTTTAAAACACAGTGATTATATTTAGATTTATTGCCTTAGGTCATGTAGCTTGTTGTTTATGACAGTGCCCAGAATGAACATGAAATTTGGAATTTCCACATTCTGGAACATTCAACCCCAGACAATCAAATCTGCTCCATCACTAAGGAAATGTTTTTGGGGAAAACTTGACATACCTCTTTGAATATGCATTCAGTTAGTTCATCTGACTAAAAAGCTCAGTTTTAAAAAAAAAATATCTTAAAAACAAATTCAAAGGGTATTATTATTTCACTGAAGTGAAATCCCTCATACCCCCGCAAGTCTACAAATACACAATCTGTTCATGTAACCAGGTATATGATGATCGATCTCCTGTTATACTTTTCTCTTCTGCAGCTCTTCTGAATTTCAGGTAGTAATAATTATCTTTGTGACTAATGACAGCTTTATAATTAGAAAATACAAGGAAAAAAAAAAAAACATACAACTTACAGTCTTAAAGAATGACAAATCTGCAAAATGACTGAAGAATGCACAGTCCTCCCAGGGCTTAGTCATCGCCTTGGCAACACTAAATGTTTGAAACATTTGAATATACTTGTACCTGTCTGACTTTTGCAAGATGTCAGTTATCTCCATTAAACCTGTTCATCAGGCCCTTTGCTCTTGGAAGAGGTTGCCATTTTATATGTGCCCTGTGATTGTGTGACTTCCACTGAGAGAAGTCTGAATATCCAGCTTCATTTCTGATGCTCACCCCAGAGTATTAAGCATATTTAATAGTGTACTCAATAAATTAATTCACATCCAGCAGTACAAGCAAAGAGATAACTTTCTCAGCAAAAAAAAAAAAAAAAAGCGGAAGTTTTATTTTCTCTTTATCACCTACTTTTACGTCTCTGCAGCGCTCTCATTCCTTCAAAACTGGAACTCACCCAATCATGCCCATAAAATGCCCATAAAGTAATAAAAGTCGCCGTCAGAGCAGTTCTCTGTGGATCCCGGTGTCATCTGTCTGCAGTTAGCGATAATGTAATATCACATGAAAATGAGGTGAAAAGAGAGCCTGTGATTTTTGTGTATATATCCAGCAGTGTGGCTCCACTGAGCTTTACATGGGAGAGGAGAGATTACTGCCGATGTGCTCAAGAAAAAGGTTTTGTGTGTTTATCGATTTGACAAATATGACAAAACATGTATTTAATAGTTTTTTTTTAAAACAGCTACAGATGTAGCATTCCTTAACTGGCAGTTTGTGGAGTTACTCTTTTAAACTAATGTGACCCCTGAACTGTGTTTCATAATGTCTTTCCAAATTCAGTAAAGCAATTATGTTACTGGTGCTTAATTGCTGTTTTACATGTCCAGTATGCAATAAGCTAAACCCTGTATATTGTAACATAATCGCCGGGACTGCTATCGCCGCTCTGTCTGCAACACTCCAAGAGCAATACTGTCTCCACTTTACTTTCCAATATTATTTTGCATTGATTCACTCTGGATGCTAGTCCCCTGTATGAAATATAATTGGTTGCGTAGATATTTCCACTCTCTGCCTCTAGGGGCTGCTGTATCTGGCTCCATAATATCCTGTGCTGACAGCTTGTTTTTCCTTGAATTTACTCACCTACCTTTTCAACCCTATGCTAGACTCTGTGGAATGCATTTTCTGAGAATTTCTAACCTGCCCAAACCCAGTTTCAGTTACCAATCAGCCCAGTCTGAGCTACCATTTAGTCCTGAGCAATGCATTGTGGAATACAACCTGACCCCACATCGTTTCCATAGTTGCCAACATTGGCCATGTTTCCAGGGACACATATTTGTTCCACATGCTGCAGACAGAACATGCAAAGTGCAGCCCGGCAGTATGTTGGATGGATATACGCACAGACACAGTCCAATTAATTAATCAGGGAGGAGATCTCATAGGACCTACCATGATTAATTAATTGGATCTGTATGTGCGTATATCCATCCTACATACTGCCGGTCTACACTTTGCATGCTCTGTCTGCAGCATGTGAACACATATGTGTCCCTGGAAACATGGCCAATGTTGGCAACTATGCATTTCCTACACCAAGTCTCCCTAAATCCTATCCTGGGTTGTGACATGTCTCTACTGTTTCTTGAGTGAGACTTACTCCTTTTGCTTTACATTCCTTCCAATTCCAGTGTAGTACTGTCCCAGGAAATGTTTCTGGTCCCACATAAGCTCAGTTACTCATGGTTGACACTCAGTGTGTCAGCAGTGTGTTAGCTTAGCTGCTCACTTATTTTAAATCTTTGCAATTACTGTTATAATTGGTGGAGATATAATTTGAGAAAAATTTTTTTTGCATTTTTGTGATGAATTCCAAGGCAGTTACATTAAAATCTGTTCTTTAAGTTGCTGAATACTGTATTAAAGGTCAACACAACACGAATGTTATTTTTTATACTATGTATCTTTATTTGGATTTATTAGGTTAGAACTTATCTTCTAAATATTACATTGTGTCAATGTGTCATTTATCAAATTGTTTAACAAATTATAGAATTTAACAGAATTATTTACAAACTATATGATATCAGATATACAACTTAATATTAATAAAAGGAAAAAAACCTCTAATACATGAAAGAGAGGTTCGTAATTAAAAAATTAAAAAACTTAGCTTAATCAATAATTAGATGATATTAGTATTGAAACACAAAATGAATAAATAGTATTACGGCCTACTGATTAATACAAAGCTAGTAACTACTTTATCCCAACAACTTGCGGACAACTTCAACTAGCAGGTAATACTGTTTTTTAATATGACTGTTAGAATAACTGGTTATATTTTACTTTGCTGTCCTTTTAATAATGTTATTATGTTAACACATTAACACTGTTTATTTAGGCTGTTACATTCCTATCTGATAGGAGGGCCTTTGATCCCATCAAACCATGTTTATAAAATGTCAGTCAGAAACAGCACAGGAAACTAAAACACTACTGTATAACACATAAAAGCATGCATTTATATACAGAACTGAAATAAATAATAATAGGAAAGAAAAATGTTTCTATGCAAACCATTCACCATGACTCACCTTAAATGTGGGATCCAGGTTTTGTCATTGGTTCAGTAAAAAAAATAAAAAAAACATTAAGGACCAGAAACAATGGATTCAAAAACTAATAAAAAGAAAACATTTTTATTCTAAATATCTTTATGTAAAAGAGATGTTGGAAGGATATAATGTCTTTATTCAAAAACATGCAGGGCCAGTACAATGACTGTATTCTGTTCACGGAAAATCAAGTTCATCCATTGAGATTAAAATAGAGGCAGCTTCCCTCACATAAGAGAAGCACAGAGAAGATGCTCAGAGAAGCACAGAGAAGAAGTTGGCTAAAGAGATTGTGAAACATCATACCTTACATTTCTTTAATCTAGTGTTTTCCATACTTATTATGCTGAAACTTATGACACCAGGGATTGGCAAAGTGGCCGTAATCAGACACCTGTGTCCAAGGCAAGGTCTGTGAAGGTCCACAAAACATCATTAAATTGTCTTTCCCCAAATCTGGTGCAGGTACCTGTAGAGTCACGCAACCTCACATGACATCATGTAGCCTCAACCCCTATTGACTAGCCCCTGTTGCATTCTGGGACTTGGTCCCATGAATGATGGCAATATCCTACAGGTATTTTTCTTTCCAACAGTCCCACGTCAAGGGACACAGTTCCTTTTTATGCGGTCTAATTTGTCTGAACACACGCAGAATTACTGACCACCACCAATGCATGTACAGTGGTTAATCAGCACATCAGTTAGAATGCAATGCTGCATGCCAGCAGTGCTGTATTTACCGCGAGGCATCCTAGGCGGATGCCTAGGGCGGCAAATTTTGGGGGGCGGCAGCGCCCCCCAGCACTGAAAAAAAAAAAAAAATTAAAAAAAAAAAAAAAAGACCGCGCTTGCAGGCAGAGACGGAGGTGACAGGGGATCGGAAGATCCCCCCTCACCATTGCTCTGCCTGCCAGGCTGCACGGGGAGCCGAACAGGCAGCACAGAGAAACCTCCGTGCTGCCCGTTCGGCTCCCCGTGCAGTGTGCCGACACGGAAGTGCCGACAGTCACGTGACGGGCGCGCTGACGTCATACGCGCGCCCGGTCACGTGACCTGTCGGCACAATCGCCGGGAAGCCGAACAGGCAGCATGGAGGGACCATGCTGCCTGCCACCAGGGAAAGGTAAGTGTGTGTGATGGGAGACTGTGTGTGTGTGTGTGTGTGTGTGTGTGTGTGTGACTGAGTGTGATGGGAGTCAGAGTGTGTGTGATGGGAGTCAGAGTGTGTGTGATGGGAGACAGTGTGTGTGACTGAGTGTGATGGGAGTCAGAGTGTGTGTTATAGGAGACAGTGTGTGTTACTGAGTGTGATGGGAGTCAGAGTGTGTGTGATGGGAGACAGTGTGTGTGACTGAGTGTGATGGGAGTCAGAGTGTGTGTGACTGAGTGATGGGAGTAGGAGTGTGTGACTGAGTGTGATGGGAGTAGGAGTGTGTGACGGGAGTAGGAGTGTGTGACTGAGTGTGATGGGAGTGTGTGTGTGATGGGAGTATGAGCTTGATGTGAGTCTGAATGATGGGGCATGTCTTAGGTGTGTAACGTGGGTGTGCAGCTTGGGTAGGGGGGTGCCCGGATTTTGTCTGCCTAGGGCAGCACAAAATCAAGATACACCACTGCATGCCAGTACTACTAGAATGCATGTGCTGTCATGTCTCTCTGCAGGCCACACTCCTAGTGTGCTGGGTTTCCTGACCAGAATGTTGGGAAGTATGCTACAGGAGTAGACTGTTGAATTTGTACATATTTATATGGAGGTTTATCCATATATGTCTATTCACCAGAAGGTGATTTGCAGTTGAGCTGAGGTGAGTTCAGGTGAGATGAACATTTCATCTCACCATTTTAACTATATATTGTACAGGGACAAACCTGGTGAAATTCCCCCACTAAACAAACTCACCTGGATTGTCCCTGCACAATGTATAGCTACACTGGTGACATTAACCCCTTAGTGACCGAGTGCTAGGCTGCATTTGATGTGCCTTGAAGACCAGAGTTCCATTATTTTTGTCAAATGTTTACTGAACTGTGAATTTCTTTATTTGTGTTCATACACCCACACAAATTATATATCATTTTTTAAAGGACAGATAGGGCTTTCATTTGATACTATTATTTTCATCATATGATATCATTTACTATTAAAAAATATATAAAATATTATGAAAATATGCCATAAAAAACACTTTTTCTAACTTTGACCTGATTTTTTTTTTTTACACAATTACTAATGGTAAAAAAGACCCATCTATATATTTCTACTATTTGTCCTGAGTTTAGTAATATCAATGTTTCCTTGTTTGTCTATGTTTTATTTCACGTAATAGGGCAATAAAACATATTAGGGTTTTTTTGGTTTTCTAACCATTTTCTTCTACAGTGATTTTTTAACCCGAACCCTAAATTTACCTCAACTCTAAATTTACTCTAACCGTAAATCTACCCCCACCCCTTAATCTAACCCTTGTAATCATCCGAACCCCCCTTTAACCCTAATTATGACCCTATTTATGACCCTAACCCTAGATCTAGGTTCAGTAGATCAAGGGTTAGCTTTTTCCATTTATTTATTTAATTTATTTAATTAATTTTCTATTTTTAACTGTAATATACTTAACTGCCTGTAGGGGCAGTCAAGTAGTGGTTTCAGAGCGGCGGAAGAGATTTTTTTTCTCGCTCTCCTCTGGGCACGCTGTATTGGAGGAGCATGCTCCTCCGATACAGCACCCACCCGCGATCACCGGGTGATCACCGGGCCCAGGGTGGCGCAGAATGTGTTGCATGATACCTCGATAGAGGCATCATTGCAACACTTTAACACACATAGGCAGTGATCAGCTTTCACTGTCTATGTGTGTAACGCGCATACGATCACATTCGCGGTGATCTGATGCGCGCGGGGGGGGGGGGGGCGAGGGGGGGGGGCTGAAGGCACTCTCAGAGGCTGATTCGGATCTGAAGCAGCCTCTGGGAATAGCTACAGACATGTAGTGTTGCGTTAAGTAGCGCAACACTACATGTAAACGGAGGACGTATATAGGAATTATGAATGTAGAATTACATGTATTCTATAACACCCATTCATAAGAATTATGAATGGGTTCATAGAAAGGCACTACTACTGTTCGTTTTCTATAAGCCGAAAGTCTATAAACCAAAGGTCGTTCGGTTTATAGACTTTCGGTTTATAGAATACATAGAATTACATGTAATTCTATGTATTCTATAAACCGAAAGTCTATGAACCGAAAGACCTTCGGTTTATAGACTTTCGGCTTATAGAAAACGAACAGTAGTAGTGCCTTTCTATGAATCCATTCATAATTCTTATGAATGGGTGTTATAGAATACATGTAATTCTATGTATTCTATAAACCAAAAGTCTATAAACCGAACGACCTTCGGTTTATAGACTTTCGGCTTATAGAATACATGTAGTACAATTGCCTTTCTATGAACCGAACGAGAGCCCCATTCATAAGACTTTCACTACACACTACTACTTCATAAGTGGCTTTCACTACACAGAGACAGAGTCTCCATTCATTTTATGAATGGAGACTCTGTCTCTGTGTAGTGAAAGCCAATTTTACTATTACATTCATTACAAATGCCGAAAGTCTATAAACCGAACGTTCGGTTTATAGACTTCCGGCTTATGGAATACATATAATCGTATTGCTATTCTATAAACCGAACGTTCGGTTTTAGAATAGCAATAGGATTACATGTATTCCATAAGCCGAAAGTCTATAAACCGAACGACCTTCGGTTTATAGACTTTCGGCTTATGGATTACATGTAATACTATGGGCTTTCTATAAACCAAACTAGAGTTTCCATTCATAAAAATGTATGAATGGGGACTCTGTTTCGGTTTATAGAAAGCTAAGAAGTTGAACGAATGAACGAATGGTTTAATATAAACGAAAATCATTCGTCCATTCGTGCTATAGTATTGGCATTACTATAAACCGAAATAGAGTTGGTTTATAGAATGCCAATAGACTTACATGCATTCCATAAACCGAAAGTCGTACATTATGTCGGTTTATGGAATGTAGTGTACTATGATATTGTATTCTATAAACCGACTCTATTTCGGCTTATAGAATGCCAATAGTACTACGAATGGACGAATGAATGAATGATTTTCGTTTATTAACCATTCGTTAATTCGGCTTTCGTTAGCTTAGCATTTTCGTTATTCGTTTTTCGGACGAATGAACGAAAATGCTATTTTCGGACGAAAATGCATTCGTCCGAAAACGAATGCACATGTCTAGTGTGGACTGTGCTTGATTGGAGTCAATTTGTTCCTACAAAATTATGCAAGAACTATGCAACGGAGGTGGTTATGGACTTTGATATTCAAGCAGGTTGAATGCATTTGGGAGTTTTGTATTTTCCTGGAGAGCACTGCATTTTCCTCCTATACAATTAATGAGAAAGCTTTGTTGATAAGACAGTGAATAGAAAGTGAATTGACTGCACCCTTAACTCTGTTGTGCACTACAGCATTTAAATCATTTTTCCTTCCTGTTGGTATGACTGAAAATAATGAAATTTTTTGAGTATGATAAATTGCACTTGTGAGTCCTTTGTAGAAATTAGTAATACAGAGAGATCTACAATTGATTAAGACTGATCCACTCAAAGTAACAGAGTGCACAAAGAGGCAAGACCTAAATACAATTTATTGAGATGGCTTCTGATGATAGTGTGTTGAATAAAGATTCAAAGAGTTAAAGTCCGTTCTTATATGCAATAGAAAACACTGATGGATAAAAAAGAGAAATATTTTAAATCTAAGTAGGTAAAACACTGAGATCTTTAATGATATTCTTAAATATAAAAAAGCAGTTTAGATAAAAGGGTGTTCATGATGGTTTTTGCCTTTAATAGAGAATAACCAGTGACTATTAAGTGTAATAAACAAACCCCTACTTATCATTGTCAATACCAAGTCTAAAAACAAAAGAGAACTAAGAGATCTTGAGGTAGATCTCCCCTCCCCCCCACCCACCCCCAATATTTGTAAAAATGCAGTTAAAAGCATTTTATTGGGAATTTTTTTATTCAATGCCCGCAGCTACCTTTATCCCCATCCACATAGATACACAGACAACTTGCAGGCTAAAAGGTTGCAGGTTTTTTTAAAAGGAAATAACTGAAACATAATTATCGGATTGTTAAGAATATAGCTGTATTTATCAAACTTTTAACATCCTAAAATCAATGTTATAAAAAATCAGTACTATAATAAGTACAAAATAAATAACCAGGTTATAAATGCATAACTGAAACACAAAGCGATAGTATGCCACCATATACCTCCTAGGTCACTAGATGGGGTCCCGGAAGATCTTACGCAGGCGTAATCCAGATGCTTGGGGTACTGGCTTGCCAGGGACTAGCCCATGGTAAGTCCCGCACAGCTAGCCACATAGCTACTGCTACCTGGGTTGGCCATACCCCAGATGACCAACCCCCAACACTGACGTCAGACCTTTGGAAAAACCTCTGCCACTGCCTATGTGTGTGACACCTTGCACACTATAGTCCCGCCACACTGCTACCGCCTTCTTAACACCTGACTGAATAGCCAGGTTCTGGAGGTCCAGCCCAATCGGGGTCAAGTGCACCTCGTCTCTTCTGTAAAGAGAGGCATCAGATCCATCCAGCTTTTGGTGTTTAACTACAACACCACCATTGTAGGCCACAAATCTGGCAATTGTGCTGTTCAGTATCCTCCGTGCCCTCTCAACCCCTGAAGGTGAATGGGCCCCACGTCAATTTGTGTATAACCCCTCCTACAGCCACGTAATGCTTGGCGAAACAAGAAATTCTTTGTCAGGGCCCTCCTGCCAGTAAACTTAAAGAAAGCAGCAATAGCCAACATATTCCTGATATGATACGCGGTCAGCAAACAACTGACCAATAAACCACAGAAGAGTTGAGCGTACACCTTAAGGAGTATGTGGTTCACCTGCCGCCTGCAGGAACGAAAGCCACCTATCTCACACTTTACTGTACCAGGTGGCAGGCACCATGGACCAATGTAATAACATCAGCACTTGTCTCCTGCCAACTTCCATATCTAGTCTGGAAAATAAGTGGCGTCCTTGTACACCCTGGGGGCCAGTTGCCAAAAATTATCCCATTGCTGAAGGGAGAGAGAATCGGCAATGTCATTGCTGACCCCAGGGACATGGACCGCCTGCACTAGTAGGTTACGCTGCAAGCACAAATGTTCAAGCTGGCGCAGCAATCTAACCACCAAAAGGGATGAAGCAGAAATATTATTAATAATATAATATATACGATAAGTTGTTAGACCAAAACCTGACTTTCTTGTTTTCCAGCAGAGGACCCCATATAATAATGGAAACCACAATCGGAAAAAGCTCCAAGAAAGCCAGGCTTTTTTTTTAAGACCAGCACTCAGCAGGCCAATTACCAGAGCACCAACATTCCGCAAAGAAACAACCAATTACCAGAGCACCAACATTCCGCAAAGAAACAACCAATTACCAGAGCACCAACATTCCGCAATAATCCTGCATGCAAAGTTCAGTTTTCCCAGTAAAGATTGGAGCTGGTGCAGCTGGACCTTCCGCAATCCCCGAAACTTTATCAAGAGGAATTCCATAGCGACTGAGTCTATTTCAATCCCCAGAAATTTTATCATGGTGGATGGCCCCTCTGTTTTTCTGGAGACAAAGGCACCCCAAAGCGAGACACAACATGCTCAGTTGTCCGTAATAGGGTAAGGCACAAGGAAGAGTCAGGCGGGCTGATACACAAAAAAACATCCAAATAGTGGATCACTGATGCCGAGCCCGAATCCTCTTAAATGACCCACTCCATAAGTCCACATATATGCCGCCTTACCACTGACAACCAAGGAACAGAAAACAATCAGGGTGAACCAGGAGTAATCGGAAAGCTACTACTATATCGGTCTTAGCTAATAGCGCACCTCTTCCCAGGCTCCCACCGATTAATGCCACCATTCACCGACATGCCTCTAGGGATAGACAGGTGGTGAATGAGGCCATATTTTCCCACTCATTTTTGGGGACAAAACTTAATGGAGAAATCCAGAACCCCTCTAAAGGGGGGGGGGGGGGCAGGAACTTCTCCATAGAGACAATCAAGTAACAGTGAGGCCTGCGAGAGTGGAAATAGTAGAGTCGGAAGCTTGATAAAATAATGACTGTATGAGCCAATGACAGGGGTATTAGTGTAACATAGAGGCCTGCGAGAGTGGAAATAGTAGAGTCGGAAGCTTGATAAAATAATGACTGTATGAGCCAATGACAGGGGTTATAGTGTAACATCGACACGTCAGATTCATGACTGAGTAAGTCAAACCACAGAGGGAATACGGTAATACAGAAATGACAGTCACACAGGATTTATTGAGCAAAGGGGTGGAATTCTTTCAAAGTCCCACAGCATAATGAATTTAGTGTTGCCCGTAGTCGTAATGTTACATTGGGACATGGCGACAGGATTTATAGAGAGGACACTCTGAGCTGGCTGTGCCACTCAGCTCTGTGTTCATCTTTCTAGCTTCTGCCTCATTTCTCTCTCATCTTACTTATTCACACCCACTCGTCTTCTGAAACGAGCGCTTTCGTCTTTGCCTTGCTAATGTAGCCGGCTAATTGAACTCATCAACCAAAATCAACCAAGGAACTCGAAGAAAAAGGAAAGAAAGAAAACGAGTCTGAGAAAAGTGAGAAATAATTTCTACGTTCCATGCTAATTGGCAGTGATTTTAATGAGGTTCAGTAAAAGGTCTTAGTTAACTCTGTGTAGTTTGAGAACGCAGAATATGTGTTTTAGTGAGAAGGGAATGTAAATGTAAACACTGTTCTGCATTTTTGACTTGTTTATATATGCACTACATATCTATATTGTATGTGGTGTATGTATGTGCAGTATTCACATACACGTTGTGACCGACAGCAAGGAATTGTGCTGGAGGGAGTCTATATATCTCCCCAGATTTTGAAAAGTTCCTACTTTGTGTAATTAGCCCCAGGGAAATGTGTTATGTTACACTTAATATAGCACTTTATGTATGTGTATGTGTGGGCCCTGGGGTGGAGCATTTGGAGAGTAGGATGGGTCAGTGCTCCACTTCACATTTTAGATGTTGTTTGGAACCTACTGGTGAGAAGTTACCTCACCTGAAAAGGCTTGCTGATTACAGGTGCTGCTAAGAACTCCCCTGCCAGAGGAGGGAGAGACTGTGTTTAATTTCTGTGAGTGGAAACAGAGAGCTGAAAACACTGAAACAGTAAGGTTGTGATTTATGGTTATGTTGGGAAATGGACAAGCCATCCAACCCAGCTAGCTTAGTATTTTTGTTTAGTTAGTGCTCAGAAGAGCAAGGATTTTGTTTTATATTTTGTTACAACCTGTTATACCTTACTGTGCATCTTGGAACCACAATAAAAGAAAATAAGTCTTTTTACCTCATCCAGCGTGTGAAGTGTGTCTGAAGCCTGAAAAGACTGGTACCAGGACAAGGTACCAAGGGAAAGGGGTACTTTTGTCACAACGTATATAACACTCTCTGCTAATGGCTACCAGATCACACAGTACAATCACTGCTATCTATCTGTGTCTGTGTGTTATAGGGTCTACTCAATAAAGATTGTATTGCAGGGAATTGAGGTAGGAATTTTAAACTTAAGGCCAAAGCAGAGTTCTTAAAGTTCTCCAATTCAGCTGCATTGGTCTAAAGTTTGAAATTCTCATCTCAATTCCCTGCACTTCTCTATTTATTGAGTAGACCCTATATTGTCTCTTCAGTACACAGTGAACTGTAGTAAACTGTACACATTAGACCAGGTACTTGAACAGGACACTTTCCAACTCACCCCATTTTTTCAGTGCTACTTTTAGGCCTACCTTTTGCAACTAAGTGGTGTGTTCACATAAAAAACTATGGTAAACTGACAAGTGAACTGCAGCTGAAATCAGGCATGTATTAGCTGAGTAGAAAAAATTATCCAGCTTACCCATCTTTCCAACTCAACTTTAATGCTTGGTTAAAGTTGTAGTTTACCTCAGTTAATTTGACAATTTATATTTTTTGAGACTAGACCTCCCCCACCTCACTTGTCTATATATATGGTTATATACATATATTTATATATATCCACACACATCTATACCTTAAATGAAATAAAATCACTTCCTGTTGTTTATTGTTATTTTGTCCAGAGGCCTGTATAATACATAACTGTGAATTACAGTCCTAGTGGAATAGCTAAAAAAACAAACAGTAACAACCTAATATAGTCAGTGAACAAACAATAAGCAGAGACACAATCACCACATCCAAGGCGGGGAACAGAATCCTAGATTACAAGGGTTAAAGAAGTGGCGTCTCTAGGGTGCGGTGATGCCGAGTTTCAAAGTGAGTGAGATTCCTCTGAGTTTGTTTTCCATCACTTTTATCTGGATTGACAGCGTGGAAACTGCCAATCTTCTCCCTTCATCCTCTCCTCAGTGGGGTAATCTTCAGGGTGCAGAAAGATGAAACTGGGGGCGCCTGCCTCCTCCTGTGGGAATTACAATCCCTCCATCCGCCTGCGCTGTGTGTTTTTCAATCCTTTGCTTACAAAGAGGAGATGATCTGCTCAGAGAGAGTCAGAGGAACATTAATAATTCATGGGTTCTACAGAAAGCGACCGCTAGCTCTTATCAGCAGATTATTCGGCCCAGAACAATCCCTGATTACATGTGTTTAGTGTGCCCTCCTATACCTCTTGCAAGCCCCCCTTTATAGGGCTCATTATTATTCATCTCCTGTTTTTCTCTATTGCAAAAAGGATAAGATGTAAACTTAACTGGTAGCCACATGCTTAACCCAGGAATGCCAATAAGTCGATTTGTTATTTAGCTCCTTTGATTTAATTACATTGGCATATTCTTGGCCATCTCACCATGACCTTGAGAGACGATACTTTACGTTTATCCGTCCTCCGTTTCCCATTTGTGAGTCTTTTCACCCACTGCACTAAACATGCTGGGGAATTAATATAATGCTGCTTTCTGTGTTTGCCAGTTGTTCCTCCAAGAAATAAAAATCCATTTTATAGGACAACTGTCGGAAAAAATTACAGAGCCTCAGTCAATCTAAGCATTGCATAAACTGTGAATCTAAAGAGGAAAAGGATCTATACATTGTGTTTCAAATACACAAAAAAAAAGAGAAATAAACTACTTTTCAATGGGAACTTCGCAATTTGCATATCAAGGCTCAAGGTGATGTCATACGCAGGAGACACAATGTACACATTAAAAACATATATTTATCTTATTTTGATACATTTTCCTGCAATTTTTCTAACACAGCTTACGGATCCTTTTTTATTCTCTATATTCCCAGTATGAGTAATGTGTAAGGTGACAGAGTCCCTCCAAGTTCTGTTTAATTAAAAGATTACATCAAGTATAGGCATTGTACTTCTTAATGAAAGAATACAAACTAAGGTACCTTACTGAGCCATTTTTTGCTTAGTAGTATAGTACTACCAGGGGCAGACTTAGGGTTGCCACCTTTTGTTCAGAAGAATACCGGCCTCGCTGCTGTCTCCATAGACTTAACATTGGCCTGAGGCCAATTTTTTTACCGGCCTGCCGGTAAAATACCGGCCAGGTGGCAACGCTAGCCAGACTTGATGTATAGAATCTTGAGCCAGATTGATCAGATCTTCCTTCATTGCAGGATGTCTTCCCTTTAATACAAGCATAGAGGGCTCAGTAAGGTAAAATGCATATACTTGATGCAATCTTTCAATAAAACACAACTTAAAGGGACTGTATCACCTAAACATTGATTATACTGTGATTGTAGAGAATACAAAAAGTTTGAACATGATCTATTCATTGTGTTAGCAAAACTGTATTTAAATGCCTAAATTAGGAGTAAAATGTTTTTTTTTTATATGTGTCTGTGGAATCTCTTGCTTATGGCATCACCTGTGGCTTGATATGCAAATGACCTGGTTTTCAATAGGAAATGTGTAATTTGCATATCAAGCCGCAGGTGATGTCATAAGCAGGAGACTTCACAGACACATTTAAAATGTGTTTTTATCTTAATTTAGACATTTACCGTATTTTCCGGAGTATAAGACAACTTTTTAACCCCTGAAAATCTTCTCAAAAGTTGGGGGGTCGTCTTATACGCCGGGTACTGGGATTTACTTACCTATTTTCTGCTCTGTCTCCTCTCTCGCTGTTAAGCCGGTCCGTGGCTGTGAGGGAAGCGTTGTGAGTTCCCCTCCAGCCGCGCGGCTTCAATAAAGTTTGTTGAAACTTTTTTTTTAAACAAACTTTATTGACTGCGCGGCTGGAGGGGAGCTCACAACGCTTCCCTCACAGCCACGGACCGGCTTAACAGCGAGAGACAGAGCAGAAAGTAGGTAAGTACTGGGGATTGGGGATTGGGGAAGGGGGGAGGAGGGTGGCAAACTCTATATTTTAACCTAAAAAGTTAAAATATAGATGCGATTTTTCTGGCTTATAAGACGACTTAGTTGGGGGGTCGACTTATACTCCCAGTCGTCTTATACGCCAGAAAATACGGTACTTGCAATTCTGCTAACACAGTGTATAGATCATTTTCAATTATTTGTTATTCTCTTCATTCACAGATTAAGCAATGTATAGGTGATACAGTCCCTTTAATTTTTGGTCAACAGTTTTCCTGTAAAATGTTTTCGTTTTAATGATAAATCACGTGCTATTTCCTCTCTTTAAAGAGTTTTTTTTTGTGTCTGTCAGAAAGTGACAAATCCCTTCAATCCTCTCTCTTTTCACAAGAACATGCACAGAGATTTAGACATTTGTCAGTTTAATGGTTTCTACCAAAATATTATTTTACATTCGTGTTCACCCAGAAACTGCTGCAGGGTCATTCTGTACTACAGACAGTCTGTAAAATATTTATTGGTCCTGATAACAAGAGAAGAGGGGGGCAGGTTGGCGTGAGTCCTGCCTCCTTTGGTACTTGCAAATGTCTTGCACAAATGGGAAGCCCACAGTGCAAGGGATGTGGTTCTGGTTCTTGGCTCAGAGACCCTCTCCCTGGAATATGAAACAAGCTGGAGGATTATGGATCTCTGCGTTTCCAACTTGTCACAACCTGCCGAGGAAGCTGAACAGTTGAAGATGAATAATTTATCTGCTGCCCCGTCTCTCACTCGCTCCAAGCTTGGCTGGTCTGCAGCACGTAGTATAGAAAGAGCATTAAAGCAAGAAGTCACTATGCATATTTCATGCCTGACCCAGCCATACAGGGCCTGGCACACCCTGAATGCACAGGTTGGGTATCCATTGTACATAACTAGCGCAGAATAAAGCTCCCAACACTTTTCATCTTACCAATTTTGAAAAACAGGGCCACTGTGTCTGAGATCTTGTCCACAATACCATTAATATATTAACCACTGCTGTGAGGAAAAATGGTACAGATGGACCATCTTTGTCAAGGAGTTTTTTTGGTGAAGTTTTATTTAGCACGTCTTTGCTAATGCCTGGATTCCTGTAACCTTCCAAGGCATAGTTAATCCGAATGTATTATGATAATATTCATCTGATTGCTTCCTAGTTTTCTAACTGCTATAACTACTTCTTCAATAGATGCCTGAGCTTCATAGGACTTTGTGTGCTGCAGCTGGAATGACAGAGGTTGATTACCCCTGGTTCAAGTTCAAATGCTGCTAATTACTGGAATAGCTTCTGCATTTCAATGTAGAGCATCTGGAAATCAATGCACTTTGTCAGGGACATGTTTCTGTGTGTGACTAGCATGTGTTTTTTTTTTTTGCCATACAGTGCTCTGTATCTAAAATACATGCATGGGTAAAGTTTAGCACATCTCACCGTCACATTGTCCATGCATCAATTAAAAGAAGAACCAGAGGATAGGGCCTTGTGATGAAGAGTTGGCTGCTAAACCGAACAAGAATCTCCTTTACCTCTTTGGAGAATACAGGCGGCTGATCCCTCTTTAGTAGCTGGCTATGTGCCTTAATTATTTACTTTGATGGAGTCCTGATATTATCATGTGGTCCTGTCATTCAGGGGTCGACTGGGCTGCGTATCAGTGGTAACCCTCCAGCGAAGCTTTGATCCCTGAAGCCTGTGCTGTGGCTTGAGGCCGATCTGATTCCTTTCCTCTCTCTCTCTCTCTCTCTTCTTGTTTGCATCCAACATCAGACACCACATGTAAAACCTGAACTCCCTGCTAATCATCTTCACAGT
Source organism: Pelodytes ibericus (assembly GCA_036172795.1). Taxonomy (NCBI): domain Eukaryota; kingdom Metazoa; phylum Chordata; class Amphibia; order Anura; family Pelodytidae; genus Pelodytes; species Pelodytes ibericus. Next base: position 27,831,065 of record CM069866.1, read on the forward strand.
ACGTAACTCCTTCTTGACTGGATACTACCCAAAACCACAGACTGTAGTCAAACTTTGTTCACAATTATATACAGCATCATGTGTATATTTTTATATTAATGCCAAACACCACTACAATTAAACTGCTGTATTACTAAAAAGCATAGCTGTTCCTACTAGGGACCAAGCAGCTAATGTAATTAACTGATCACAGTTCATTTTAGTTCACATAAAATTTTATCCTAACAGTTATATTTTTACATAAGTGTAGTGATTGGCTCATTGTGGAATCAATGTACAATATATCCAGCACGTGCGGTGTAAAGATGAATCCTGTTGTGGGTTCACTGGCCACAGATAACTTCACAGGACTATGCAAGTGGCCATTTGCTGTTATGTGGAGACAAAAATGGGAGTAGGTGGCACTTCTCACTGAGAACGGACAGTACTAAAATAGCCTGTCCTATAGGATGGCACTTACTCGGGAGGGGCATCAACCTTTTTGCTCACCTCTCCATTAACATATCAGACTAATCCCACCCACAAGGGCTGTCTAGAAATGCATGGCAAGCCTCTTCTGCACAAGGAAAACAGCATCCACAGATGTATGTTTCGGCCTTCATTGGATTCATCAGTTTGATACGGCTATGTGCAGTGAGCCGTGGGACCCACAGCCAAGTAACAAAGAAGCAGTATCCCTGAAGAAGACCATAGCAAATTTATGTAAACATAAATCAGCAGACAAACAAGGTTATGCACCAAGGGCAAAGATGGCCCAGAAACATTACTGAAATTTCTGAAATTGTAGTATTATCTAAAGGCTTTTTAGTGTCAGTTGAGCCGATACCGTGATTTTGACAAATTAATTGTTAATTGCATTGACAGTTCATCCAAATTACTAAGTCGGGATCAGAAAGTACCAACAATTAATTTTAAAGAAGTCAGATTTCCTCAGTAAACAAGGATTTTAACCAATGAGGGGCTCAGCTACCCTGAGTCAAGATCTAATTTAAAAAGTTCTACTACTATGGTTAATTAGACTTACGTCAGGATCAATCAGGTAAGCTATGTGTACAGGCCTAATCAACTAGGGGAAGGTCATTCATAGATTTGAAAAAAACACAAGTTTACTAGGCTTGTAACATTAACAAAACAATGGACAGAAATACAGAATTATCATTTAAATAAAGACAACAAAAAAATAAAAATATTTAGGTCTATAGGAGGGAAATTGTGTGTATTCCTTCCTTCACCACCAACTCACCAACCAAGTTTTGTAGATTTTGAGTGTGAGAGCTTTTTATCCGCACTAAGCACTGTTCAGGAGATCAATCTGCTGTGATATGTACATTGTGATCATGTTCTTCCTTGATTACCAAGGGAGTTAAAAGGGGTATTGCAAACTTAAGACAAAATTAGCCAAGTTCGAATGAATATCCTGGTATAGCTGATTTGGACAATTTTTTTCAACTTGGCTACCTTGGCCTTAAGTTTGCAATCCCCTTTTAAATTACCTGCAATTCCTTCTTTCATGAATTAAGCCCCTTGTAAATTATGCTTGTCGCCCCCCCCCCCCCCCCCTCCCTTATTCAACTCAGTTCATCTTGTCAAATTGAACTATTTAGAACAGGGATAATATGAAAAGAACAATTGAAGGATAATGCCAGGCCAGTCACATTTGTCTCTATGCTTGCCCTTTATAACAAAAGACTATATGCCAAGTACTATTACACATGACTGCACTGACTATACACCAAGTACACTTAGCAGTATTTAAATATACCACACATATGAAAGGTTAACAAATGCGTGATTAAAGTTGATAGTCGGAATTAGCGGGTTGGTACGTCAACTCCGGAATCTGTTCAATCCTCAGGGTTTCGGATTCGGATGGCTCAGCTCATCATCCTGCTGAGGAGATAAAATGAGTACCATTAAATTGGATAATAATATTCCCTGGGTGCTGGGCAGTCACAGCATCCCCAGGATCTACTTGAAAACGAGGATCATTACATCTTAACCTTTCTGTGGGGGAATCATTAAATGCATGTTGTAATGTGTAACCATTGTTCAATCACATAGGGCAGAGCTGTGGGATAGATCGGCACTTTTTAAATAAAGCACTATATCTGTCTAGATTTGTTATCCTTTTATATGACATGTTGTGTATAATGAGGAGCTAAATGAAAATTGAGGTTTATAGTTACACACTTCAGTTTCATTATTGTAGAATTGTTGGTCAACCTTTAACAAATAAGCTTAATTTGAGAAAAAGAAAGCTATTTTCAATTCAAAACCTGTGCCATAGTTTGATAAAAAGGCGTTTGAACAAAGTAAAGCTTAGCTGTAACTCTTTACTTTAATATCTCTGGTGGGAATTATTGCCTATTTTTTTCAGCATTTCACACACTGTAACCTCAAATGTGTACATTCCAGGAGGCAACCGTAGTTTTTATTATATGACAATTAGATATTGACTTTTAAGATCACTTTTAATAAGAGCAAGGTTGTGTTCCATGGCGAAGTGCTTTCTACCTTGCTGATTCCCATTGTCCTGCAGAACCTCTTCATTCTGCGTCCACTTTGATGTGATTTATCTCTCTCATCTGACCCTCTGTCCTTCTCTACAGAAATCAAACCCGTCACATCAAAAGCTCATTTATTACCAAAAAAAAAAAGAGACCGCCTCACATTAATTGAATAATTTAAGGCGCTGAACTGAGCTGCTTCGGCTTCCCAAGGATTTAATGTCGGCATTCGCTCAACTGGCAGTAGAGAGAAAAATTACAAATTGATCGGTGGTCCCCTGGCTGTCTGTTTGGGGATAAATGACGGCGTCTGGCTGCCAGCTAAACGTCTGAATACTGCATCTGTGTTTTTCCAAGGCCAATACAAATGCCCCTTGCTGGGGCATCTAATCTAGATGTACGCTGTAGACATTATAATGCAGGAATGTGCGTACATTCATCACCAGAGCGCACACATATTCTATATAGTGAGCATGGCAACATATAATAAAAGTGTTTTTTTTTTTTACATAAAAATGTCATTTTCTGTCTGTCCAAACCTTGTTATATAAATTGCCTCCTGTCTGCACGTACACACAGTGGGACTATGGGTCAGTGTGACTCAACCAGATTTTTCCAGCCTCACAAAATATATTTGACAAATGCTAATTAAATCCAACACTTGCCAAGGTTAAAAATAACACAGAAATAAAATTACATTTAGAGTAGAAATGGTAGTGAACTCTGAACATTGTAGTCAATTCAGAGGTTTTATGTGCTCTGTATAGATAGATATTGCTTGTGCACTGGGCATTCACTTACCAATTTAGTATAAAACGTAGACTGATCTAACAATATATATATATATATATATATATATATATAAAAAATCCAAAATATGATGCACTCAGCTACAGGCGATCGTCACAATTCATGGCCCGGGTGCTGTGCAGCTACAGTACACAAAAATCCAAAAGAAAGCAAGCACTCACAGGACTTAATGCAAAATAGGTCGAAATTTTTACTTACTCATACAGGTATGTTGTATACATGAGCATAAAATCGATTTGATGCTCATGTATACAACATACCTGTATGAGTAAGTAAAAATTTCGACCTATTTTGCATTAAGTCCTGTGAGTGCTTGCTTTCTTTTGGATTTTTGTATATATATATATATATATTTATAATGATAACATAGCAGTGTGAGGGATAATACTGATAAATACTAGTTGATTCCTAGAAGAGCAACATATAATGTAAATGCAATAGGAAAAAGTTTACTCCATAACAAAAAGTTTCAAGAATTTCCCACCCATCTCAATGAGATACCTCAGATAATATGGATATAGACAGTAAATAGTGAACTCACCCTGCCCTTTGTCTTGACGGGCCTTTAAAATGACCCAAGAGGGTTCCGTTTTAGGGCAGCTGTTTTCTCCAGAGGAAGTTGGTATTGCAGACCAAGGAAAAAACGTAGAGGGCTCTGACTGGAGGTTTGTTCTCTCCGAGGCTAAGACTTGCATGCATATCCTGCTCCGATCATTTTTTTGTTTTGTTTCGCTGTCTTCCAGCTCGTAGCTGTTTGTGGACTATTTTTCTAACATGCTAACTTGTGAGCCACCACACACTGTAAGTACTGCACCTTATAGGATTGTTTGCATATTGCCCTATGTTGTCCCCTTCTTTTTTAGCCATTAAATGAACATTTGGAAGAGCTCCTGGTTTATTTAAATTATTTGAAGCCTATTTCTGCACCTAAGTTTGTGAGCGCAAAAACTTTATCCCTCTATTTGTCACTTCACTTTTAAGATTACTACACTATCAATCTTATTTGTTTGTTGTATTCTTTCACATGTATGATGTGGCGCAGCCAATTATGAATTTAGAGTTTGTAACGAGAAGGCTAGGCAGCCTGATGTTTATTCTCATTTTGTAAGGGATTCGATATCTCCTCAGCCCAAGTCCTTAGGAATAGAGTATCAGCTTCCTCGCCAACCCCCTGGACGTCAACCAAAATATAGCTATCCCCAGAAGTAGACACAGCTACCAAGGTTTGTCACAAGCAAGAAGAACAATTTATTGTAGACAGGACAGCACATAGAATACCAATAGCATTACATACATTGCATAAACCGAAAGTTGTTCATTATGTCGGTTTATGGAATGTATATGTAATGCTATTGGTATTCTATAAACCGACTCTATTTCGGTTTATAGAATGCCAATAGCACGAATGGACGAATGATTTTTGTTTATTAACCATTCGTTCATTCGGCTTTCGTTAGTTTAGCATTTTCGTTATTCGTTTTTCGGCCGAAAATGCATTTGTCCGAAAACGAATGCACATGTCTAATAGTGAGATCACTTTCCTTTCTCCCTCTCAATAAACATGCAGACAATATCTTTGTGTTGCTCAAACAATGGTGGATATTCACTAAAAAAGTGAGTTGGTGAGTTGAGGTCAGATGAATATTTAATCTCACCAATTTAGCTATACATTGTGCAGGGACAAACCTGCTGAGTTCACTTAGTGTGGAAAACTCACCAGGTGTGTCTCTGCACATGGTATAGTTAAATTGGTGATATGAAATGTTCATCTTACCTCAACTCACCTGTTTTATTTTTTTCTTGACACTCAGATTCCATGCGTACTAAATTCGTTAATATTTATGCTTTTCGTCATTGTGTCATATTCTTTTACTTTCCTGTTTGTACAACTTATCTCTCTCAATTGTATAAAGATATAATAGCGGTCTACCAACATACACAAACATTCACTATATGTCCTGGGGGCCCCTCAGCCACTTTAGGGCTACCTCACCCAGTCATATCCCCTAAAACAACATTAACACAAAGTGAACACAACGCTAAAGGGCTTCCATCTAGAGTAGATTCCTTAATAGGGGGGGGGGCGCCTAGCGGGGCTTGTATGTCTCTACCCTGGATGCTATTTATCTCAATTGGGCAAATGTATCCAGCCAAGGTTTCCAGATTTTATAGTAGCTACTTAGTTTCTTTTTAGCCAGATAATACCCTTTCTCCATCTCCCCAAAATGGTTCATTGGGTTCTTTACCGCATTCCATCCTATAGCCCCTGACTGCCTCCACTTCCTTGCTATGCTCAATTTCAATGCGAGGAATAGTTGTATGGACAGATTTTTCTTTCCTCCCTGTAGTCCATCCAAGTCCCTGTGTAAAAGGGCTCTTTCTGGTGCAGTGTCTAGGGGGCTTTGGAATATTTCTGTCAGAACCTCAAAGATTGTCTCCCAAGTGTGCTTTATGTCTGGGCAGTCCCACCAAATATGGACAAAGCTGCCCTCTCCACTGTGGCATCTCCAGCATATGGGGTCTTCCCCAGCGTCAAACTTGGCCATTGATGCGGGAACTAGGTACCATCTAAACATAAGCTTGAACTGTAATTCCTGGAGGTTCAGACAATGCGTAGCTCAACTCACCTGTGACCCTTTTAGTGAATAGACTCCAATGTCATAACAGGATAAATCCCAATGTATTCTTCCTGGAAAAAGTCTCTTTTAATAAATACATTATTAAGAGAGGGTATGTCATTGATGAAGAGCTTCTGTGTGTCAAATGTTTATTTTACTTATGATAAAACCACACACACACACACACACACCAGAATCATTTCAGCCATTTTGAAAGCTTAAGAATGTCTCGGTTCATGTCTATACTATGGCATGTAGTATGCATATGTCACTCTTTTCCCAACACCTGAGACACCATTACAATTAGATACCTGAGACTGAGAGAGCTGTACTTAGGGCTCCTTGATTGGGAAAGTATGTGCAGTTTGGGAGTTCTGCTATTCCAAACAACATATAAGGGAAATGCATAAAGAATAATTCCAGAATAAAAGTCTGGTATCACCATTATAATGAATGAAACAATTGCTTTACTTTGGGAACTTTGCCTCAGCACTGCTTTAATATACTAGACCAAACTCTATATCAGTGTGGAAATACACTGAAAATGAAAGGAAATGATGTATTAACCCCTTAGTGACAAGACTTTGTAGCCTTGCCTTTAACATTTCTGAGGTGTTTAACTGTAATTTTGTACCCTCTCATTTAGCGTACCCACACATGTTATATATTGTTTTTTTTGGCATAAATAGGGTTTTAATTTTATGCCATTATTTTGACCTGACCATATCATATAATGTTATGTAAAAAAAATAAAATAAAAAATATGGTGAAAAAAATGAAAAAAAAATTGTTTATATTTGAAAAATCTTATACTCATCTACAAAAGCGAACAAAACCCCCCTGATAAATAGATTCTAATATTTGTCCTGAGTTTAGAAATACCCAATGTTTTTATGCTTTTTATTCAGGTTACAGGGCAATGCGTATAAGCAGTGCAATGCTATTTCAAAACCATTTTAGCCATGCTTCCTGAGGCCGATGATCTAGGGCTAAATTTGAAATCTATTACAGTGTTGGTGACTGCCTCAACTTGTGAGACTCTTCGGAATGATTGGGTGGTGTTTGCAGTATTGCACAATGCCTCTCTATTGGAGGCATTGTAGCAATACACCAGAGCACTGAAAGTGACAAAAAAAATTCACTTTCAGTGCTCTTTTCACTGCCACCCATTTTAAAGGCAGTGTGCCTTTAAAACCGGCACTTGAATCACTCTCCGGAGCGATCAAAATGCGGTTAGAGGGTTTTTTTTTTTTGTATTGCACAATGCTTCCATGCTGAGGCATTGTGTCAATGCCGAAAAAGCACTGAAAGCGAAAATAAATCGCTTTCAGTGCTTGTTTCACCGCAGGACGTGTCAGGCATGTCCTTTGTCATTAAGGGAATTTCTTCCTGGATGTACGTGACACGTTCATTGTCACAAAGGGGTTAATAGCAGATCCTGCATGCTCAAACTTTCCATTGTTTTTCTATGTGTGAGTGCAAGAGTGCCTTCAATTGCGACATTGCTAATCATACGCATATCGTTTCTAAAACAGAATGCACAGAATTTTGTTTTTCAGGACAATTTTTTCTTTACATGAACTGTTCACAAGATACGCTGAGCTCCACGTGTTTGAGTGCGATGATGTGGTGTCCAGAGAATCAGGAAATCCATAATGAAAGAAAAGAATTTGTTTGGCACTCCAGTAATGAAAAAATCCAAAGTGCATTTTTCAAAAGTGTAAAAGACATGCAACATAAATTAACGGAAGTGACAGACAACGCATTTTACATACAACACAATGCCTAATCAATGTCTTATTTCTATAATGTGTTGGAAAACGTTTGTCATTGCAGCATCAGATAAACAGTACACACCTACATACCTTTAGGTGACTATCTCAATCATTGATGTCTAATTGGCCTGATGTGGCCGACAAAATATTTTTGTGGCTGAAAAAACTGTAGCTCCTATGATATTATCTCATTGAAATAATAATGCCCCTGAGCCAAAGCTTCTGATTGGTATGCAGCACTCCAAGTTTTAAACATTAAAGTTTAAAACTTTAACAACACTGATCATACAGACAATCTACACTATGTCTGTTCCATGTTCACAGGTCCATTGAGCTGATCTGTTACTGCACTTGACACATCATTGAGCTGGCATTCTGGGAATATTTGCTTGACACTTGTGGCATGAGAAGAAATGCAGGTCAATGAAAGGTTCAAATTTAAATGTATAGCAGATGTCAATAGCCCCGACGCTCTTACAATTCCTCGAAGAACAGAAGGTCGTAGTCCCTTTTCTGTCAGCTGTCTCTGCAGCAAATCCCATAGTCACAGATGGAGCACTAGTCAACCTTCATGCAGCTGGTTCGATAGATCTTTGACTGAGCAAATGGAGGGCTGGCCTCCATTTAATTTTTGAAGTCCCTCTATGACCTGTTAGTGTATATGTCGAGTGTTTCACGGTCAAGAACTGGTGGGACACAGAGGAAATAAAACACCTCCTATAATATATCAGCGTGCACTTACAGTATATCCAACACAGTTTATCCAATGTAACTCTTCAAACATGTAGAATGCATAAATGTATGTATAAAAATGGATCACACAGAAGGTGTGTTATCGGCCATGTGCGCTAATGTAACTCAAACGTCGAGAGTTTGCATTGTACACCTCGGTCCCGCACTTCGGGGATGCTCTGGTGCTGTTAGTGTCGGCAAGCCCCATATATGAAAACAAAACACGGGTAAACAGGCACTAAAGGGTGCTGAAAAAATGGCAGAGCAAGCACACAGCATTGTTGGGATGTGCAAGAAAGGTACAATTTTGGGGCTTTTTATAGATAACCCAACCACCATATATCAGGGTATGTTCACACATCATAGTTCTATTTTTATTTGTGTATGTAAGGACCATACCTACATAGACTGTCAACATCAGATTTTTTGGAATGATGTATTCCCACATCAAAGGGACTCTACTTTTTTTCACAGCAAGTTCACCTCTACCAGTTATGTGAACATAATCTGTAATAAAGAAGGTCATCTACTCTTGATGCAATACTTCAATAACTCCCATCAACCCCGATCTGTAATCATTTCACTCAGGATGACAGATGCTGATTTGCAACAGCTGCATCGAGATTCCATAACCCTCTGGAAGGTTTTTCTTTTTATTATTTGTGTCTAATTGGCGTATGCTTTGATCACAAACTTCAAACATTTACAAGCATTATTAATTGTCAGATCTAAAAAAAACATACCTGTCACAAATCAAAGAATAAGCCCATATGCTCTATCTGGTATTGAAATGATGAGCACATGGGTCTGCATGAAAGGTGACATATATGTGCAATAGCATATGGCTAGTCACCAATGTCTATTTAGCATTGCTTCAACAAGGATATTAATTCCAATATTAAAGCCAGCACTCTCCTCAATGTCAGGTGCTTAGAAAATATTGGTTGCACAATCCCAGTACAAAAGCAATGTCAGTAAAGGTACTCTGCACTCCAAAATCATTGTGACTTATTTTATTTTGACCAAAGCAAAAGGACATTATGACCCTATCGGTCTCTGTCAAGCTTTGTGAAGGGACAAACCTAGTGTGTTTGCTTAGTGGGGGAAATGCACATAATTGGCCTATGAAATGGCCTATGTTTAAGCACTCTAAGTGCGGAACGCGTGAGGGAGCTGGTGTCCTAGGGCTCCTACTGGTCATGCAATTTTTATATTTTTGTACTTTATTACTTTTGCTGAAATACATATTCATTAAATCATCAGTCATCATTTTTCATCCTGAGAGCGCTTCTCTTTTTTTTTTTTGCCTGCATTAAAGAAATTGTGGAAGTTTCTAGGGGGTTCCGCTCTTTGGGAGGTGTGTAATTTATTTAGCACCTGTATATTTTAGTTTTTTGTTTTTTTTTAGTGGGGGAAATGCACTGGGCTTGCACCTGCACAATGCATAGCTAAATTGCTCAGATGAAATGTTCATCTCAGCTCACCTGCAACTCACCTTTTAGTGAATGGCCAACAAAGTTTGACAGTGACAACAGTGTGTCCTAGTTCCATTCCAACTATTGTAAACTAAGAAGGGAACGAAAAATAAAAAGAGCTTCATAATGTTTTATTTATCCACCAGATGTACAATATTAATGCATGATTAGGTATTATTAATTTTAAGTCCCATTTAAGAAACATTTTCCCTTATTTTTTTAAACACCCTAATTCATTTACCCTTTTTTCTGGAAACCTGTCTTGCCCATCAGCTAATGCCTAACTCTTGGCAACCTGACTGAGGACTACAGATTCCAAGATGCTCATCCAACAGTTTGACTGTTTGACTACCAAAAGTTAGTTTATTGCAGTGCATTGCAGACATTTTATTTTTCCCGCAGATCTATTTAAAGAAAGATAACATAACAATCATCTCAATAAACCACTAACTAATAAAGAGAATAGTTTATTGTATAGCAAGTGTTTTTTGCTCATCTTGGTTGTAGAAGTTTGGTTGCAAATTGCACATTCAATCTAAAATGGTTCTAAATATATGAAAATCAGCCTTTGCGTTATCTGTGGACAAAGACATAGAGTATGACTTTATAGCTCTACCTTGAGCCCTACACATCTCTCTTTTCTCATCTTCTGTCGGATTTCTCTGATGGCTGAATATAAAAAGACCAGATTGTTGTAGACTTGCTTTATTCCATAATGTATTCCATGTTTCTTCTGATCAGCTACTCTGTATCTGTAAACATGTGAAGGAAGTCTTAGTTTGATAGTATTTTGTTTAACACTATTACATCGCATTACATTTATTAATATAGCACCAACAATTTACGTAGCGCTAGATACAGAGCATAGAAGGGAACTAAATACTAAGTTAGACAAACTAGAACAGACTGGTACATGAGGTAGAGAACCCTGCTCGCAAGATTACAATCTAGAGGGAATGGGGTACAAGATACATATAAGGGATAGAAGAACTCAGAGGGATCGAAGTTGTAGTAACAGTAGTGTGGATGGGTGGCACTAGGTGGGATAGGCCAAAGATGAATTGTGTGTGTTCCAGCTAGGTGGGGTTAGCTAGAGCTAAAGTGAACGGTATTCTAGTGGGTTGGGTAGTAAGATTCTTTAAAGAGATGAGTTTTGAGGGACTTTTTAAAGTTTGAAAAGGAGGGAGAGAGCTTGATGCTCTGTGTAAGGGAGTTCCAGAGAGAGGGGGCAGCTCAGGAATCTTGAAGATGCGAGTGAGAAGTGGTGATGAGGTTGGAGGAGAGTTTTAGTCCAATTGAGGAGCGCAAAGGTCGTGCAGGGAGGTATCGGTTAACAAGGGAGGCAATGTACAGAAGGGCGGAGGAGTGGAGGGCTTTGTAGGTTAAAGACATAATTTTTAATTTTATCCTTGAGCAGACGGGGAGCCAGTGGAGGGCGTTGCAGAGAGGTGCTGTCGAATCAGACTGACGTGCAAGAAAGATGAGTCTGGCAGCTGTGTTTTGGATAGATTGCATGGGAAACAGTCGAGCCAGAGGAGGTCCAGTCAAGAGGCTGTTACAGTGGTCAAGGAGTGAGATCACTCGTATTTTGGCAGTCTCTTTGCTAAGAAACGGTCAAATGCGTGCGATGTTCCTTAGGTGCAACCAACAGGATTTGGCTAAAGATTGAATATGAGGAACGAAGGAGAGAGCAGAGTCAAAAGTGACCCATGACATTGGTACAGCTGGTACAATTGTAGCATTTTCAACGGTGACTGTGGACCCAAGTGTAGGGACACAGTTTGAGGGAGGGAAGATAAATCAGTTCTGATTTGGAAAGATTAAGTTACAGTTAGCGATCAGACATCCAAGTGGGATGGTCGACAGACACTCAACTACACGTGACACTAGAGAGGGAGTGAGCTCAGGGGAGGAAAGGTGGATCTGAGTATCATCCTCGTACAGGTGATGGGCGTAGAACTACGTGTTTCGCCTATCAGCTTCGTCTAGTGCTGATAAGCGAAACATGTAGTGCCATGCCCATCCCGGAAGTGAAACACCGAAAGCAGTTAAACTACACATGCAGACTTTTCGTCAGCTGAGCTAGTTACACAGATTATTTGGCTAGTCGGTTCATTCGTTTTGGAGCAGTCTACAGTGATTTTATATGAACATCCAATTCCCCTGTGGGGCTCCATAAGGCTGTTATACTGAGCAGTAAATCTGCTCAGCAATAAGTGAGTGTTCTGACTAAGGGGCATATACAGCTGGAATCTCTGTTTGTTTTACAGTATTATGCTATGTCATTTTTATCTTCCATTTTCATCTGTGAAACACCCTGAAGCTCCAAGCACAGAAGAATATTGACTCACAATATAAATATAAGCATTTTTACATAAAGGATGCATATAGTGGTGTCTTGAAATCAAAAGCGCAGCACCTATCTGTTTATTGTTTGTAGATGGAAGAGTGCCTATATGTCTAGGGTTGTCACGATGAGCAGAAGTTTTCCTGAAGAAATATCAGTTACTTCAGCTTTCTCGGTGAAGGTACGCTGAAACACCAATACCAGTCAGGTACCATAAAGCTGAACTGCTTTATCATGGAGATATTCCCTAACCAAGGATTCTCTTATTTTGTTCCTGATTGGAAATACCGTATTTGCTCGATTATAAGACGAGGTTTTTTTCAGAATTTTTTTTCTGAAAATTGCCCCTCGTCTTATAATCGAGGTCTTCTTATAATCTGACCTCAAATTGAGGTCAGATTATAAGACATGGATCCAGGTCCCCAGCCGAGCTGCAGGAGACCTGGATCCCCCTCTCTAGCAGCAGGGGATGTCTGCGCGATGAGCACAGACTCCCCCTGTTTCCGCCTGGCACGACCGCCGGGGCTTCTATGAAGAAGCCGGGTACTTCCGCTTTCGTCACAGAAGTCCCGGCGAGCGTTCCGGGCGGCAGCAGGGGAGTCTGCGCTTATCGCGCAGACATCCTCCGCTGCCCCACTAGGCACCAGGGAGAATCGGGCAGCTGGGGGATGTCTGCACGATACGTGCAGACATCCTCCATGCTGCCCGACACCTCAGTCTATTATGACGGACCAGCTGTCCGTCATAATAGACAGAGGTGTCGGGCAGCATGGAGGATGTCTGCACGTATCGTGCAGACATCCCCCGGCTGCCCCCACTAGCCACCAGGGTTTCTATTTACATGTTAGTGGGAGGGAGGGGGCAGGGAGACAGGGTGAGGGAGGGGGCAGAGAGACAGGGGGAGGGATGGGGGGCAGAGAGATGGGGGGGAAAACAACAAGAGGAGAGAGGGGGGAAGAGACAGAGCAACAAGGGGGGGACAGAGCAACAAGGGGAGGGGGCAGAGAGAAACAAGGGGGGGGGGCAGAGAGAAACAAGGGGGGGAGTCAAAGGGAGGGGGAGAGAGACAAAGCTGGGGGCAAAGGAAAGAGAGAGGCAGCATTGGCACATAAAAAGGAAATAAAAACAAGAAATGCATTTTTTGATATAATTTTTTTATTAAAAAAGCAATTTACATGTGAATATATACAAATTTAACTTTTTTCCTATAGGGTAGTCTTATATTCAGGCTTTTAGTTTTTTTCCTAAAGGAATATCCAAAGTTTGGGGGGTTGTCTTATAATCAGGGTCATCTTATAATCGAGCAAATACGGTAATTCTTCTTAGAGGGCTATTCCTAAGGCAAGCTAAGTGCTTACCTCGCTCCTGTGATCACCAATCCTTTACTACAACATGACCAAGGTATACCTGATAATACATTCCCCCCACCAATAAAGAGACAGACAACTGAGTGGCTAGAAAGGTCGCAGTCTTTATTGAAATGCTGCAACATAAATTGACAGCTAAAATATAGCTGAAATAAGTAACAAATATTACTGTAAACCAAATATGGTTAAAACTTTATAAATAAATAAATAACCGGGCATATACAATTATATATATATATATACAAACATTATATACATATACATATATACCAACCAACACATGCTTTTATAACCATAAATATAAACAACATGAAACAATACTACTGAACCTTAGAGGGTAGCGTGTGCCTTATCCTAGACCATCTAGGATCAGGACCCCGAGAATCTGGCGCAGGCGTACCACATGACTCACGGCTACTGACGTCCCTGTTTGCACAGTAGCCATGCCTCACTCCCCAGGGACAAGCCCATGGGGAGCCCGTGCAGCTAGCTTCCCACAGCTACTGCCCAACCGGGTTGGGCATACCCCAGATGACCAACCCCCTGCACAAGCGCCAAACCTCGGGGAACCCCGCCGCCACTTCCTTCTTCGTCACCTAGGGATGGGAGGGAGGGAACTTGTCATTTTACTTTAAACAGGAAATCATTCCTGTAAATCCTGCAATAAATAGCCTAAGGCCATCCCCTCTATCCACTCATTGCCACCCCCCCTGCCGTGCCCTTATTGGGCTCTTGGCTTAACTGACAGGTGAGGGAAATGACAGGAAACCTTTGTCATGATGGCCTTACATATATTGCATTATTCCAGGCCAGAACTACTGTGCAAAGTATTTACCTTATTTCTGAGCATTTCACCAATGTCAATCCTATACCTTGCTTCTGTGAACACCAATCCCGCTTAATAAGAAGTGTGCAAAGTACTTACCTCATTCCTGTGCACTCACCAATTCAAACCCATAACCTGCATAAGTACTTACCTCGTTCCTACACTCATCAATCCTGTATAATAAGAAATGTGCAAAGTACTTTCCTTGTTCCATTTGGGTATTATCACGGCTCCCATAAAGTGTTGGAATTTATAAAACTGCAATTGCCCATATAAATTAGACCTCAGTTATTGCAACATTTTACCACTTCCCAACACTTTTCTTTGCCTGAGTTTAAATATGTACTTACGTCCACACAATTTTAAATGTGTGCTTAGGTTTGCCACCTTTTCCTTGGAAAAATACCGGTCTTGCCATTGCCTTCATAGACTTAGCAATGGCATCAAGCCATTTTTTTTACAGGCATGCCAGTAAAATAGGTCTGAGTGGAAATAGCAACAAGAGGACATCATCTTAAATTAGATGGACAAAGGTTTTAAAGTAATATCAGAAAGTATTATTCTACTGAGAGGTTAGTGGATGCATGGAATAGGCTTCCAGCAGAAGTAGGCATACGGCTATCCTTGATTTAAGAAAAGGCCAGGGACTAATACAAGTGTTTAGAAAATTAGGCAGACAAGATAGGCTGAATATTTCTTATCTGCCAACACATGTTTATATCTGAATCCTGAACTATTGTATATTGATATTCCTAATACTAATTAACACCTTCTAACTAAGCTAACTTCGTCTCAGCAGTTACTATAGCTATTTACAGATGCAGTTACTGGTTATATAACACAAGCCTATGCTTAACTCATTGCATACCAATCCTGTTATTGAATCTATGAGGAGTTACACATTCCTATCATTGTACCACACAAGTACATAGATGTCAAACAACTGTAATTGAAGGATTTTTTGATACACAGGCGAAAGTGCTTTTTGGTGCCCCCCCCCCCCAATCCTATGACTCTTCCCATATTCCTTATCTATCCTCCCTCTCCCCATATCTCTTTCCCTCCCCATCTCTGTTCTCTCCCCGTCATCTGTTTTCTCTCCTCTTCTGTTCTCTCTCTCTCCCCATCTGTTCTTGACCCACATCTCTGTTCTCTCCCCCTCTTCCTCCGTTGTCTCCCCCATCTCTTTTCTCTCCTCCTCCTACCCCCATCTCTGTTCTCTCCCCCTCTTCCTCTCCTAAATTTCTGTCCCCCCCTCCTCTGTTCTCTCCCCTTCCAACCCATCTCTGTTCTCTACCCTTCCACCCCTCCCCTGTTCTCTTTCTCCCCCCTCTCCTGTTCTCTTTCTCCCCCTCCCCTGTTTGCTTTCTCCCCCTCCCGTGTTCTTTTTCTCCTCCCCATTCTCTTTCTCCCCCCTCCCCTGTTCTCTCCCCCCCCTGTTCTCTTTCTCCTCCCCTCCCCTATTCTGTCTCTCCCCCTTCCCCTGTTTTCTCTCTCCCCCTTCCCTCACCGGGTGTAAGGTCCGCCCCCTCCCCTTAAGGCAGAGCAGTGTCTGCTTTGGGGAGCCAAGAAGCATGAGCATCTCAAGAACTGGTCGCGCTCCCCATGTGGAGTGATAATGCAGGGCATTGGAAATGGTTTAGTACCCCTCCCCATCTCAGGTGCTCCAAAATTGGTGTGCAGACCTATACATTGCTGGGGTGTCTCTGTGTTGCACTAAAGAAGGGCTCTTTGGTCTCTGGTAAGCAGCACATTTGAAGAGATTTATCCCCATATAAGCATAAGTATTTAGTGTTAGGACCCACCAGTATTGGAGTACTTTGACAAAGTGTTGGGCTTTCCATTCTGGACTTGTTTTTATATATATATATATATATATATATATAAAATTGAGTGGTAAGATTGTAGCAAACAACTTTCTACCCACAGTTCTTGGTTGGCAGGAAAAATTGAGATGATTTACCAGCTGCAAGAATACGTGTATTGTTAGGCTGCTTCTGTGAATTGAACCAATTCTCCCCATTAGTGTTATCTTTTTCATTTCAGTCCTTAAAATGATTAAGACGCACATCTCTACAGGATCTCTAGAAATGTATTGGCTGAATCAGACCTTGCATTTTATATATTACTTAAAAACAATTGATGTTATTTGTCATGGCAAAAACGCAAGAACATCTGGGTCAAAACAATCTCTTCATGTTTACTAGTGCAGAACATCTTGATTTCTATGAAACACGTCATGGATAACTATAGAGTGATAGCCGTGCCCCAGCATTGCTCCAGTTTTTACCTTAATAAATAATCTCTGCCTATTCGACTCTTCTTTGTCAAAGCTCATTTCAAATTAGCCAGATTTAGGATCCAGGACAATAGAGGAAGAGACTATAAAATAAATGGAGCTGATATACAACGGACTGATGACAGGATGAAAGATTAAAACTATGGAGTAGAGCAGGTGAAAACTTAGTGGCTCAGTATTTTAAACTGTATTAATCATTTACATGTGGGATGTAGAACAAGACAACAGTAGCTGCTCAGAGATAGTTGTATTTTAAAATTGTCTCCTCGTTCTGCTTTGACGGTAGAAACATCTCCATTTTTAAGTGTCATGGTATGTTAGTAGCTTGACTTGATGCACTTTTCTTTTTCCGTATATAAATTTGCTTTCCTTTACTAGACACCAACTGTTTCAGTCACATTCGGTTTGGGGGCTCGGCCAGCGATACCAATGGATTTTGCATATTCTGAAAGGGTCCAAAACCCTGAAATTGGCCCAAACTCAGCTAAAGTAGACACATTTCATGCATTTCAATTTTCAACCTAATATCTGGAGAATTAAATGTAAAAATCATGAAGAATAATATTAAACAAGTGTAAAATAAAAAAGTAATGATATAACATTATAATATATTAATGTTATCTACTATAATAGTATATTTAACATTAATATATGCATTTTGTAATCATTAATACAATTATTTGTGTGCTAGTTTACTTCACTTACATTTATTTTAATCTATTGTAATTTATTTTAATAATAGTTCATTTTAATTTTCCATTATTTAAACATTTTTATCAGTTTTTTCTTCAAAGTCCTCCCAAAATTAAACTGAAATTAGCTGAAATGCTCCCCATAAAAGTCTATGGGGAGGATAAAAGCTGCCATTTCCACCAATATGGTGGCATGAAACTTGGCCTTAATGGACAATGTTCATGCCATTTCGAGACTATTTTGGTGGTCTCTGTGTGGCCGGAATTTAATGGCCATTCAGTTCACTGAAGTGATCCAATAGGGTCTGAAAGAAAAATTGGATCTACATGAGTAATCACTCATCATATCAATATAGGTTTTTTTTTTTTTTAAATCAGCTTTATTGAAGAACTGAGCTGGAGCTTTGACCACAATAATGCCATAGATATAGACTATAAAAAAAATATAAAAGTATTAGAATCATACCACATGATCGCCCATCGGATTTCTGATGCCCGTTCAGTTCTATTCGTACACTAGCCTACAGACTATCACTAAGCTACCGTAGCAAAAGATCCATAAATAATAGATTGTGAACAACCTTCCCAAAAGGCTCTCTAGAAGTGAGGAGCTTTGTATCAACCGAATGGCGCATGTCGCCAATTGCACCTTAATCCCAGTGTGTGTAATCTTTATTTCATTACATTTCTCTCATGTCCATTCTCATTTTAAATACAATATGGCTAAGTGTAAAAAACATATAATGCACCCAATAATAAAATCAATATCCACTTACAAGTTAGAATAAAATAGCGAACTACTGCCAGAAATGGCAGCCACAGTTTCTCAAACAGTGTAATGAAGAACTGTCCAACTGATGACCCTGCCTGAAAGCTCCATTGATTATATATTCTGCTTCTGATGAGTCCAGCCCGTGACCATGTGAGCCTGCAATCCTTGTAGTCCACAGCAGGGTGCAGTTAGACGGTGTTGATCCATGGTTCTAACACATGCTATTAGAAACTAATAACATCAGCAGCGTAATCACTTCTAGTGCTTTTAAATGCAATTAAGCGTCAACTCTAGACAGCATTTGCTCTGCCTCTTGGCTAGCCTGTGTATATTTGTTTCAGTGATCCTCAAAACATGTTCTGACTCTTTTCATTGTTTCGTTTAGTTTAAGTCATTCAATGGGGTTTTTTCTGTCACCTGGCATAGCAACCATGTGTCATTTGAAGAAGTCACCTGGAAGAACCAGAGGTCTCTCACTCTAGAGGGTGAAACTGCCCAAACCAATATAGATTGAATTTAGTACTATCTGGCTGTGGGTCGTGTCTACTGCTGGGCAGGGCCGGGACAAGACTTTTTGCTGCCCTAGGCAGACATATATTTGCCCCCTCTTATGCTGATCCTACCTTCAGGCATTTACACACATAGTAACACAGTGTCACATACATATGCAGCCACACGTACACACACAGTAACACATGCAATGTCACATGCAGCCACACATTCACAAACAGATACAAATGCAATGTGATCTTATCTTTCCCCTCCCTCCCAATGCCGGGTCTCTTTTCTTTTTAATGCTGCCAATGCCTGATCTCTTTATTTTTCCTCCCAATGCCTGGTCTCTTTTTTTTTTAACCCACCCACCCACCCAATGCCTTGTGTATTTTTTTTTAACCCACCTACCCAATGCCTGGTCTCTTTATTTTCCCTCCCAATGCCTGGTCTCTTTATTTTCCCTCCCAATGCCTAGTCTCTTTTTTTTTAATACCAGGTCTCTTTTTTTTTTAACCCTCCCAATGCCCGGTCTCTTTTTTTTTAACCCACCCACCCAATGCCTAGTCTCTTTATTTCCCCACCCAATGCCTAGTCTCTTTATTTCCTCTCCCAATGTCTAGTCTCTTTATTTTCCCTTCCAATGCCTAGTCTCTTTATTTCCTCTCCCAATGTCTAGTCTCTTTATTTCCCCTCCCAATGCCTGGTCTCTTTTTTTTAATGCCGGGTCTCTTTTTTTAACCCTCCCAATGCCTGG
Organism: Pelodytes ibericus; assembly: GCA_036172795.1. Lineage (NCBI taxonomy): Eukaryota > Metazoa > Chordata > Amphibia > Anura > Pelodytidae > Pelodytes > Pelodytes ibericus. Next base: position 27,850,534 of record CM069866.1, read on the forward strand.
TCTCTTTATTTTCCTTCCCAATCTGCCTGGTCTAATTTTCTTTTAACCTTCCCACACACCCAATGCCTTGTCACTTTTTTTTTTTTAACCCTCCCATCCATCCAATGCCTGGTCTCTTTTTTTTTTTAACCCTCAAACCCAACCCTCTTCCAGAGTGTCTCTTTTTTTTTTGTTCTCCTCCCTCCCATAACTTACCTCGGGCAGCCTGAGCTCTGTCAGTTCTGCTTATCATGCTTCCGCTCCAAGTGATGACACAGAGCATCATATTTCCGATGTTCTGCATCATCATTATACGCAGGATAGCGCGATGAGCAGCACTGACATCGTTGACGCTGCCTGCTTCCTTTGTGGGGGTGGACTTACCCCTCCGCATCCGGTCCTCCCCCCATGCAAAAAAAATTAAAAAATCTTGTGGCTGATACATGTATCCCAGCGGCAGGTAGCAGCCGCCTCCACAAAGCTGCCGCCCCAAGCGAACACCTAGTTCAGCGCTGGCCCTGCTGCTTGGATGCCTACATATCCTTCAAGGTATGAAGAGATTTGGCATAGAATGTAGCAACTCCTCTTAAAAGGCTGTTTTTTGCTCGTCTGCATAGGTGCTGTATTATTATATAAAATGTGTGTTAGTTTCTTTAAGTCTCAATTTTTTTGAAACTATATTGTGCCTTTTCTGTTGATGTTGCTGAAATAAAGCTAGCAATGGGACTAAGCCTTTGCTAAGCCACATAGATTACCTTTAAAAAACAAACAGATGGACAGATCAAAGAGACAAGAAAAGCACAATGATAGAGGGTCACTGTGTAAAGTCCATCTATGCCAAATGGAAGGCATTTTAATGAGAGATTTTGGAGGGTTGGGATGTAGTTGTATTGAACTAAAATAAAAACACATCCTTCGATCCCAAAACCATTTATCTTTGGTCCGGGTGTTTGGTGGTGAGTGTGCTCTGTGTTACTGCAAGATTAAAAGGTAGCACCAGCTATGTGTTAATATATACTGGTTTATACACTAAGCAGTGAGTGTCTTACATTTACAAAGGAATTGCAAACATCTCTTCAACATAGCCAAGGTGTAATTTTTCCAACCCCAATATTGGCCTGCATGTTGCTGTTCACTGTAGTTTGATCTTTGGCAAACAGCCACCACTGTCTTTTGTTTAGGTATGAGTCAGTCTTTCTCTATCCTACTTCATGGGCTGCTTTTAAGAAAGACAGGTGTATAGCACATAGATAGCCTTACTTACCAGGGAGCTAGTGCAGGGCACAGGTGCTTTACAATATGTTATTCCATTTTCTTTTTTTGTGCAGCAAGGTGAAAAATATTTTTTGCAGAAGTAGAAATGTATATATATATATATATATATATATATATATATATATATATATATATATATACAGGTGTGTGTGTTTCATACAAATTAATACAATATTTACTTGTTTATCACTTTGAACCCAATTACCTTTAAAACGATAAATCCCACAAAGTTCTAAAAATGTTGAGCTGCCTCTACGATACTATTCTGACTGGTAAGATATTTTATTACAACAATATTATTTAATTCATGTTTTTATAAGTGATCCAGGGTAATCTGCAACCACACAATAGTGGCCACAACCCAGGTGAGGAGGTCAAGGAGGAGCCTTGAAGCAGGGGATATGCTGGAGACTGTCTGTACCCCACAGAGCTTGACAGATAACTGGAAGGTTAAGATAGGGATGAATAGTGCAGATAGGGACGGTTAGTACAGACTGGTCTGGAGGGTGCCAACAGGACTGGTAGGTACAGGCAAGGCTGACTGGTACCAATGTAATGGATTAGCACAGACAGGACTTGGTACTGAGACAGGGCTATGACTTATGTAACAGGCAGGGCAGAGTACTAAGGGAGGTCGCTTGGCTACAGGATACCAAGGAGATAGGTAGATCATCGTAATTCTGGATAACTGGAGGCAAAGTAAATGCAAACCACAGGATACCAGGAACAACTGGTAGGAAGCACAGGTAGGCCACAGGGTAGCAGGCGTATACTGGAAGCAATGTGCAGACAAGAATTTGTAATCCACATAATGTATAATGATCAGAAAACCAAACCAGGACCAGCATGACAGGGAGGATATTAGTAGTAATAAAAGCCAAGGCGGCAGAGATACACAAACTGAGCAGCACTGGTAGCAAAGCTGTAGCATGTAAAGATAACAAGAGATGCTGGAACTCCCAAGGTAGTTGGGGTTCTAGGTCTTGCTAGACAAAAAAGTCACAGCTACCAGAAACAGATCAGGGGAGCATTGACACAGGTGCCAGGAATGCTGAGTAGGCTTTGAAATATTCATTAGCAATATTTTTCCCCAAATAATTGGCTAAATCTAGATGAATATAATGCTTTGTGTATTTTCTTTCAATCGTTCTATGGACTCTGTTAAGCTAAGCATTGGTTATATTGTGAATGTAGAGAATACAAAAGATGAAACATTATCTGTACATTATGTTAGCGAAATTGTAAGCAGAAATAAGAGAAAAATATATTTTAAAATGGCAATGGTGCCTCCTGTTTTTGACATCATCTGTCATTTTATATGTAAATTAACTACTTTTCTATGGGAAATTTGTAATTTGCATATGAAGTCACAAGGTGATGTCAAAAGCAGGAGACGTCACAGATAGTCTTCTACTTTAGGCAGTTGCTTGTAATTTTGTAAACACAATGTATAGATCATTTTCAGTCATTTTGTATTCTCTACATTCACAATAAAACAATATTTAAGGGACATAGTTCCTTTAAGAATATGCAGTTGGTTTGCAGTGAGATGAATAAAAATGGTACAGCAAACAGGAATCTTCAAACAACCTATATGTATAAATTGGGCAATTTAAACTTTGTCTCATTGTTGTTTATTCTGTTAGACGTTCACAGCTGATTGATACAATTATTTAAAATCCATTATTATCAACTGAAAAGAATCAGTATATCACAGTGGCTGTTTTTTTTCCAAAAAAAAAGATCCATTTATTGCAAGCAATGACAAGGCTGCTATGCACATTACATTTTCTCTTCAGTATAATTTATGGATTTTTTTTTAGATTTCAAAATCAAACCACTGCAATGTGTTTTAAATTTGAATATAAGTGTCAGTGTAATGCTTTTGAGTTTTATTGATCTGGCATCCATGATTGTAGGGACAATTTCTTTGTAACAATATTTTATTAAAGATTGCTTACTATACGTGGAGAACTATTTCCTAAATTTACTTACTGTGCAAATAAATGTTTTCCTCCTGGTAGGACATGTTCTCTACATGTGAAGCCAAAAGAATGGCAAACTATAACTTGGTTCTAAATGCAATGGCTAAAACTAGTTAGACTAGATGACTTCTGGACTTCTAGTTGAGCCACCTTGTTAGGTATAGGTAAGATTCTTAGTATGAGCTAGAGAAGATCAGGGATTCCAATTTCTGACAATGAATGAATGATGCAGATCGATGTAAGCTTATATAAATGTTGTGGGGTTGTCTACTGTCACGCATACGCATTAGCTGATACGCAGAAGAAGTGCTTCTAAGCGCAAATAGAATAAACATATTTGTGTCTCTGAATATACAATGTAATAGGATGTTCACATTCCCTTCGTTAGTGCTAATTTCCCCAAAAGTGTTCTACAAGGGAAGACAGATTAGGGTCATGGACAATAAGTTGGTGGGTTACCTTATGAATTATAATTTTGTGTTCCCTGCCCTAACTGATGGTGCCAACTACACTTTCTAGTGCACATGGGAATTAAACCACTAAACATGTTTAGACCTCTCTCTCAAGCCAACATCTTTGCTGTTAAGAGTGACCATTGGGGTACAGACTGTTTTCTGAGAGATGTCACCTCCAGTTAAATAAACATGCAGACGTAGGTTTAACTAAGCATAATGTTCTTGGTATCTATTATTGTCACTGCACAATGGCATACTTGACTCCTGTCATACCTCTGCCACACTTACATTTTGAGATGATGAATCCAATAGAGACTTGAGGTACTAAAAGTGTCAGAGCAGGACCTCTAAAGGCAGAAGAGGTTAGTACAGGCCAAATCCCAAGCAATGAGGAGCAAAACACACTACACTTCTTTAGTGTATTTTTAAAAGCAACTTATAACTGAAATGCCAAGTTGGGAAAGTTGTCCTGGGATTCATGTTTCTTCTTTCTAAATGAATCATAATTGCATACATTAAATGTGATGAGTAAAAAATAAATATCACTTTCCGAGGTATATCATTGGCTACAAGGAAACAATCTACATAGATCCTTAGACTGACAACCAGACAAAATACACAGCATCCAGCTGTAAGGGGACAGGAATGGCTAAACACCTAACAAGTTTCAGTCCTACAGGCCTATATCAGCTTATGGGTAAGAGCTTACAGGATCAGGTCGGCCTATGTGTAAGAGCTTAAGGTCCTATATCAGCCTCTGAATAAGTTTCCTTGGAGGGCCATGTAACTGTGTGTTCTCTCTTGTGAATACAATTGCAAGATTTCGATTCAGGCTGCTGTGTGTTTTGTATGGATGTGAGTAAAAGGATCCCAATATACAAGGTATGGTTAATATCGCTGAAACACAGCATTATATATTGATACATAATGATCCATACATCTTGGTACATGGGTACTCCTTCTCTTTCATTGTGGTAACACATTGGTGTCTGTGCTGGACATGTATTTTGCAGTAATACATTGTTCGATGTGTTTTTGAGAGCTGACAATTTCTAAATACCTCAGAAAAATGTCTGGCCATGTTTTGTTCCACTAGATTCTGTCTGATTACATCCAATATTAAACATTGGCCATGGTTACCAAAAGACATTTTGGATCTAATTTCCTCAAATTAATACTCATATCTATGACATCCTGGATTTAACTCATAGCTTCTCCCTGAAATAATTAATTTGGCCCTTGAAATTTAAGTAATTAATTATAGGCACATCACTGACATAAGATTGTATGGGTTTATCCCATTAGGCGATACTGTCTTCATAATTGTATTCGCTATGATATCAAATTTGCTTGTTTAAAAATACATTTACAGATACTCCCCAAGTTTCTACGCTGCTGATAACGTGTCCTTTCCTTTACAATTTCAAAGGGTCTGGTGAAAAAATAACATTAAGATAAGTATGTAAGTGTAAATGTATGTGTATATATATATCTGCCATAATTACCTCCATTATGCAAGGAAGTCACATCTTCTGATAATCCTGAACAATCCTTTATGACTGGTTATAATGCCACCAGATACCAGACCGATCTCCAACCCCAAGAAATGTTGTCAACATAAAATTTAAATAATGGTCATACTAATGTTCCAGCCACAAAAAACGTATGGTGAAAATAAAAGCATTGTGTGCCAGGAATAAAAGTGTAACTAAGGTAAAAGAGCTCCATGCCACCCAAGATGGGGTGTCCAGGAATGTGGCTCATGAGGGGAAAGGGCCAGCACTACTGCTTGCTAAGTATTCCAAAAAGAAAAGACAGTTTTGGGGGTATGGTGCTATGAAGTAATACGTGTGTACACTAGAAATGTGGTCTTCTCTAGATTATCACACATTTTGTGAAATTCTATAGGAAGCCTTATATTTCAAATGATGGCTTCTGTAGAAAAAAGCTGGCAGTACTTCACATTCCATCAACAGTAGTCTGGCCTTCGAGGGTTTAGTAAGAACATTACAGTGACTGTTCCGTAGTAAGCAGTCAGTGGCTGCCTATCACTAGGAATAGTAAAACACTCAGTTTAATTCTCATTACAGTACTTGTATGCTTGTGTGTACATGCAGATCACCTTGTTTAAAAGTGTCTTTGACACTCAGAAAATGGATAAACAAAAGTTATAACCTAGTAAGAGGCTTACTATACGTAATGTCCTACCAGCTCATTTAGAATCCTTAAGCGCACCGATCCATTTGACTATGACATTTTTGGATAACAGTTCATAATTTGAGAATGCCTTATTTTGGTTTTGTTAAGCCATCTTTCGCCAGTGCTGCTTTAACATACCTCCTCAATCTCTTCTTCCTACGTGCACATGAGTAAGCCCAGATGCCATTCTGGCTATCAACTGAGCCTCTTAATCTTCCTTATGTGCATTTGTGAGACCAGGTGTTCTGGTTCCTACTTACACTTCAAGAAATACTTTTTACTATTGGTATTATTATGCAAAAATACTTAAGATTTGATATTTCTTCTCCTTGTTCATTTAATGCTATGTAGTGTATATTGCCTGGGAAGATAAATGCCCTGCATTTGGATATAACATAACAATAGCTGTTGCCTGCTGAACTGAACACTCAGATTGTTTACGGAGTGGTTGGATTGCTCCAAATAACGTGAGTGAAAATGTTAAAGAAGACGAAGTAACGAGTGTGATTTGTTTGGAACATAGACGCAAACTCTTGATTGCTTGTTTGTTCTTTCAGTGTATAATTTTTACATTGCTGGAGAGAGTGGAAGCCAAAAAACGGTAGTGTACTTTCGATTTCCAAGATAAAATTGCACAGCCAATTTCTAAACAAAGATTTGCATGACCCACTTCAGTTTCGTGATTATGTGTTAAGTGTGTTCTAGGGGTAACATGGTGGTGTTTTGATGTAATATGGAAAATGCATGTGCTAGACTGAAGGAAGGAAGGGACAAATAAAACGTGAACGATGCAAAAATGACATCAAGGGACTCTGTTGACCTGCCCATTGCTTATTTTGTGAATGTAGAGAGAAAAAAAATCATAATTATACACATTTGGAGAGAGAACACACATCTGATTACAACACCTAAGCCCCCTTTTAGGGTTTCACTCTCTTGCATACCCAAATTGTCTTGCTTTAAGTGGGTCAGTCCTGATTTGAGACACCTGAAAGTGAATGCTGCACATGTGCAGAAGTTTACACATTGGCAGTAGAGATGTCACTTTGAGTAAATGCCGAGTTATGATATCAGTCAATATCAAGCACAGGAATATGGAGAAAAAAGGCAACCATAAATCCCTGAAGACAGTGTTCTTTTGCTTTATTTCAAGTGCATGTGGACCTAACAAGTGTAGATGATAATACAGCATGCCTTACGCATTTAATGCTATAAGGTACTTTATGACAGCCTATGAGTAAGTGAATTATGGGACGAAAAAGTGCATTTCGTATTATATTGTCATCTACACTTGCACTGGCTTCGGCACCAGCATTGCTCCAGGTGGACAATTACTGGGGTCTGTTAAGGACAATTTAATGATGCTCTATAGTGCTTTACAGACCTTGCTATGCCTATACCTGCACTTGTTATGAGAATCATCATTTGGCAACATGGCTGTTTCTTCTGAATTTGTTTGTTTGCTATGTGCTGTTATGAGTAAGGACGGTTCCACAAAAACAACCACTGATTAACCCTTAATGTTTTTCATGCTTTATTTGCACAACATACAGAGCACCTTATGGTACAGTCTCATGAGTCCTGTAGTTGTTTTTCTGTTATGGTAGCTGTGCTCTCAAGTTTAAATGTGCAGCCTTTTAGTTTTTCCACCATGGCGCCCAGCTTATTTTATCTATAGGCCCACATTACTGTCAGTCTACCCTTGTATAGCGTTAGACTTAAAACATAAGTAGTGTTTTTCTTAAAACTATATAAGGGCTCCTTCTTTGCCTCTCCAGTTCATATAGACCATTGCTTCTTAAACCTTTCCTCACAATCCTTCAACGATCCAGGATTTAGGTTTGTTGTGTTTAAATAAGTTGTGTTTAAATAAGTATATGTATAACATGTGGTGTTGTTCTCTAACCATTACGGAACCATACCGGTTGTTATTCATTATCTTATTGGAACACTACTGGTTAATCCCTAAATCCTTGACCATTGGGGGCTCTCAAGGAAAGGTTTAAGAAGCACTCCTCTAGAAAATGATGGTAATATCTCCATTGGGGTCTATATCCTACATACTAATCTTCTCACTTAATAAACAAACTAGCAAAACATGGGGCAAACCTTATGCCAGTTACTATACATCATAATTGTAAGTTGAATTTGTTTTCATACCAGAATAGAGACTACCATCTGCTAATGAAAATTATCAGATCAACCACTGGCCTCTTCAGGTTGGGTCTCAAGTGACTGTGGTTCCAGAAGAAGTATGTGAAATAGAGGAATACTCAAGGTATGTAATTTCCACTTTTATGACTAAAACTGAAAAGTGATGATGACTTTAATTAATGGCTTTCATTAACAAACACACTACTTGGTTGTGAGGCTTCCCCTGGAATTATTGCCATTGATACTAAAGGACCTTTTCATCGGAGTGAAAAATACAAGTAGTGTGCTGCTATTCCGCTTGCTTCTTACCCTTACTTTAAAAAAGGGTTGGTTTCCTTCTCATCAAGCCCTTCACCATGGTGAACATGGCATTACATGGATGTCTCACATACAGATTAACGTTCTCCATTGTCCTGTGGAATTGTGGTTTGTGTCTTGTTGCAATGCATTATTTTCTATTTTCTGGAGCTATTATTCAGCAGGCAGAACAGAAAGAATATTCTAGAAGTCTTGGGTAAAGGCTGTCAAGCAAAGGAGAGCAGGGTTGTCAAAAGCCAAAGAGAAGTCCAGGTATAAAACAGGAGTACACTCAGGAAGCCTTACAGCACTGGTTCTCAGAGTAACTGAAATGATGTGAGGAATGGATATACTGGTGTGGGAAAGGCAAGGCAAAAAAGACTGCTTCCCTGGGCAAACATTGCAAACATACCCAATTCAGCTACCCCCTTTGTCTTTTACCTACTCTGCAGCTCCTACCACACTTACCATCCACTACTGTGCTCTGAGGTGAGCTGTGTTGTGGTGAGAAGAGAAATTACAAGCTGCTGCTCTGCACTGGATGGGTAAGTAAAAATATATGTTCAGCTAAATAAGTTGTTGGATGGCAACTATTTTAGAAATAATCCTATGCCCAAAAAACACAAAAATATACCTTTCTCGGAGAGGTTACCTGTGACATGTAACATCAGAGTCCACAGAAATGTTGATGATACAATGCTCCAACCATACATCATATATCTCACTCATAGGAGAGAAAAAAACGGTAAGGAAAACAGCCTCCATAGTGTTAAAAGTGTTAAAGCTATACTGTACTTTTATTAAATGGAATCTTTCAGCCTCAACATCACTTATACTGTGAATGTAGATAATAAAAAAAATGAGCTATACATTGTGTTAGTAGGATTGAGTTGAAATGCATAAAATAAGATACAAATATGTTTTAAATGTGTCTTTGGTGTGTCCTGGTTATGACATCACATATAGCTTGATATGCAAATTACACATTTCTGATTGAAAAATTGTTCATTTGAATGTCAAGCCACAGGTGCCATCAGACACTTTCATAACCTATTTTTCTCCTAATGTATGCATTTGCTTACAGTTCTGCTAACACAACTTATACATCATTTTCATAATGTTTTGTGTTTGTTTTGTACATTCACAGTATAGACAATGTTTGGGTTGACGGAGTGCCTTTAAAACAAGAAAAAACATCATAAAAATAAAGCATTTTATCTAACAATACTTCATGTGGATAACACCGTTCTGTGTTGCAGGAGGGCATCTGTGTATTAGACAACATTTCCAAGATAACTACAGAGTGGGGAAACGCTTTGGAAATGTAATCTCCTGTTACCAGTTACCAGTCTTCAATGGTGGGAATATAAAAGTTCTCTCTCGGAGCGCTTTGGCAGTTCCTTAAGAACTTTTCAAGGCACACACAGGGAATAAAGACCACTTATTTCACAGTCCTACGTGTTTCATCGGAACCAGTTTGACTTCCTCAGGGGCATATTTGTGATTAATTACAGTGAGCCTATTCTAATACAATTAATTTACTAGCGCTAGTCTATTTCTGGGAGGGAATGTCCATTCGTTTATATATAAAGTCACATGAATGCAATACAATTCTTTTTATCCCCTTTCATTTAGTAGGAGGAATACCATAGATCAGGGAAGCAATATGTAGCATGAAAGACAAAAAAAATGGACCTGCAGACTTTTTACATCAGAGAAGCAATGCTACAACAAGAATCACTGAATGAGTTACATCTACAACAAACCCCAGAAAAAAGGCTTAAATAATGTTATGGATACCAAAAAGAGGGAGGAAACCTTAAATAACAGACACGACAACCTTTAGCACTTGATTTACAGAAAACACCTTTCCTTGCCAGAAAACACCCAACCATAACGTAATCATAAAAAAAACATCTCCATGTTAACATAAACAACATATCCCCAAACCTGAGACTGTAAATAATATGGCATCCACAGAAAAACCGTGGACGTGAACCAATGCCCGATCCTGCTTAAGCAGGACACATGTACAAGCTGTGACAGTAAAACATAATTTAACATATATATTTATAAAACAGAATAAAAAGAGGGACAGGGGTGGGATAACTCCATTCCCCTCTTATTTCTTTTTCTTAGCATTCATATGTAAAATAAAAATAAATAAAAAAAAGTTGCTAAAAAAACACCCCAAAGTGGCACAAAACCTCTATATCCATTTTGGTGAAGGCACTATTTCCTGCACAGGACAGTGTTTGGAGCTGTAATCACCATTATAGTTAAGAAACAGTGTTGGGAGGTATAATCGCCATTATAGTAAAGAAACAGCAATTGCTTTTCTATCTTCCCAGCATGTTTTTGTGTGGGGGCTTTTGATACATTATACCTATTATTGCAATGGTTTTCATCAGCCCTTGTACGATCCTAAATCATCTCTTGGGAAGAAGTGAAATATTGTATATTAAACTATACTTGAATCTAGATCATTTGATAAATAATGACAAATAATACTTATTATAGCCAGGACGTCACTGACATATCCATCAGTAGCCCACGCTAGTCATGTGTGTATATATTCTTGCATTATGTGACTGAATATATATGAATAGGCTACTTTCTCCAGGGCAATGCACAACAGACTGGGATGACCCTACCTCTCCACTACGACAAAATGACATCTCCTACAATCCGATTCTCTGTTCACAAAGACTTCCAGTAGTATTTATCAAGCACAGAAAGCAAGGTAACAAACATGAGCTAGAGGGGTGTGAGAGCAGAATCAGGAGGCCGAGTAATCATCGCCAATTTGGGAACAATGCCGTAGATAATTATAGAAAAGAGACATGCTGGCACCTTGCTGCTTTTATGGAAATGTGATGGGCTGCTAAACGTTTGTGCCTGAAAAGACTGAGTAATATATGAAAAGTAATACAGAATAGCGGCATATGTTCAGTGCCAGTCTTCTTACAAATACCTCTCCTTTTAGGAAAAAAAACAGTTATAGCACTAGAAGATTAGGAACACTGATTGTGGGCTTAAATGAATGTGACAGGAAACTTTCGAGAGGGGCACAGTACCACGTCTGACTGTCTGTTTATTGTTTTTATGCTATTTTTGTATTGTCCACTTTATCTAAAAAAAAATTCCTGTTTTTGTGCATTATATGTCATGTTACTGTATGTTCTATACCAGGGGTACCCAACGTGTGTCCCGCTCGACTCAAAGGTGTCTCCCAACTGGCTTAACTTACCCATAAACTGATTAGCCCTATAGCATTTCTAAAATGTAGATTTCTTTGAATAAAGCTGATTTAAACTGGTTTGGAGCCACTTTTGTATTACTTCTAAATAAACAAATATCTTTCTTATGGTTAACAAGCTATTTTTCACTACAACTGTAAATTTAAAATATATATGTGCCCCAAAATATATATGGATTTTTCAACATGAGCCCCACTTCAGAAATATATTGGACGCTTCTCATACATACCTTATTTACAACACAGGGGGAGATATTTAGATATATTTATATATACATAGGTATACATAAATATGCACATATATATTTCACAAACGGTATATTCATACCCATTGATTGTTCTCATTCTAAATTCAATTATTATTTTACATTGAATGCTGTTTGGTTCAAAAAGCTGCAAGATTTTTCTACAATAAAAAATCCTTATTAGATGTAAATTACAGAGTGCACAAGATAAAATTGTCACAGAAAATTACAGTATTTTCTGAACTTTTTTGTTGTAAGAAATTAGAACAGAGGTGGTTTTCTATACCTGATCATAATGTCAAAAACCACCAGGATTTGTTAAAAATAAATATGCTGTGTTACTATATGAACTATCTGAGTTTTACTATTTTGTTTGTGTTTTTTGAGTAGTATAATTTTCTATATGCTGATATTGACTTGCCGTATACATACATTTTGAAAATATTACTTGTATTTAAAATCAGTGTAAATGTTATATAGAATTTTCTATAAAATATAGAAAATAAGAATGTATGCACAGATGAAATCAATTTAGCCCATGTCGCCTGTCCATATGTCTGCCTGCTGCTAATTACCATGAATCTACCTGAAAGGATTAATTTGGATCTGTGAGGGTTAAAAGCCGACAGTGTGTCAAAGAAGCTGATGTCTGCAGCACCTTCTGGAAGGCCAGATCACGCCAGTAGCATAATTGTTATTTGAATGGTCTTATCTTACTATTCCAAGGCTAGAACAGAGGTTTCTGGAACATCAACAAGTTGTCTCTGAAAGTTCTGTAATTTTCCTATAAGAACGACTTTTGTAACACTATTTACATATTACGTTTTAAGTGCATTTTCTTATAAAACACGCCTTTCTACATATTAGAATAACCAATTATATCGTAGTAACTAATGTTTTTATCTTCGTATATATACGCTTGTTTAAACAATTAAAATCAGAGTTGTTTCACAGTTGCATTGGTGTCGGTCTCTTTTATTCACTGTGAAATAGCTCTCCTGGATCCAGTATTTACAAGTCAAACCAAGACGGTCGCATTAAGGGACAGAGGAAATTTCCTTACATTTTGGGGGCTCGTCCGGGATCGGGAAGGTCATCCTTTGTCCGGTAAGATATACTTTTTTTTTGGTTTATCTATCGGACTGAGGGCACTGGCCAAATCCCGATCCTTATATTTGTGTGTCAGGGACACATACACAGATCTCAGGGAGATCCTTATATTCACGTGTCAGGGACACATACACAGATCTCAGGGAGATCCTTATATTCACGTGTCAGGGACACATACACAGATCTCAGGGAGATCCTTACATTCACGTGTCAGGGACACATACACAGATCTCAGGGAGATCCTTATATTCACATGTCTGGGACACATACACAGATCTCAGGGAGATACTTACATTCATGTGTCAGGGACACATACACAGATCTCAGGGAGATCCTTATATTCACGTGTCAGGGACACATACACAGATCTCAGGGAGATCCTTATATTCACGTGTCAGGGACACATACACAGATCTCAGGGAGATCCTTACATTCACGTGTCAGGGACACATACACAGATCTCAGGGAGATCCTTATATTCACATGTCTGGGACACATACACAGATCTCAGGGAGATACTTACATTCACGTGTCTGGGACACACACACAGATCTCAGGGAGATCCTCACAGTCTCAGGGAGGCTAACACACAGATCTCAGGGAGATCCTTACAGTCTCAGGGAGGCTAACACACAGATCTCAGGGAGATCCTCACAGTCTCAGGGAGGCTAACACACAGATCTCAGGGAGATCCTTACAGTCTCAGGGAGGCTAACACACAGATCTCAGGGAGATCCTCACAGTCTCAGGGAGGCTAACACACAGATCTCAGGGAGATCCTTACAGTCTCAGGGAGGCTAACACACAGATCTCAGGGAGATCCTCACAGTCTCAGGGAGGCTAACACACAGATCTCAGGGAGATCCTCACAGTCTCAGGGAGGCTAACACACAGATCTCAGGGAGATCCTCACAGTCTCAGGGAGGCTAACACACAGATCTCAGGGAGATCTTTCACTTTATTACCAGGGGTATTATACACTTAAATTTACAGTCTCAGGGAGACTAGACTATTCTTGGTTTGGCTTGTTTAATTGTAATTTTGCATATTAATTGTATATTTGTGTTCATATATAAGGTTAATTATAAAGTCATAAGAAACCATAGACGGGTGGTAAGTGTACGTCTAAGGAAATTTACTGTATTTACTGTATTCTCTTATATGTGGTAAGTGTTTTATATTTAGTGGAGTAGAGAGGACATATCTCCTGAATCAATCAAAATCGAGCGCTCAATGAAAAAAAAATAGGCACGTTCTGCCGCTAGTATAATAATTTTTGAATGATTTTTGAGTAACGGTCTTCTAAGCTATATTCATCAGTGTGATGAGAAGTTTCATAGTAAGTAATTTTAATAGTGTATGCAAGATAAGTTTTGAATTAATTTGTTGCTGTAAGTAAGTAAAATAGAAATATTTGTGTGTAAAACAGCAAGAGTCATATAATGTCCGAGGTATCTCTTGGACATCATGTTAAATATACGTGATCAATCCATTGGATAGTATAACAGCTATAAAATATTTTAAAATCTATCCAGCCAGTTTTATGTTCTGGCAAAAACAATCTAAAACTTGCATGATGCTAATTTAAAGACACAGACTATGTTTTTAACAGGTTTTACATGTTACATATTAGAAATGTTTATTTGTTTATGGTACATTCTTCCTTTTTGTATTTAGGTATCTTGACAAGTATTACATTTTTTTTGTAGTTTAGAAGGATTTTTGTGTTTTAAGCTTTTAATTTAGATTTTTCCCAAGATAAGATATCACATTTTCCAATACTCTAGATAAAGTAATTAGATAAGTGAAGATGCCTTCATTGTAAGGTTGTATTTGTATCCAGTGGTGTATCTTGATTTTGTGCTGCCCTAGGCAGACAAAATCCGGGCACCCCCCTACCCAAGCTGCACACCCACGTTACACACCTAAGACATGCCCCATCACCTCCATTACATGACCCCACATCACACATAACATTCAGACTCACATCAAGCTCATACTCCCATCACACACACACTCCCATCACACTCAGTCACACACTCCTACTCCCATCACACTCAGTCACACACAGCCTCACATCACACACAGACTCCCATCACACTCAATCATACACAGTCTCACATGACACACAGACTCCCATCACACTCAGTCACACACAGCCTCACATCACACACACTCTTCCATCACACTCAGTCACACACACTGTCTCCCATCACACACACTCTGACTCCCATCACACTCAGTCAAACACACTGTCTCCCATCACACACACACTGACTCCCATCACACTCAGTCACACACAGCCTCACATCACACACAGACTCCCATCACACTCAGTCACACACAGCCTCACATCACACACAGCCTCACATCACACACAGCCTCACATCACACACAGCCTCCCATCACACACAGCCTCCCATCACACACAGACTCACAACCACCGTTTTCCATTTGAACCAGCTTACCTTCTGCTGTACTGTGACAGGCAGGGGGCGGAGATTTTACACTGGCGCGTGTGACGGGGAACGAAGGGAGGGGAAGTGAGGGAGCCCCGAGCATGTACGTATGTCAGTGATAAGTGGAAAGAATTAGCGAGTGTCGTGTTTTGTGACAAGTTGTGTTGTGTTGTTAGAGTTGTAGGAGTTAATAGTGAAGTTGAGAGAAAGCCTCCCCAGAAGCCCCCCTTCTCTCTGACAGTCTATTTGCAGATAAGAGAATTGTAGCTGCAGCTGCAAAATTATTATTTTTTCTTTTTGTGATGGGAGGTGGAGAACGGGCCAGAATTACTGTTACTGTTAGTTATTGAGAAGTTCTGTATGTTATGTGCTATGGTTAAATAGTCTGATCATGATATTATTTGTCCTAATGGTAAAGCGATACATAATTATTATGTATGAGAACATATTCTCACATTATCAATTGATTCAACTATGATTATAAGATGGTAATAATATTTCAAGAACAAAGAATGGTTCAGTTTGACAAGTTTTAACAACACAGGTTAGCAGTAATAATATGTTTTAATTATATTTTAATGTGAAGATTAATAAGATGTTTAGTGAAATATTGCATGTTACTAACTGGAATTTTTTCGAGTTTTATTTTCATATAGATTAAAGCTGTACAGCCAACAAAAGAAAAGTTCAAAGTGCACCAACTAATTTAATGCTGATCATAACTATTTCTAAAGAAAAGTTTATTTTTAAAAGAAGAAAAAGTTTTCCAATTCATGTAACTGGATTCTCACCAAATTTATCGGAATATATTGTTCAAATCAACTCCTGGATCCACGTTATTTACGTAAAGCACATTCCTGTACTGACAAACAGGCCAACAAAGGAGCAGCAATTTAGTGTCTTGATGGGCATAATAATCCCTGACCACTAGCCAACATAAGCCAAGATTTTAACTTAATGGGTAACCCGTAAACAAATCACCCAGGAGTCTACAACAGATACAACAGTCTACGACAGATCATCATTGTTGGGAAGTATATTTTCATTGAGTATATATGTATAAAATTGTTATTGATGATTTGTAATCTTTGTCGTAAAGATTTGTTTAATTGTGATATTATGGGTATGTTTAGAGTATAGTGAAATTTTTAAATTTAACAATTAGACCGACTCTAACAAACAGGATTGAGTTGACCTATAAAGAAATTGTATTGTTATAGTATTTTTGCAGAATTTTATATAGAGAATGTAAGGAAGTTTTTTTCAGATATTTAAAAAAAAAAAAAAAAAGTTTGGATTATGGATTTAAGTAGTAAGTTAAAAAGTATTCACAGGTTATCCGTGAGATCCCCTGGGACTGGGAAATTGGCTAGGATCACTTGGAGCGAAACTTGTAAGTGGTTTGGCATGTGTGAGATCAGTGTTGCTAATTGTCTGTGTTTATGTTTGTTTCAAGGGTCTCATCCTCAAGTGCATCCTGACCACTGACATCATGCCCCTATGTGAAGAATGGAAGACACTGCTCAGATATTCCCCATTATGGAAGCTTACAATGCAACTAAGCTGGATGACTTACCAATGTGTGAAATCGAGGAAGTGTGCCTTATCACCTTGGATACAATGATTGTGTTGACCAGGCAACTCCTGATGGTTATCCTTAAAAACAGACAATGTCAATTTCTAAGAATAAAAGGGGAGAAGAGTATGAATATTATATGGACTGTAGGGGCCTCTGGAGTCACGTCGTGGATGGGAGACCATATTGTTTTGTCCGCTGCCATTTTGTCTGACTGACGCTTTATGTTCTGAATGTATGCCATTTTGTGTGTTCTGAATGCATGTTCAGCTTTGCTCCAAGTCACTTTAAAGTATTTAGTCAACAACAGTCCTGGGGAATGGCAAACTCCGGAATAATATGTTTTATTTTTTACATATATTTATTGGTTTTAGACAACTGCCAACTAATACCATTAGGGGTTTTATTAGGCAGGGTAAGAGAAGCAATGAACAACAGATATTTAATTTAGTTTTGTGGCCACATGTGTTTTTGGGTCATCAGGTCATGCCATTATGTTATATTATGTAACATATTTAGATAGTTACGGCAGGCCTTCCATATTTAAGAGAGAGATACTTTTTTAATTTTTTAGATTATAAGTCCAATATCTCTGCTGAGTGAAGCCAAGGTCTGCACAGTCGCCAAAGGTCTAAACCTAATCAGTATTGTCCAGAGGCAGTCCGGTAAAACAGGACAGCCATAGTCGGTTATTATATGCTTTATTATGGATGTGGTATTTTTGATTGAAACAAACCTACCCATTGATCCCCAACAATATACCCCTGAAGGATACCGACAGTATTTACAGATCTATAGACAGAAGCAAAAGGGGAAGAACCATATTATATGAATCATATGGTTCTAAGAGGGGATTGAAAGGATTAATTTGGATCTGTGAGGGTTAAAAGCCGACAGTGTGTCAAAGAAGCTGATGTCTGCAGCACCTTCTGGAAGGCCAGATCACGCCAGTAGCATAATTGTTATTAGAATGGTCTTATCTTACTATTCCAAGGCTAGAACAGAGGTTTCTGGAACATCAACAAGTTGTCTCTGAAAGTTCTGTAATTTTCCTATAAGAACGACTTTTGTAACACTATTTACATATTACGTTTTAAGTGCATTTTCTTATAAAACACGCCTTTCTACATATTAGAATAACCAATTATATCGTAGTAACTAATGTTTTTATCTTCGTATATATACGCTTGTTTAAACAATTAAAATCAGAGTTGTTTCACAGTTGCATTGGTGTCGGTCTCTTTTATTCACTGTGAAATAGCTCTCCTGGATCCAGTATTTACAAGTCAAACCAAGACGGTCGCATTAAGGGACAGAGGAAATTTCCTTACACTACCGAATTTAGAAACAAGGGCCCCAGAAAAAATGACTGGCCCCCAACTAGGCCTATATTTTTCTCTCATTCTAGAATAGCTTTTTTTTTTTTTTAATTGCTACAATAAGAAAAATACATACTCCTGGAATGGGGACAATTGTAAACAATTGGAGTAAAATGTCTAACTGTAGCTGTGATACTGGAAAAAGAGTCTATCAAGGGCTCCAGATGCATTTCATCTGCCTCACAAACTATAGCTCCACCCCTGTATCCGCCGCCTTCTCAGCAGTACTTTCTGATGTAATTTTTAAATTAGCGCTGAGCCTTACCTTATTTCTCTCCACCACACACCCAGTGAAGTTTTTACTCACAGGTTCAGAAAGATAGCTCAGCTTAAATTTCTAATAGAGAAAGTAAAAATCTTTATATATTTGTAGCCAGCTCTAGATGGTTACCCAGTATACCTATTGCTAGTACATACCAGCTGGGGCTGTGAAAAAGTGACCTCACCTTATATTGTAGGTTGACTAATATCTAAGTATAAGCATTAGATTCAGGTGCCTATGGTGGCAACAAGATGCAGACCCAGTGCTGGCAGCAGGATGTAGACTTGGGTGCACAGATGAGATCCTCGGCCACTGCCCACATGTCTGCATGTAATCAATGCTTTGACTCCAGATCAGACTGGGAGCACATGGGCATCCAGTGGTTGGCCAATAATCACCTCTTTAAGGTAGGCAAAAAAAAATAGGGACTGTGGCAGAGGGATGTTGGGCCAAAATAGGGAATGTTCTCATAAAATGTCACTTAGGAGGCCCAATCTGGTGGGCTCTGGGTATTTATTGTGGCGTCTAGTGGTTCGGCACCTACACTATACTTGTGTGCGGATTTTTGATTGCAATCTGGTAGTGTGGCATGTACTGTTAGTTCTGGTGGCCACTTGAAAAAAACTGCATGTTGTAAGTCAGACAGACATGATCATCGAATAACAGTTTATTAAACAGTCCAAAGTCATGGTACCATATAGTTCCTATAAATATATAGATACCCAGATGTAGAAGTGGTACAGAATAGGTCCCATCAGTATATATTTTAGAACTGGGTGAAATTAACATATGTTCAATACTTAACTGCTCTTCCTATGATACTGAACCGTTAAATACAATTCCAATAAAGCACAGCCAAACTCCTGGTTGAGCATCATGGGAATTGTACTTAAAGTGGCACTATAGTTTGTTTTTAACTTTTGCTTCACTAATAGACACAAAAGTTAAATATATGGTGCCACACATCTGTTGGTGGAATGGAGTTAACCCTTTTGCTGATTGGCTGAGTGCATACTGAATTTAACTAGGTTCTCTCTGTTGGTGGCAGGTCTCGCACTGCACTAGCAGGGACAGACTCTTGGCAACAGCGGCAGCTATGATGCTTCCAAAGGAAGTGGTCTGAGGGGCAGGGGTATATTGTTTCAGCTCCTGCTTTCATCCTATTTGGAAAACATGTTGGACCAGTGAGAAGGGAGTGGGGATGGACATAACATCATACCTCCAGCCCCCAGAAATGGTTAAAAAAAAAAAATTTTTTGATGGACGCAAAACGTGTACAGTGTATCAGGTTTGGAGTGCTGAGTATTAAGTATTTTGTTGATGATTCCATACCCTTTATATCATCGGAGCCCCACTTCTGCTTATCAGACAAGTGGAAAGTGTTTAAATGTCTGGGCCATTGACTGGGCAATCAGGGAGTGGAGCCCAGCTCACATTTTCCACATTTGGATACAAAGGGACAGCAGAGAAAGAAAGAGGGACAGAGGGATTTGAGGCCAAAATAGTGACTGTTCTCATAAAGTGTAACTTGGGAGGTATGCGTTTTTAAAAAGTAGTTATTCAAGTATTTGTGAATCTAGCCAGTCTCCTCTTAGCTCTCTCATAAAAAAAGGTGTTTTTGTCCAAAATACTGCCACTAACGGGATATTTTTTGTTTATTGCACCATTCTCCTTAAATGCCAGTAACTGTAACATCTTAAAATCCCAGGAGGTCAGATGTTTCCGAGATGCTGAAACGATCCTATCTGGCACCAATATTCATTGTATGATCAAAGTCTCTTTGATCACACATCTTTCCCATTCGAATGTCAAAAAACAAGTATACTTCTTGGCCATATAAACAATCTTTAAATCTGAAATTCATAATATAAATATAAATATATATATATTTATATATATACCATTACACTGAATATATACACTATATGGACAAAAGTATTGGGACACACCTTTTAATTACTGAATTCAGGTGTTTCAATCAGACCCATTGCACCCACCTGGTGCAAATGTTTGTAAATGCAGGCTGCATTTACAAACATTTGTGAAAACAATGGGTCGTTCTGATGAGCTCAGTGAATTTGAGCATGGTATTGTGATAGAATGTCACCTTTGCAATAAGTCAGTTTGTGAAATTTCCTCACTGCTACATATTCGATGATCAACTGTAAGTGCCTCCCAGAACAGCCAGACCCATTTACAACTGTGGTGATTGTGGCCCCCTGAAGGCAGCCCTGGATGCAGTATCCAGTTAGGTGCCAATCCAGTGTGTGCTAGTACTTCAGAAAGTTATGTGTCTGCCTTATAACTCTGCTAATCTTTCTACTGTTATATTGTTCTTGGGTTCTACACTAGGATCACCCTTTTCCTGGCCAGCAGATCCTCTGGGCTTATCCTCTGGGATTGAACTGATGTTTGGGTAAAGCACTCCTGCTGTGTGCGTTCCCCGGCTACAGGCCCCAGTGTGACAGAGGCCATTGTTTTCTCTGTGGAGGCAATAGCATGGACAGTATTTCTTTGAAGAAAAGGTGTAAACCCTTATTTCATCCAAATCAGTAAGTCAAACTATGTGTTTGTATGCTGTAAAAATCCATAACATCAGGGACAATCAGCCATGTTCCATTTCCATACACTTAAGACGCACTATTTTTTCCCACAAACCTCTGTATTATGGAGTTCCTCAATACTAAACAATCGACATAAGTTGATTTTAGATTTTTGCACAGGTATTTATGTTTTCCTGCATTCTGGATTTATACCAGCGCGTATAATCTGGAGCTTATAACTGGGAGCAACCAATGAACACATTTTTAGCAGCATTTTTTTTAAACAGCAACATTGAATCAACCTAACATGCCATGCCTGTGAAGCATACATTACCAATGTGTTATTTGTTATTTATGCTGATAATCCCAACATTCTGGAAAAATGTCCATGTCAGGTGCACTGCACATCAGAGCATCATGAAAGCTTGTAAATGCTGAACAAGTAGCTCAGTGTCAAGTTTGGCCATTAATCCTTGAATTGTTCTCACACCACACAGCTGGAGATCCTCATTATAGCACATAGTCTCTTTGTTTTTTATGTCACAAATACCAATGAGGTCAGCCCTACTAATACAACAGTGTGTTTGTCAGCGTTAAGTTTGTTAAGTTTTCTAAACCACCAAGGATTAAACCCAAAAAACTGGTCTTTGTCAAGGCTCTATTGTATAATGGGTCTTTATTTGGCATTGCTAATGGTGTGACAGAGTAGGCTTTGCACCGGGACATTATAACTCCCAACATCTCAGATTGGTCAGTATGTTAAATTTTTGGACTGGTGACTTATCTATGGCAGAGGCTTTACATAAACCATTTTGGTGACTTCATGACCTAATAATAGCTATTAAAGGAACAGTCTAGTCCCCTAACTCACTTTGGTGCAAGATGAAGATTACTGCTTGTACAGTGCACAGGCTTTTTCCAGTATGATTTGATGCAGGCATTCTGCATAAATCACATTTTTAATATTTAACTCAAGCCCTCCCTAGTGATTATTCTGTATATTTACTACAGGTGCAGGAGCACTGATTATATAGTTTCTGAGGATATAAAGTTTTGTTTCATTTAGTCACTTCCTGTGCTCCTTGAATTGAATACATTGTGTTGCCTCTAAGTGTACTTGCTCTTGTACACAGTAGGATCTCTTAACAGTGCAACACACTCTCTGATGACATCACTAGAGAGACAGGATATTCCATTCATTTGAATTAAATTATTCTTATTGGTTCCTGCAGCAAAAAAAAAAGACAAAAACAGAAAAGGAAATTACTTTTACTCACCTAGTGTGGGTTGTCCTGGCTTCTTGCAAACTGCTGTCATTTCACAATTTCATCTAGCTGTAAGTATTTTATATTTTAAGCAATGCAAAATTTAAAATATACATCTTAAAGTACTGTGAAAGCACATTAATATGCATTAATATTTGGAAGATGCATTTTGGGCACTAGACAGTCCCTATAATGTTTTCTTCAAAATTCATTCTAAAAAGAATGACATACATACATTAATTCCTGTAGAAAGAAAATGCAGTCCTTGCATCATTCCCTTATTCAGTTTATCATCATTCGGTTGACGTGCGTTTGTGGTTCAGTTGCATTCACCGTCATTTTCTTCATTCACTTACCTATCCTGTGTTAGACATACTTCATAGTCACATTAAGAATGCTGTGACTCCGAAGTGAATAAACATAGACAAAGTCTAATAAATGTTCATGTACTTAGGGCGAGCATCACAGCTCCCTGTGCACCCTACAATGATTCAAGCCAATGTATCTGCATAAATATATATATATTCACCTAGCAAACTAAAGAGCAGTGCTAATTAACCCCCATGGTAACAAAAGTCTTGATTAGCTTGACAGGCTGTGGGTTTAATTAGCCTAACGAGGTACTCTATCCAGCCAGCTTCTCCTGTGAGATCCCTTAGCTTTAAAACTGGTCACATTTTCACACCAGCAGCTGTATGGATATAATTATCAGTGACGACGAGTAATATTAATAATGGCAGTCAGGTACAACCATAAGAGAGTTAACCCTTTACTTCAACATGTCTACCGAATAATCATTGTAGAGGAATTATATACTAACATAAATGCAAAGTGATATATATATATATATATATATATATATATATATATGTGTGTGTGTGTGTGTGTGTGTAACAAATGTATAAGATATAATGAGTCATGAGGGGGGACTATTATTGGAATAGTCTAATAATCTCCAATTGGGTGATCTATATTTTTCAGTCAATTGAGAATAAAAATCCCACAATACTTTGACGTTATACATTATCACCAATCAACACAGAGGATACAGTTATCCCCCTTCAATGTATTTCCTCTCACAGTTAGGAAGGCATTTGTATTTCTCTGTTCACGGCTGTTCTGAAGAAAGCCCTTTGATTATTAAGGTGTACTGTGTGGGACTAAACAAATTCTATCAACCCCCAAAGAAAAGTAAATTAATTACATGTTATGTCTTCTACACTGTGTCACCCACCCAGCTGGATAATTCATTAAATAAGTTATCAATAAACTTTTTACTGTAAAGAAACATTTATAGTACACGGTCCACTGTTCTTTGCAAGCGTTCCCAATTATGCTTTTTTGTTGAAATACCAATCTGATATTTTTTTTTACATTTCTTAAGAGGTTTTTGTATCTCACTGGCAGTCCTGAAATCACCCGCGGAACAGTGCATTTAACCTGTCTTAGAACATGAAATCATAAAATGTACTTATTATAATTTTATTTTTATTCCACAGCAAAGCCTGATATTACCACGTGTTGTACACTTTGGCTGCAAAAAAAAAGTAATTTTCAGATTTAAACTGGATCTATCATCTACAAGTTCAAACTCTGCTAGGTCACTAGTAAATATGTAGATTAAGTATGAATGTTTGTGAAGTAAAGATAATAATACAAAAATGTTTGTATATATTTACCTGAAGGAGACTTCCATCTCCTACAGCATTGCTGTCCAGTTCCACCAACTAGGAAATGAAATGGATGCATATCAGTACTCTCCAAATGATGATGTAACCATAGATTGTGGGTGGCACATTAAGCACTATATTCAGATGATGTAATCTTTTGGGGAA
The DNA here is from genome assembly GCA_036172795.1 of Pelodytes ibericus. NCBI lineage: Eukaryota > Metazoa > Chordata > Amphibia > Anura > Pelodytidae > Pelodytes > Pelodytes ibericus. The sequence continues at coordinate 27,874,811 of CM069866.1, forward strand.
GGGCAGGTGCGAACTACATATCTTGATAAAAAGATATCTATATATTTGCAAGAACTGAATATAGAGATTTGTATATCCTCAATAAAGTTATACCCTATTATTTTCCCATGACAGGTATACTCTGCTAATGGATCTTCAGACTGACTCCAGTGGCTGACAGAGAAAGTTCTCTCTCAGGGCTGTCTTTACACCAAGCAAAAGGGGAAACTGCCCTGAGTCCAGACACACTGCAGGGTTCACTGATTCTGCTACTCGAGCCCTATATTTTCTGAATATTTTTCTTCATATTCTCACTTGCCATTAGACTTCTTTAAATCATTATAAAATTATTTATTATTTCTTTATTATTATTTTTTTTCCCCTCACTCACCACTAAACCCATTTCATTATGGTATTGCCCAAGTTCCCTTAGTTTATTCCAACTACTGATTTCATAATGGCCATTAAGTGTCTACCTTTCACCCTATTAGCTAGCTTCCGTTATATCCCTCCTTTCTTCCCATTGGTCTCTCTCCCATTCACTCTGACTTCATTTACCTTGGATTTGCCGGTTTCTGTTAACTCCCTCCTCTTAATTCATGTTTCCTCTGCCTGTGAAGGAGCTGCTAACTGGTAACAAAATAATTATTTTTTCAACACTTTCAGTGCCACCCTTATGGCAATCAAAGGGTGGTATGTTATATGGTAAAAACAAATCAAATATGGAGTATTGGTAGTGTGTGATTATCACTAATGTGCAATGTGCACTGTGCTGCACATTGGCAAAGACTGGTTCCTCCTGCATATTTGGTTTAGGGATCTAGGGTGGGTGGCAGAGTGCAATGCAAAGGTAAGAATTTGACACTTCAGCTGCATGCTGGCTGATGCATCACATTGTAAAGGGTAAGATACAGTATGATACAGGTACATTTTTATAGGAAGTGGCCATATGTGTAACATTCTGTGTGAGAGAGAATGGAGTTTAGAAGAAACTGGGTGTGACATATTTCAAGGTTTAGCTGGCACTTACGGCCTAGGAAGTATTAAACTCTGTGTGGACAATGCACCACAATACTGGAACAGCTTATAGTGTAAAAGCAATGTTACCATGGCTCATGCCGAGACTATATTTCCCATGATTCTCAGCCAGTATGTTAAGCATCATGGGAAAGAGACTATTGAACAACTAGAGTTCTAAAGGCTAGCTGTTATATGAATATGGATTGGTACTGCAGCTGCTCTGTTAACCTAACTTACCATCCTGGTTTCTATCCAGGAAATACATGAGGGTCCTAAACAGTATGGCTTGAAAAAGACCACTAGGTCAAAACATTGCCACTGGTGTGTATGGAATAAATATGTGACCTCACTGATTTGGAGTGCTGAGCATTTTTATTGTTTTATACTTTGTCTGTGCCCTGCATTATATCTGTGTTATTATCCATATCTCTGTGTCTTGTATTGTTTATCCTTAATTTGGTTTCTTCTCTGCCATTATCTAGTCTGTCCTGCACCCTGTACTCTGTATTCAGTTCTAACTGCCTTAGTTGCTTTTCTGCTTTTGCTCTGCAGGGTTTCTCTAATCCTAGCCAGTCAATATTAGCATTGTTTGTGTGTTATTAGGTTAAGGACATGTGTTTGTCTATACTTGTGACTTAGATTATGATCAGATCACATTTTATGACCAAATAATGCAGAAAATTATTCCAAAGGGCTCACAATTTATTTATATATACAGTATATATATTTTTTAAATACATTTACGAAAACGTGAACTGTGGTGATCAGACATGCTGCAACTTGTCTATGATTCCAACTTCGCCATTTAATGCTTGATATATTATCCAACATCTCACTTTTTAGTGCAAGACGTTCATAACATTGAGTAAGCATTTTGTAAAATGCACAATATGTTTTTTGGTTTGATTGTTTGTTATATTTGCAGAGAAAGATACATGCTCACAGTAATATAGATATTACAGATGTCTAGCTTACTATGGTCAATCACTATTAGCACAAAATGGACTTGCTGTGGTTTTCTACAGATATCTAAATCTGAGAGGCAGCACAAGCATTTATATATGTGCAATCAGTTTAACACTGCAAATAGTTCATCCAAACAAGTATAGTGTGTTCTCATATTTGAAACCATCATTTATATCTAGTGCATAATGTTTTACACAGCTTTCCTGTTAGTTACGAGCAGAGGTCAACAGAACGTACAAAACAGTTTTGTCTGTCCCTGACATAATCTAATTTTAAGCATCTAGGCTTTGCTTCTGCAAATTATTGAACTATAGTTAGACTACATATGTTTTCTCTTTGCTCCTTAACCAATGAGTCCATTTATTCCTGAAATAGATTCATTCTCAGCCATTGCGGAGTGTTTCCACGTCGCAGACGGAGCTGAATAAGGAAGAACTGTGTCAGAGAATAGTAAATGAAGTGTCAGGGTGGCAAAGAGATATGTTTCTATGCTCGGGGTGTCAAATATCTGCTAAAAGATGGATCAGCACTTCCAAACACCTTTCTCCCTTTGAGTTCTTCACTTGCAATCTAACCAGGTATTTCCTTTCTGCTCTCTTTCCCAAAATTCCACATCTGACCAGGATTTTAATTTTGATTTGCCAAACTGAAATGTAAAACATATGTTTGAAGGCTTTGGGTTGAGACAGAACAACATTTCTAATCATGTGACACATTATTCATGAAAGAGAGAATTGCAAGGAGTTCGGAAGGGAATTTCAAACTTAAAGGGCCAAAATGCGTCTTCCAAATGTTAATGGATATTAATGTGCTTTCAAAGTACTTTAAAATGCACGTTTTACATTTTCCATTGCTTAAAATATAAAATACTTACAGCTAGATGAAATTGTGGAATTACAGCAGTTTGCAAGAAGCCAAGACTGCCTATACTAGCTGAGTGAAAGTAATTTTATTTTATTTTTTATTTTTTTATTTTATTTTTGCTGCAGGAACCAAAGACGATTATTTCATTCAAATGAATGGAATATCCTGATTCTCTAGTGATGTCATCAGACAATGTATTGCACTGTTAAGAGATCCTACTGTGTACAAGAGCAGGGCCACTCAGAGTCCACTTAATTTATTCAATTAGAAGAGCACAGGAAGTGACTAAATGAAACAAAACGTCACATCCTCAGTGTCTATATAATCAGTGCTGCCGCACCTGCAGTAACCATGCAGAGTAATCACTGGGGATTGCTTGAGTCAAATATTAAAAATGTGATTTATGCAGAATGCCTACATCAAATCACACTGGAAAAAAAGCCTGTGCACTATACAAGAGTTCATCTTAATCCTGCACCAAAGTTTGGGGACTAGACTGCCCCTTTAAGGCCAAAGTAGCCAAGTTTGAAAAATTGTGAAATTAATGTTGCCCATGTAATGACATCAGTATGGGTACATTACATGTTGGGACCATTTTATATTGTAATTGTGCATATCTCCAAAAATGACCCAGCAGTAATATGATAATTGTCCCCCAAGTGCCCTCAGAAGTGTCTCAGTGGGTGTGGCAAGGGAAATAACTTACCATGGTACCCAAAATGTGCATATACACAACTGATTTTTCTCCAGTGTTCAAAAGAATAAATTAAATTGGATAACAAGCCCAATATGTACTTGACCCCAACAAGTACCTCTCATCGCCATCCCCACTGTTCGCCAGCATATGTCCCAAGAGTGAATTTGTGTAAATAAAATGCTTTATTCTCATACTAAATAAGTTATCAAATTACAAAAATAGTTATTTGCCTGTAAATTTACTTAAAATCAATCCCTGTCTAAAAGTACACCGTCAGACAATCCCCTGAAATCACAATTGTCCCTCTTATTCGACATGTGAAATGTTTGGAGGTATGACTTAGTGACCCTCTCACCACCATCCTTACTATCCCCCCAGTGTCACTCTCACCACTATCCGCACTATCTCTCACTACTTCCCCTTTTACCCCTACCCCCAGTTCCCTCTCACCATCATACCCACAATCCCCCAGTGTCCCTCTCACCACCATCCCCATCACCCCCTTAGTGATCCTCTCATCAACATCAGGGAGTGGCATCTAACTGACATGACAGCCTGTACATCTAAATGATACTAAGAATCCTCATTCAGAAGCCATTAAAATGAGACAGATGTGGGATCCTGTCAAATTTAATGTGATTCTGCATTATTGATTCCACTTTTAAGAGCAATTGTGATGCAAAGTGTGAAATGTAGATACAAAGGAATGTTACCACTGATCGATCCACTTTCACACTTTGTAACATAATTACTCTGTAGCTGTGAATTGTGTTCACCTAATATAACAATGATAGATAAGATAGGATACATATCACATTTGAACATTAATACATACCACATCCGTGTCTTAATATATAATACATCTGCCTATAAAAGTAGTGGCCATAGAGGCGGCAAAGGAGTTTGGCTGATCTGAGGGGAGATGAAATAGTGATGAAACCTTCATTCATGCAATTGTACTAAACATTCTTAACAAACATTAATAGAAAAGCCTGTAAGCCATTAAGGATGATAAGATATTTACACAATTTCATGAACTCATATGATTTTATAATAAGAAAGTTTGTCATGAATCAAATGCAAACTGCTTTATAGTTTAATAATAAATGACAGGGAAATGTAAGGGTTAACTAAGGTGGCTCGATTTTCGGACCAATTCAGATCACTTGAATTTCAGGCTACTCAGAAAGCACCAAAGGGCTTCCAAATTGTGAAGAAAATTGGCCATTATGGATCACAGAAATGTAAGCCTCTATCGTCCCCATAGAGGTCCTGTTGGGAGGATTCAGCTCTTGCGAAAATAGCTGAAATCCTTCCGAAATAAAATAATAATAATAAATAAGTTAAATAAGCACCCCTGGGACTCTTAGAATATTCATGGGGGAAAAGCCCATGGTAGAGCTGTGAGGCCTTCCCCTGGGTCGAAGATGAGGATCGATGTGGGACATTTTAATAGGTATCATTTTTTTATGCAGGGCAAAGGCTGTATTTTTTTTTTTTTTTTACAGGTGATTGATCCCCTCTTACCAAGGAAAAGTATAGGTCAGCCCTCAAACACCGGGGGAAGGGCCACTTATTATATTATATTGGATTTTAAGGTCTTTGACCTGTCCTTGAGATGGCATCTATTTTCTATGGGGGAGCTTCAGAGTCATCTCCCAGAACGTTTATGAGAGGGAAGGCCAAGGCAAGTTGCCTTAGTCTCACATGTTTATGACAAGGAATGTGATAATTTTTCCAGCTGCCTGACCCCTTTACTATTTGGGGGCAGGACCATCCATAAATATTATAGGTGTCAGATATTTTTTATTACTTTATAGAATTTTCCAGTTTTGCCTGAAATTCATCCTTGTTAACCGATTTTGGAGGAGGACAGTTTCGGGCTGGTGGGTCCATATTAAGCAGTGCTAAGCCATAGGATTCCCAGGACCAAAGTTCCAGAACCGAATATTGACAAAAATAGGCCCAAAATCATCAGAAATTTGCCCCTCATTCCTAAAGTAATGGTCTCTGGTCCCAGGGGGCAATATATTTTAATTTTATGGAGCCAAGGGAATATGAGCAGCCCCTGGTCTCTTGGGGTCACTTATTTATTTTATTTATGGGGCTTATTCATATATGATGTCTTTCCTGCCTTGGAAACCAGTTATGGAGTCGAACATAATGCTACTTATATAATTGTCTCCTTCCCTGGCCTTTCTAGTGATACGAGTGGTTAAATTATCTGAAAATGCTTCTGTCTTATAATGAATGTATGCATTATAAATACCGGTATATTATTCAATCGAAAATAAACATGGTCCCAAGGCTTCATAATAATTTATATCATATAAATAAGAAATAAAATGTGATCACCCTATTTGGTCTCAAAAACAGTGTAATTTCTTTCTTAATTTCTCCCCTCGTTGAAAATATGGGTGGCGAGTTGAATGGTGTAATTTTCAAGACGTCAAACACAACCTCTGTGCTCTAATGTGAATTAGACCTCTTAGGCACAGTTCTCTGCTCTTTCATAGTGCCTGTAGTTACCATATGTCATATTCAACAAAATGCTTTGTTACTAGCATTTTTCGAGGTTACGATGGGGGCATGCTAAGGATGTGGAGTCTGTTTGAGTTTGATGGTCGAGATAACCACCAAAATGTATCTTTAGTGAATAGATCCCTATGTAATGATAACCTTAATTGTGAGCCACAATGTGGTAGTTACAGCATGCACATGACAAAAGGTTGTCCACTCTTTATGTTTTGTAGAATGCTGAGTTGTTCTAGACTATACCATGCTCAACATACCTGCAGAATATGTTGGCGCAGTAAAAAATTATACGTAATAATAAAACATTAATGACAATGGATATACCAGATAAGTCATGGAAAAGCCATCAGTTTATGACAGCTGATGAACCTGATACTTCCTGCGGTAAAACATGCATAGGTAGCATGTCTTCACAATATGATGCTGCCCTGTTATGGGAAAGAGCTTTGGAAGTGATCACTAAGAATATCCTTGTTCTTAGACTGCCTCTCTCTATCAAATCATCAACATTAAAGTAAAAAAAAAAATTGTGTTAGGGTAAGTTAGGGTTAGTGCTAGGTTTAAGATTAGGTTTAGGCCTGTGGTGAAAAAGTAATTGTAAGAGAAAATGCTTAGTAACAAACAATGCGCTACCAACAGTTATTGCTCTACAACTTGCAAAAAATTACAGAAAATCATGTAAACATCTGGTATTTCTAAACTCAGGACAAATAGTAGACTCTATTTAGCATTTATTTTATTAGCATGTGTAGATAGGTAAAACATTTTTCATGTAAAAGTCAGAAAATGTGTTATTATTTTTCAGCATATTTAATTATTATTTGTATATTAAAGTATATGACATGATCATAATAAAAGTATCTAAATAAAGCCCTTTGAATGGAAAAAAGACCCTTAAAATGTGTGTGGGTCCATGTAAGGAGAAAGAGGAAAATCACAGCTAAACACAAATACTGAAAAAATGTTAAAATAGCCAACAATTTCAAAAGAGTCTGGTCACTAAGGGGATAATATTGTCAAATTTAATTGAATAATGACAAATGTGTTTCCTAAACATTTTTTTTGTTTGTTCTAGGTTGGCATGCAACATGATTCTCGTTAATTATAGCATTCACCAAAGAAATGTAAATATAGTATAATGTTGAATGTGAGGATGTCCTTCTGACTGCCAATTATCAGAGACAGGCTTTGATCTAATGCAGTGTGACCTCTTGACTACAGATTATTAGAGGTACAGATTCATACAGAGTGCCGTACAGCTGGTTGCAACCGGAACTTTATATTTTAATTTGGATTAATTTCAGTGTATCATAATTCTAAGTTTTAAGCAAGAACGCAATGCACATTTTAATCCTTGTTGCTAAATCCCTTGCGTTGCTAAGCAATCGGCAGAAGGAGTATGTTTTTGTTGTTTTAGTGACAGAAATCTTTATCCTTTTTCTGAACCGTAGATTCTAACTAGAGGCTTGGACAGATGTTCAGATAATCTGCTCAAAAACTCACAAAAGGAACATTTTCTATTTGTCTATCTTTATCTGTCTGTCTGCCTTGCAATATGTTAGCCCAACTTAGACGATCTATGAATTTACATAAATCGGTGTAAATTAATTTGTACCCTTTTACATTCATTAACAAGATTGCATTCTCACGCTTACATTCACAGGCATTGTCCATCTTGACATGATAATGCACAGCATGCTCATTTTTTTTTAAATTAACAGAATATTACAAAGCCAGATTCTGAATGGTAATGTTATTTCAAAAAAACATATATACTGAAGCAAAATTATCATGACATATAAAGCAACATCATATTCCACTTTATTTCACAGGTAGAAACAAATCTCAGATTAAGAGGGCACTGGATGCAATCTTACAGTGGCAGACCAATATGCTAGGGGCTAATTTGTTTGACTCCCTACAACAATTTAGCACCTCTGTTGTTTGGACTACATTACATCATTAGCGATAAAGAAACTGAGTGCCAAACCACTTGTCTGTGTCAATGTTCTTCCATATCACTTGCCACGATGACGCTGTTCACCATGGGACATGCCTTAGTTGCCCTGAGCCCTCCGGGGAAAAAAAAAATCAAACTACCTACCCTCACCTCTAAATAGCTCCGGTAGGGAGGAGACCAAAACAAATTGCTGCCCACCCTCCTGGTTCATAAAAGGTGCACTATGTTAAAAACTGTACCTAAATTAATGTCCATCGATGATCACCAATGCCCTCAGGCTTCAGATACTCATTTTTTGCCAATGCAAAGGTGCCATCCAAAAAATTATCCCACCTAAAAAAACGCACAGGGGGTAAAACGATTGTCGCGAGCTACCACCAACCTACCAACCAACATTGTGCGTTAAAGTACAGTAACACGGAGCAATGTGCTTGAGTTAAATCCCATGCTATGTTTTAGTGAATACTGTGTGATAAATAAACATTGTCATTTTTTTGAGTCAATGGGCGTCATTAAATAGACCACGCAGAAAGAGACATAATGCAGAAGAACTTGCTAAATTTGATATCACAACTGTTGTAAACAGCAGTTCCTGTTATGCTAAGCCAGCATGATCCTGAGCATTATCAGAACATTAGTTTAAGGTAGCTGGAGCAGCATAGATAACCCACCGCTTGCTCTGTCTATCGACATTTCCAATTACATTTATCCAGCAATATGGAGATTTGTCATAAACCATAAACATTTTCAAATGTATACATTATATTGTGAATTACTATCCTGTAAGCACTATTCTCCCTACAATAAAGTAACCTTTTCCCACCTTTATATCACCTATACCATTTCAACCACTTTAGATATTACACCTGCCCTCTAGAGACACTTCTTTGGGTGCATGATCTTGTTTATATGTTATGATTTCTAAGAGTTTCATTCTAAATTATTTGGGAGACCATGTTAAGAGTGGACATAGCATAAATAGTTTATTAACCTTTGGGAGCTGCTCACAAAACTCCAGAACTCTAGTCAAGGCAGGCCTTAGACATCGGGCGCAATAACCCAGGGGGTGCCCGTCACTTTAAAAAAATTTAAAAAAAGTTTGCCGGTAGAGGCACTGTCTGGGGAGATCAGAAGATCCCGGTGGGGTCCATCCCTTCTCTGTAAGTAAGAATGGGAGGGGGGAGGAGAGAACAGAGGAGGGGGAAGAAAAGAAAAAAGAGGAGGAGGAGAGAACAGAGGAGGCGGGAGAAGAGAACAGAGGAGGAGAAAGAGAAGAGAACAGATGAGGAGGGGGGAGAGTACAGAGGAGGTGGGAGAGAACAGATATGGGGAGGAGGGGGAGAAAGCACAGAATGGGGTGGAGGGGGAGAGAGAGAACAGAAATTGGGGAGGAGGAGGAGAGAGAGAACAGATATGGGGGAGTTGGAGAGAGACAGGCATGGCAAGGAAGAGGAAAGGAACAAACATGGGAAGGGAGAGACACATACACGGAGGGAGAGGGAAGAGACAGGCATGAGGTGGGGGAGGGGTTGCACCGGGAAAGGCCCGCACAGAGTGCCGGAACACATAAGGCCAACCCTGACTCCAGTAACCAGTAACGTCTCTTGTGCATGAGGAATCCAGTGCATGTTTAAATATCTTTTTAATCAAAATGGTGTATAAATTAGGCAAACAAAGGTTCAAGGCTAATGTAATCATTTTTGTCTTAGTAACATGATCTTTGGACTATATGTGTTACTATAGCCTTGTGGCACAGATAACATATAATATAATACAGGCACCTTTACACTGCACACTGACACATAAAGCCAAAACACAGTGTAAAGGTTATCTCTGTGACTGGCTGACCAGAGCACAGACATCAAACACCTTCCACTACTACATTAGCATACCTCACAACTGATTTTCGGGACAGAGGTAGAGCTTGGCGGGACATAATGTCTCAGTGCCAAGAATTGCGAGATATGCACTGGGGCCAGGACACCCTGCTGGTGCCGAAGAAGTTAATGGGAAATGGGTGTGCAGTAAGGTAATGACAAACTGCAAGTGGGTTAATAAAAGTATATCAATGTGTACTTTTATTTGATAAAAGCATATTATGGTCAGCAATAGTACAACCTACAATGAGCTGAGGAAGGCAGGGACTTAGGCTGATGATGGTACCTCTGGTATAAGTGGAAAGACTAAGGGACAAGTGGAGTGGATGGATGGACAGTGAATGGGTGAGTATAATGGATTATCTGGTAATCAGTGGGGTTTGGAGACTATGAAGGAGACTGGGGGCACTAATTGGGGGGGCGGGGGGCACAATTTCCTATTCTTCTTCCTGGTTTACAATTAGATATTAAAAGCACTGGTCTACTCTCCACTATTAGAAAAACTAAGTAGAAAATATTTATTTGTTAAAAGACAACTGCTTCCTGTCTGAAGTTTCCTGGATTTCACAGAGATTATCCAGAGACCCCCGTTTTATGAACAGACATTTTGCTCATAGGAAAGGATTTGCTAAAGGAAATCGCAAGTGTGGTAGTGTGAGATTTTTTAGATGCTTTCTTGGCTTACAGTCATAAGTAGCACCACTAGACATGTGCAAAACTAAAATTTTCGTTTTGTTTTCGTCTATTCGGACGAAAATTTTATTTATTTCGTCTAAAACGAATTTCGTTCATTACTGCATTCGTTTCAGACGAAATTCGTTCATTACTTTTGTTTCGTTTCGTTTTTTTTGTTCGTTTTATAGAATACGTGTAATACTATTGGCTTTCTATAAACTGAACGAGAGCTCTCGTTCGGTTCATAGAAAGGCAATAGTACTACATGTTTTCTATAAGCCGAAAGTCTATAAACCGAAGGTCGTTCGGTTTATAGATTTTCGGTTTATAGAATACATAGAATTACATGTAATTCTATGTATTCTATAAGCCGAAAGTCTATAAACCGAACGACCTTCGGTTTATAGACTTTCGGCTTATAGAAAACGTACAGTAGTAGTGCCTTTCTATGAACCCATTCATAAGAATTTTATGAATGGAGACTCTGTCTCTGTGTAGTGAAAGCCAATAGTACTATTACATTCATTACAAATGCCGAAAGTCTATAAACCGAACATTCGGTTTATAGACTTTCGGCTTATGGAATACATATAATCCTATTGCTATTCTATAAACCGAACGTTCGGTTTATAGAATAGCAATAAGATTGCATGTATTCCATTACCCGAAAGTCTATAAACCGAACGTTTGGTTTATAGACTTTCGGCTTATGGATTACATGTAACACTATGGGCTTTCTATAAACTGAACTAGAGTTCCCATTCATATAAATGTACGAACTTCATAAAAATGAACGAATGGTTTGATATAAACGAAAATCATTCGTCCATTCGTGCTATAGTATTGGCATTACTATAAACCGAAATAGAGTCGGTTTATAGAATGCCAATAGACTTACATGCATTCCATAAACCGAAAGTCTTTCATTATGTCGTTTTATGGAATGTAGTGTACTATGCTATTGTATTCTATAAACAGACTCTATTTCGGCTTATAGAATGCCAATAGTACTACGAATGGACGAATGAACAAATGATTTTCGTTTATTAACCATTCGCTTATTCGGCTTTCGTTAGCTTAGCATTTTCGTTATTCGTTTTTCGGACGAATGAACGAAAATGCTATTTTCGGACGAAAATGCATTCGTCCGAAAACTAATGCACATGTCTAAGCACCACAAATTCTCACTGTTTAACCCCTGATGAAGCTGCAGGTACAGAAGGTGAACTGATGTCAAGATTCTGTTTTATATCGTCTTATTCTCACTTTGTGACCTGCTTCTCAGAACTCGGGTGACCCCGCAAGAATGAGTTCCAGTTTCCCCTGTACTATTTGGAGCTCACTTTAATGGGACTCCTTCAGCTAAATATTGTTTGTAATATGAATAATACTCTTTATTAAGAGTATTAATTCCTTTAAGTGTCCAGTCAATAATAAACCAACCAAATATAAATTCACTTATAACTCAGAACCTTATAAAGTTAATATTGCTTAACAAAGTGCACCAAAAGCCTGATCTGTTCTCATTAAACATACATGGTCTGCCCCTCTGCCTATACCCATGACTTATACCCGAATGGATCACGACAATAATAATAGAACAAAAATAAATAAAAAGTGGAAGAGGTGGTTCCTTGCAATGTGCCACACTGCCCAAAATAGAAACTCCATTTTATATATATATATATATATATATATATATATATATATTGTTTTTTTTGTTTTTTTATATATATACTCTCTAATACTGCCCTTCAGCAAAAAACCCTGAAAACTTTGCGCACTTCCCACAGCCTAGCGTGATTTCCTTGACAATTTAACCCTTACCCTACCTTAACTAATTGTGACCTCAATAGTGACCATGTGGGCAGAATCATTACTTGGGAATTCTGATCAAAGTTTAAACCAAATGCCCCTTGTGTCGCAGTTTACACTGGCAGTGCCAGGGGCAGACCCGAAATTAATGGGACTGGAACTGTTCTGTCAAATCAGACACTATTGGCAAGAATGCACTTCACGTTAATGTACCTTTTTTTCCCTTTATCAAAAAATCATATTCCGTTATTTTGCTGTGTATCAGATGGTTGCTATTAGGATCTTTGTGATTTGTACTTTTTACTCTTTTCCACTCTATTCTTTTCCACCATGAATTCTGCGGTTTAGGAGAAGATTGTGGATGAGAAAGTCAGCCATTTGCCTGTAAGCCGAGGTGGAACCAAAAGTGGGTCAATGCAAAAACTATGGTTGTGGAACGATTTCTGCATTTGAGAATAATTCTAAAATACAGCTGTTAAATGAAGCAAGGGAAAGGAGGTCAGGCTGACTTTTGAAGGCCTAGAAAGATTTCTGAGCAGTGAAGGTTTGTTATATGTAAAAAAAAGGAAAAAAAAACATAGACGTTCATTGGACTAGAAAAGTGAAATGTAAAGTATTCAATTAGAGTGCTGTTTAAAGAAAGGAAATATAATTCTTGCACTAACATAAATATCATAGTTGCCAACATCGGCCATGTTTCCAGGGACACATATTTGTTCCACATGCTGCAGACAGAGCATGCAAAGTGCAGCCGACAGTATGTAGGATGGATATACACACAGACACAATCCAATTAATTAATCATGGTAGGTCCTATGAGATTTTCACCCTGATTAATTAATTGGATTCTGTTTGTGCGTATATATCCATCCTACATACTGCTGGACTGCACTTTGCATGCTCTGTCTGCAGCTTGTGGAACACATATGTGTCCCTGGAAACATGGTCGATGTTGGCAACTATGAAATATTATCATAAATGACTGAAGCATAATTTCCTTAATAAATACTATGATATGAATATAGAAATGATAAAGTAAGCAAGAGCATTACTGCTGAAGTGAACACTAGGAATATAGCCTAGTGTTCACTGCAGCAGTAAAAAAAAACAACCAGCACTCTATTACTCTAAGCCTGGGGTAGGCCAAGTTGCTGGACTACATTTCCCATACTCCTCTGCCACTGCCAGCCACTTAGCTGAAAGAGCATTTTGGGAGATGTAGTTCAGCAGCAGCTGGAGGCTGGTGGGTTGGATATCCCTGCTAAGCTTATGTTTCCCAAGCACTTCATGACAACTAAAAAATAAGATGTGGCCTCTTTAACCCACAGCTATGCTGTTGGTGAGGTATGGAATGATTAAAAAGTTCATGAGGTACAGCTTAAAATATGCATTAGTCATATTAACAAACCTTAACAAATGTCATCAGTTACATTTTAATGGATTTTAATTCATTATTAGTAAAGCTTTGAGCTCAATTTAACATTCCTTATGCTGTTTTTTTTTTTTAAACCCTGCAAGATTTAGCACCATCAAACATATCAGAATAAATTGCTCAGGAGTTTCTATTTTAAAATGTATGTTGTTTAGAGGAAACATGCAGGTGTTTAATCAGTGAGTTGAGTTTCCACACAATGGCGTGTCTGGGTTATGTACACTGCATTTTGGGTAAGTTAAGATCCTTTTTTAAATTGATTTAGAATGTGCTTTGCTTTGACAGAATAAGTAAGTGGATTATGAGTGCTGATCATTGGTTTGGAAAGTGCTGTTTAGAAATTAGTCCTGTTTGGAAAATAGTGCAGGTGGTTGGACAATACAATTTTCTGTCAAGAAATATTTTATTTTTTTTACCAGGTGAGGCTCAGACATCCAGCTAAAAAGAACTCAATATGTTTCATGTGTTGGTATTTTGTCAGATTTGATGTTTTATTTGCATAATTGGATTTAAGCACCATAATATGTGTGTAGATAGAAACCGTCTCTGTCTTGCATGGACCAATGGCATTTTATTGTCACATTATGGGAGCCAATCAGAGTGCACACATATGCATGCACCCATATTAGAAGCAGTGTTTCAATTGGATAGCACCAATGGGATGATCACTTCTGAGAGAACTTGATTTTTTTCTTCAGAGATTTCTACGTACAGATGGAGAGTGGTGCATGTCTTGACATAGGCATCATCAGATTCTTGGGACCCCTTCAAGATAAAACCTCTTAACTTATTAATAACCACTCAGACACAGATATAAATGGGAAAATAAGGCCACAACTGTTTAATGTGTGTATATATATATATATATATATATATATATATATAATATATATATATATATAATTAGATGTGTATATATATATACTCAAATGTATAAATAACATAGAAAGGTCATTGCCCACATATAACCTGCCATCCCCCAATTATACACAATACTAAGGCAATGACCCCAAACATAAACATAACATAACATGTTATTACCACATAACAGTGCAATTCCTGAATATGCCTCTATACCACCCAGGTAATGAGCCACAGGCCAGCTCATACCCACCAACCACAATAACCCCCACAGGACCAGATTCTTGACTATGGCCATTCCTATCCTAAATGTTATCTCACAACTATTAATATAACCCCTCCCACAGCTGTGACATCACCAATGTACTTAACCCTTTCCAGGGTCCCACCTCCTCACCCTGTCAAGGCTCCTTGCACTTAGGCAGTTCCATGAGCATCAATATTCTTGCATATGTGTTTAACCCCTTAAGGACAGATGACGTGCCAGGCACGCCACAGCAAATCGCGGACTTGCCGACAGCTGACGTGTCTGCACGTCATGCACTTAACAGAGTAAAGAAAGCGACCAGTGACCAATGGCTGCGCCCGCTGCACACATGTGCTTAGGAAGCGAACAATCGTTCACTACCTAAGCACCTACGGGGTTGCTAAAGTGCCTAGCTAACGAGGCACTTAGCAGTACATTCAGGCTCCCCAGAACCGATGGTGGTCGCTCTCCTGAGCGACCCCATCGGCTCAGTAGAAGGGAACGCTGCCTGTACAGTAAAAAATAAAATAAAATAATAAAATTAAAAATATTTAATAAAATTGAAAGCCATTTCAATTGTTTAACCCCTTCCCTGCCATTGATCGCTGTGTACGCAGTGGTCATACACAGCAGCACATTTTTTGCTGTCTGTGCATTTTTTTAGGGGTTAATTTTTTTCACTGTGATTTATTACAGTATATCAAAGGCTCTTTTAAGAGCTATTAACCCCTTCCTTGTCGTATATCACTTCCTAAGCAGCACATATGGTCACTGCCTAAGCAGTGCATATGGTCACTGCCTAAGCAGCGCATATGGAGCAATCTGGTCGCAGAAGGATTTTTTTTTGCTATCAGCATTTTTTTTTGTCACACTCGCTAGGGGTTAATTATACCCACTAGGGCAGTGATGGCGAACGTTTTTGGTCCCGAGTGCCCAATTTTTGACCGACACAAATTTGCAGACCACAAAGGGCCAACACCGCATACTCACACACGCTTATACTCATACACACACACACACACTCATACACACGCACACTCATACACATACACACACACACTCATACACACACTTATACTCATACACACACTTATACTCATACACACACTTATACTTATACTCATGCACACGCACACTTATACTCAAACTCACACACACATTTATACTCACACACACTCATACTTATACTCACACATACACACACACATATACTCATACACACACACTTATACTCATTCACACACTTATATCCATACACACACTTATACCCAAACACACACACACTTATACTCATACAGACACTTATACTCATACAGACACTCATACTCATACACACACACACACACACTTATACTCATACACACACACTTATACTCCCACACACACTTATACTAATACTCACACACCTATATCCAAACACACACATCATACTCATACACACACATATACTCATACTCGAACACACACACACTTATACTCACAAACGCACACACACATGCAGGTTCAGCTCTCATCGCTTATCTGCTCCGTTGTCCTGGAGGTGCAGGCATCAGTGTAATAGACGGGCGCTGCCGGTCACCTGCTTCTTCTCCAGATGATTGACTCAAGTCGGAAAGCAAACAGTTAATTGCTTTCCGACTTGAACGCTTCTTCACAGAACGCGCATGCGCCAGTCATCTGGAAAAGAAGCAGATGACCGGCGGCGCCAATCTATTACGCTGATGCCTGCACCTCCAGGACAACGGAGCAGATAAGCGGTGAGAGCTGAACCTGACCGTGTGCCACTGCTGAGGGTTCGGCGTGCCAGTAGTGGCACGCGTACCATAGGTTCGCCACCGCTGAACTAGGGGATTACGTGTATTCCTTTTGAAGCTGTCTGAACGTGTGTATAGCAATCAGTAACAGCCGATCAGTGGCAAAGGTGGTTTGGTGATTTCTCAGATGAGCATCACCATTCTTCTGGTTAGATCAATATTGGTAAATATTGTTCTGACCCATATGGATCTGCCTCCCTCTCCTCACTTGAGTTTTAGTGAGGGAAAGAGACAGATCTGTATAATATAATTTTTTAATTGAAATAAATTAAATAAAATGTTAAAAAATGGTGAGTCCCAAGGGCTTTTATAAAAGCCATACCCTTTGTATAGTGTAGCCTGTGTATTAACCCCTTCCCTGCCACTGATCACTGCACAGCAGAACATTTTTTCTTGTCTGTGCATTTTTAGGGGTTAATTTTTTTGTACAGTACTACAAAGGATCTTATAAGAGCTATTAACCCCTTCCTTGCTCTACATGTCAAAATTCCAAGTTGGAAAATCAAAAAGGGAACCTCTCAAATGTAGCCTTTCAACCCCCAACAAAGCTGACAAAGCTATGCATGGGTGGTATCCCTGTGCTCGGGAGATGTTGCTGAACATATATTGTGGTATTGTTTGTCAGTGACACATACCGAAATATGTGAATTTGTGTCTAAAGTACAATGTATGTGGGAAAAAATACACAATAAAATGACTACCACAAACTTTGACAAAGGCTGGTGGTAGAATTGGTGCATGGAAAGTGTTAAAATACCACCATTTAAAATAGCCTAGGGTGTCTACTTTTACAAAATATATACTTTTTTGGGTAAAATACACTGTCCTACTTTAAAAAAAAGTCCCAAATGAAAGATGGGCTCAGGCTGACTACACGTCAAAATTCCAAGTTGAAAATGCGCACCTTCAAAATGTGTCCCTTTAGCCCCCAAACAACCTAACAAACCTATGCATGGGTGGTATCCCTGTACTCAGGATATGTTGTTGAACACATATTGGGTTATTGTTTGGCAGTGACACATACCAAAATCTGTGAATTTATGTCTGAAATACAATATTTGTGAAAAAAAAACACACAAAAATTACTACCACAAACTTTGACAAAGGCTGGTGGTAGAATTAGTGCATGGAAAGTGTTAAAATACCACCATTTCAAATAGCGTAGGGTGTCTACTTTAAAAAAATATATGGGTTGATGGGGTAAAATACACTGGCTGGTTTCAAATATGTCCCAAATGGGACATGCGTGCAGGCGGTCTGCATGTCAAAATTTCAAGTTGGAAAACCAAAAACTGCACCTCCCAAATGTGGCCTTTTACCCCCCAAACAACCCAACAAACATATGCATGGGTGGTATCCCTGTACTCAAGAGATGTTGCTGAACACTTATTGGGGTGTTATTTGGCAGTGACACATACCAAAATCTGTGAATTCCTGTCTGAAATACAAGGTTTGTGAAAAAAAACCACAAAACAATTACTACCACAAACTTTGACAAAGGCTGGTGGTAGAATTAGTGCATGGAAAGTGTTAAAATACCACCATTTGAGATAGCCTAGGGCAGGGGTCCTCAAACTACGGCCCGCGGGCCACATGCGGGCCGCCGAGGACATTTATGTGGCCCGCGGGGGGTGCTGCCGGCACCCACCCCGTTTACTTTTTTTTTCTTTCTGGCAGCCGCAAAGGATGCGGCTGCAGGAAGAAAAAAAAAAAAAAAAATTCACCGCGACCGGATGTGACGTTACGTCACATCCGGATCCGGTAACTGTTTCCCTCCTCCACAGGAGGACACCGCGCGAGACGTCCGGGGACACAGCAGCTGGAGGTAAGTGATGGGGAAGCGGGGGAGGAGGGAGGGATAACGAGCACTATTCCTGGCCTCTGACTGGCATAATATTCCTGGCCTCTGACTGGCATAATATTCCTGGGCTCTGACTGTCATAATATTCCTGGGCATCTGACTGGCATCATATTCCTGGGCATCTGAATGGCATAATATTCCTGGGCATCTGACTGGCATATTATTCCTGGGCATCTGAATGGCATAATATTCCTGGGCATCTGAATGGCATAATATTCCTGGGCATCTGAATGGCAAAATATTCCTGGGCTTCTGAATGGCATAATATTCCTGGGCATCTGACTGGCATCATATTCCTGGGCATCTGACTGGCATCATATTCCTGGGCATCTGACTGGCATAATATTCCTGGGCATCTGACTGGCATATTATTCCAGGGCATCTGACTGGCATATTCCTGGGCATCTGAATGGCATAATATTCCTGGGCATCTGAATGGCATAATATTCCTGGGCATCTGACTGGCATCATATTCCTGGGCTTCTGACTGGCATCATATTCCTGGGCATCTAAATGGCATACTATTCCTGGCCATCTGAATGGCATAATATTCCTGGCCATCTGAATGGCATCATATTCCTGGCCATCTGACTGGCATCATATTCCTGGCCATCTGACTGGCATCATATTCCTGGCCATCTGACTGGCATCATATTCCTGGCCATCTGACTGGCATCATATTCCTGGCCATCTGACTGGCATCATATTCCTGGGCATCTGACTGGCATCATATTCCTGGGCATCTGAATGGCATAATATTCCTGGGCATCTGACTGGCATATTATTCCTGGGCATCTGAATGGCATAATATTCCTGGGCATCTGAATGGCATAATATTCCTGGGCATCTGAATGGCAAAATATTCCTGGGCTTCTGAATGGCATAATATTCCTGGGCATCTGACTGGCATCATATTCCTGGGCATCTGACTGGCATCATATTCCTGGGCATCTGACTGGCATAATATTCCTGGGCATCTGACTGGCATATTATTCCAGGGCATCTGACTGGCATATTCCTGGGCATCTGAATGGCATAATATTCCTGGGCATCTGAATGGCATAATATTCCTGGGCATCTGACTGGCATCATATTCCTGGGCATCTGACTGGCATCATATTCCTGGGCATCTAAATGGCATACTATTCCTGGCCATCTGAATGGCATAATATTCCTGGCCATCTGAATGGCATCATATTCCTGGCCATCTGACTGGCATCATATTCCTGGCCATCTGACTGGCATCATATTCCTGGCCATCTGACTGGCATCATATTCCTGGCCATCTGACTGGCATCATATTCCTGGCCATCTGACTGGCATCATATTCCTGGGCATCTGACTGGCATCATATTCCTGGGCATCTGAATGGCATCATATTCCTGGGCATCTGAATGGCATACTATTCCTGGCCATCTGAATGGCATACTATTCCTGGCCATCTGAATGGCATAATATTCCTGGCCATCTGAATGGCATAATATTCCTGGGCATTTGAATGGCATAATATTCCTGGGCATCTGAATGGCATCATATTCCTGGGCATCTGAATGGCATCATATTCCTGGGCATCTGACTGGCATCATATTCCTAGGCATCTGACTGGCATCATATTCCTAGGCATCTGACTGGCATCATATTCCTAGGCATCTGACTGGCATAATATTCCTGGGCATCTGACTGGCATCATATTCCTGGGCATCTGACTGGCATCATATTCCTGGGCATCTGACTGGCATCATATTCCTGGGCATCTGACTGGCATCATATTCCTGGGCATCTGACTGGCATATTATTCCTGGGCATCTGACTGGCATAATATTCCTGGGCATCTGAATGGCATAATATTCCTGGCCATCTGACTGGCATATTATTCCTGGGCATCTGACTGGCATAATATTCCTGGGCATCTGAATGGCATAATATTCCTGGGCATCTGACTGGCATAATATTCCTGGGCATCTGACTGGCATAATATTCCTGGGCATCTGACTGGCACACTATTCCCATTGAAATACTGGTAAGTTTGTTGATTTAACTTTACTTTAAATATTGTATTTGTTCTCGTTTTGTTCAAAATAAGATATATGCAGTGTGCATAGGAATTTCTTCATAGTTTTTATTTTTACTATAGTCCGGCCCTTCAACGGTCTGAGGGACAGTGAACTGGCCCCCTGTTTAAAAAGTTTGAGGACCCCTGGCCTAGGGTGTCTACTTTTAAAAAATATATGGGTTGATGGGGTAAAATACACTGGCTGGTTTCAAATATGTCCCAAATGGGACATGGGTGCAGGCGGCCTGCATGTCAAAATTTGAAGTTGGAAAACCAAAAACTGCACCTCCCAAATTTGGCCTTTTACCCCCCAAACAACCCAACAAACCTATGCATGGGTGTTATCCCTGTACTCAAGAGATGTTGCTGAACACTTATTGGGGTGTTATTTGGCAGTGACACATACCAAGATCTGTGAATTCATGTCTGAAGTACAAGGTTTGTGAAAAAAAAAAACTGCACCTCACAAATTTGGCATTTTAGCCCCCAAATACCCCAACAAACCTATGCATGGGTGGTATCCCTGTACTCAGGAGAAATAGTAGAATCTATTTAGCAGGTTTTTTCGTTCGCTTTTGTCGATGAGGTGAAGATGTTTCAAATAAAAGTCAAGAAATTTGTGAATTTTTAATTTTTTTACCATATTTTATAATTTTTTTAATAATATTATAAGATATGATCAAAAAGATGGCATCCAAAGAAAGCCCTTCTTGTCCCGATAAAAACAATATATAATATGTGTGGGTACAGCAAATGACAAAGAAGAAAATTACAGCTAAACACAAACAGCACAGATATGTTAAAATAGCCATTGTCCAGAAAGGACAAAAATGTTTCAAAGGCTCTGTCCTTAAGGGATTAAAATATTCATATTTGTGTGTGGTAGACTATTGGGCTTATGTAATGCATCGTGTTCCAGCATAAGCTAAACATTCTCCAGCACAAGCAAAACATAATATCTATGACTGTAGTGTGCTTATAATATATGTATTGCCCAAGGTAATACTAAGTGTTTAACTGTGAAAGGTATGTTGCAATACTTTTTATTTTTCAAGTATATCCTCTGGATATTACTTTTGCCCAACATCCAAAGGGTGTCCTTATTGCCCAATTGAATTGTACTAATTTTATCGACCTCAAAAGGCTTAAAGGCTGAATTGATCATGCCAGGAATTTAACCTGAAACCCTGAAGATTGATTCTAGAGTTGGGATAAATGAACTATTTGTAAGCATATTGATGAAAATATCCTTTAGATAATTATTTAAAAATAGTTTTTTAATTATTTTACATAGAAATGCTAATGTAACGCTGGTTGAACTCTGCATATGACTTGTAGTGCCACACTGTCAAAGCATTGGCAAGTCCAGTGGGGAAAAGCAGCAATACAAACTGTGTATGATGTAACTTCACAGTTGGTTGACAGCGCAAAGGTAATTGGGATCAAGCATGACTTCGGAGATGGTGCATTCAGTAGATCAGCAGGATATCTCTTGGTTAGACAACCTGAACTATATCACGTAATATTAAAGGCTAAAGTAGGGATTGCAGAGAGGCCTCCCTGAGTGGAGGAAGATACATGGTCAGTGAAAATCCATTACATCTACATAGCATGCTATCTGAGTGAAAGTCACATGCAAAGTAATAACTAAACCCCATGATATATCGATGTATAATAGTGTGTTGTGTGTAGTAGATTCACCTATGTAATGCACAACTGGCCTGTCTAAAGTCCTAGACAATACACACAGAAAACATCACCAAAACCAGAATAATAGAGGCACATTCAAAATTTTGATATAAGGTGTTGATCACAACTTTGTTATTTAATATTCAACTCAGTAACATTTACAATATCCCCGCTCTATCAATTAACCCCTTTGCGACAATGAACGTGTCAGTGCCTGACATGTCCTGTGGTGGAACAAGCAGTTTTCGGGACCAGCAATCGCAAAAAATGCTCTGACAGTGCTGCTCTATTGCCTCGATGTCAAGGCATTAGGCAGTACCAACATTTTTAATCTGGGGCACCCACGGAGCGGTCGTTCACACCCTATTGGAGAGCATCTTGCCTCTAGAGGCAGTCAACAACATTGCAATAAAAATTTTAAAAGATTAATTAATATTAATTAGCTAAAATCTAAGGTTACGGTTAGACTAGTTGTTAGGGTAACAATTAAATTAGGTTAGCATAAGGGATATGGTTATAATTAAAATTACAATAAATTAAAGGTTAGCATAAGTTTTAGAGTTGGGGTTAAATTTAGGGTTAGGGTTCCAAAGGTCACTGTAGGAAAAATAAACACAATTTTAGTTTTTTGCCCTATAACTCACAAAAAACTGCATAAAAACATGGAAACATGCATATTTCTGAACTCAGGACAAAATTTAGAAACTATTTAGATAGAGTCTTTTTTAATGATTGTATTTGTGTAAATAATTTTTTAGGTCAAATTTATAAAAGTGTTTTTTTTATATTTTCATTATATTGTATAATTTGTTTTCTAGTAAATTATAAAATATGATGAACATAATGGTATCTAATGAAAGCCCTTTTTATAACGTTAAAAACAACATATCATTTGTGTGGGTACAGTATGTGAGAAAGAAGAAGATTACAGCTAAACACAAACAGCCCTTGTCACCAAGACAAAGACAAAGGTCAAAAGGTCATGTCACTAAGGGGTTAAAGCATTGTATTTAACCAAAACATTCCATAATCTTTAGTGGACTACGATGCTTTAAGATGTTTGCGGGCCAGGACTACCCAAGATCAGTGGGGCATCAAGGCATCTGGATTTCTAATATTCCTTAAGGATTGCTAGCTAGGGGTCAAACTGTGACAAACAACAATAGTGTTCTGCAGGAAGACTAGAACTCAAATGGCAAAAAAATAGGGATAGTGACCCACATTAGTTATGATGGACATTTACGAGATAGCATAAAATTATGTTCTGTGGACATTCACAGACCTTGCTCACAGGCACCTGTGACCTTATACTGACACTATGTGTATGCTTAGATAATAACAAACTAAAGAACGTAATTATAAAACATATTAACAAACTTTACCTTCAGCCTCACCAACACAGGATAGAATAACAGAAGTAAAACTGTCCAAAGGAGTGAGTAATGATAAACCTTTAATATGGATCCAGATGTCGTTTAATTAACTATTTTGACTAAACTAGATCTTTATCATGTGCAGTTACCACTGAATTGAAAATTCCCAGAGCGGAAAGCTAGACATAAAGTCTTTCTTTATTTTAGTTACATTAAGTAAGGCACCTGTCAGGTTTGGGGTTGGGAGCCTATGGCAGGAGGGTCGTGAGTGGCCACAGGGGAGCAGCAGAGAGCAGGGTCTTGGTTGGAGTAACCAGAGAATAAACAATACAATCCAGGATCAAAGGGCAGGAGAAATCAGAATGTCCAGGAGGAAAGCCAATGTCAAAATCCGGGGAATCAATGAGAACAGGAGGTAAGACAAGGGACAAGAACTCTGGGAAGGAACCAAGGGTATACACCACTTAGCAGCTCAATACACAAGCACTGATTGAAGTCAGTGCTTGGTATTTATGGGCTGTCAAGTGTACCTCCCCGCCTCCTCCAATCAGGGAAGTCCACCCACTCACATAGGAAAGCCTGACACTCACTGGGGTGAGTGGCAGCCTCTGGCCACACCCCCGCTGTCTCCACCAATGGATCGGCACCATCGCGCAATAGGCCACGCCCCTCTGTCATCCGAAATAACAGTAGCACCAGCAACTCGCGGGACGCGAGTTACTGGAGTCCGGGGATGCGGCCTACCACGCGGCGGCCTTCCCCTTCGTCGGGCAGCAACGGGAGTGGATGCAGGTAAGGGACCCCTAGCCTGTTGGAGACGGGGTCTGGAACCCCCACAGAGCCCCCCCCTGAGGCACGACCTCCGGTCGGGTGAAGCAGTAGGACGACTTGGGTGTAGTCTGTGGAAAGTTCTGATCTTAGCAGGAGCATGAATATGGGATACAGGTTCCCAGGAGTTTTCTTCGGGACCATATCCTCTCCACTGTACCAAGTATTCGAATCTACCACGATGCATACGGGAATCCAGGATCTGGGCGACTTCATATTCCTCTGAGTCGTTTATAAGGATGGGAGGAGGTTGGGAATCTCTTGTTCGAGGATTAGGTACCCATCTCTTGAGCAAACATGTGTGGAAGGTGGAATGAATACGCCAAGTATCAGGAAGTTGAAGACGGACAGCTGATTTACCAATAAGGGCAGTGATTGGGAAGGGACCTACAAATTTGGGTTGAAGCTTTCTTGCGGGACCTGGAAGTTTCAGATTGATGGAGGAGAGCCACACTTTGTCTCCTACTTGGTAGGCCGGATAGTCTCTACGGTGTCGATCAGCTTGTTTTTTGTAGTTCTCCTGGGCTTGAGAAAGATGTCGCTTTAATTGGACTATCCCTTGTGTTATTAGTTGGAGACGATCCGTAACAGTGGGAATGGTTTGGACTTGGGAGTAATGAGGGATGAATGTGGGATGGAATCCATAATTGGCTTTGAAGGGTGACATTCCAATGGAACGTTGGAGATGGTTATTATAACAGAATTCTGCCAATGGTAACATACGATACCAGTTGTCCTGTGCATGGGTGATATAACATCGGAGGTATTGTTCAAGGATTTGGTTTATCCTCTCGGTTTGTCCATTAGATTGGGGATGGTAGGCTGAGGTCAATAAGCGTTCAATCTTTAGTCCTTGGCAGAATGCTTTCCAGAATCTTGAAGTAAATTGTACTCCTCTATCGGATAAAATAGAGCGAGGGATTCCATGCAGACGAAAGATGTTGCTAATGAATAATTCTGCTGTAACAGCGGCTGTGGGAAGTCGGGTTACCGGGATAAAATGTGCCATCTTGGTGAGTCGATCCACCACAACCATGATAGTATTGTGTTGGTTTGAAATAGGCAGGTCGACGATGAAGTCCACTGTGATGGCCTCCCAGGGTTGATCAGGGATAGGCAAGGGCTGTAGAAGTCCGGTAGGTAGTTGGTGACTTCCCTTGCTACGGGCACATACCGGACAGGCTCGAACGTACCGTTGAACATCATTTCTGATGGTAGGCCACCAAAAATGTCGTAGGGCTAGAGTGAGAGTTTTCTTCAATCCTCCATGGCCGGCCAAAGGGTGATCGTGGATGGCCTGAAGGACCTCTTCCCGGGAGCCTGGAGGGACGAATAGGAGGTCCTCCTTGTAAAAAAGGCCTTGTTCTGTTCTGAGAGGAGGTAAACGGGGTGACAGCGTATGCTTCTTACTTTGTTCTTTAATTCTCTCAATTAGAGTAGTTTGTGCAGCCATGAAATGGTGAGATTGGAGGATGGTGTCATCCGAGGGAGTCTCGACTTGAACGGGTTCATGGATTCGCGACAGGGCGTCTGCTTTCCCATTTCTGATTCCGGGACGGTATGTGATGTGAAGTTTGAAGCGGGTAAATAAGAGAGCCCATCTGGCTTGTCGGGGGCATAATCTTTTTGCTGTTCTTAAATATTCGAGATTCCGATGATCAGTGAAAACCGTGATAGGATGTATAGTTCCCTCCAGTAAATGTCTCCATTCTTGAAGGGCTAACACAATGGCCAACAATTCCCGATCTCCCACACTGTAGTTGCTTTCTGGGGTTGTGAGTCTCCGGGAGAAATAGGACACTGGGTGGAGGATTCCACTCTCAGGGGATCGTTGAGACAGTATGGCTCCAACTGCATATTCGGAGGCATCTACTTCGAGTGAATATGCTTGTGTGGGTTCAGGGATGGCCAGCACAGGTGCTTGGGTGAAACTCTGCTTTAGGTTTTGGAATGCCTGTTGTGCTTGGGGAGTCCATTTGAAGGGAGTATGTTTCTTGGTTAGACTTGTAATGGGTTGGACAATTTGAGAGAAGTTTTTTATAAAGCGTCTATAGAAGTTTGAAAATCCCACGAATCTTTGAACGCCTTTTACTGTAGTGGGTACAGGCCATTCCAGGATAGCGGAGACTTTAGAGGGATCCATCTGAATATGACCGGGGGAGATGATATACCCCAAGAATGATACTGTGGTGACTTCAAAGATACACTTTTCAATTTTGGCGTATAAATGGTTCTCTTGAAGGCGAGTGAGGATGAGTTTCATATGTTCTCGATGTTCTTGTAATGAAGATGAGTAAACCAGAATATCATCCAGGTACACCACCACACACGAATCCAACAAGTCTCGAAAGACATCGTTGAGGAAATGTTGGAAAGTGGCTGGAGAGTTGCACAGACCGAAGGGCATGACATTGTACTCGAAATGTCCATAACGAGTTCGGAATGCTGTTTTCCACTCATCTCCCTTGCGGATTCGAACCAAGTTGTAAGCTCCTAGTAGGTCGAGTTTAGAGAAAACTTGGGCTTCTCGAAGTCGGTCCATCAGTTCTGTGATGAGAGGGAGTGGATACTTGTTCTTGATGGTAATGTTATTCAACTCTCGATAATCGACACATGGTCGAAGGCCTCCGTCCTTCTTTCCCACAAATAAAATACCGGCCACCGCAGGGGAGGTTGATGGCTGAATGAACCCCTTCCGGAGGCTGTCTTCTAGATAGTCCTTGAGTACAGCCAATTCTGGTTCAGATAAGGGGAAAATACCCCGAATGGAATGGCGGCGCCCGGTAGTAGGTCTATCGGGCAGTCATAGGAGCGGTGTGGAGGGAGGAGTTCAGCCTCTTTTTTGTCGAAGACTCTACTGAAGGGAAAATACTGTACCGGGAGTTGAAGACTGGTGTTGGGTGTTGTTACAGAATTTGACGTTGTAGCAAGGGTTGCAGAGGCGAGGCACTGACTTTTGCAGAATAATGAGGAGAAGATCACCTTTCCAAGGGACCATTGGATGTTCGGGTCATGCTTGCGAAGCCAAGGAAGTCCCAGGATGACAGGGAATAGCGGAGATGTAATAATATTGATGGTGAGGGTTTCTTTGTGCCGGTGACCAATGAAGAGAGTAAGAGGAAGTGTTTCGTGTGTCACCGGACCCGATTGGATGGCACTTCCATCTACGAGATGGACAGTAAGAGGTTGGTCCTTGACTCGAAGAGGGATCTTCAAGGAGTGAGCGAGCTGACTGTCTAGGAAGCAATCGCTGGCTCCGGAATCCAGAATGGCCATTTGTGAGGTGTTCATCTTATCCCACTGTAAAGAGATAGAAATGGATAGATGAGAGGCTGCACATCCTAATAGTACGGCAGTGTCCGAGGTGTCGGGCTTACCTCTGGGGGGACGTTTGGGACATTGGGGAATCAGATGAGTAGCGCTTCCACAATACATGCAAAGGTTGCCCTTGATTCTTCTATTCCGTTCGGACTCCGAGAGGGGTCCGCGGGCCATTCCTATTTGCATTGGTTCCTCCGAAGGATTGGAGGTAGGAACCGAGGTGGTCTGTGGGGCGCTAGAAACTCGAGGAAGTGGAGATTGATGAGCCATCCGTTCCATACGTCGTTCCCGAAGTCTCCGGTCGATTTGGGTGACCAACTGGATAACCTCTTCAAGCGTACCGGGGAGGCCCACTCGGGCTATTTCGTCCTTCAATGACTCTGAGAGTCCCAGCCTAAACTGGTGGATAAGTGCTGGTTCGTTCCATGTGGTCTCTACGGCCAGACGACGGAATTCGGAGGTGTAATCCTCGACCGGGTGGCGACCTTGTCTCAAAGATCGGATAGATGATTCGGCCACCGCAACTTGGTGTGGGTCTTCATATAAGGCATCTAAGGCTTGCCGGAAGGCCACCCAAGTAGCCAGAGAAGCATGGTTTGTTTGTAACAAATGTTGTGCCCAGGACATGGGACCCCCGGTGAGGAGTGAGATGGCCGTACGCACACGGACGAAGTCTGTGGCATAAGTTCTAGGCTTCAGAACGAATAGCAGTTCGCATGATGTGATGAAGGTTTTATAGGTAGATCGGTCTCCGTTAAAGCGATCGGGTAGTTTGACTTGTGGTTCGGGAGCAGCTACCGCACCTTCCGCTGGGGCAACAGCGAGTAACACCGGTTCAGGTGGTGGAAGGGGCGCTGCTTGCAAGGTTTGAACTTGATTTTGTAATTCCTGTTGATTGTTTCGTATGTCTTGTACTGCGTGAGCCAATGCTGCAATTTGCTGGGTGAGCGCTTGGATGGCTTCAGCCACACCTGCAGGCTCCATATTGGCTTGTGTATTCTGTCAGGTTTGGGGTTGGGAGCCTATGGCAGGAGGGTCGTGAGTGGCCACAGGGGAGCAGCAGAGAGCAGGATCTTGGTTGGAGTAACCAGAGAATAAACAATACAATCCAGGATCAAAGGGCAGGAGAAATCAGAATGTCCAGGAGGAAAGCCAATGTCAAAATCCGGGGAATTAATGAGAACAGGAGGTAAGACAAGGGACAAGAACTCTGGGAAGGAACCAAGGGTATACACCACTTAGCAGCTCAATAAACAAGCACTGATTGAAGTCAGTGCTTGGTATTTATGGGCTGTCAAGTGTACCTCCCCGCCTCCTCCAATCAGGGAAGTCCACCCACTCACATAGGAAAGCCTGACACTCACTGGTGTGAGTGGCAGCCTCTGGCCACACCCCCGCTGTCTCCACCAATGGATCGGCACCATCGGGCAATAGGCCACGCCCTTCTGCCATCCGAAATAACAGTAGCACCAGCAACTCGCGGGACGCGAGTTACTGGAGTCCGGGGATGCGGCCTACCACGCGGCGGCCTTCCCCTTCGTCGGGCAGCAACGGGAGTGGATGCAGGTAAGGGACCCCTAGCCTGTTGGAGACGGGGTCTGGAACCCCCACAGCACCACAATATGTAATATTTCTATTGTGCTGCATTGGGAGTAGGGTACAAATAATATGACCAATCAAAAAAGAGTACATCGGAATGGAAATCACAATAGTAAACTGTGTTCTTTTTTTTTTTTTTACCTAGTCTTTCTTCTGCATGGACCAGTTGATTGTCATACTAGATTTAAATACATATTGAGCAGTTGATTCCAAATCCATTATGAGAGAAGTAGGGAAATAACATCTTTTAAAAGAAAACAGGCACGATTCTCATAGGACAGGATTCCAAAAACTCCATATTGGCTTTAATTTCCGAGTTGTTTCAACAGTAATTAGATTGCCTCTTTCAGTGAAGATATATTTGCCAGTCAAAAAATTGAACAATAGAGACCCATGTAGCAAATACAGAGCAAACTTTGTGACACCTGGGTCTCAGTTGTGATTTAGCAATATGGCATCCATACCATTATTATATGATACACAGTCACACCATATTTTAATTTCTCTTTACTCAGATGTATTTTCTATAATTTGTTGACTATTACATTTCTACATTTATTTTGGAGTTAAAAAAATAATAATATTGTGTATATGTGTGCATATACACAATACATCCACAATGACAAACTCAGACCTCTGTCAAGAAACATTTACATACATATCTAATGGTCATGAAATATACCATATTTATTTTGTATTTGTTTCTTAAATCATAGGGTGTTAATTAGTTGTCACACTGGGAATAAATAGAGCACCAATGCAATATAAATTGGGGGTGGAGAGAAAAGTAAGTATTAGCATTATAAATTATGCCCTGAAAGAGTTAATACTGCTAAATTGATGTGGAATGTAATTGTATGGTTTGCAATTTGTAGAGAGATTTTGACAGCAGCGACACAGGATTAAAACGAGCAAATAGCTTTTACGGGCCAATTAGGAACTAGAAATGGCCAGCGTTATTCTGGAAAAGGTCTTTTCTTATAAATCTGTAACACAGGCAGCTTAAGATGACACATGATTAGATGTAGCTGGACACAAATGTATGTGGATGCAATTTTGCCAGAAAATCATATTTGCTGAACTAGACGGATGTTTAATTCTGATCTGCACGTCTGGCCTTGGTTATTGACTAGTAAATGTCTCTAGTGCCTGTGGATAAATACTAGCTGAGCCTTATCTTTTTAGTTAAGCTGGTCAATGTATAAACTGTAACATATGTCTTGTTTTCTTAATAAGACCACAATGGCTTTTCTAGCGTTATGTTATTGATAAGTCCAAGCCTTAAACCCTTAGTGACATGACCTTTTCACTTTGTCTTTTCCTTGTTGACAATGGCTGTTTTAACATTTCTGGGGTGTTTGTGTTCAGCTGTAATTTTCCTCTTTCTCACATACTGGACCCACACAAATTATATGTTGTTTTTATCGTAATAAGAAGGGCTTTTCATTAGATACCATTATTTTCATCATATCTTACAATTTATTACAAAAAATTATAAAATATGATGAAACAATTTAAAAAAAACACGTTTTCTAACTTTGACCTAAAAAATAATGTACACAAATACAATCATTAAAAAGATCCCATCTAAATAGTTTCAAAATTTTGTCCCCAGTTCAGAAATATGCTTGTTTCCATGTTTTTCTGCAGTTTTTTTGCGAGTTAAAGGAAAAAAACAGTGACCTTTTGACCCCAACCAGAACCCTAAATTTAACCCTAACTCTAACCCTTATGCTAACCATGAACTTATTCTAATTTTAATTTAATTGTAACCCTGTCCCTTATGCTAACCCTAATTCATTTGTAACCTAACAATTATTCTAATCTTAACCCTAGATTTTAGCTAATTAAGTTTTTATTTATTTTTTATTGCAAATTTGCTGACTGCCTCTAGGGGCAGTCAAGCAACAGCATAAGAGCGATGGAAGGTAATTTTTTTCACTTCCGGCCCTCTACCCACAATAGGGCAGCAGCAATATTGGAGAAGCAGATGATCATGGAACAATCGTGGGTGCCCTAGATTAAAAACTTTAATTACTGGTATTCGCCATTGATAGCCAAATGCTATTTGAGAATTATACTCGCTGCCTTTCAGTGACAGGTGAAGAAACACTGGTGGCAAAATGAAAGAAATCTCTTTCATTCGCTTGCCCTGGGGAGGTGGGACTAACAATTGGAATAAAATAAAGGTCCTCAGGGAGAGGGAGAAATAAACGCTATGCTGCTCTCTCCATCCACAAAAAAGGAATTGATTGAGGTTCAGCAAGCATCGGTCCAAGTAGGAGTTATTGAATCATATATCAATATGTCTCAATACACTGCCACATTCTAATTTGTGTTTTAAGTTATGAAATATAACTGAATGCAACATGTCCTAAGTGTACTGTATTAATAATGCACTGTTATATCTTTCATTTTTCTAACAAAACTCTGCTTTGAAATCTTACTTTTCAATTCGATATGTTATGTCTGGGAAATGGCCTGTATGTTAGACACATTAACCTGCAGAATCACATGCATAGAATGAATAGAAACAATAACTATATTATTTAATTGCAGGTTGTTGTTTTTTACCTGTTTTAAGTTATAACAGTTCTACTCATTGTTTTTTTTACCTCCACGAAGTACACTATAAAAAGTGTTGTTGAATGTTAATAACTATTACAATTACTATTAGTTCTCTACCTCTTTACAATGTAATATAACTTAAGCTAACCAATAGAGTAGGTCTCTAACTTCCTCTGTTTAACCCCACCTAACGCTGAGGGATGCTCCGTCTTGTCCTACTCCGTCCATGCATCGACGGAATAGCTACTAATCCTACAATGCCTCATCATGTCTAAGCTGCATGATGGATTAACAGCATAGTTAAGAAAAATAGCCAATCAAATAAAGCGAATTATGAAAATACTCATATGTGGACCTAACAAATGAAGTCCCAAACAAATAAAATCAATGTGAGTCAGAGAATCATCAGTGAAAATCCATAACTGCACAAATGCTTGACGCATTTCGCAACACTATGGCGGCTCTTGAGAAAGCATAGAATTGCGAAACGCATCAAGAAGTTTCCATCTAGACAGTTAGATCACATTCTAAATTATTTTGCAGCCATAAACCTTAGCATCTTGTTTTCACCTGCAAGGTTCATTTAGTGACCTGTTATTCCAAGGTTCATTTATTGTGTGAACCAGTAAAGTAGTATGAGAAGAGACATTATTGTGCCATTGTGATCCCTGTTTTCTCTAAGCCACTAATGTAAAACTACTGAGCCATAATACGTTTTAATCTTGAAGAGTGACCATCCTGATGGTATTTTGCTGGTAGGCCACTAAAAAAATAACTTGAGGTCAGTGTTAACTCAATTGAGGCAATTGTATCTTTCTGAAGGAAAGATGGCAACTCTAGTCATATTATCTCATAAAATGAATAATGTCCAGCTTTCCATCCTTCCCTTTTACATGGTATGCAGTCTCTGCATTAAAAAGTTAGCCAGCAATGTCCCAGACCACACGAATAAGCTGAGGTATGCCTACATTCATTGTCAAGTCGTAACTTCTTACCCATTGAATGCTATAGTTATGACACTATGAGACCATAAATAATAGTGTGTGAAAAGTAGAACTCAACATAATTCATAGAATGTGTAGATAGACATTGGATCCTGATATCTAGAAAATCTGGATCTCAGGATGGCTAACAAAACATGGAAACTGAAGTTCAAAAATCCTCTCTAACTTTTTTCTTTACATACCGTATACTGTATATTAGTTGTTTTGAAACACTATTTATT
The DNA here is from genome assembly GCA_036172795.1 of Pelodytes ibericus. NCBI lineage: Eukaryota > Metazoa > Chordata > Amphibia > Anura > Pelodytidae > Pelodytes > Pelodytes ibericus. The sequence goes on from CM069866.1 coordinate 27,908,070, forward strand.
TAAATTAACTCTGGAACCTGATGGTGTGTTCTAATTAATTGCCCATCAGTACATCTCTTGCGTTAGTACCATTTTCCTTGTACCTTTCTGTGATACGTTTGTTTTAATTCTTCAGATAAAAAATTCTCCATGGCCTAAAAAAGTGTTGTTTTCTAGCTTAGCCTCATTTGATGCAAATACATATTTAGTAGACTGTTTTGAACATTCTCTATCTTTCATAACTTGTATGCTAATCTTTGTGTTTCTTCAGTTGAATGACGTGTATGGCTCCTGGTCTCCTGATAACAGAGCTCACCATCCTTGGAGATCACACAGGCATCTCACACCTGCAGTAATTTGGGATCCTTGTGTTTGAACACCCTCAGGCCTCCCCAGTGGCACAGGATGCGTGCTTCAGTGAAGCTGACGGGATGTGTTCACCGTTCCTGATGCCAATTTCCTTTCAAGATGCTCAGAGAGTAATTGAAGGGATCCGCATCGTCTGATGCAAAAAGCCGCTGAGTTTAGAAATCAATGTGTTTGTCTGCAGGATGCGGAGCTCCCTAGGTGAGTTCTGCAGACGGCTGGATCAGCACTGGGCTTTAGTGCACAATAAACAGCATGTTACACAAACAAACAGTAAACACTCGTGTGGAGAGGGAGTCAAAAGTTCAGGGAACGCAGTATAACATGAGACAGATCATCACAAACCCATAACCAGCTGGCGTCAGGGAGTGAAGCGGAACCTGTAACAACCAAAGGAGTAAAGTGACACCGGCGAGCAAACTGAGACTTGCTGGAAACAAGAAGTCGGGAATAGCATCCCTTCATATTGTGTGTGCCGCGAGGTCTTCAAGAAAGCACAGCAAATATGTTGGAAGGTTCCATATTTGTCTGTCTCCCACTGCATTGTGTGTTCTGTAATATCTTAAAACTGCAAAGCAAACAGTTACTGCCTTCTAGGGAAAACTACTAGGCAGCAGCAGATGGATTAACAGCACGTTAGAAACATGAGTTCTGATAGCAAAAGTGGTATTTGCAGGCAGACATGTATTTCCCTGTTATAACAGACCAGCTCCTACTGTCCCTATTTATTCCTTTTGAGGTTAATCTCAGGAATACATTGTGACAGCTACATAAATCCAGCAAATACATTAGGAATCCAGTAAACAGCATATTCATTTCATCCGCCAAATAATCAGATTATCCTATCAAAGGGGAGCAGAATGATTAGAATTTCACTGCCAGGCAGTAAAGTTTATGGAAAGGTATAAAAATGACTTTATGAATGTCATAAACCATAAGGCTCTTGTGTAGCAGCATTGCCGGGGGATTCAGGTCACTGTATGCAGGTCTATAAATGATCAGCAAAGGAATGTTGCATGTGGCCAATGATCCCTCCCACTGCAGTGTGAGACTTAATTATTGGTAGAAATAAAACTGTGAATAATATTTTGGTATGTGGGAACTGTGTTCCCTGTAGTATGTACAATGCCACTTGCTTCACCAATTGAAAGTCAACCACTGCAGATCTTTCTATTAGAGATGACCGGCTTCTGCACCCAATTGGTCGATGAATTTATCGCGACAGGAACTACCTGCTTGCCAGAGAGATATTGCATAGGGGTACTTTACAGTTCCATTCCCCTAATGCTTTCTAACTGGAGTACAAGCAGTAATGGCAGGTCTGTGTAGAACTCTGTGTCCATGTCTAAGTGCAGTGGCTCCCTTGGAGTCCTAAGAAATATGTGATGTGCCATTACCATGGAAGAGGATCCTGGTAAATATTCTAGAAATATCAGATTTATGTCTATTTCTAATCGTTTTCAGAAAACCTCATCCTAGAAAGTAATATTATAAATGGAAATTTAATTGGCTACTAGGTTATTAATAAATGTATTCAGTTATTAATGGAGAGTTAATCATTCTTGATGCTAATCAGTTATTTCTATATGACTTGCACATTTCTAAATTGTTAACATTAAGTGTTTCAAATTACAGAGTTTTTTTTCTAATACAGCCGTGGCCCTTTTTAAAATTGTACATGTTTCCGACTCTTGTACATGGTAAGGTTATGTAAATCAGGAGGAATGATAACATGTTAACACATTTAAAAAGTTGTCCCAGTTCTGTTGATTTAATCGCATTACATTAACATTTATTTAAATAGCGCAAACAATTTACATAGCGCTAGGTACAGAGCATTCCCAGGGAACTACATACTACGTTAAACAAACTAGAACAGACTGGTACATGAGGCAGAGAGCCCTGCTCACAAGATTACAAACACTTTTACTGATGTACCAGTAGGAGAGCACATCCATATACTATGCTCACAACGGTACACTGGAAGATGTAAGTGTGTAGAAGCATTGGGTTTCTACCATCCTTAATCACTAATACATTTTAAATAAAAAATATATATAATTTAAAAATTATATTGTGAAAAAAAAAACAGACTGTAGTCTTGATATTTTGGCATTAATTCACCTTGAATAGTATATATTTCCAAAGATATAGTCAGCTGGGAAAATGTGGATGTAATGGTGTGCAATGTGGACTTTGCTGACATGTTATCATTAACAATATAATTTATAGGATAACAAGCCAAGCAGTAGATTAAAACTAGGTACTAGTGCTAAAACTATCTATCACACATTAGAACATCCCTGTCACAAAAATATCTAAACACAATGGAACATCCTGCAATAGAAGAGCAGAGATCTCGAGTGCTATAGACCCATATCTCAGATCATCTCCATGCACAAACACAAAACACTTTTAGTGTTCAGTGTAGGGCAAATACTATAGCTTAAGTGAACCTAACAGGGCAGCATTTATGCATTGATAACATTAAACTATAGCCAGCTACACCACAAAACCAATTCCCAAGACCTCATGTTTCCAGCCAAGCTTTAGGGAGAGGTCTCTTCTAAATGTAGACAGGCTTCTTACCTGAGCAGGGATTACATAGTCCTGGGTCAATACATGACACAGAGGAAAACTTGTAGGATGAATTAAAGATTATGAAACAATAATCCAGGTAGACTATTAAGTATTTAGGAAATAGACAGCATGGCATTCTCTACAACAGTGGTACTTAAACCTGTCCTCAAGGACCCCCAACGGTCCAGGATTTATAGGATTATCCAGTTGTTTTTAAATAAGAATATATGTAATACCTGGTGTGGTTCTCTAATGATTTTTATGTAAACACATCTGGATAATCCTGAAATCCCGAACCATTAGGGCTGTTTGAGGACAGGTTTAAGAAGCACTGCCCTACTAGAATAAGCTATATCACTAGTCAAACGGAACAAGCACATCTCCCCCATCATTCCTGAAAGCCTGCTATACAATATTCAGAGATGCAGAACTCTATTTAGACTTCACAAAATAAATGTAGTGTTCCCTTCATTCACAATCTCCAGTTTATCACACTACCCACTGCAGGGTTGTCTGTGGAACATGGCATTTGCCCTTCCTCGAAACAAGGATCCATAGTGAGATAGACAGAAGAGAGCTAAGGGACACTGGATCTGTCATTCCCTATGCAGGGTGCCTCGGTGACAGATAGAGGTTTTCTGCCGTCAGTGTCACAATAGATGTGCCTTTAAGTTGGTGTTTGATCTTTACCTGTGTGTTCTCTGCCTCTTCACTCTTCAGTTTGTACGACTAAATTAGAAGGACTTCACAAAGTACAAAAGGTATTTTAGACATCAATTTTGTTCCTTAGAGACGTCCTGAGTGATAAGCAGAACATCTGTACCGAGTTAATTATGCAGGAAAAGCGAGTGTCAGGGCTCGAAGGGATGCTGGAAAGTGCTAAATATTTCAAAGTTACCAGATATTAAATACAAGAAAAATATTCAACATCATTTTTAAGATGCTGCGGGAAGATCATGGACCAACTGATAACAGTCTGAGCAGCTGCTTTACATCTTGGATATGTGTCAATGTATACAATGTCTGTGATAATATTTCTGACTTGTTAAAGTAGTACTTATCCAAGAGAATATCCTCTTCAGCCCACATAGCTTATAGTCTACCTGAGTTGGCTCCTTCTAATATAAAATGGAATAGATAGGTAAAGTAGATAGTTATAGATAGGTAAAGTAGAAAAGTGAATGAACACCTAAGACTCAACTGTGTAATCCCTAAATTCTGGGCTGTTGGCTGGGCCTTAATGACTGGTTTGGGAACCAGTGTTCTAGAGCGTGGTTGGGAGGTTGAATAGAACTCTGCTGTGAATGGACAGTTTTACAGTATTAATGACCTTGTCTACATCCACCAAAATATGGTGGATGATATAATGTCAGTCATCTCCATGAGGGTGTTTTGATCTGGTGTGAATCTGTTCAGTTACAACCCAGTAGCCTGTGTTCACTCCAACAGAGAGGCACATTCTCATGCGAGTATTACATTACACTTTACATAAATATTTATTTATATAGTGCCAAGAATGTCTGCAACGCTGGGTACAGTGGGGGGTTACTGACTAAGTTAGACACACTGAGAAAGATTGATAAATGAGATGGAGAGTCCTGTTAACAAGCTTACAATGAAGTGGGAGACATTACATAGGAATGCACTTGAAAAGAGAGTGCAGGTGAGCATAATGAGCTGTTACTTGAGAAGTATGACAATGCTGGCAGCTGTGTATTTACGGGGAGGTTATTAGGTTAATTCAAAGAATAGTTGCATCACGTGATGTGGCTAGACTATATTGGAATATAACCTAGGGATAGAGCTTTTTAGCAGTAAGTGATGGCTTTTATTGGGGCAATTTATGAATGGAAAATTATCATATGCGCTTTTTAGGACCTCAAATAATCATTAATCATCAGGTTTTAGTCTTCTAGCAATGTTAGCTTGAATGAGCCTGTCTATTTTTACGCTTAGGCTACATAGCCCCATTAAGGCTGTACATGAGTGGGCTTACTGACAGTGCACCTCTAACCTGGACCATATTTCAAAGGCTGTCTTGAATCATGAACATATGCTTAATTAGTCCACAATTAAAATGAATAGAGGCTAAAGGAAACTGTTATTGGCCGATTTTACATGTTATAGGTAACTAACTTGGTGTTGTTGTGTTCTATTGGCTTTGTTGTTTTTCTACAGCCTTTACATCATGACTGATGTTGTAAGTTCTCTATGTTTATACTATAACTAAAGGATTGATTTGTAGAGCAAATTGCTACAAAACCATAGGACCATAACTTTGGAAATATATTTTCGAAAACCTTTGGGAATCTGAAAATCAGGACATGCATGGTAGTGTAAAGGGCAGAAAAGAAATGGTAGTTGCACAAATGTTAAAACATATTTCTAATTGATTGTTAAATTATAAAAGTATAAAGAAAAAAACAAATATAATTAATTTTCACTACTAGCTTGTTTGTTTTCTATAATTCAAAGTTCTAAACAACATATGTAAAGTCTATTAAGTAAGGGGCTAAACTGCTTCTCAGAGTGACTCGAATTAAAGAACTAAAACATTGCTCACCAAAGTGATGACCGCTGATAAACAAATGTGTCCATAAATATACATATACACTCCTCTGTAATGCGCAAGATAAATATTTTGTGTGAAACATGAGACATATCTTTCAACAACGAGTAGAACAATTATTATATTTTTTGTTTCAATTTTAATGTAATGTGATTACAGGAACGGATGTCAATGATAAGATGTTTGGCAAATCCTATGGGATTTGTTTAACACTAAACACCTTTTTTGACCCACTGAATATATTTACTAATCATGACTATCTGGGTCTTTTCACTATAGAGTGAACTCAGGTGGTCTGTTAAATGAACTGAAAAAGTCAGGCATCCATATTTAGGAAAAAGATGCCTAATGAAGCCTGATTTTTGCAGTTTACTTGTCGCTTTGCAACAGTTCACTACTTATGGAGTAGTCCCCTCTGGATCTTTAAAAGGACTATGCCAACCCGAACATTGCTTATAATGTGAATGGATAGAATAAAAATGAATGCAAAAATGTGCATATTAAGCATGGTGACATCATAAACAGGAAATACCCGTGACATGTTTAAACATATAGGGCTCCAGAGGCAGTCAGCAATATTACAGGCAAAAAAAAAAAAGAAATTGAAAAAAATAATCCTAGATCTAGGGTCAGGATTAGAGTTAAAATTAGGGTTAGAGTTAGAGTTATTGTTACAACTGAGCTAGGGTTAAATTTATGGCTAGGATTAGGGTTAGGATTTAGGGTTAGGGTGATACTCAAGGTTCAGGTGAAACCTGTTCTGCTACTGCCCTCTCACTAGCAGAGTTAGTCCTTAGGTTCACTTTCAACCATATACTTAATTGCAATTTACTTATGACTGCCCCAAATTTACTGCATTGTCAGTGATGTTTGTATTTTATCTATCCATTGTCCTAAATAGAGTTTTTTGTATTTTTATTTGAGAATAAAGCATTTGAAAAAAAAAAAAGGTTCAGGTGAAAAGGTCACTGTTGGAGGAAAATAGTTAGGAAACAAAAACACCTTCTTCAGTTAATGCCCTATAACTTTTATTTTTAAACTCAGGACAAATATAAACTTTTTAGAAGGGGTCTTTTTTACTGTTTGTAAGTGTATAAAAGGTATTTCTGATCAAAGTATTTGTTATGATGAAAATGATGGCTAAGAAAACCCTTCTTATGCCAAAAATAATTTATAATATGTGTGGGTACATTAAATAAGAAAGAGGAAAATAACAACAATAAAAACAAACACCACAGAACTGATGAATAGACTCTGTCACCAAGTATAAGGCACGGCAAAAATAGTCCAGGGGTTAAAGGGACTCTATCACCTAAAAAATTTTATATTGTGAGTGTAGAGAATACAAAATGTTTAAAAAAAAATATTCATACTATGTGTTAGAAGAATTCCAAGCAAACGTATAAATTAGGAGAATAATGTGTTTGAACTGTGTCTTTAGTGTCTTCCGTTTATGACATCACCTGTGGTTTGAAATGCAAATGAATTAAATGGGAATTGTGTAATTTGCATAGAAAGTCACAAGGTTAAATCATAAACACGAGATACCACAGACACATTTAAAACAAATTGTTCTATTAACCCCTTAAGTGACAAGACATTTTTACCTTGACTTTCCCTTGGTGACAATGTTTTTTTTGAAATTTCTGTGGTGTTTGTGTTTAGCTGTAATTTTCTTCTTTGTCACATACTGTACCCACACAAATTAAATGTTGTTTTTATCGTCATAAGAAGGGCTTTCATTAGATACCATTATGTTCATCATGTCTTATAAGTTACTACAAAAAAATCATAAAATATGATAAAAAAAACCTCTTTTTCTAATTTTGACCTAAAATATAATACAAATACAATAATTAAGAAAGACCCCAATCTAAATAGTTTCTAAATGTTGTCCCAAGTTCAGAAATATGCATGTTTCCATATTTTTCAGTATTTGTTTGCGAGTTATGGGTCAAAAACCAAAAATAGTGTTTTTTTCCTACATTGACCTTTTGACCCCAACCAGAACCCTAAATTTAACCCTAACACTAAATTTAACCACAACTCTAACCCTTATGCTATCCCTTAATATATTTTAATTTTAACCCTACCCCTTATGCAAAAAATTATTTAATTTTAACCCTATAAGCTAATCTAACCTTAATACCAGTTTTAAGCTAATTAAATCTTCTTTTTCTTTTTTTTTGGAACATTGCAATGTTGCTGACTGCCTCTAGGGGCAGTCAAGCAACATATTCAGCATGACGGAAGTTAATGTTGCTCCATCAATATGGTGCCCACAATCGCTCCGTGCGGCGATCGTGGGTGGCCCAGAGAGGACCTTTCGACATTGAGGCAATAGACCTGCACAGTTAAAGCGGTTTTCGCGATCGTTGAAAATGGCGTTCCTGGCAGGAAGTGCCTGACACATCCATTGTCGCAAAGGGGTTAATGTATGCATTTCAATTCAATTCCGCTAACACATTATATCAATAATTTGTAATATTGTTCTTATTCTTTGAATTCAGTGTATACGCAATGTGTAGGTGACTTTAAAGCTGTATATGTTTAAGTTGTTCTATATAATAATTCCACTTATCTCCTAGGCTACTTTATTTCTGTAGCAGTTTTACAGTTCTCTTGGAAAGAAATCAGAGATAAATCTGCATTGTGTTAATTAGATTCCTCTGCAGTCTGCAGTGTTTGCTATTAATTCAATTAGCCAAGCGTTTGTTACACTTGCAGTTTCTAATCGAATGATTTCTTTGTTCAGTGAGGAATCTCAGACCTAGATTTAGTTTTGTTATTTAGTTTTTGTTTTCTCTTAACCTGCTGAGCTTTTCAGAAACAACCTCTGCTGCTTGGTATGGTTGGCACTCACAGTTATACATACTATTGCAATGCATTTTAAATTCACAAGTTGCAAAAGTAATTAGCAGGTCACAAATTAAAATGTACACTAGTGCCAAGGTATGATGCCCTAGTTCTAAGAGTCAGCAGCCACTCAGGATTTTATATACTTCTTGCAACATTGTTCAGTGCTACACAGTCCTAAGATGTTGTCAGGCTTCAAACTTTACACTGAATATGACACTTCTGCTTTAGATGTTTTATCAAAAGGCGGACTGTCAAGAGCAAGATACAGAAATCAGAATAATAACACAGGAACACAAACTGCAACAACACACTTTAAAAACAATTGAGTATTAATACCAGTTGGTTTACACATCTCCTTAGTGATGGTTGTAATTATAATAAGGAAGAAATAAATCCTCCATAGCTATTACAGACTACATAATCAGTTGATTAAAAGGGCTTCTAAATAATGCTATTAAGGAACACTGTTCAAAAACAATTCTATTTCTTCTGCAAGTGTTGATGAGAGGTCTGCTCCATCACCAAACAGATACATAGAACTCACCACTAGCTGAAAGGAGAGACATCCCCCCCCCCCACACACACACACATACACACACACAGGGCTGGTACAAGGATTTTTACCACCTTAGACAAAAAATCATGTTGCCACCCCCTGGGTTCTGCCCGTTGGTCACCAACCCCTGACAATCTGGGCTGAACCTATGTTCGACCCCTACCCATTTGCCATTTCTGTCATTGCCACCACTGTCCTCAAACAGCTTACCATTGTCACTACTGTCCCCTTGTAAATGCCATAAATGCTCCCAGAAATGACAAATATGTCTATCCTCAAACAACTTGACAGTGTCATATCTGTCCCCAAACAGCAAGTCATGTCATTGCTGCTCCCAAACAGCAAGTTATGTAATTTCTGACCCAAACAGCTTGTCATTGCCACCTGTGTCCCCAAATGTCTTGTCAGTGTCATATATGTCCCCAAATAACTTGTCAGTGCCTTATCTGTCGCCACACAGCTTTCCAGTGCCACCGTTGTCCCCCAAACAGCTCCCCAGTGCCATATATTTCCCAAACAGTTTGTTATTTCTATATCTGTCCCCAAACCACTTTCCAGTGTCATCACAGTACCATTTATGTCCCCAATCAGTTTTCCAGTGCCAGATGTGTTCCCCAAATTTTTTGACATTGTCACATTATCGCCAAAAAGCTTTCCACTGCCATCTCTGACCCCAAACAGCTTTCCAGTTATGGGGAATCTCTGTCCCCAAATAGCTTTCCAGTGCCACCAGTATACCCAGCTTGCCATTGCAACAGTCACCCTGGTGTCTAGTGGATGCAGCACCAGAGGATGACTGTACACTGCGCATAGATATTCTGTGATGCTGCATGACACTTCCGCTGGGTCTTCCTGGTTCCACATCAGAAGATTTTGCTGAAGTGTTGGGCAGCATAGGAGTAGATCTGTGTTCAGCACACATTTATCCTCCGATGCTTCCCCACTAGACACCAGCAGATTTGCCATTAGGTAGTGCCGGCTGACTGTGTGTGGCACAATTGGCTGCTTAGGGTACAAGTAGCAAAACAAGGGAAAGAGATTCTTTGCTTGGAGAGAACCTTTAGCAGAGTCCGTATTTTCATAACTTCCCAGGAAATGTTAAATATGGTAGTAAAGTTTGTGTTGTATCAGAAGTATGGGAGTTGTTGTTCAATTGTATGTCCTGAGATGTTAAGAAACCATAGATGAACCACAACTTATAGTGAATTCTGTGCAACACAGCTAGCATAGCTGCATAAGGAAATAGATAGCTTTTACATCCAGAGAAAGTACACAATTATTTTATGCTATTGTTAATTTTGCCTTTGTATATCCCATTGAACACATGATATTTAATGTAGCATTAAAGGATTGTTTTAACCCAGAAACATTCATGATGTATCTCTGCTTCTAAATGTTACATAAAGGCTGATATTACATAATTATTGAATACACAGTTGAGTTTATTCAAAGAATAATGAATTGATGTGAATGAATTGATGGTGAATGACAGGTGAATTATTTTGGAATTCAGTGAAGCACTTTCCTCCTGTTTGTCTAAATGGAGATGAATTTAGAAGTAATGCATTCTGTGTTTCTATCCATTTCAGAAACATGGCAAATCTGACAACATTCACATTCATGTGCACGACATATACATTTTGAGGAGGGATCAACATTTTTGGCAAATCCAAAGGCAGGTGAAAAAGAGTTTCCGCTTGTCCAGTCAGACATTCATTTGTTATGCAAGTGAACAGAGGTGAAGGCAGACAAACACAGGTGAATATAAAGGCAAATAACATTAATTCTATTAGCAGTTGTATTTCTGCCAAGACCAACTAGGTCTAAGGAGGCAGATTGAAGGGGGCAACAGCAGATTAAAGGGGGTAACAGTACAGCCACCGCTACCAATGTTAGCAGTACATCCTCCCTTACTGCATGCTCACCAAGAAGCAATCTGGTACAGTGCAAAGGGATGTGGGAGCAATATGTTGCAAAGGAAAGTTTTTATGAAGAACAGGTGCAACCTGGAATGGAAGGGGTTAGAACAATAAAGGTTCAGGGTTGCTTGAGTCTGGTCATGGCCAGGGCAGCACACATAACACTACGGGCCCCAATGAGTTCTAAATGTCTTAGGAGTAAAAGGATCACGACTATAAGTCACCAAAAAAAAATATATGCCCAAATCTAAATGTAGGTATAAATATTTGTGTTTTACAAAGATAAGTGCCACTCCGATGAACAAATGCCAATAAATTAATTTTGCAAAATAGAAAAAAAATATCAGAGGCCATAAGGGATTTGATTACAAAAGCCATTATATCATTTACTAAGAAGCATATATCATGTTCAACTATTGAAAAGTATGGATCATATAATGGAATACAAAGAGCTTAATAATTGTCAGTTTAACCACAATAATTGTCAAATTACACATCTGCTTTGGGGGTACTCACTCGCCTAAACACTGTGTATACAGTAACAAAGTATATCGAAGGACAGCTGCTCCACTAGATCTACTGTTTCCATAGTTAATGCTATATGTGTCAATCAGCTTTTGTTAAAACCCTGAGGTGGTAAAAGCACTAAGGGAGGGCATTATAACATTGCCTCGCTTCTGTTGAAGAAGCACAATATATATCATTAGAGTATAGTGGGGTTTTTAATGAAGTGTCAGCTAATGCTTACCACAAAAGAAAAACAGTCAAGCTATATGTGTATGTTCCTATCTCTTGCTACATACATATATATGTACATATAATATAATATATTTTATACAAATGAAAATGCAAAAAGGGCAAACTTTATAAAGAAGACCCATGTAAATGTAATTCATAAAACTGTCGTCTGCTAATAATGCTTATCACAACATGCAACAATGTATAATGCTACGACCCAGCAAAAGTTCCAATGACAATCCAATAATAACAAAGAAGTATATATACTCACTTTATTATTATTATATTACATTATTAATCACTCATTATTTGGTGAATTATTGTAAAAACAAGGACCATAATAAACTAAGTTTATGCTTTTATTGAAACTACCTGTCCTCCCTGTGATTTTTGAAGTGCCGCTGGAGTTGGGATCCTCTATTAGTGCTTGGTATTTTTGACAGCACCACTGTCATTGTCAATAATGCTATCACCCGACAAAAGCTAGCACAGCATGTGCCGATGTGCAGTTCTGTGTTGTGCACTTTGCACCAGCACAGCCCATGTACAAAAAGCGGACAATCTCAGCCAAAACCAGTGAAGGTGCAATCATTTCCTCCACAAATTGTCAGGATGTATAAAATAGGTGCATCCCTTTTGTGTGTGAAACCTCAGCATTTGCATTTTTTTTAATCAATTCACCACAATTAATTGTGCACAGGTTTTAGACCAGCCCAATCATTTGACTTAGTAATCTACACAGTGTATCAATAGCTATGACATAATCAATGATCTAATAAAGTACAGGTATGAATAACTATCTATATAAAAGACATTATATGTTGTTCACATGTGTTAAGTACATTATTTGTGAAACTCCTGCTTAAACAAGGTTCATCACCTCCTTACATTTTGATACAATTATTGCAGAATCAGTCTGGGCGGCGTGCCAAGCTACAGGAACCGCTACCAGAGTGGGAATGTGTCTCTCAAAGAGTAGATGATGCAGAAGAATTGAATGGAAGCAAATAAATATTTTATTGGAGGTAGTTTTATACTTTTTATGAGTTGTACATCCACTTATTGTAGCAGGGAATAAATATGACATCTTTACCTAGTGAACTAAATACTGGAAATGCTGTGTACACGAAACAAACTAAGATGCTCGTAATATGTATCCATGAATCCAAATTGATCTTTTTGCCATTTCTCAATTGACTTTGTTTACTTAGAAACAGAGTAAAATAAAAATAAAAAGATATAGGGACATATATAGTATGTGGAATAACAGATACAATGTTACAAATTTCTTAACATAAAATGCTCAGATAACCAGAATGCAGGGAAAAAAGGGAAGAAGACTCACATTTAATTTACCAGTGTTTGCAAAATCTATTTTTAATACAAAAATGTAATCATTTGTGTTTTACAATGATAACCAAGGCATCAGAAATTTGGTGGATTCTTACCGAACAAATCTAATTTTCTCCTGCACTCCTTTCGTTATTGCCCCCACTTCCCTCACTATAGCACCACCTTATAGCACACACAGCACTTGAAACAACACAGCTTGCACACACAGGTCTTTCCAGAGCATAGTATTTAAATGTTTTGCCAGAGCACATATATTGCACCCAAAAGTTCTTGCCAGAGAACCTACAGGTCTTGTCAGAGCACCAAGATAGTACACACAGGACTTGCCAGAGCACATAGATTGCACCAACAGGTCTTGCCAGAGAACCTACATTGCACCCACAGGTCTTGCTAGGCCACCTAGATTGCACACCCAGGACATGCTTGTAATGGTCAGCATACCAGTACCAGGGATAAGGCCAGCAACAGGAATCAGACAATAACATACAACTGGAATAGACTCAGAAGTATAACCATTAACAGGGAATGCTAAATAGAAAACTGAGGTCTATATATATACAGTGCCTTGCAAAAGTGTTCACCCCCTTGGCATTTTTCGTGTTTTGTTGCCTCACAACCTGGAACTAACATTAATTGTTTGAGGATTTTCATCATTTAATTTACAGAACATGCCCACAACTTTGCAGATGTTTTTTTTATTTTTTTATTATTTTTGTAAAGCAAACAACAAATAGGACAAAATAACAGAAAAAGTCAATGTGCATAACTATTCACTCGCTAAATTCAATACATTGTAGAGCCATCTTTTGCGGCAATCACAGCTCCAAGTCACTTTGGATAGGTCTCTATGAGCTTGCCACATCTTACCACTGGGATTTTTGCCCATTCCTCCTTGCAAAAATGCTCCAGCTCCTTCAAGTTGGATGGTTTGCTCTTGTGAACAGCTATCTTTAAGTCTGACCACAGATTTTCTATTGGATTGAGGTCTGGGCTTTGACTAGGCCATTCCAAAACATTTACATGTATCCCTCTAAACCACTCAAGTGTTGCTTTGGCAGTGTGTTTGGGGTCATTATCCTGCTGGAAGGCGAACCTCCGTCCTAGCCTCAAATCACCCACAGAGTGGTATAGATTTTGCTCAAGAATATCCCTGTATTTAGCTCCATCCATCTTTCCCTCAACTTTGAACAGTTTCCCAGTCCCGGCTGCTGAAAAACATCCCCACAGCATGATGCTTCCACCACCATGTTTCACTGTGGATGGTGTTCTTTGGGTGATGTGATGTGTTGGGTTTGCGCCAGACATAGCGTTTTCTTTGATGGCCAAAAAGTTCAATTTTAGTCTCATCAGACCAGAGCAGCTTCCTCCATACATTTTGGGAGTAATGGCTTTCTTCTGGCCACTCTGCCATAAAGCCAACTCTATGGAGCGTACGGCTTATTGTCGTCCTATGTACAGAAACGTCAGTCTCTGCTGTGGACTCTGCAGCTCCTCCAGGGTTACCTTAGGTCTCTGTGCTGCCTCTCTGATTAATGCCCTCCTTGCCCGGTCCGCGAGTTTTGGTGGGTGGCCGTCTCTTGGCAGGTTTGTTGTTGTGCCATGTTCTTTCCATTTGGTTATGATAGATTTCATGGTGCTCCTGGGGATCATCAAAGATTTGGATATTTTTTTATAACCTAACCCTGACTTATACTTCTCAACATTGTCCGTTACTTTGTTTGACACTTAGATTGCACACAGGTGGACATCATTTCACTAATTATGTGACTTCTGAAGGTAATTGGTTGCACCAGAGCTTTTTATGGGCTTCATAACAAAGGGGGTGAATACACACGCACATGCCAAGTTTATGTTTTCTATTTCTAAATATATAGTTTTATGTATATATTTTTCTCATTTCACTTCACCAACTTAGACTATTGTGTTCTGATCCATCACAAAAAAATTCAGATTAATAAAACATTGAACTTAAGGGTGTAATGTAACACAATAGGTAAAAAGTCAAGGGGGCGTGAATACTTTTGTAAGGCACTGTAGTCTGAGGAGCTGCAACTGCTAGCAGTAAAAGAGGAGGTCATATGATAGCAGGGTGTAACCTAATAGGGAAGCCTCACTATTGCAACAGGAGGAAAATTAACTAGACTACCTGTTGTAATTAGAGTTCTTCTGCAGAGAAGAGATTTGCCAAAAGTGAGTTATTACGATGCCCCAGCCAGCAATCAGTTGCACACCCATGATATGCCCCAGTCAGAACCAACATTGCATACCCTGGACAATCCCCTAGCTGGCACCTGTATTGCAAATGCCCCATAACCCACACTGCACACCCAGGACTTACCCCAGCTCTCACACTGCACACCCAGGACATGCTCCAGCACCCACAGTGCACTAGGACTTACGCCAGCACTCACATGGCAGTCATGTGATCCAGATGCTCTATTTGTATGGGGAGCTGCATGAGAGGATGTCAGTGCACAGACATCAGGTGCCTGACCACTTCTACCGCTTCGACTTCTTCCCTAATTACCTAATTACCTTATTGAGGAGTCAACTCAATAAAGAGAGAACTGCAGAGAATTGAGGTGGGAATTTCAAACTTTAAGCCAATGTAGCCGAGTTGTAAAAATTCTCCAATGCAGTTTAATCGTATAAGTTTTCCAACTCTGCTGCTTTTGCCTTAAGTTTGAAATTCCTGTCTCAGTTACCTGCAGTTCTCCATTTTATGAGTAGACCCATTAATATATTTGTTCCTTTCCTGCTCTAGTCACAGTTTTGTAGTCTGAAATAAGGTGAAAATGCAAAAATCAACACAGATTATTTTCTTATCGTATCTGTCAAATTGTGCTGGCTGATGTCACTTCAGACAGTGAGAGGAATTTTAGGTAAATATTTGAAAAGCTTAAAACAGGCACATATGATCTTCCAACTTTATTTGCACCCAGCATAGGATTGACACTTGGCAATAGATAGCAAGGGTTTGACAGTCAACCAGTCATATTCTTACTCACAGCCCAACATGTCTCTGACATGGGCTGGGAGATTGTTCACGGTTGGCTGTGTATATGTCAGGTGATGCCAGTGACTATAAAATTGCATGAAAAACATTGTCTCAGCCAAATACTTCCTGGGAGAGTAAAAGGTTGACTGTTAGATGAATCGTCATGGTTCAAAATATCTATACAAGAAACATTAAAAAGGATGGAGCTAAACATTAAAAAGTATATAACATGTGCCTCCAAATTATATATATATATATATATATATATATATATATATATATATATATATATATATATACATACACACAGAGTAAAAGGGATTATCTTAAGTGGCATGTGTTTAATTATTATGACATCACTTGGCATTGGTACAGATGACACTGGTGCACAGTGATGTCATCAGACAAGCTGCCTGAATCAAGTAAGCATTTTTAAAGGACCACTCTGACATGAAGATCTTTCTTTATGTTTATCTTGCTTTCATGTGTTGCAGTTTTGCTTTGCACAGAAATAATCAGGCCTGGCTTTTACAGATTGGCTATGCCATTGGACATGTTTACAGAAGGTTATTTCAACCACATGAATAGTATGTATATAATAAATATTGAGTCAATAAAATGTTTTTTAATAAAAAGTAAAACTAGGAATGTATTTAAAAATAGGATAAAGGATAAAAACAAATCTAAGGATGAAGAAAGATTCTGGTTTTTTTTTGAGCAAAAGGATTCCTTTCTCTAAAAGTAACAGTAATGGTTGTGAGTACTAATAACAATGGACATTGGTCAATATGTACGGACATAATAATGAATGTTGTTTGTAGTCAACACAATATAGTAAATGTACTGAGCAGAATGTCATTTTTGCTCTGCTGTGTCACTTGAAAATAAATTATTTCTACAAGGTCAAAATAACAATAGCAGTGGGCCTGATGGAAGGAAATCCATAGAAAGTAAAGAGATACACATTCAAACTTAAAAAAAAACACACACACCATGGGAACTATTCACTAAAAGGTGAGTTGAGGTGAGTTGCAGATGAGTTGAAGTGAGATAAACATTTATTCTCACAAGTTTAGATATACATTGTACAGGGACAAACCTGGTGAGTTTACTTTCCCCAGTTAAACAAACTCAACAGGTGTGTCCCTGTACAATCTAAAGCTAAACTGGGGAGATAACAATGTTCCTCTCACCTCAACTCACATAATCTCACCTTTTTGTGAACAGCCCCCTATAAGTGAACACAAATATAACAAAACATATTAACCCCTTAGTGACAAGACATTTTCACCTTGACTTTCCCTTGGTGACAATGGCTGTTTTGACATTTCTGGGGTATTTGTGTTTAGCTGCAATTTTCTTTTTTCTCAGATACTGTACCCACACAAATTATATGTTGTTTTTATCGTCATAAGAAGGGCTTTCATTAGATACCATTATGTTCATCATATCTTATAATTTACTACAAAACAAATCATAAAATATGATGAAAAATTAAAAAAAAAACACTTTTTCTAACTTTGACCTAAAATATAATTTAGACAAATACAATCATTAAAAAAGACCCCGTCTAAATAGTTTCTAAATGTTGTCCCGAGTTCAGAAATATGCATGTTTCCATATTTTTCGGTATTTTTTTGCGAGCTATGGGGCAAAAACCAAAAATAGTGTTTTTTGTTTTTTTCCTATATTGACCTTTTGACCCCAACCAGAACCCAAAATTTAACCTTAACACTATATTTAACCCAAACTCTAACCCTTATGCCATCCCTTAATATATTTTAATTTTAATTTAATTTTAACCCTATCCCTTATGTTAAAAATTATTTAATTTTAACCCTATAGGCTAATCTAACTATATAACCAGTTTTTAATTAATTAATTAAATATTTATTTTAATTTTTTTCCATTGCTATGCTACTTAACTACCACTAGGGGCAGTCAAGTAGCATATTCAGAGCGACGGAAGTGAAGTTACTTTCACTTCCGAAGCTCAGACCGCCAGAGGGTATAGCCATATTGACGGAGCATGCTGCTCCATCAATATGGCTCCCACGATCGTGGGGGCCCCATAATAGACATTTTGGCGACATTGAGGCAATAGACCAGCACCGTTAAAGCGTTGATTGCAAAAAACGCTTGATTCTCCGCAGGACGTCCTTTGTCGTTAAGGGAGTTTCTCCCAGGACGTGCCTGACACGTCCTTTGTCAGCAAGGGGTTAAATATGTAGTCACAGTGATTGTATGCCATCAAGTCAACACACTAAAGTAATATCCTTATATTGTGTAAGGTAAGTTAACCTTGTTGGCACACAATCTCTGTGAATTCATATTTAATATTACTGGAGTTATGTTTATAAACACACACACAGATTGTGTTTTATATAGATTTGTTTAGCATGTGACCCCACACATTTTTCTTTCTTTTTTTGTATCATGCCCACTGCTATTGTTTATTGTTATTTCCACCTGCTAGTTCATATTTGTCAGCTGGCTTATATCATGTCAGAGTTCCTATACAAAGCAGAGCCAAGAACCTGTACCTGTCAACATATTCACTACAAACAACACCGGTTGTTTTATACCACACGCAGCTGTAGATTGAAATTACTTATTTATGTTTCTTTAAAAGGTTTTTAGTTTCTGTCATCCTTGCTATGTTCAGAGTCCCTGAACTGTTTCAATGCATGAGCTTTAATTCTTACTGTAAGAAATACAGAAAACAGTAATACACAATTTTTTTAATATGTGCCTCCCCCACATGCTTGTGCCCTTCCCCCCAGCATTTCTTTCCTCTTACCTTCCTTCTGGAGGGGGAGAAGGACTATTCAGTGAGTGACAGGGGGTCACTGCAGCATGATGTACAAGTAAAGATAAAGTCCTTCAGTTTCTCTCTTGGCCATTACGTTACAGTCTCCATCTTACACTGCTCCATCTTAAACGGCTTCATCTTACAATACTCCATCTTACGCTGCTCCATCTTACACTGCTCCATCTTACGCTGCTCCATCTTAAACTGCTCCATCTTACACTGCTCCATCTTACACAGCTCCATCTTACAATGCTCACTCTTACAATGCTCCATCTTACAATGCTCCATCTTACAGTGCTCCATCGTATGCTGCTCCATCTTACGCTGCTCCATCTTACACTGCTCCATCTTACGCTGCTCCATCTTACGCTGCTCCATCTTACGCTGCTCCATCTTACGCTGCTCCATCTTATGCTGCTCCATCTTAAACTGCTCCATCTTACACTGCTCCATCTTACACTGCTCCATCTTACAATGCTCACTCTTACAATGCTCCATCTTACAATGCTCCATCTTACAGTGCTCCATCGTATGCTGCTCCATCTTACGCTGCTCCATCTTACACTGCTCCATCTTTCACTGCTCCATCTTACACTGCTCCATCTTACAATGCTCCATCTTACAATGCTCACTCTTACACTGCTCCATCTTACACTGCTCCATCTTACAGTGCTCCATCGTATGCTGCTCCATCTTACGCTGCTCCATCTTACACTGCTCCATCTTACGCTGCTCCATCTTACGCTGCTCCATCTTACACTGCTCCATCTTACGCTGCTCCATCTTAAACTGCTCCATCTTACACTGCTCCATCTTACAATGCTCCATCTTACAATGCTCACTCTTACACTGCTCCATCTTACACTGCTCCATCTTACAGTGCTCCATCGTATGCTGCTCCATCTTACGCTGCTCCATCTTACACTGCTCCATCTTACGCTGCTCCATCTTACGCTGCTCCATCTTACACTGCTCCATCTTACGCTGCTCCATCTTAAACTGCTCCATCTTACACTGCTCCATCTTACAATGCTCCATCTTACAATGCTCACTCTTACACTGCTCCATCTTACACTGCTCCATCTTACACTGCTCCATCTTACACTGCTCCATCTTACAGTGCTCCATCTTACAATGCTCCATCTTACAGTGCTCACGCTTACAGTGCTCAGTGAAATACCACTGATATTGTATAACAGAAACACATAGTTGTGGTTTCTGTCAAAAGCCAAAGTGTATTTTTGGATGGATATAACATTACAGTGAACCTCTGCTCTTCTACAAGAAGACAATAATAAGTGGTCGGATAGAATTGTGGAAATGGTTAATGCCAGCCTGTGTTGGATTCCCTTTATTCACACACTTGGCACAAACTCGTTTTGCTTGACTTCGTTACTTGCTGCTGTTACGTTGAGTGGATGGAGGAATTGGACCCATAGTGCAGAGCAATATGATTAGATGCCAGAAATCAGAAAACCACTACACCTGGAACCAGGATGATGGTACTCTTCCAGATAACCTTGTAACCAAAGGTTGGGTTAAGGATACAAACTGCTGGGGACTTGTGCGGCACCACCCAGAACCAAGAAGTAAGGGAAGGAGCTAACGGCCCAAATCAGGAGCAGACTGGTAGAGCAAACACAAGCAGATATGAGGGACAAACCAGGCAGAACTAAAGGAGAGACAGATCAGGGCAAGGCTGGGATTGGAGAAGGAGACAGGAACACTAAGCAAGCCGAAGTCAAACCTAAAAGGAAGTCCATTAACAAGAAAATAGCAGAACAGCAGCCAAATAGTAGAAAGAACTATCAGAGGCACACAATAGAACAAAAATTACAGTTTATATAGGAAGAGTTTGAAAAACACCCCTCCTGAGAGGGTTGGACCAACACGGCTAATGTCCCCTTTATGGCAAATAAGAAGGGCAAGAGACTTCACTATAGGTGTCAAGATGCGCTGCATGTCCGCACATAACTCCATAAGCTATATTGGAGACCACAGGCTTCAGAAGTGCAGCAAGGGACCAAGCAGCGAAATATCCACCTGCCACTATGGAGATGCAGACGTCCTCAGGGCCGCAACAATGTCACGTTGGAGAGCAAGGCAGAAAGCCCGAGGACGCCGCACCCAAGCTAACAGTTACAGATATGTGAAAGTTCAACCTCTAGAGAAATAAGTGCGTCAAGAGTTACTAGAGATAAGGACAGTTTGTTCTGCTCTCTTGAAACATATTTCACTGGCAACACAATATTGTGAATTGAAGTGCAACCTCACAGATGAGACCAGTGACACAGAACTATGGATCTTAAGTATCATATTTGGTTTAGATATGAAAGTGCTGTCCTGTTGTGAACATAAAACAGAGCGACACCGAATGGACACGTTCCCAACAGATGTGAGAAAGATAGCTGACAGCTTTCCAAGCTGCTCGGAATGCCAGCCCTTTTATGTGAAGGTTTAAATCCTCCTTTGAACAATGCATTCCCTTTTTTTTATTTTTGGAGAAAATAATGCCCAACTCTAAGAGACAAGCATTTGTGGTGGTCATACCATTGGGAGGAAAATTCTTACAAATTATTTTCTGGGGAATAGGCTTATGGTATAAAATAATATGTTTTATTTCATTGATCATGTGAATGAAGGTTTTTCAATGGCTTCTTTATAATCCCGTCAGCTATTGAGAAAAATATTTAATTCCCCTGACATAGCAAGGAGTTAAGGAAGCCTAGACAATTAACCTTGTGCTTGAAGACGTGTACTTTAGGTAAAAAAACAAAACAAAAAAAACTTCTAAACAGCAGATTTTCATAGGATCAGTTGAAAACCCATCTTTCTGTGACAAGTACAATCCGGTGCTGTAGCATGCACTGTGGGGCACCCTGGTGCTGTGGCAAGTACTGTAGGCACATGTTGGTGATATGGCCTGTCCTGCAGTGGTGTATCTTGGTTTTGTGCTGCCCCAGGCAGACAAAATTCGGGCACCCCCCTACCCACGCTGCCCATACATGACACGCCCCATAACCCACATCACCCCATTACATGCCCCCATTACATGCCCTATCACCCCCATTATACCTCCATTTCCCCCATCACATGCCCTATCACCCCCATTATATGCCTCCATTAACCCCATCACCCCCATTACATTCCTCCATTAACCCCATCACCCCTATTACATGCCTCCATCACCCCCATTACATACCTCCATTGTGGCATGGTGTGGTGGCATGTATTGTGGAACAATCTTGGGACGTGGCATCTACTGTCAGGGATAACCTGGTGCTGCAGGCCAGTGGTGTGGGGCAACAAAGAGAGGACATTTTGTTGGAGAATTTTGTGGAGCAGCATTTCTGATCTTGTTTTATATAAATAAACTCCACAGTGTTAACATTGTGCAAATAGTGCTAGCGACAGTATTTGGCATTATTTCTGCATGTACTTGGTTTATACATAACTTCTCATAATTATAATAAAGGAGCAGGTGTGTATGCTTTGGTTCCCAACATGTTTATTTCCCTATATCCTACCTACAGAAAATGACATTCAGCACGTACATACAACACACTTGGCATAAATAAAGCGCAAATAATTGGTCTCAGACGTTCATCAGAATCAGTATGACTTGATTATATTTATGAATGTTGTGTAGTGAAAATTACTTTTGCATAAGGTTATGCCAGTCAGCTGCGAGATAACATTAGATGAATGTCTCTCTCATTTGGAGACCAAACAACAAAATGAATAGCTTTAAAATTGTCAACAATGCGGCATTTCTTTAGTATCTTCCCTTAAAAACACAGATGCTTGTTGTGTTGTGTTTACCTATGCTTAAAACCAATAACATTGTGTAGGAAGACTATGGGTAAAAGACTCACACAGGAACAGAGAGGTAACAGAGAGATAATGGACTGACCTAGATTCCACACATTCAAAAAGAAAGATTCTGGTCAAAAATATATATCTATATTTGAGTTTAACCACATTTATGCCTACTGGCGCATTTGTCCTCAAAGGCAAAATAAAGTTGTGCCAGGGACACAGAGGCACAGACCCAATCAGGGTCTTTATAGACTCTGGTGGTCCATGATGAAAGACTGAGAGAATCTAGGAATTAGGACATTTCCCAATTTATCAATAGGTACTCACTGTGAGTCTTTACCCTGCTCAAAGTAACCTCACCTGACAACTGGTACCCAGCTACAGCTCCTTACAGTGGTATCTGCAGTACATATCAGCTCACAATGGCTGCTGAAAAGAGGACGTTCTTTTATATATAAGTCCATTCCAATAATGCATATTTATGCTATGACATTTATTAAGATATGCAATAATAATGTTATTTTGTTTACTTGCTGCACTACATCCAGTTTTGTTTTTTTACAATGGTGTCCCCAGAATCTAATGGGAGCCAGCTACGGGAATGCTGCTATAGAGATGAATGAAGATGCCTATAGTGTGTGATGCCAGCAATGCATAAGTGCATGTTAGGAGATTTTGCACTCCTCTATGGTGAGACACGGAAACCGATGGTGGCCTGACCACAGGTTGTGGGGGGGGGGGACGCTGGGCAAAAGGTCATGAAGCATGCACTTTATGGTTCATTATCTAATATGCAAAAACTAGGCATATTTGGGGAAAGGCAAGATGTCCATGACACCAGTTAGGATTGCCATCTTTTTCAGCCATATTATTATCTCCATAGACATAACATTGGCCTCAGTGCAATTTTTTTTATCAGACTGCTGGTAAACTACGAAGTGGGTTGGGTCGGGTTCGTACTGAACATTGCGGTTTTTGGACCCCGGAACAGAACACGGACATTCCACTGTATGTTCGTGTTGGAGTTCCGGGTTCGGTGATTACATTGTATGTAATTCTATTGGCTTTCTATAAACCGAAAAAGAGTCCCCATTCATAAGAATTTCTTATGAATGGGGACTCTATTCCGATTTATAGAAAGCCAATAGCATTACATGTATTCCATAAGCCGAAAGTCTATAAACCGAACGACATTCGGTTTATAGACTTTCGGTTTATAGAATACATGTAATGCTATTGCTATTCTATAAACCGAAATAGAGTCCCCATTCATCCGAATAGGTCAATTGACCTATTCGTATGAATGGGGACACTCACCCACATTTTACTACATTTTGCAGCCCTCTAGCCCTTTCCAGGACTTTTTTAGAGGCATTTTAGTGGCCAAAAGTTTGTGTCCCCATTGACTTTAATGGGGTTCGGGGTCAAGTTCGACCCCGAACCCGGACTTTTTTCCGAAGTTCGGCCGAACCCGAACATCCAGGTGTCCGCTCAACTCTAATGCCTACCCCTCTGCATATTCGAGCATTCAAAACACAGAAAAAAGATTCTGCATGAAGTGGACTTTTAATGTTACATTTCTTCCCCTTTTTTTAAAGCAATTACTGATAGTGAACCAATGATTAGTAACACCATTATCAGCGAATTAGTGCTGTACCATAATAAATCTAGTAGCAAAACCAATAAAGACCAAAGAGATGTGTAAGTGGTGCTGTTTATTTAGAAAGTATAAGCACATAGCCTGAATCTAAGACTGCAAGAAAATCACAATTTAGATGGTGATCGGAGCAGCCAGAGCAACATTATTTCCAAAGCTATAATGGTTTCCAAAACAGCAATGTTTTTTGTTTTTGTTTAGTCTCGATAACCTAAAATTACTAAGAAAACGTGAAAGAGAAATTACAAACCGCTTGAATTAAACAGGTTATTAGCATGTCATTAGTTAAGCCCTTATATTATTTCTGACTCAAATAATTGCAAGGTGTGTATTAATTACCTTTATGTGTATAAATGCTTGCAGTTCTTCATCAAGGTTCCAGAATGTGTAGTATAATCAGGTGAGCACAGTATAACATTAGGAATAATATAGTAAAAAAAATAATGTGGGCACAGGAGAAATAAACAAATAAATACAAATCAATTTCACATTACAAAATGGTTTAATTATATTACACTGAAGACATTTTTTACAGTTAATAATATTTGTTAATAGCCCCATTAGAGGAATTACATTGACAGGAAAATAATAGAATGGAAACAGTTTCTTATCTTGATAGAAAAATATTTATTCTATACCCATAGGTAATAGGGAGGGAACCAAAGCAGCATTAGACATAACGCATTTCAAGCAAGGCTCTTAAACGAACATAAGTGTTAGACCACCTGGGACGTCGAGTTGGATTTAGAAAAAAAAAATCACTAGTGTCATTTTTTCCCCCCATAGGAAATAATAGGACTTGACAACCAAGGAGACGCGTTGAACAGAGTGATTTTTACGGCTAAGCCCAACTTGACCTCTCTTCACTTTTAGCGTATTGGAATTTTCCTATGAATTTTCCGATGAAGGTTGAGGTCAAGATGGGAGGTGGAGTTGGACTTTGTCAACGAGAGTCAAGTTGAAGTTGAGTTTTGTTTCGTGAATAGATGAATGTGGCCATGTTGTGACATTGAGTTCAATTTTGAGACTATGTCACATTAACAATTCCTCTTTATCTGTGTATGTTATTTATCTAAGTAAAAGTAAAAGTAAAAAAATGAATGCTTTGTTTGCTTGGTGAAAATACTAAGGATGATGATGACTGTGATGATATAATCTGAAAATAAAACATAAGTACCCTAGGTATGATACTAGGGCATTGTCTAACTCCACCCTTTATTATTGTTCTGGCTGCTATTGTGCCTGGCTGGAAAACTGCACTGGTACGATGCTTGACAAATATTTGTAGACTTTAGGAGCTACACAGACCAATTCAGGAGGCAGCCTAGAAATGGTGCTTCTCTAGAGTCCTTTGTAAAACATTCAAAAGCCTGCCATAAAAACTAGTTGCATGCTGCCAAAAAGACTCAAAAAGGGCAGACATTTTTTGGTAGTTATTTTCAATGGCTGTTGTACAATTGTGACTTCCGTGCTCACACTTCTTCTCCCTTGCATGTTTCAATACTTTTATCACTCCAATACATGAGCTATGTAATTTGGCAGATGTACCACAGAAGACCATTGAAACAAATATTGTTTAATTTATCAAGGCTTATAGAATTAAAGCATTAACTGCTCATTTTAATTGCTCCTCTGTGTTTCTCTTCACAAGTTATTATCTGGCATCTAACTATGAATAAATTTAAGCACACCAACAAAGTAAAGGATGGCACTTGCTAATTTAGTGTATTAAAATACAGAGTATAAAAATACAAACAAAAAACTGGAAGGGTGAGCAGAGAAGGCACCTGTAAATTAGTTTATGTAGAACATGTGCTTGTTATTCTTTTATGTGAATATCACAATCACATCGATATCGCATCAGGTCATGAAGTCACTAACATATCTCAGTAACGACTCTAGGATAGACATGCTATAAATCTAAAAAAACAACAACCTGACACTAGAGAGTGGATGGAAATGGTTGGAGTTATAATATCTCAATGCAAGGCCTATTCTGACACACCATTAACTATAAAAGATATCTGACAAATAAAGTCCAATTAAACTGATAGATCAATGGTCCTTGACATACATAACAATGGTATCCAGAATAGGAATACAAGTCATCTTTGAACGTATGCTTGTTACTGTACATCAGACACCTTCTTACTAAGATGTCAATATCAAAGGCTAGATGAAGAGAAATCTCATCAAGGCCACCACTACTGCCATAATGACTGAGGTTGTGGGGGCGTCAGAGGATGCTGACCTCATGTCCCGTGAAGAGGAACCCTGCAATGTTGACTTATGAAGCTATTCTTGGGGTTCAAGGGACAACTGGCACTGAAACAACAATTGACAAGTAAACCAACACTCATCTCTTGATACTACATGCAAATAAAGCTCCAAATGTAAAGCTCCAAATAAAATGTAAGAGAACACAAAGCCTAGAAAATCAAGTAAAAATAACACCACAAAGTAAAACTAATAAAGATAGTAAACAATCACTACTGTGAAAAATCAATGAGTGAATGCAATAAATGGATCTACCATAGTTACTTCAAAGATCATATCATACATTGCCTACAGAAAATGCAAAATACACAGTGACACAATGTTTTTTTATAAACAACAATTAAGCTTCTATGAAGCAGCCAACTTATATATTTTTGAGTGCCGCTCAAGTTGGTCCACATGCAACCTTACACATTTTTACATCACACCAAAGCTGGCGTTATAACTTACCAAGTTCATATCAAAATGCCAGTGCAATAGATCAATAATTGCATGGTGGTTTGGGTTGAAAAAAAGACTTGTATACATTATGTTCAACCCCTTTTCTTTTTTATTGCTGGTGATTCAGAAGAAGGCAAAAAAAAAAAACCTTGTCTCAGTGCTTTCAGTAAAGACAAATTCCATCTTGACACCAAATGGCAATCAAATTTCTCTTTGGATCAACAACAAGCACTAAAAGGGTGACCTCTTGTCCTTTGTACTGTTGTGTTAATGAAGAGATCTTTAGAAAGCCCTTTGTCTGGGTCCTGTACATATTTATATAGTGATATCATATCCCCTCTAAGAAGCAGTGTACAAAATTAACTTGTCTAGACTTTCTTCATAACTAAAACTTTCCTTTCTCAGTATTAGTTTTGTGGCCTTCCTCTGCATTTTCTCCAGTTCTATAATGTCTTTTTTTTTTTGAAAAGGCACCTGAATTTAACTATGTATTCAAGGTGGGGGTCTTACTATGGACCTGTGAAGAGGAAAAATAATATCTTCCTCCAGTGACTTAATACACCTTTTAATACATGCCATTATCATGTTGGCCTTCACAGCTGCCAGCTGGCACTGTGCACTACTGTTAAGTCTATTGCCTTTAATTCATCCCAAATCTGTTTTCAGATTGAGAACTTCCCATTTACCACTACTCTTTGCATTCTTTCAGCAATTGCCATCCCATGCAAAATGTTTACTACTAAGCCTATGTCAATTTGTACAGTAACCTTTTGTGTGAAACTGTATCAAATATCTTAGCAAAGTATATCACATCCACTGCAGCACCAGTATCTATATTTTACTCACCTCTTCATAGAATACATTACAGTTAGTTTGACAAGAAAGGTCTTTCACAAAGCAATGTTGGCTCCTGCTAGTGAAGATAAAATCTGCATTGCTGTGTCAGCAATGCAATTCGGATGCCACATTCAGCCCCTTGGCTCATTTGTTTTGCGACACAACTAAGCCAAGGGGTCATGAATAAGAGTAGGAGGGGCTGGGGACTCTATGGATGAAATAAAGTATTAAGTAAGCCCACCTCCGCCAAAACATAAGTTAAATTAAGTGCTAAAACAGTAAAACACTGAATAAAAAAAACAGGGGTGTGCTGTCATCCAGCCTGTGTGCTCTGACACAACACAAAAAGGAGGCAATGAAAAGATATTGCTTTAGCAACAGCAATAACTCTATTACACTTCTAATGCAATTTGAAGGCTATAGGAAAACACTGATCAGATAGATCTGTTGCTCATACTTTACTTAACATGACACAGCACTTGCCAAACAAAATATTTCAGACACTCAATCAATATTATTCCACCAATTTCTACCTTGCCTTTTGTGGACAAGTGGACATTGCTCAGTCTCCACAGCAATCCATGTACTGTATCAGATAACCGTGTTCTTAAAAAGATACTGTTTCTTACTATTGCCTCTACAGAATGAACATTAACCCTTTAAGGACCAGGGATTTTCCTGGGCCAAGGACCAGAGCGTTTTTCAATTTTTAATATGCGGTTTTTGAAACATAAATTTCCTCTCTCTCATTTAACGTACCCATACAAGATATATGTTGTTTTTTAGAGGACAGTTAGAGCTTTCTTTTGATACCCTATACATAAAAATGATTTACATTTTAGTATTAAAAAATACATATAAAAGAGGAAATTTTTGAGGAAAAAAAAGTTTTTCCCCATTATTTTCCCAATAATAAGCTACATAACTAGTGCAACACTAACCTACTTATCCCCCCTAATTAACTAACTAATAAAAAAGAAAAATATTGGTTCCCAAACCCCCCATAACAAAAAAGACAGAAAAAAACTCTGAAGAGTGCGATGTCAGATCAGTAAAAATCATGCAACAGGCATGCAGGGGTTAAATTTTATTAAATAAATATATTAAAATTACCTTTATTTATTCAAAAAAACTTTATAAATTGTAAAAATAAAAAAATCTGTTAAAAAAAAGTTAAATGAGGGCCATAAAGTGGAAGGAAACTGATCACAGTTAAAAACTGTGATCAGCAATGAAAGGGTTAATTTTTATTTTTTTTAACCTATGTGTGTATAATTAATTTATTTTTACTTACAGGTCACTCTTTGTGCTTCACTATAAGAATGTGAAGCACAGAGAGTGAATTAGAGGCAAAGTCAGTGTGTGAACACACTGACTTTGCCATCTAATTTGCATGTTATCGCGGTGATGACTAAATCACCGCGATCACATGGCCGGAAACTGACCGATCGGGTCCAGGAGCTTTGCCTCGGGTGCAAGGTTTAGTCCTGGACCCGTTGCAGACTAGCTGGCGGTGCCCACGGAGCGCACCGCCGGCTGGACTGCATGACGAGTTAACTCGTCATAAGGTCGCTAACGCTGCGGCTCTTATGACGAGTTAACTCGTCATAAGGTCGGGAAGGGGTTAACATCAAGCCAGCTTTTTACCAGTGCTTTTAGCTGGCACTTTCATATGGATGCTGTATTGACCTTCTAAGCAGTGGCTTAATTTGTTTAATCATAAACCTGGGAAAGATGTATTCACACGCGTGAGTATCCAGGCGATGTTACTAGTGTCCAATTTAATTGTTCTCATGTTATGAAGCGTTAAAGGCTAAGCTGACCTGCCCTGGAATTAAACCTGCAATCTTGAATGCTGAATGTATTCTACACATGGTGCATTTGCCCACTGTACTATACTGATGTCCATTACACACAAAGTGGTCATTGCTTGAATTCACTTTTTGTATTAACCCTGATTATGTTGGCGTGTACCCCTCATTGAGCTATAGTATACACCAATCAGCCATAACATTATAACCACCTGCCTAATATTATGTAGGTCTCCTTTTGATGCCAAAACAGCCCTGACCCATCGAGGCATGGACTCCACTAGAACCTCTGAAGATGTGCTGTGGTATCTGGCACCAAGACTCTCCTACTAGAGAAGGCTTTAAAGGGCCATTTATTGTAGCCAAAAGCATTGGGATAAAATATCTCATTCATTATTAATACAGCAAACCACTCTGGTGAACAAGGATATTTTTGGGTGTCCAAAAAAAGCTAAACTAAATGTTATTTGGCACTAAATGTCGTCTGTGTCTTGTGCTGCTATGTTATTGACAATTGAAAAGGTCAGTCGGTTTGATAAGTATCTCCCACAATGCAGTCCTATTCTATACCCACAGTTTGATCTCACTCTTTTACATACAGAGTCGAATCTGACAATGCACACAATAGAAACTCTTTTTTCTCTGCACACAATATTATGACACTTGTGAATACACGTTTAGCTGTCACTCCTGCTAGCACCCAGTTGGATTTCACCGTAACAGACAGTTATATCTCTCCCAGTGGGATCCCATTCTTGTACACACTGAATCCATATCTTGTATGAACACGGTATACTCCCACTCCGGTAACCCAGCCTTCTGCCCCCACAGATATGGGGCCAAGTTCCCCCCGCCTGTAACATCTGCTCCTTTTGTTCTCTGGCACTGTTGCTTTGTGTTTTCTTGGAATAATTCTTCTGAGTATTGACGTATTGATCCACAAGCTAGCACACAAACTGTAAACATGGGACACTGGGTAGCAGGAGCCAAGGGATGGTAGAGTTGCCATTCTACATAACATTTAACCCTTACACCGCAGGAATGAATTGCCCAAGGAAGGCTCTGGTCACATTGGGCTGCAACAATTTACTGACATGAGAAGGATAGATAGGTAGCTAGACAGACAGACAAAGAGAGATAGAGAAACACATCGACAGGTAGACAGAGAGATGTTGTGCAGGCAGGGATTCCGATGATAGACAGATAGAAAGGT
This sequence comes from Pelodytes ibericus, assembly GCA_036172795.1. Classification (NCBI taxonomy): domain Eukaryota; kingdom Metazoa; phylum Chordata; class Amphibia; order Anura; family Pelodytidae; genus Pelodytes; species Pelodytes ibericus. Next base: position 27,938,854 of record CM069866.1, read on the forward strand.
AGAGAGAGAAAGAGAGAAGAGAGCGAGTGAGAGAACGAAAAAAAAACAGACAGATAGAGTCACAGACATACATTCCATTGACAGAAAGAGAAAGATATAAATTGATAGTAGACTGACAAATAAACAATAGACAGACAGGCATAGAGATAAATAGGAGCTGGATAGATAGATAATAGTGTGTTAACAGCTATGCAATTTTGTAAACATTTGGAGCAAGTCAGAAATTAGAGGGACACTGGACTAGACATCTTTAATGTACTGAATATTATCATAATTGTCTGTAAGGACAGCCCTGCGATATTAACATTGGCTCAAAGATACTATCAATGGGAGGAACCTGAACTGTGTTATTGTGTGTATATATATATATATATATATGTGTGTGTGTGTGTGTGTGTGTGTCTGACTTACTCAAAGGAAAGAATTAGAATGAATTGGATTAGAATGTAGCCATAAATATAAATATATACAGTATATATATATAATCACTATACTCAACATCCTCATAGTAACAGCAAGCTTTCTAACAAACCTTGAGCCACAGAAGCCCATTATTAATTTTTTTAAATGTAAAAAAAAACCACTTAATCCTGATGGTATTTGTTTGTGGTCTCCACTGACGATTTAGTCTTCTCTAGATAACTGGAGTGATTCTAGGAACTGCACCTTACTAAAAACCTGTTAATTGTTCATAACAATAACTACTTTGTATTGTTGTATGTATACAGCTATATCACCAGGTGTGAGATTTAAAAAAAAGGTAAGCAACCAGTTCTCTTTGTATATGAAGCCATTCTACTGTAGTAAACGTATAACTTCTTATAAATGTATTATATGTGTAATATATAAATAATAGTATTACATTTAATGGCAGTCTGTATAAATGTCGTGGGAAGATTCGGTGGCCTCTGTTCTTGGTTATTCCCTCCCTGGTCTGATTTAATCATAGTGAAAGCCCCGAATGTAAAAGGAGGTGGTTAGGGGAGAACTCCATTACCCTGCCTACGTGCCAGCAATCAGTGAAGAGGGTCTGTGCAGTTTGCAAGGAGGAGGAGGAGGGAGGGGTCTGTAGCCCCCATACAAGGTCGGGGAGGGGCAATCATGACAGGGTGCTGAGGGGATATGTCAGCCTATAGTGGGAATTAGTGGGAGGAGTTGGGAGTGTATAAAAGCTAGGAACAGGAAGTTTGGGGGCCATTTTAGGAAAAGTTTTTCCCCCATACCTGTTGTCCCACCCACCCTCCCTAATTTTTTTATGGTTAATGAGCCTTTATTTATTTATTTACATGTCACAGCATTGGCGGAAGCTTGCAGGGTATCCAGGAGGGTTAATGGAAGAATGGATTGGGGAAAGTCAATCGGGACTCTGGTGGGAGGTTTGAGGGGAAATTGGTACTTCGAACCTCAGGTATTGCGGGCATTGGAATATGCCCAGAACATGGACTTATTCGGCAGCCACCTGGATACTCTTGCAAGCTTGGTTGGTTTTCTGTATATGGAATGTTTATGTTTATGTTCTAGTCATTGTATAATATGGATATATATGTGGAATATATATATATGATTGTAATGCAATGACTATTTAAATAAAGTGCTGTGGCCGTTGTTTTACCACACAGTCTGGTTTTAAGTTTTAGTTATTTCTAGGCAAAAACATATCCCCAATGATAGAAGCTACCATGTCATGTGCTGACTGCAGATTGCTCAAATTCCCTGCTGGAGAGCACAACAAACCCCCTGCACCAGGGAGCCATTGACCTCCATGTTACTTTCAGACAGATCTCTTCTTCAATAAAACTGCTGGAATGAGGTTCCATACTCTGCCAATCCAGGATTATCACATGGAAAAATGTTCAGATATCAGTGTATCCAGTGGTTTAAGTTAATGTTCAGTAAGCTGTGAGATGGCAAATGTCTGAGGTCAATGTTATTTTTTAATTCAGTTTAGGTGCAATATATTCTCCTGTCTTCTCTGGTGTGAATGATGCCCAATGATCTTGAGTCATATTTGTAAGATATGCTCATCTAGGATTGCCCATTTGTTTCTAATACATATTGGATACAATAATATTTAAAACAGGGTTTTAGGGTAAATGTAGTCTCCTTATTTTCAGGTCTAACATTACAGAACCAAGAACTTCCTCCTAGTACATTCTAGAATGCTGCAGAGGACCTGTGTACAATCAGCAGAAAAAAAAACATTTTTAATCAAAAATATCAACTGAATGGGATAAACACTTACATTTGTTATCACTACTGTCAAACGGTCTTGTTATGATAAATAATATTATACCATAACATAAAATGTTATGCAGTGCTGACAACAGAGGAAGGAATTAGGCCTGGGACCTTCCTCTCCTCAGACGCTATACAGAGAATGCCTCACACCTAAAGGGACACTACCACTTACATAAGATATAACTATATAACTTTGTCATTTAAAACAAACACATATATAAATCATATGCCACTGTTTTGTTTTAATGATTGAATTAATTGCATATAAAAGGGGGAAAAAATAGGTGTTTATCTCCAGCATCCATTTTGAGAATATTTCCCATGATGCAACATCATCCAAAATCTTCCAGCCAGTCTCACTTTACAGTTATTGCCAAAGCCTGCATGATGATGTCAGAAGATACATCCCTGCTCTCTTACTGGCTCCTGTGTATGATAGTAGGCAGGACTAGTTGACTTTGTACAACTTTTTTTTGGAACACTGCTGCCTTGGAACACAAAGAGAGGAGACTGACCTGATCAAACAAGATTATAACTCTGTCCCCTTGTGATATAAAAGTTATATTACCCTCCCATTCAATGCAAGTCTATGATCAGAATTCAGACTTCTAAACTGCATTCTGTGCAATTTTTGAGATCTTATGTATAATATCAATTGTACCATGTTATTATAGATCACAATTGGTCCTCCTTCAACCATAGGGTGGGTAATTTACCATTTATATTTTCCATGAGCTCCTGCCAGGCAAATTTTTCCCATTGGGTTCTAGCTCAGGATCATATAGGAACCTATCAACACCCCTGGTTACAGAACTATTTTTTTTTACTTCTTGTGTAATGAGACCACATTCTCCTTTTAGACCATTAGGTGGCTGACACAACATGCATAGTGTAAGGGTAACCACTAGAGAAAGAACCATTACTTTACTACTACTAATTATTTTAGTATAAACAAAGTTTCCATAAAGACTTACATATCATATTTCTCTAATCCAGACGTGTGTTGCCTTTCAAAAAGTCGGGTATTGTAGGTAAAGATGGCACCTTAAAAATCCATTGGACTGTTGCAACATGCATAGCATAGTCAAGAGACACCCCATCACTAGATTGAACCTCATAATATAAATGCAGTCCTCTAGCATTATTCAGAGCTATGCTGAATGGATATCTGGGAATCTTGATGCCACCACAGTAGAAGAAAGTAGAGTAGAAGAAAATAAGCACTTTAAACACTACACAAATAAAAAAGCTTGGTATCAAGAGACACTGTACCTTTAATGCAGGTAATTTTTCCCAAACTTGGTTTTCTAATAAAATTAGTGAAACAGGAGCTCTTAACAGACCTATGAGATTAGTGGTTTCTCTTGAGCAATCAAATTATGTGAATTTGCAACGTATTTAGAAAATAAGAGAAAATTAGGTTGACATAGCGCACATTCCGGTAGCACATGTGGTTATTTACAGAGAGATCGGTTTATTAAGTAACAGAATTGAGCATTAAAACAATTTATTTGGAGTCGCAAAGAGCACAAGAAGCTTACACCTGTAATACTGAACCTCGGACCGTTTCTTGGCATTCCTATTTTCATTCCGAATTAAGACATGTGTAATTGATTATGGATTTCATGTATCATAGAATGGTCTGTGTGATTTGTTTTTTCTGTCATTTATTTAGTTGGGATCATCAATCAGCTCTTTTACCATTCCCACCTGACTGGTTTCTGCCGCTACATAACAAGCTTATTCTGTCTCTCGTTATCCTTTTGTCTGTTTCTCTATGTATTAGGAACACTTCTACAGGCTTCAAATCTGTTTACCACCATTCCATATCAAATGTCCACTTCTTTCTCCTCTTCTTTTTCCCTATTAACAGACCTTCTTTGCTTTCAATCACTGATGCCATGACTGTAAACACCTGAACAGAAAATCATTAAAAAGCATGCTTTTCAGAGCTGAATCTAGTTTAATCCATATTTAAATCTATTACACACAGCTATGGTCCATTTCACAAGACAACAAATATGAACTGATAACATATAGACGTGAGTAATCAAGACAAAATCCCCATGTTATACATTACAAAGTAATGTAATGTATGAAGCCTTAGCATGGAATAAAAGAAAAACCTGTACACATGTCGATAGTAGGCACATATATTATGTCATTTTTCCAGCTTCATCCATTACATAAAACAGTGGTGTCCAACTCTTTTAATGTGGAGAGCCACCTAACTTCGGAAGCTTCGATTTGGGGGCTTGATGCTATAAGTTTCATGATGTAGTTATGGCCTTTCTAGCCATTGAAGGGACCACACAAAAACCCTTGTCCGCTAAATCAAGTTGGAATAATGGCATCACGACACTTACAGAACCTGACCGTTCAGCAAGGGTGAATCAACGAGGCCCAGGTTAGTTTTAGGGTTCGTTTACAGTTAGTATTAGGGTTAGAGGTTAGTTTTAGTGTTAGTGTGAGTTACCTTACTCAGGGGGTCACTAGGATTAGAACTTGCCGCGCAGAAACATTGAAAGTGCGGCAACAACACATCACAACAGCTTACAGTAGAATAAGCCGAAGGTAGTTGTGAGTATAAAATGCAGACAATGAAAAACTTTATTAAACAAAACAAATAGCAGGATGAGAGAATGTGCTAGCGGGATCTTATTCATTGGTGACTTTGAGAGAAGGTTAGATGCTAATTTAAATACACAGTCTTTAAAAATAATTACACTGTAGTCACTATACGAAACCATTATAAAATATAGAGAGTATCAATTTAAAAAATTGATGTTAAGAAACTCATTTGAACACAATTCTTCTTCAATGCTTTGACAACTACACAAAGGCAAGTGATAATTCAACCACTATATTTTGGAAAGTGTCGCTATTATAGTTAATCATCTGCAGGATGGCACCTTTGCACTGTTGCTATTTATTAATCCTATATCAAAACAATCATATGTATCATGAAAGAACCATACAATTAAGTATAATCATCAGGAAGTAGAAGAAACTCACATGCCATGAAAGTATAAGTTTATTAGTGTAGATGTAGACCACAATTGTAGGAGAAGTAGAACATCAATCACCAAGATGTACCAGTGTTACACAAAAATACTTAACAACATCAATAATGTTACCCAACAAATAACAGCAAAAAGTAGCATATAGGCATATAATAGCATTATGATCTACAGGTGATTTATAATAGACATGCATGTTTGTGTCACATGAGCTTTTTTATAGCAGTTATAATATCCAATAATTACAGTGGTAAATACATTCCCAATAGAATACTGGCTTTAATGTTCTGTTCTGTCTCTAACTCAAGATCTTCTGTAAGGATCGCGGGGCTACCCCCCCTGCAAGACCTGATGCCCAACGGGTCCCGCGATAATAACAACACCCACATCCCCAGCCGTCGGATTCCCCGCTCAGCGCGCGCCCGGCATTGGTTACTGGCGCACGCGCGTCAGAACTCTGTGGCTTTTCTCTCCCGAGCGTCTCTATGGAAACGAGCGGCACGGCGCGGGTCTCACACGTCACGCGGGCGGGGCTATGGCCCTTTAAAACACCAGCGCGCCTTTTTTAAAATTGCTTGAGTATTCACCTTGCCTGTTCCTGTTTTGTGAGACATTCTGCTATTGTTATTTGACCCGGATTGTTTTGCTGACCTTCCCTTCTTCTGGACTCCTGACCCGGCTTGATTCTTTGGACTTCCCGCTTTCTGGCTCCCTGACCTTGGCACTCCTCTTCGTTTTTGTGATCTCTGGACTCCCTGACCCGGCTTGTTTACCGACTATTCTATCTCTGGCTCTACTACCTGGATTCCACTCGACTACCCTTTTCCCGACACTCGTGCCAGTTGTCACTGCTGCAGTCTCGCTAATTCTCCAGTACTGTGGTATCTGGCAAGGGCTGTCACTACTGCAATTGGGGCTCCACTCCTGAACCACGGTACGTTCATCACAAAATACTCAAGCCATTTATGGACCCCGCAGAAGTGATGGAAGCCGTCTCTGCCATATCCCGACAATTATCCACCCTCACCCAATCGGTGCAGGACCTGCAAGCAAGCCATTCACATTTCCAGCATCAGCTCCATGACTTGCAAGCGTCACGCCTCTACCCCTCCACCGAAGGACCGTCTCCCCCTTTGAACGTACCTCCTCCTGAGCCGGCTTCGCTATCCGCCCCCGAACCCTGAATCCCTTTACCAGAACGGTTCTCGGGTGATAGGAAAAGGTACCGTGCCTTCATGACTTCGTGCCAATTACTGTTCTCCTTACAGCCTCGGACGTATGCCACCGACTACGTCAAAATACGAACAGTTATTTCTCTGCTTCAGGGGGAACCACAGACATGGGCACATCACCTCTTGCACTCGCATCATCTAGCGTTGGACTCTTGGTTGACTTTCTGTCAAGAGATGGACGCCCTATTCGAAGATCCGCTCAGAATGGCTACAGCCCAATCTTCACTCCGCTCCCTGAGACAAGGCCGAAGACCCGTGGAGGAATACGTAACGGAATTCCGGAGTCTGGCCATCGACAGCACCTGGAATGAACCAGCACTGTTAGATCAATTCCGCCAAGGTTTGGCAGACTCCCTCAAGGATGAACTCGCACGTATAGGGATACCGTCATCACTGGATGCTCTTATCCATTTAGTAGTACAGCTGGATCGACGATTAAGGGAGAGAAGATTGGAGCGTACATCCACTTTCGCTCCTCTACCCAGACGTTCAACCCCATTCTTTGAAACTCCCAGTTCAAGTACCACAGCCACCAACCCTCAGGAGGAGCCTATGCAAGTAGGCATTGCCCGGGGCCCCCTTACTGAGGCTGAAAGAAACCGTCGTCGAATGAATAATCTATGCCTATACTGTGGTAAACCGGATCATCTTATACGTACCTGTCCTCGACTGCCTAGACCATCCGCAGGTAAGATACTCCAATTCCACACTTGTCCCAGTGCAGTGCTATCGCTTGGGTCCCCTCATCTATCCCTTTCCTTGTCTCTACAGTGGGCCACTAAATCTGCTACACTTCAAGCGATCATTGACTCGGGAGCAAGTTGCTGTTTCCTTGATCACTCCACAGCCAAGCTCCTTCATATCCCCACCTTCAAGAAAAACAAACCATTACATATACAGGTGGTAGACGGAACATCCCTCAACTCAGGTCCCGTTACCTTGGAGACCTTGCCACTACGGGTCACGTTAGACTCATCCCATACAGAGTCTCTTCGGTTCCAGGTGGTGAATTCGCCTCTCTATCCAGTTATCTTGGGGATCCCCTGGCTACGACAGCACAACCCCCACATAGATTGGGGAAAGGGTTCCCTCACATTCACCTCCGAATTTTGTCAACACCATTGTTTAGTCACCCCATCCCCACTACTGACCATCGTGGACTCCTGCTCTTCTGAATCCGCTTCTGGAATCCCAGATCCATACAGTGATTATGCTGATGTGTTCGACAAAAAGGGTGCTGACGTTTTGCCGCCGAGGCGTCCTTATGATTGTCCCATCGACCTTTTGCCTGGATCATCCATTCCTTTTGGGAGGATCTACCCATTGTCTGAACCGGAATTAATCCACTTAAAGGATTATATCGAGGAAAACTTAAAGAAAGGTTTTATCCGACCGTCTACCTCCCCTGCGGGTGCTGCCATATTCTTTATTGGGAAGAAGGATGGAGGCCTCAGACCATGCATCGACTATCGGGAACTTAACGATATTACCATAAAGAACCGCTACCCTCTACCCCTTATTACGGAACTTCTAGACCGAGTGAGGGGAGATACCATCTTTACCAAGATCGATCTACGAGGGGCCTATAACTTAGTACGGATTCGCAAAGGGGACGAATGGAAGACTGCTTTTCGCACCCGATATGGGCACTTTGAATATCTGGTAATGCCTTTTGGGCTGTGTAATGCCCCAGCCACCTTCCAGCACTTCCTGAATTACGTTTTTCGAGACTTTTTAGACGTCTTTCTGGTAGTGTATCTAGATGATCTTCTCATTTTTTCAAAGGACCTTCAAGAACATCGTCTCCATGTCCGCCAAGTTCTTTCTCGTCTTAGAACGCATCAATTATATGCCAAACTGGAGAAATGTTCCTTCGAGTGCACCAAGGTTGAATTCCTTGGTTACATCCTCACTCCAGGAAATATACAAATGGACCAAAGAAAAATCACCGCAGTTTTGAATTGGCCGATACCTACCTGCAAAAAGGCCGTCCAGCGTTTTATAGGATTTGCCAATTACTATCGCAAATTTATAAGGGGGTTTTCTCAGGTAGTCGCCCCAATCACGGAACTAACTCGACTGCATGTTGCTTTTTTTTGGTCTCCAGCAGCACAAAGAGCCTTCGACCTCCTGAAACAACGCTTCACCTCTGCCCCTATTCTCATCCAGCCAGATGCATCAATCCCTTTTTTTGTTGAAGTAGACGCCTCCGAAACAGCGGTAGGAGCCGTGTTGTCCTAAAGACATGGATACAAGGCTATATTACACCCTGTGGCCTTTTATTCTCAACGTCTTACTCCTACCGAATCCCGCTATGATGTAGGGGATAGAGAACTGTTAGCAATCAAACATGCGTTGGAAGAATGGAGGCATCTGCTGGAAGGATCAGCACATCCAGTCACTATTTACACGGATCACCGTAACCTGGAGTATCTGAAGAGGGCTAAACGTCTCCGTCCCCGACAAGCGAGATGGTCCCTCTTCTTCACCAGATTCAACCTTCACATTACCTTCCGACCAGGATCACGCAATATCAAAGCCGATGCTCTATCACGCATCTATGATATACCCCCTAAAGAAGACACCACGCCTGATACAATCCTGCCGTCTTCTATCTTTCTGACCACACATACTGATCTGATGAAAGAAATTCGGAGTCGTTCGAGAAACATTGTGCTCCCCAGCACCCTACCTCCTATCAGGTCCCGAGGGGGGTACCATTACTACCAAAATAGAATATACGTGCCCAAACCGGCCCGTGTTGCTGCTCTGCAAGCCAGTCATGATTCCCTATTGTCAGGGCATGGCGGAATTACCAAGACTGTAGAACTCCTCCGCCGTCACTTTTGGTGGCCTTCGCTGAGAAAGGATGTCACGAATTACGTCTGCACGTGCGATATCTGTGCCAGAAGCAAGGTCAGCCGAACAAAACCTGCTGGCTTATTGTGCCCTCTCCCGGTGCCCTCCAAACCATGGACTTCTATCTCAATGGATTTCATCGTTGACCTTCCTCCCTCTCGGAAACATGATACCATAATGGTGGTGGTAGACCGCTTTACCAAAATGGCTCATTTCATCCCCATCGTTGGGATTCCTACTGCCGCCACCACAGCATCCTTGTTTCTATCCTCAGTGTTTCGACTACATGGGTTACCTCAGACCATCACCTCTGATCGAGGAGTTCAATTCACGTCTCGTTTCTGGAAGTCATTTTGCCGTAACCTTCAAATCAACCCGGCTTTGTCCACCGCATTTCGCCCTTCGTTGGTTCGCGCCCGGAGTACGCAGCCTGGGGAGGGGGCTCTGTAAGGATCGCGGGGCTACCCCCCGTCACCCACCTGCAAGACCTGATGCCCGACGGGTCCCGCGATCGGGACATAACAACACCCACATCCCCAGCCGTCGGATTCCCCGCTCAGCGCGCGCCCGGCATTGGTTACTAGCGCGCGCGTCAGACCTCTGTGGCTTTTCTCTCCCGAGCGTCTCTATGGAAACGAGCGGCACGGTGCGGGTCTCACACGTCACGGGGGCGGGGCTATGGCCCTTTAAAACACCAGCGCGCCTTTTTTAAAATTGCTTGAGTATTCACCTTGCCTGTTCCTGTTTTGTGAGACATTCTGCTATTGTTATTTGACCCGGATTGTTTTGCTGACCTTCCCTTCTTCTGGACTCCTGACCCGGCTTGATTCTTTGGACTTCCCGCTTTCTGGTTCCCTGACCTTGGCACTCCTCTTCGTTTTTGTGATCTCTGGACTCCCTGACCCGGCTTGTTTACCGACTATTCTATCTCTGGCTCTACTACCTGGATTCCACTCGACTACCCTTTTCCCGACACTCGTGCCAGTTGTCACTGCTGCAGTTTCGCTAATTCTCCAGTACTGTGGTATCTGGCAAGGGCTGTCACTACTGCAATTGGGGCTCCACTCCTGAACCACGGTACGTTCATCACATCTTCACTCTACAATGGTGGAACACAAGACAATTCCTGGCCCCACTATTAGGTCAATATGTGTCTAACTATGGCAGTGTCTATCATGGTCCATGCATGGCACCCCTATTGTTCCATTACCAAACAGTAATTACACCTTACTGTGCCTTTGAAACTTTAACGATTTGTTGTATTGGCTATATCCTTTTTGTCTATGGTTAGAAGGTATCCATTGTTGTTCATATGAGTTTTGTTTTTTTTAGATAATCTTGCATTTCTAGCCTACTTGCTTTTTTTTTTTTCTTTATCCACACCAGTAACCTGACACTTTTGCCTATCCATATATACTTTGTAATACCAGAGAGGTATACATCTAACTTAGTTAATCTAACGACTAACCTATATTTTGAAAAAATGCCCACAGATGTGGACACACTTGAAAAAGCCCTGCTTACGGGCGAAATGCGTTGTGGAAGGAGGGAGACTTTTTCTGAGGACTTGCTGGGACACTTGGACTTACATGCTTTTATGCACTTTTTCCTGCTGAATCCTGTTATATTGAATGTAAGATCTTTAAAAAAAAATTCTTAAATAATAAATCTATTCATACTAAGAGTCTTCCCCTTTTTGCTCTCTCATGTCATCTCCTGGACAACTATTGTACCATTAACCCCTTGTGGGCTCCCATGACGCACTGTACATTGAGCAGAGTTCTGCTCAAGGAAATGTGAGTGTATTCACATTTATTTTGAACACTTGCACTTTTTATGTTTAAATTACTACACTATATTATTTTCAGTTTTTTTTATCCCTTCCGGTATACACTGATTGGATTGCCTCATACTTAAGGGTAATCCAGATTTATATATATTTTCTGTATTTGAGTGTTGGATTACAGCACACATTGTCACTTGTTTGTTTTGCCCACAGATGTATCTCTAACATGAGATTTAGTTAATAAATAACCAAGAAAGACACTTGACTTCATTCATATTTAACAAGAGAAATACCCATGAGAGTGGCTACTTTTGTCAGACATATAAAAGCTCTCTAAACAATACAGCAATTAAAAGGTCATGATTTCAGATTAGTAGGAACATTATTTCACCTGAACCAAATGAAGGCTTTTTACAGTAACAGTCTCACAGGAATATGGCTTTGACTCTGTTCTGGATAGGGGAACCATATTTGGTTCTGCTATATGAAACTGATAAAGACATTGATCTCATTTTATTGCTACCAACCATTATCAGAGTTGCAATTCCCAGCTGTTGGATATCTGTTAGCGACACCTTACCTTGTAACTGAAGGTAGGCAACCCCTAATCTAAGGTGCAATTGTCATTTTTGAGTCAGAATCACATATTCAATTGAAATTAAGATTTGTAGCATTTTTAATAACGGTGTGTCAAAACTAAGCTTACTACCCATCCTTCTAGAATAACTGTTAATTAACCTGTAGCTAATCCTACCTAGCTATTGCTGTCCTCAAACACTGTTAGGATCAGGTAGTTTACAACTCATCCAGCTAGAACGCACACAATTAATCTCTGGCCAAACCCACCTAGCGCCAAGCACCCACGTCACTCTTACTACCATTACCTTCCCTCTGACCTCTTTCACTCTTTTATGTGTTTCATGGACTCCATTCCCTCAAGACTGTAAGCTTGCGAGCAGGGCTCTCTACCTTATATATGAGTCTGTTCTAGTTCGTCTAATTTAGTATGTAGTTCCCTTTTATGCTCTGTACCTAGCTCTATGTAAATTGTTGGTGCTATAGAAATAAATGTAATGGGTGTTGCTTTTTAGAGATGCTTTTTCAAGCTATAGAATTGGACTCGCCATACAAGCAGGATTGCAGTTTAATTCATAAGATCTGGTGAATCGCCATTAAACTTTCACTTTAAAAGCAGAAGCAGATGGCAGAACAAAAATGTAAAGACAGGTTTTTAAAAAAATTCCTCCCATCACTTCACTTGACTGTAATGTAAATTTAAAATTCTAATTAATTAGCAATTTAACACAGGTGTAAGTGATGATGTCACACAGTTATGTGATCAAAGATCTCGTGCAAAGCTAAAGAAAGAGATGCATTATAGGCCGTCTCTCAAGACACATTACTACATTTCCGAGCTTTCAATAATTTGATTTCTCACTTATAATATTTCTTTAATACCGTTATAAGGAAATTATGCACAGCTTATTACGACTGTATTACAATTTCCTCACACATTACGTATGCATATATTCACTTTTATAATAACATTTCAATTTGATAGAAAATGTATGTCTTTAGGATTAACAGGAACAACATTTTTGATTGAATAGTATAGCACGACTTCTCTTTTTAACGTTAGCACTTTCTAAAACCACATGAATAAGGGATTACCAGCCTCTTCTATAGCTTAACAACCAGAAGTTAAGTAATACGAATGCATCTCATACATTATATAATATATATATGTATGTATATGTATAGGGAAGGAATTCCATCCCCTCATCAGTGTGAGTAGAAAAATATATTTATACATTTCAGACAGGTGATGACGTAACACGGAGCGCGCGAACGCCCGCTCATGACACCGACATCAAACAGCAGATCCTTCCTCTGATCCCAAATGGTTGACGGACCTTACCACGGCAATCTGAAAGCCTGGGTCGCTAACTCAACAGGTACACCCACTCAGAGGTCTGCTTCCCGGCTAGCTAATCATACCCCTTATCGTGGTAAAGGATAGAACTTTTTTCCCTACCTCCGGTAACAGCACGACTCCTCCTCGAGGGAAAAAAAAAAAAAAAGCGTGATTGATCTGTAATAGCGAGCCTCTACTGTTCCAACTAAAGGACAATGTGAGTTATCGGAGAATATTTATACAGGCTGGGAGAAGTATTACCACCGTGACAATCGGCTTACCATCTGGAGCGCTTATTGTTCCCCCGTGTACTACGCTGGATGCAGCAGAGTCGCAGGGGTTAAAGCTTCCTAAAGACGAACACGACAATAACATCAGCCTTTGGGTTATACTTCTTTAAGATCCTGATGGAGGACTCCCGCCTTTGAATCAACGCGAAGGAGATACTACTGCTATTGCAGATAAGTAGATTCTGCTCTTTTGCTCTTTTTCTTCATCAAAAAAAAACAAAAAACTGTACTGTAAACCCTGTATATCTTGTGCATCCCTTAAGAGCCACGTTTGGAGTAATATAGTTATAACATATAGGGGCACAATTGATAAAACGAACAGTTAACTCAAGCCTAGCCTTATTGTGCCTGAATTGCTAATCGTTTGTGGACTCCTTTGAATTGCTATTCTCTTCACTGATAGTGAGAACCTGCCTCTACTTTTCTTTCATTGCATAATTGGTCTTGAACTGGTTAAAAATCTGGTTACCTGCTTGAATATAAAAAAAAATAAAAAAAAAAATCCCATTTTAAAAAAGTGGAAGGAATAGGCTGACGGTACCCTAAACATGCCACCAAAAAGCAGGGAAAAGGATAAGGAAAGAGGGGCTTCAGAGAAATCAAAATTGATTAATACTTTTTACTCACGAAGACCTGATCTGCCACAGGATAAAAAAAGAAAATCTGTCACAGGTGTACAACCTGAATGTCCCAATGTTCATTCACTAAATACCCCAGAAGAGGACTTTCCTCCGTTAAAAACACAACAAGAAACTGTACAACCTTCTTTACCCTTGCACCAAATACTGGATAATTTGTATGAAAAAATTAAAACTGATATTGAAAAGAATGTTGGGGAATTAAAAAAAGAACTTACAACCATCTCTGAAATCAGCCAACATTCAGTTGGGAGAAAAATTGCAAAACTATGATAACAAAATTGCCCATATGGAAGATCAGTCCAGACGAAAGAAAATAAGATTATGAGGCATTACAGAAGAAATATCCTCAGATCGACTCTATCAATTCCTGCTGGATTTTTTTCTCAATTATGTTCGACAGTCCTGGGTTTATACCCTTTTGAACGTTGCCATAAACTTTCAAAACCCAAGCATATCCTCTCTGACAGTCCTCGAGATGTCATGGTACGATTTTTTAGCTTTTTTGTTAAAAATCAAGTTATACAATCTGCAAGATCTAAAATTCTAGAACATCATGAATATAAAAATATCAAACTCTATGCAGACTTTTCTGCCCACACAAAACAAGCGAGGAAAGTATTTGCAGAAGGTACAAAGACTCTTAGAGACAATGGTATTAAATACACTTGGTCTATTCCCACAGCCTTAAGAATATTTTTCAAGGACTCAATATGTATATGTAAGGATGCTTCTTCACTTAGGGCAAAAATAATTGAATGGAATTTGGCTTGATTATCTTAAGGTGTTGGTGAATTAATTTGAGTAAAACAAAACAGAAGGAAGAAGGGGAAGAGTGAATAAAACTGAGTAAAATAAAATAGAACGAAGAAGGGGACCGGGGGGGGGAGGAAAGGGAGGAAGAAAGAAGAAAAGAGAAAGGGGGGGGGAAAGGGTATTAAAATTTAAAAAAATAAAAAAAATTTAAAAAAAAATTTAAAAAAGGAAAAAAAAGGGTAAATAGGTGAGAAAAGGACGAAAGAAAGGGAGGGAAAGATGGAATTAGATCATTACTAAATGAATGCTATTTCCGAAGGGTGTCTTATATGTATTAAAAAAAAAAAGCTCAAATAAATGAGACCTGATAAGGGAGCTTTAAAATAATGAGTAAAAAGGCTTAAGGGAAAAGAAAGGATGAATTCACCACAAAAAAGATCACTTCTATATAGGTTATTCATAGAGAATAATATAGATATTGGTAATAATATAATAATAATAATATAGATATGATACATGAGACACACTGGGTAGAATCAGCACGAAAATTGTGGAAATATGGGAAATTTCCAATCGCTTATGGATCTAACCTAGAGGGCACAAAAAAAAAAAGAGGGGTGGCAATATTTATTTCCAATAAACTTAAATGACACAGTCCTTACGGATTTAACCCTCAACGCTAAACAATTTTTTGAACATAACGACAACGGGGAAGTCTCGGACTCAATATTGTGGTGTGCGTTTAAGAGTTATATGAGGGGCTTATTAATTAAGCAATTAATGTGAACACCCTACTCATGTTAGATGAAATAAGAAAGGAGATTATAGAAAAAACGCAAGAGAAAATAAATAAAACAATAATAGTCCTAAAACAAAAATGGTACTATGGGAACAATAGATCAGGACAAATTCTTACAAATAAATTAAAGAATAAACAACTAAAAGAAAAAATCAATAGAATTAGAGTAGGAAACTACATATTACTTTCCCCAAAGGCAATAAGCGAAGCTTTTGGAGATTATTATGAGGCTCTATATAACTGACAATCTAACACACAGGGGTTGGACCATTCCTCCTTCTTGGCAAATTTAGCGTTACCTAAAATTCCAAAGGAGAAACTGACAGCCCTTAACAGTCCCATAGTTTTGCGAGAAGTAAAGGGGGCCATCCAGGCCCTGGGACTGGGAAAGTCCCCTGGCCCTGATGGATTCACATCCCTTTTCTATCATAAATTATTAGATACGGTTTCTCCTATCCTTCTTAGGGCCTTCTCACATATGATCCATAACAAGAATATTCCAACAGAGATGTTACAGGCTAAAATTATTCCTATACAGAAACCAGGAAAGGACCCACTATTGATACCCAATTATAGACCGATTTCTTTACAAAATTATGATACAAAAATGTATTCTAAAATTTTGGCCGAATGACTTAAAAACATTATAACATATGTAGTACACCCAGATCAGAATGGCTTTGTGAGGGGGCGGAGTACCTCCGATAGCATAAGAAGAATGATCACTATCATACATCATATGAACCAGCAAAAATCGACTTCAGTTTTGATGGCCCTGGATGCCGAGAAGGCCTTCGACCGGGTCAATTGGAGATTCCTTGGCTCGGTCCTGGGTGCCCTTGGCATCGATGGGTCACATAAATGACGCCATCATGGCCCTCTACTCCACTCCCATGGCCAAAATATCAGGTCAATCGTTAGACTCAAGGTGGTTCTTAATTAAAAATGGAACTAGGCAGGTCTGCCCTTTGGCCCCTCTCCTATATATCTTAACGATAGAACCACTTGCGGCACTTATAAGAAGATCTCCTGAGATTAGTGGAGTGGTGATAGGGGGAATAGTAAACAAAATATCTCTTTTTGCAGACGACGTACTCCTCTCACTCACAGACCCAAAAAATTATATTCCAAAACTACTTATAATGCTTGAAGAGTTTGGCCAACACTCGGGATATAAAATCAATCTAGGTAAAACACAGGGATTGCTGTTTAATGCAACAGAACAAGAACGTGTAGATATTAATTTGAGAACTAATATAATATTATATACTAATATATAAGATAACTGGTGATTACATAGAGAAAAATATATTTATACATTTTTGAGGCAGAAAGGTAATTGCATGTATAAAATAAAAGAACAATTTATTTTAAATGGATGTATACTGGCTCCTGTTTGTGACATCATCTTATTACTCCATAGTGTATGCGGGATGCCGAGGGCTTGACATACTGGATATGTAGTATTCATTCTCCTATGTCCCGAACACAGAATAGCCAATCCATTGGAGGACATATAGAATCAATAAAATGCTAGCACACTCATTAAGGTATTCAATATGACAAGGATTGATAAGGAATTAACAAAATATTAGAGAGGCACTACCTATCTAAGTTAAACACAAAAGTAAAAACAAGGATGAAGGTGCATCACTCCGATAGGACCTCCATCAAGCCCCCAAAGAACAAGTAACAATATAAGAAAAAAGCAGGAGCACACAAAACAATTAAATGATATCCATTACATATTTATTGTAACAAATAAATTATAGCATATAAGTGTACACAGAATATACAAAAATATACAGAAGATACTTACAAAAATGTAAGGGTCGTCACCCTTGATGAAGGCCTATTGTACCAAAACGTTGGGTGGACTTCCGGGGGTTCTGCTCTCCAATGTTACAACCTTGGTGTTTGTTTTTTGTACTGCATTTATACATTTTGTAAGTATCTTCTGTATATTTTTGTATAGTCTTTTTTATTTTTTTCTTACAAGGATTGAAAAGGAACCAGGGAGCCATTGCGCCTAACTTTTTGATTGTTTGACATAGAACTCTCTGGCTCCTAACATAAATAGGATGGCTACTGCATTGGTCTGTTGGCTCCAGAAATCTACTAAAATTGGACAAGCCCTGCAGAGCAGTTATCTGGGATAATAGTATGGTAAGTATGATAAACAGCACCCTTACTCAGCTGCAAAACATTTACCATCATGACCTCCAGTGTCATCTTATCAACACATTTTGCCTTCAAGGCTTTTTAAAGATGGTGGTGCATGTAGGAAGATGTATGTAGAAACTATTCCAAGAGTACGACTCCATCAGTATCAAAAAAGTGATAGATACATAACATTATGGAAGCATACCTTTAAAAAATAGAACAAACGAAGCAGGTATGAAGAAAAGGCTAAAAAAAAATACTGAAATTTAATTCATGTCAATTATATGTAAAATATTTACAAACCATTTAGGAACGTAAGGTAATGCTGTTTCAATTTGAGAAATACAAAAAGATAATTAATGTTACATATCTTACAGTGGATTAACATCTAATGTGAACTAGTTGTTAGAATTAAGATGCTGTATTGATTAATTAAGATAATTAGTATAGACGAGGCAATTGATGAATATACATTTAATGAATGCTGAGAATATGTTAGGAGCACAGATGTTAATTGAACATTACAGTATTAGCCCACATACACTGAGCAAAGAATATGAATAAAATAACAATATTAGCCTGGAGATGTATAGAATCTATAAATATGAAAGTTTAATTGAATTATCATGACTGATTAATCTTTGGATGACAGCATTAGTGTGGATTGAATATTTGAAGGGTGTGTTATACAGATACTGATTTTTGTGCCTAGTTTTTGTTTCAGCCATTAGTTTTATCATATTATAGTTTTCATAGTGATAGTGTCATGGTATGTTAATACATTTTATACTATGGGGGACAAAATGGACTCATATTCTGATATTAAGGAGAACCTTTAAATGACCTCTGTTTTCCAGTCTTCTGCTTTGTTACTTAGTATCATTGTCCTACCTCCAGTGATGTTTGGGTAAGACTTTAAGAAGACAATGAGTCAATTTAAAGCTATCTTGGTAAGCAGAGGTCTATTTTATGATGGTAAACTCAAACAGATACCTGGCCATCCTGAGAGAACTCTGTCTGAGAAATGTACATACCAGGTGTTCAAAAAATATGGTAACTAATGTACACATATATGTATATATTTATATCCATATGTAAGGGCTGTATTGGTACATGTATGGTTGTATAAATGCATAAATAGATATTCTGTATTTTATTGATAAGATAAACACATTGATTTCTATCTATTTAATTCATTACAGTTACTATAACTTAATCATGAATGTGGTAACCAAATATAACCATAGAACAATATATTTTGTACATGTGGTGTATTAGAAGTGATTAGATATTACATGATATGTCATAGAGTAAGTTAGGAGGGTTTATATTAGTTTTAATTCTAATCAAAAGTTTATTCAAATGCCTACAAGCAAGAATAGATAAAATGCTTTCTGGGTTTTCATCACATTTAGGGAATTCTCCCTACACACTAATTCTTAGAGGGCACATATATATTAACCCCTTAAGGACAGAGCCTTTGAAACATTTTTGTCCTTTCTGGACAATGGCTATTTTAACATTTCTGTGCTGTTTGTGTTTAGCAGTAATTTTCTTCTTCGTCATTTGCTGTACCCACACATATTATATATTGTTTTTATCGGGACAAAAAGGGCTTTCTATGGATGCCATATTTTTGATCATATCTTATCATATTATTAAAAAAAAATAATAAAATATGGTAAAAAAAAAAAAAATACACAAATTTCTTTGTTTTTATTTGAAACAACTTCTCCTCATCGACAATAGCGAACGAAAAAACATGCTAAATAGATTCTACTATTTCTCCTGAGTACAGGGATACCACCCATGCATAGGTTTGTTGGGTTGTTTGGGGGCTAAAATGCCAAATTTGTGAGGTGCAGTTTTTTGTTTTCCAACTTGAAATTTTTACATGCAGACAGCCTGCACCCATGTCCCATTTGGGACATATTTGAAACCAGCCAGTGTATTTTACCCCATCAACCCATATATTTTTTAAAAGTAGACACCCTAGGCTATCTCAAATGGTGGTATTTTAACACTTTCCATGCACTATTTCTACCACCAGCCTTTGTCAAAGTTTGTGGTAGTAATTTTTTTGTGTTTTTTTTTCACAAACCTTGTACTTCAGACATAAATTTACAGATTTTGGTATGTGTCACTGCCAAATAACACCCCAATAAGTGTTCAGAAACATCTCTTGAGTACAGGGATACCCCCCATGCATAGGTTTGTTGGATTGTTTGGGGGGTAAAAGGCCAAATTTGGGAGGTGAAGTTTTTGGTTTTCCAATTTGAAATTTTGACATGCAGACAGCCTGCACCCATGTCCCATTTGGGACATATTTGAAACCAGCCAGTGTATTTTACCACATCAACCCATATATTTTTTTAAAGTAGACACCCTAGGCTATCTCAAATGGTGGTATTTTTACACTTTCCATGCACTAATTCTACCACCAGCCTTTGTCAAAGTTTGTGGTAGTCATTTTTTTGTGTTTTTTTTTCACAAACCTTGTACTTCAGACATGAATTTACAGATTTTGGTATGTGTCACTGCCAAATAACACCCCAATAAGTGTTCAGCAACATCTCTTGAGTACAGGGATACCACCCATGCATAGGTTTGTTGGGTTGTTTGGGGGCTAAAAGGGCCACATTGTGAAGGTGCGCATTTTCAACTTGGAATATTGACGTGTAGCCAGCCTGAGCCCATCTTTCATTTGGGACTTTTTTTTAAAGTAGGACAGTGTATTTTACCCCAAAAAGTATATATTTTGTAAAAGTAGACACCCTAGGCTATTTTAAATGGTGTTATTTTAACACTTTCCATGCACCAATTCTACCACCAGCCTTTGTCAAAGTTTGTGGTAGTCATTTTATTGTGTATTTTTTCCCACATACATTGTACTTTAGACACAAATTCACATATTTCGGTATGTGTCACTGACAAACAATACCACAATATATGTTCAGCAACATCTCCCGAGCACAGGGATACCACCCATGCATAGCTTTGTCAGCTTTGTTGGGTGTTGAAAGGCTACATTTGAGAGGTGCGCTTTTTGATTTTCAAACTTGGAATTTGAACATGTAGAGCAAGGAAGGGGTTAATAGCTCTTATAAGAGCCTTTGTAGTACTGTACAAAAAAATTAACCCCTAAAAATGCACAGACAAGAAAAAAATTTCTGCTGTGCAGTGATCAGTGGCAGGGAAGGGGTTAATACACTACACTATACAAAGGGTATGGCTTTTATAAAAGCCCTTGGGACTCACAATTTTTTTAACATTTTATTTAATTTATTACAATTAAAAAATTATGTTATACAGATCTGTCTCTTTCCCTCACTAAAACTCAAGTGAGGAGAGGGAGGCAGATCCATATGGGTCAGAACAATATTTACCAATATTGATCGAACCAGACGAATGGTGATGCTCATCTGAGAAATCACCAAACCACCTTTGCCACTGATCGGCTGTTACTGATCGCTATACACGTGTTCAGACAGCTTCAAAAGGAATACACGTAATCCCCTAGTGGGTATAATTAACCCCTAGCGAGTCTGACAAAAAAAATGCTGATAGCAAAAAAAAAATCCTTCTGCGACTAGATTGCTCCATATGCGCTGCTTAGGCAGTGACCATATGCACTGCTTAGGCAGTGACCATATGTGCTGCTTAGGAAGTGATATACGGCAAGGAAGGGGTTAATAGCTCTTATTTAAAAAAAAAATTACGTTAAACGTAGTCCCCTAGCGGGTATAATTAACACGTGACGGGTGTAATAAAAAAGTTTTAAAAAAATTAAAAATGCTTCTGCAGCAAGATTGCTGCATTTGCGTCAGATCTCTGCTTAGGCAGTGATCTACAGCAAGAAAGGGGTTAATCTCTCTTAAAAGAGCTTTTTTTTATACTGTAATGAATTACAGTAAAAAAAATTAACCCCTAAAAAATGCACAGACAGCAAAAAATGTGCTGCTGTGTATGATCACTGCGTACACAGCGATCAATGGCAGGGAAGGGGTTAAATGGCTTTTATAAAAGCCCTTGGTGTTTAAAATTTTATTAAATATTTGTTTTATTATTTTATTTTATTTTTTTACTTTATCTGATCTGTCTCTCTCCCTTACTATAACTAGTAAGGTGAGGGAGGCAGATCAATACTTGTCAAAGGCAATATTTGCTAATATTGCCTTTGACAGTATGATAAGTGCTCATCAGAGCACTTACCATACATGCCTGCACACAGATCACATAGATCTGTTGTGCCGGCATCGATTGGCTCCCCCTAGAGCATCGGAAGTGAAATACTTTCACTTCCGATGCTCTTGCCATTAGAAGGGAAGCGCTGCCTGTATAGGCAGCGTTCCCTTCTACTGAGCCGATGGGGTCGCTCAGGAGAGCGACCACCATCGGCTCTGGGGAGCAGAACGGTGTTGTTAAGTGCCTCGCTGGCGAGGCACTTTAACAACACCGGAGATGCTTAGAAAGCGAACGATCGTTCGCTTTCTAAGCACATGTGTGCAGCCGGCGCAGCCATTTTTAAATGGCTGCTACGATCACTCCGTGGAGTGATCGTAGCGCGCCCCTGCACTTTTGGGGGGTGTTGCACAATGCCTCTACCTAGAGGCATTGTAGCAACACCGTTAGAGTAAAGAAAGCGACCGCTGGTCGCTTTCTTTACTCAGTTTAGTGCATGACGTGCCAGGCACGTCAGCTGTCGGCAAGTCCTCGATTTGCCGTGACGTGCCTGGCACGTCATCTGTCGTTAAGGGGTTAAACTGTATTCAGGTGTGATTCTGGTGATAAGAAAATTTGGGATTTAAACATGGTCAGAACTGTGAGCTAAGAGTGCCACCATTTGATTAATATTATTATAACCTGATCAAATATTAATAGAGGAGTGTTTTCAGTGAACCAACCAGATAAAAACAAATACATCTGACACACCTACGATTGGTGTTGTATGGAGATGGAAAATCGGGATAAAATTAGGTTAGTGGAGGGCAGAGGGATCAAGTCTTGAAGATCTAAGCTGTGGAAGCTTCTTGATCCAAAAAGGCCATACTAACTGCATCCAACATTATTCCAGAGGGAACAGCTCCAGAAACTTTTAGTTACACCTTGGTAAATATAGTCTACTTTGAATTTTAGGTTTTAACTTGTTATTTCTGCGAAATTGTATGGTAAATCAAATTCTATACTGCCTTCTAAGTCATTAGACATAGTTGCTGTGACTCCCTGCCTTCAAAACTGCAGTTGAAGATAGGAAATAACAGCCAAATTCTAATATATATAAGTTAGAAAATTTGATTTATCATATGTGCTTGTACTCATTATATGCTGAAATACTAAATATATTAGTTGTCTATGTTATACCATTTTACATTGATATTTATGGTCTTTAATTAACGTTAGATCAATTAATGTAATATTGGGTTTTAGTACATTCTGTTTCTGCATTAGTTCTGGTTACTCTGATACACTAGGATTGTGTGGATAGAATTCACCCCATTGCTCACAGTAAAGTTGCTATTGATAGAGTGTGTGTGTATGGTCTGTTTGTTTACTCAGCCACCGTCTTTGTTTTACAACCTATTGAGTTCTCAGCCCTGTTACTGCTTTTTTTTGTACTGAGTATCAATAGGTTGTTATTTATTGGTGTATTGG
The DNA here is from genome assembly GCA_036172795.1 of Pelodytes ibericus. Classification (NCBI taxonomy): domain Eukaryota; kingdom Metazoa; phylum Chordata; class Amphibia; order Anura; family Pelodytidae; genus Pelodytes; species Pelodytes ibericus. Next base: position 27,962,202 of record CM069866.1, read on the forward strand.
GCTCAATCAATGTATTATTATTTTTGTGTGTTATTTCTATATTAGTGTGTGTTAATAAATGTTCATATTTTGTTACAGTGTGCATTATTTTATATATAATAGTTTAGGTATATGTCATCTTATCGCCTTGTAAAATGAACTAGGTAGATACTGTTTTTATGAATGGTTATTGGCCTTCTTTAGTGGCATCTAATCTTTCATAATTCCACTTATCTTCGACAATAATAATATCAATCTGTTAGAAGGAAGAAAAATGGATAACAATGGTGGAGGAGAATTCTGCTCCATACAGAACTGTGATCTCCTCTGGAAAGAAAATTCAACTCAATTTGGGTACCCAGTTCACTCTGATTGTTGTCCTCTATGTCCTTACAATTGGCTTCTATTGTCATGGTTCACTTACCTGCCAACACTGGATCTCATAATATTCTGGTTCGGTCACACTTCCACAAAATCATGACTTGTGATCTTTCATCAGGGTCTGTTGGAAGGGATTCATAGGGCCACAAAAAATGAGAAATTGCACTGAGTTTACACTTCAATGGTATAGAATGTTATAGCACACATGGGAAAAGTATACATTAAATACTTATATTTGCCCACCTTCTCTACCTTTGATATTGTGTATTGTAAAAATGGTGTGTTTATCATTGTTTCTTATATTCTGAATTTTAATGATATGCACATCACATGTTCTCCTTATGCTCACCCCCCCCCCCCTCATTTATATTGTTACACCATTTGAAAATAAATAGTTTGGTCCTGTAATAAATCTGACCCCCGACCCCAGACCTTTTTAGTCACATTGGCCAAACCTAGAAGGAAGGTTTTTGTTTGACTTCAAAAAATAGAAATGTTAAATTAGTTCACATTATGAATTTTTAAGCATTACTAACTTTAACTAAATTCTGTATGTTGGCAATGCTCATCTAGTGGTACTACACGGTAGCAGTAAGATAATGCATAGGAATGTGGTGAAGGAGCAGACTGTCATGGCTGCCCAATCATAGTTCATGGTGTGGTTTGTATTGATGACCTCTCATCATGATACTACAGAACCAGGATGGGCGGCCGATAGAGTTCTCGGATAGAAAAAATGGTGATATAGTCCAGCCTGTCAAGTGGAGTCAGGGGCTTTGTCCTTTCATAGGTAGAAGCAGTCCTCCTAATGATTAACATGAGGACATGGTGCAGCCCACACTTGGTAGAACAAGCAGTGCAAATATGCAGTGGAAAATATCAGAGTCTTAATGGAATTTGATCTACAGTGTGTGTTTTATACTATGTGTATAACATTGTAAATAAACTGCTGACACAACATTTTATCTTTGAGTATTTAATTTGTAGGGATGCAACTAAAAAATACTTATTATGGAGAGAGAGATGTGGCTGAAAAGCAGGTAGCAGTTCACAAATCGCAGTTTAAGGATTTCTCTAATTAATATAGTGTCAAGAAATTCACATTGTAAACTAATGTGCTAAGTCTAGCGCCCCGCAGTAATAATTCCACACCTTTCTGTTTCCTGATGAGCACAGTGGGAGGTATATTTAGGCTATAAAGTGTTTAACATGTTGCTCACTCCACTAGTTATGAGGATATTATAACACGTTGCATTAAAATAAAAAAGTTAAAACAATTGAGTTTTTATTCTTTTCTCTGATGCCACAAATACGAATGATGTTAGGAATGAAAACCCTGGCTAAGGGACCAACCTTCCAATACTCATTTCCAGTAAGGTACTGATGTAGCTTAATATGTTCCCTACTATATGGGTTTGTGCCCTTTTCCAGTTGGGCCATGTAGCTGACATCCTGCTGACATCCTGCTGATATCCTGCTTGGCATAATATGCTCTTTAGATCTTCCCATAGTGCAAAGGTGCCTGGATGCAAGGGGGCAGGACGAAACAGGGGTGGGAATAAGTGACATCCCGTGGTTTTGTGTCATCCTGCAAGATTAAACTCCAGTCTCTCGGATGTATGGTTTAAACATAATGCTGCCTGCGCACAGTGCAATACATAGGCCGCTGATCCCTTTATGTATTGTATGTAACTTTAGTCATATCAGCTGCACCACTTGATATTTATGTTTATTTATGCTGGTGTAGGGGTTTTATCGTGTTTCTCAATCTATTTATTACTTTGAATACTTGAGGCCCTAACAGGGCTTCTTTGCTGAACACCCCACCCGTCACAGATGCTCCATACATAGGGTCCACATTGATTTATTGTCTGTTTGTGTGATATGGAAGGCTTTTTGGTCCTTTGTTAGTAATGTATTTCAAGAGATTTAGAGTTAAAGATGTTAAAAATATTTACTGTTAGGACCCACCATAATTGGGGTACTTTGACACAGTGGTGGGCTAAGCATGATAAGGTCATATAATGTGACCAAATCTCAATTTTTTTCATCTACGACAGGTGTTTATATTTAGTTTTAAGTATCTGTAGTTTTAAGATCTATCCTCTTTACTGGTCAGAGACCCGAGGGGCCAAGTTAACCATAGCATATTAGGAGATGCCCATAACAAATCAACAGCCAGATTGTTAGCCCAGGTACTGCCCACTTACAAACAGGTGCCAGAAACTGAAATAACGGTTTAATAGGTAGAAAGGTGGCAATGAGGAATGTACGGTTCCAGGAAATCGATCGAAAAAGAGAAGGAAGAGACTGAATGATCTACTGAGAGGAGAATCTCAGATTGATTTCATGCACCATAAACTTTTGAAAATGTATTAAGGTTTCTCTTTATTTAAATATAAAATAAATTGGCTGTAATATTCTTATATATTGTGAGCTGAATCGATCCCATTGGGGAGGTAGTAATAGAATAGTTAAATCATATTCTACCTGCAGAGTGAGATATAACTGACTAAGATAAGGAATATTATTGATGCCAATATATTATATACATATCAATTCAACATATATCCAAAAGCTATAATAAACCTTAGATTATATCATTTTATGTATGAAATCAAAATTGTTCAAGGAAGTTGTTGCCTACTATTGTATTAAGTTATGTATTAGGTTACTGTAGATGAACTGTATTGGTATTTACTTGGCAGGTTTGGTTGATATAAAAATTGATTGACAAACCAATATTTAAGTCTTTAAATCAAGTTACTATATTGTTAGTTCTGTATGCTGGTCTCTGCTGGGAAGTTTGTATCTCTGTATAATTGTCCTAAACGCATACGATTATATGTGTAAATTAATTGACTCCATGATTTGAAATAATATATGTTGTAGCAAATTGACTAAAAGTGTGTTGTTTGGTTTGGTTTATATATAGTTTAAACAAAGTCTCTTTAGTGTGCCATCTGCCGTTCATAAGTGTTTATGTCACCATTAAAACAAAGAACTACTGGGTTCCTGAAGGCTATATGTATGTCTGAATAACACTAGGTATTATTATATCTATTTCGTATATATGTAAAACTGGAAAATTAGCCAGCAGTACGACATGTATTCTGGGCAAAGTTCTAGAATTAGTGAAATTGTCAGAAACATTCCAATTTATTTCTACAGTGAATGCACCACTTTTAGAACTTCACATCAGTATTGTTTTTTTCCTGCATAACGCCCCATGGCTCTGTGTTTGTAATGTGTATATATGACTATGTACTGAATTGAATAGTATTTATTGTGGACTGTGATCTTTGTACTTGCTGCTATTTGTGCAGGAGCATAATATTTAAACGTGTTAATGATTAGTTCTTTTGGTCTGGTTCATGACTTTTTCCATTGTCTGTTCTAATTAAACTGTTTTCAGTTTGTTTACGACATACTGATCCTGAACTTTGACTCATTTCTGGACCTCTATTGATCTTTGTAAACCTTGACCTAGACCAAGCATTTGAATCCATACCCCTGGCAAATAGCTGCTCTGATAAGGGCCGAGGCCCAAGGGCTTGTGGCCTGACCATAGCAAAGAATCTTCTAAAGTTCTTTAACTCCAGAACTTGGATAATAACTGGTTACAAGCAAACGATTTCACCACAGGTCACTAGCTGAACTCAGAATATAAATGTACAATTTAAAAGCATAAACTCTCATCAAGCCACTGAGAAATAGAATTATTAAGGGGTAAAAACCGCTGTGAACAAATTCCTGGTTCCTTGGGTTGCTTTCATGTTTCATGATCCCTGGTGGCAGCTAAATGCTTTTTCAGTATAGTCTGTATTAAAGGGACTCCTTAACATTATTTGTCCATTGAATATAGAGAATATAAAAACATCTATGTACTGTTAGCAGAATTTTTTAAACTTGACTATGAATGTATATGTTGTCTCCTGATTATGGTATCACCTTGTGTCTTGGTATGAAAAAGCCTCACCTAAGAGGCGAAACGCGTTGTGCAGAAGGGAGGATGGATCGTTTGTTGGAATAAGCACAGTGCACCTTGTTCAAGAACCTTTTGTTTCAAGGAATTACTGGACATTGCTGATTTTATATGTAAGATTTTATTATTTTTTTACTGTGATATATTAAATGTTTATACTCAAAGTGCTGTCTTCTCTTCCCATGTGTTACATTTTTTGAGCCTTCTGAAATTGGAGACACCCTTTGGCATACCTACTTACTCATTGTGGACGCCCAGATGCTTTAATTCCTGAGTAGATCACTGCTCAGGTACATGTGAGTGAACACTCTATACACATTTTTGTGCACATGCACCTTTTATTCAAGATAAACTACACTATATTATATTTCTTGTGTTTCTTTCCCTTTATATACTACCTGTATGAGATTTCCTCATAGAAAAGGGTAACTGTCAGTGTGTAAGTGTCGGGTAAAGCGCACTAATTCACTTTATTTTTGGTATCTATGCACTTTGTTTCTAAGAGTGAAACTCTAGTTGTGTTTTGGTGCTGCTCACAGTATCACATATAGGCGCAGTGTATTATCATTTTTTGTACATGTGGTTAAATGCTTGGTATTATCAGCGCATATGGAGTAGCCGGAATTGTATGCGTTTCATAACAGAATTGGCCTTATTCGAATGTTTCCGAAATGGTCGTAAAATCAACAAAATTGAGTACTTTGCCCAATCTGGCTCCATTTTGGCCCACATTGGTCTAGATTGTGTAGAGCCTTTAATCTTTAGCTAACGGAGTCCCTTTAACTCCCCTGTGTTGTCATTAGTACTACTATTTAGCATTACCACATTCTGCTCTACTTTTGTTTTAGCTATTATTTAATTTTACTTTTTTGCTGTGTCCAACAATCTTCTTGTTAAAGGAAAACTAAACTACTTTTTTGAGTAGATAATTAACTAAAATTAAGTTATTTATTTTGGCGGTGGGACTTACTTTATAATTTATTTCATTCATAGAGTCAACAGCCCCTGCTAAGGACTCTATGAATGTTAAATCTGAATTGCATTCTTGACAGTTGTGTCGGGAATACAATTCGGAAGTTACCTGAGTGGCGAGCTGTGATTTTGGATTCTTCTACCGCAGAATCATGGGAATGTAGTTCCCACTGATTTTGCTTTTGTTTAAAAGCTGCAAGCGCGCACACCGTGTAGGCAGGCATCATACATCAATTGCAGGCTGTGTCAGAATCGCAATTTGGATGCCACATATGGCCCCCTGGTCAATTTTGGTTGGTTATACAACTGAGCCAAGGGGTCAGAAATTAAAGTAGGAGGGGCTGGGGAATTTCAGAATCAAATAAAGTAAACAGTAATTCCCCCCCCCCCACCCCCCAAAAAAAAAATAAGTTACTTATTGACACTAAGTCAAAAGAAATGTTTAGTTGTCCTTTAATGATCGGTTTACTGAATATAAAAAGATTCTGCAAATTACAAGCAAAACACAATTTCTTGGAGGCTGCCAATGATATATGGTGCTATAGATTATTTATGGTGTAATGTACTAAATTGCTGAAAAGAATATAATAATATCAGTTAAAATTAACAGCATACAATTTTTATTCTCTTAAAATAAAATCTCATTTTCTAGCAGCTCTATATTTTTTTATTAGTTTCAGCACATCTAACAATTTATTTTGCTATAACAAAACATATTGTGATAAAAACAAAAATGAAGCATTTTTTTTAAATATGCATGCATTGTACGTGCATAGCAAATATGTTATATATTTTAATTGCATCCTGGGGTTAATTTAAGCATTTGAGAATATGTCAGTCTACAGCAAATACAAAAATCATATCGCAGACATTTAATTACAAATTATAAAAATTAGTAAAGACTAGAGGGTCTAGTCAATAAAGAGAGAATTGCAAGGACTTATGGGAAACTGAGATAGGAATTTCAAACTGTAGGCCAACTTTAGGCCAAGAGTTGGAAAAAATTATTTAATGTTGCTGAATGGGAAAATGATCTGTCTGATTTTTAAAGAAAATAATTTCATGAAAGAATACAAATAATGTACAAATGCTCTATCAGGGGGTGGACATGTTGCTTAGAATCTTGGGTTAGATGTTCCTCTAACTGACACAAGATTGTAAACAACATATCTATATCATCATAGAGCAACAGTGAAAGTATATATATTTTTTGCTGTAGTTGTCCTTTAACCCCTTCGCGACAAAGGACGTGTCAGGCATGTCCAGCGGTGGAACGAGCAGGTTTCATGATCAACGATTGTGAAAAACGCTCTGGCAGTGCTGCTCTATTGCCTTGATGTCGACGAATTAGGCAGCACCAAAATGTGTCTTCTGGGGCACCCTCGGAGCTATTTGCAGGCACCATATTGTAGAGCAGCATGTAAAAACAAAAACATTTTTGGGGTTATTGCCCTATAATTCGCAAAAACACACAAAAACATGGAGAAAAAAATCATATTTATAAACTCGTGACAAAATTTGTAAACTATTTAGCCTAGGTCTTTTTTACCGATTGTATTTGTGTAAATTATTTTTTAGGTTGAATTTAGAAAACAAAATTTTTGGTTGTTTTTCATCATATTTTATGATTTTTGTTGTAGTAAATTATAAGATATGATGGACATAATGGTATCTAATGAAAGCCCTTCTTATGGCGACAAAAACTATTTATAATTTGTGTGGGTATAGTATGCAAGAAAGAAGAAAATTACAGCTAAACACAAGCACTCCAGAATTGTCAAAACAGCCCTTGTCACCAAGGGAAAGACAAAGTTAAAAGGTGCAAGGTGTGTTTGGTTTCAGCAAGGACTTGGTGTTGGGATGTAACACTAGAAAGAGGACTTGGGGATAAAGGCAGTACTGTTGCCATAGCAACAACAGTAACGCTATTACATTTTATATGCAGCTTTTAGGAGTAAGGAAATGTTAAGGAAAAAATTATGTGTTGCCACCCAGCCAAAATCTTGAGGCAAATATTAAGTCTAGGGCGGGAACAGTAAGCCCTGTGGCAACCCGAGATGCAACACTTATATTCATATATATACAATATTTTTGGGGGCACTGTAGGCTGCACATTAAAATCGTCGACACTATAAAATAAATGTCAGTGTAATGCAAGGTGTGTATATATATAAAATGGTAAATGGTAGTAGTGGTATAGAAATCGATAGATGCTGGGGCACAGCTACAGTAGCTGGGCTGTATAATTTGCAGCCTGGCTTGTAATACCAAGTAGTGCTCTTTTCATTGAACCATCTATTATTTCACAGCATAAGTGCCCTTTGACTGTTTATTTTGCAATTATTTCCAAAATTCAGTCATCTAATTCTTTCATATTGGGACACAATTGTTAGAATCTATTGATTAATCAGACAAAGTCTCTTTTTTCAGCATACATGTAATGCATTGAGTACTTCAACCAGAGTAATAAAAGATTCATTCAGTAAGACACCTTTAATAGATTTCTAAACAAATATGGTTTGACTATAATAATAAACAGAATTTATATTTATGCAGATATGTGAGAAAAAATATACAGTCCTAAATAATCATAAATATTTCAGTATTGGTATCATTTCCCTACAAATCTTTGTTATTCAATAGTACATGGCAGGGTAAAGCGCCCTGATAATGCAATTTAAGGAAGGTTCAAACCCTAAAATACAATTTCCATATTAAAAAGTTTCCCAAAATGTACTTTTTGTCCTGGTCTAATGTGTTGGAATAAATGACTTAACTATGAATCTTCTATGAACTATGAAACTACAGTCCCGACATCTTGTGTAAGGCTCTGCCCTGCCCTCTCCCCAATAAGAAATGATGCCAGGCGTGGCACAATGCTCCAGGCAACCTAAACACATATGGGGGTCAGGACCACATACCCGGATTTAAATTGTTCCATGAGCTTCCCAGTGCTCTCAGATCCCTAGTTTATATATGGTTATTTATTAAATAACCTTTGCCCTTTGTCTAAGGGCTGCCACAAAGACCCCCGGGGCATATAAAATAAATCATTAAATAACCTTCTCCCTGGTACTAGGGCTGCCCCAAAGGCCCATGGATCCCTAAAATAATTTAAAAAATAAATATTAACTAAACCCTACCCACTATCTTGCCTGGTGGGGGGGGGGGATTCAATAAATAGGCTTTGGTGTAAAGCAATCAAAAAAGTTAGGAGTCAACAATGTAGATTTTAAGGACTATGGCTCCCTGGTTTTGTCAAGCCCTGGCTTGCATGATTGACACAAAGACAAAAAGAACACCTATGGTTCTCAGACCATCTCAAGGAAGCAGCATCTTTTTTGAAAAAACACTATAGGGTGTCTTTTGAATCTTGCTTTTATAAAAACATCATAAAATGGGATAAATGGCCTTTTTAAATGTAAATATATTTAGGGTTTACACCCTGTTCCAAATTATTATGCAAATTCTATTTAAGTGTCACAAAGATTAAATATTTTGTTTTTCAGTTTAACTCATGGATGGCATTGTGTCTCAGGGCTCTTTTGATCACTGAAAACAATCTCGGACACCTGTGATAATTAGATTGCCAGGTGAGCCCAATTTAAGGAAAAACTATTAAAGGAGGGTTTTCCACATTATAAAGCAGTGCACCATTTTCATGCAAAATGGGGAAGAAAAAGGATCTCTCTGCTGCCGAAAAGAGTGAAATAGTTCAATGCCTTGGAGGAGGTATGAAAACATTAGATATTTCAGGAAAACTTAAGCATGATCATCGCACTATTAAGAGATTTGTGGCAGATTCAGAGCACAGACGGGTTGGTGCAGATAAAGGCACATTGAGGAAGATTTCTGCCAGATCCATGCATCGGATCAAGAGAGCAGCTGCTAAAATACCATTACATAGCAGCAAACAGATATTTGAAGCTGCTGGTGCCTCTGGAGTCCCACGGACATCAAGGTGTAGAGTTCTCCAGAGTCTTGCAACTGTGCATAAACCTTCTATTCGGCCACCACTAACCAATGCTCACAAACAGAAATGGCTGCATTGGGCCGAAAAATACACGAAGACTAATTTTCAAACAGTCCTGTTCGCTGATGAGTGCCGTGCAACCCTGGATGGTCCAGATGGATGGAGTAGTGGATGGTTGGTGGACGGCCACCCTGTTCCAACAAGGATGCGACGTCAGCAAGGCGGTGGTGGAGTCATGTTTTGGGCCAGAATCATGGGAAGAGAGCTGGTCGGCCCCTTTAGGGTCCCCGAAGGTGTAAAGATGACCTCTGCAAAGTATGTGGAGTTTCTGACTGACCACTTTCTTCCCTGGTACAGAAGGAAGAACCATGCTTTCGTAATAAAATTATCTTCATGCATGACAATGTACCATCTCATGCTGCAAAGAATACCTGGCTGCTACTGGGATAAAAGGAGAGAAAGTCATGGTGTGGCCTCCATCCTCCCCTGACCTCAATCCTATTGAGAACCTTTGGAGCATCCTCAAGCAAAAGATATATGAGGGTGGGAGGCAGTTTACATCCAAACAGCAGCTCTGGGAGGCTATTCTGACATCTTGCATACAAATTCAAGCAGAAACTGTCCAAAAACTCACAAGTTCAATGGATGCAAGACTTGTGAAGCTGCTATCAAATAAGGGGTCCTATGTTAAAATGCAACGTGACCTGTTAAAATGTTTAAAAAGTTAAAATGTTGTTATAAGTTTGATTGAAATAGCTTTTGATTTCAGTAAATATGCTGCAAACACAACAAATGACAATTTTCAGTTCTTTACAACCTATAAAGTGTTTTGAAACTTACAGTGCGTAATAATTTGGAACAGTGCATTATAAGTTTTTTATGTTTAAAAAAATACTGTTATCATTAGGAGATTTGTTCGATAAAATTTGAATTGTACTCTTAATAGTTGAGAATTATGCTGACTGTTATTTACATCAATTATTTAGGTAAATGAGAAAAATATCATTTGCATAATAATTTGGAACAGGGTGTAGTTCCTCTTTAATTTCAAGCAGTGGTCAGAAAATGTCTGACAATGCTGAAGTTGTGTGGTCTTAAACACCATTTAATTCCCGTAAATCTAACTATACCTCTAGATGAGGTAGAAAAATAACTATGGCTCTTTAGCTCTTGACTATCATAGGTTCTAGATACTGCACACCCTTGCTCTTAATTTCTGCTTTTATTCCAACAGGGCTCAGAGTTACTCATGACTGGAGAATAAGCAATGAATCAGAGACAGAGCGAGAGAGAGTGAAACAGATGATGCATAAGAAATAATTGCTCTCCAATAAGTCACACTACTTTTTTAAATACTCTAAAATGAAATTGACATGACTGTTCAGTCATTATAAATGTAAGATTAAACTAAGATTTTGTATAAGGCAAAAATGCTTTCATTCCCTCTTATGAACAGAACTTACTCAAAATGTGTTCATATTGTAGCCAATAAATATACAGGATCACATGTCAAATGAAATCCTCGAAAAACAGATTTGTCTCAGATTGTCTCCCTTCTACAAATGTCTCCTTCCTTGAACATGATGACATGATCATGAAAATGTATGTTTAAATGATATTGATTGAATGATAATATACATTTAACTTTGTGTAATACTTTTTAACATGTTAGTGAACAAGGACTTTATATAATGTCCTTAAATACACGGCCAAAACAACCATGAGTACCTCATCGAACGTCCTATAAATAGCAGTGTACTACTGCTGCAGGTGATTTACTCCTCCTCTTTTGATGGCTTTAGTAAAATAGAGCCAAAAGAACTGTATGCCACATACAGACCTCTCTAATCTGTGTTTGTTAGTCTTTCAGAAGTTGGATGAAGCTTACAGTATCCAGAAGCAATCATTCCTAGGCTGACCACCTGCTTGTAAGTACATGCCTCCCAACTATCCTGGTTTGCGCACGACAGAGGTAGAGCTTGGCAGGACAGCGGGACATTTCAAGCCGCAACTTAGAGTGACAGCACCTACCGTGCATGCGCAGTAGTGCTGACACTCAATCTCCGTAGCTCTGCCCACCCGGTGTCCAGAGTTGGGAGGTATGTAAGTATGAGGAACTTTTAAAGTAGTCCAAGTATTGTGTATAAGGCAAAGGTAGTGCATAAATGCTGTCTGTGGGTTATCTTGGGTGCATGGAACAGCAAAAGGGAACGATTTGTTTTATTCTTCAAACATGTATTCTAAAATAAATTTCAAGTTTAAATTGTGTAACTTATACTAAACAGCGTGCAATCTTGTTAATTATTGCTATACATGCTAAACTGTGGCATGTGCCAGAACCTCAGCCAGGTAGCATTACCTGTACTTCTAGCTGGCTAAGCATGATTGGAATCATTTTATACCAATAAAATGTACAGCAAGGGTGTGAAACTGCTGTTGGTGGACTACATCTTTGTTTCTCCCCTGCAAGCCTCTTAGTTGATACTGTATTATGTGAGATGGATGTTATCACTGGAAAACAAAATGGCAGCATGGGATGTGGTGTGAGCTATACAGCTCAAAGATTCTGATTGGCTCTTACACTTCACAGACAAAACTTTCAGTCCAGTGTTGGAGGCATTCCCGGGGACTTGCAAAAGGCTGAAAAAGAAAAAAACTTCAAATAATTTAAAGTATAGCAAATTCTACACTATGCAAAATGTAAATAAGGCATATTAATGTAGTTTACATGTATTTTAATATGCATTAAGATTAATAAAACCAATATTGGCATCAGCCATTCCATTTAAACTTTACTTCAGTGGATAACAAAACCATCATCCATAAAAACACAGTCATTTTACCATAGAGAAGAGTGTAAAGTACTTACTGTCTAGCAGAGCAACAAGTTAACAGACATAACATATAACAACTGACAAACAGCGCCTTCTACAGTTCAACTTGCAATATAGAAACATAGAAACATAGAATGTGTCGGCAGATAAGAACCATTTGGTCCATCTAGTCTGCCCAATTTTTTTTTTTGAGTACTTTTATTAGTCCCCCGTTCCCGGTCTTATAGCTAGGATAGCCTTGTGTCTATCCCACGCATGCTTAAAATCCTTGACTTTGTTTACACTTAGGTTTAGCACATGAACTCATTTCTCCAACAGTGAAAATGATAAAGGACAACTGTCGGCAAAAAATGAAGTTATGTTTAACTGGAAGATTGCAACAAGTGTAGGCATTTTAAATAGAAAAGGTTTAATTGAAGAATACGAATCAAGTACCTTATTGAGCCCTCTTTTCTTTGAATAGTTCTAACAGGGGCAGACATGTTGTTTAGGATTATGGAAGATCTGACCCCTGATAGGACTAGACAAGCAGAGAGGAATCAATACGATACCTCAGTCACATTATTTCATAAAACATTTTCTATCTAAAATGCCTTCACTTGTTGCAATCATCCAGTTAAACATAACTTAATTCTGATGATGACAATTGTCTTTTAATTGGCTGCATAGGTATGTTTGGGCTTGGCCAAATCCACTGTTGTCCAACAATTTAAGTTTAATATGCAGATGTGTGGAGCGGGCAGCTGGGTGTTATAAGGACAAGGGCCACACAATCCTTGAGGACCACATCTAGCTCACAGGTTGCCAATTGGCATACCATCATGAAATGTTCTAGTATGATGACATTCCATTTGGTCACTCCTCTGATCGGAGTCTGAATTGTGCTTGGTTTGGTCTCTGAATGAGAGAGAAATCAGTGTGTTAACATGGGATCAGCATAAGGTGTAGTTAAGGTCTAGCAGAGAGACAGTTACCGACCTGACCAAGCTGCCTGCTTCCCATTGAAGCATGGCAGCTGCCGGTCAGAAGATAAACTGGCATGTAGGGGCTGTGAATTTTCCACTTGTGCATCTATAACAGAAACACAAATGAACAATAAAAAAAAAAAGGTTAGCAGAGCTGTGGCCCTTGACTGCTTGCTGAATTTCATCCCAGTCTTCTTCTCCATGACTTACAGTTTTCTGCTATTATTAATACGCAAACTGAGCCTATGTTTTCTATCACAGTGCTATATATTTTTTTTAATAATTAAAGCTAGGTATCAAAATCAAAGGAATAGTGGTTTCAGAGTTAGCAACAGTCTGTCTGTTTTTTCCAGGTCATGCTTCATTGCTTCTCTCAATCCAAAAGCAATCAGGTAGCAGCAAACCATAAAGTCTTTAATGGTCAATGTCTATTTATATAGCTATGCAGTTATACAGTGGCACATCATTGTAAAGGGAATAAAAGTCTCTCTTTGTCAAGTGTCATTACAATATTACCTTTAGTTTTAGACCTAAATTTAATTCCACGTATTCTCAAGGGGATTCTGGGTGATTTTAAATGGACATCTGGATTCATAGTCCCCTTTTTATCTGTCCAGCATGGGATTCTCTGTGGAACTTGCACATTAATGTTCGCTTTCCCCTGCAGCTGAATCATCCCCAGCCTCCTCGTAGGCTGCAGCAATTAATTCTCCCATGAAAGATTTACTTAAAAAATGAAATTTCACAAGCGTAATGCTGCCATTCTTCTCATGAACCTGCTTGTGATACGCTTCTAATTACACGTTAAATCTTCAAGCTTAAATCTGCAATTCTGTCTTCTAAAGAAAATCAAATCCATTTAACTTGGAGCTTGGAGCACCCATTCACTGCCAGAGGAGAAACGGTATATTTTTTTTTTTTTATGTGGCTCCTTTTTTAGCAAATCACAGTGTAGCAGAGAAATACAACATACTATACATACTATAGACGATCTAGCAATGGAAATGCAGATAAATGCTGAAGTGCAGGAAATAGGTAGTATACAGAGGAGTACAATGCGCAGCACTAAGTGAGAATAATGTATTCTGCATTGACAGAAGGAAGATGATAATAAAGTAAAAGGATTGCACAAACTTCAGTATTAGCAGGGGAAGGGGAGTATACAGCAAAGTGTTATCGTAGGGGACAATTCCATACCCCCAACTGGTTTTGGGGGGTTTGTCCCGCTGTCCCCACAAGCTCTACTCTGACTTGGTGGGACAGTGATATTAAGAAACGCAATTCCGCGTTCCTGATAGCATTCTATGATGTCTTGAAAACCAGAGAAGGTGAGTAGATCTGTCAAGGTGATAGCGCTATAAGATTTGCTGGGGGTGAGGGAATGTTGGTAGGTATCCTAGTCACTGTAAGTGAACTGAAAAATACAAGCTTTGAATGATTCTGAAGTGAGTCATATTTTTTTCAGTCTTGCAAACTGTTATGTCGTAGAGCTGGATGCTCCATGACAGACAACCCAGATTGTTGTGTGGCGATATTTATCCCACGATTTTGGCTGTGTGCATCACTTTTGATACTCTCACGCACTAATGACAGAGAGACTGTCTCTCTCTGCTGCCATAAATTACTGCTCCACAATATGATAGCCACTGGATGAGAAAACGCAAAGCACTATGCGTTGAAGGCAAGCAAGTCATGACGAGACAGGACTGTTGCAGCAATTCTGGGACTGTTGGTATCTGTGGGTTTTGTTGCTTATTTGTTTGTGTTTTTAATAATGCTCTGCATATTTAATGTCTTATGTGTTTTAGGTGTCTTTGTTTTATATTGTTTTGCCTTCTCATTATTTGGACAGATATATTAAAAAAATAACTTCACCTCACGCCACTCTGTGGCACATTGTATCTAACCACTGCAGCCTCCCATGGTCTTTGCCACACTAAATGAAAATGTTTGTTTCCAGGATAATGCAGATGTTAGGGACCAGGAAAATAATAGCATATGTCCTCAAACTCAATAGTACACTCCAGTATTTCCATTGTTACACAATAATATAAATATTCAGTTACAAGAATACTATAGAGTCTACTCAATAAAGAGAGAATTGCAGGGAACGGAGATGGGAATTTCAAACTTTTGGCCAAAGTAGCCAATGAGCAGAGGTCTGCTGCTGCTCATGCGGCTTGTGATACAGATGAATGTGTCAGAGCTTCCAAGCAGGCTGGGCAAGGGCAGACAATGTCACCGCCATATGACTTGTCACTCGGGGTGGACTACATTCCCCCATACCACCCTAAGATCACCACTGGTGTAATTACCGTATTTGCTCGAATATAAGACGACCCTGATTATAAGACGACCCCCCAAACTTTGGATATTCCTTTAGAAAAAAAACTAAAAGCCTGAATATAGGAAAAAAGTTTAACTTGTATATATTCACATGTAAATTGCTTTTTAATATTTAATAAAAATTATGATATAAAAAAAAATGCATTTATTGTCTTTATTTCCTTTTATGTGGCTATGCTGCCTCTCTCTCACCCTCCCCACAGCGTTGTCTATCCCTCCCCCCAAACTTTTCTTTCTCTCTCCACCTCCCTCCTTTTCTCTCTCTCTCTCCCCTCCCTCTCACCTTGTCTCTCTCTGCCCCCCTCCCTCCTTGTCTCATAGAAGTCCCGGCGGTCGTGCAGGGCGGCAGGGGAGGATGTCTGTGCGCATCTACCAGCTGTTAGCGAGGGGGATCCAGGTCCGAGCAAATACGGTAAATATGTCTGCAGTCCTAACCTTGCATGCAAGATAACACAGGGATTAATTTAGGTTTACACTGCTTAACTGAATCATTAATAAACCTGTTCACTGAATCACCAGAAGACAGGTCACCATTAACAGTGGAATCAGAGCTTCAGTTAGATTTCACGAGATGTCTGGATGCCAAGGTCTTTTATTTAAAAAAATGTTTAATGTATCACCATGGATGGAAACTCAACGGGTCCAGTTCAACAACACGAAACATCACCAACTTCTAGTTTTTAACTTCAGATTTTTCTATTGCGGTCTATGGCATTCAATGGTAAATTAACTCATGTCATTGAATAGACCACAATGTGTTCATGCTGCCTAGTCTATTATGGTATTTGCAGGTCTAGGTCATTAACATGTGTGTACCGAGTGTCCACTGAAACTGATATGATACCTGAAAGTAAATGGTCTTATGGATGAATTTAATCTTATCATGCTGTTTTACATTCACCATGACCAAACCGACTTAACTTTCTATATTGTTGTAATTTAATGTTACATTTATCTAACCCTAACTTTTGCTTTTGACATACCCCACAACAATCTACTTTATTATCATACAGTTAAGCTATGGATTATATTAACATTGTGTGGCCTAATACCCTATTAGAAACCATACTTAAAAAATATATAATAAACTTGCATAGAAAAAAGTATTTTACATGATTTGTGGTTTAATGTATTCATATTATTAATATTATTATTTATACCCAAGTTTTAGGACCCAGTTAGGGTGATTAAGGTGATAATAACTATCACCTTAATGATAGTGAAAATCAGGTAGTTATTTGTCAGATTTATTGGCTTCAAGACACAACTCCCCTATATATATACAGCGATCAGCCATAACATTATGAGCACTGACAGGTGGCAAGTATAATGCTTTGGGCAATGTTCTGCTGGAAGAACCTTGGGTCCTACCATTCATGTGGATGTTATTTTGACACATACCCCCTTCCTAAGCATTGTTGCAGACCATGTACACCCTTTCATGGAAACGGTATTCCCTGATGGTATTGGCCCTTTTTAGCAGGATAATGCACCCTGCCACAAAGCGAAAATGGTCCAGGAGTGGTTTGAAAAACACAACAATGAGTTCAAGGTGCTGGCTTGGCCTCTGAATTCCCCAGATCGCAAATCAAGCGAGCATCTGTGATATAAGCTGGACAAACCCATGGAGGTCCCACCTCACAACTTATAGGACTTAAAAGTATCTGCTGGTGCCAGATACCACAGCACACCTTCAGAGGTCTCGTTGAGTCCATGCTTTGACTGACAAGTGTTGTTTTGGTGCAATAGGGGACCTACACAATTTTAAGCAGGTGATCATAATATTATGGCTAATCAGTATTTCCATGGAAGAAAAGGAGTTCCCCATAACTTCCAACCTTTCCCCTTGGCAACATGGGACACTTGAGAGGTGTGTCCCAAGTTATATCTCAAAGTGACAATTGCGTCTGTGCAATATTGGGTTCTCCACACCAGATAATGAGAATTGGGACAGACTGACCAATCTTGGCACAGAAACAGGTTAATCACTGATAATATTTACTAACCTACATTACCAATTATTATATTGTGCTACTGTTTTAGAATGCTAGAGGCATTCAGATATGGTTATTGTACAAGCAGACCGAATATAAGGAGCTGGGGATCCTAAATAGGCATTCTGAAGGCAGTTATAATAAATTCTGTATACTTAAGACCTGGCCAATAATTAGCTGGCAGCCAAAAATTCCCTGTCTGCTAATAAATAACTCTGCGTAAATTAGCTAATTTGTGACCTGAACAAAAGCATATTGTCTAAAAGAAGATTTTTGTTCTAAATTAACATATACATCCGCACATAAGACAAAATATTTAAAACAACAGAGTCTGGTTACCATGGAAATGATGAACTTGTTAAAACACAGTTACTTCATTTATCTAATTACTTTAAATATTCCATTTATACTCATTAGTTTTTTAACTAATCTATGATATTTGATGCTCCTTCAAATGTTGCTTTAATGATCAAACGTGTTTGTGGTTCAGGATATATTTTTATTTATGGCAAGTACCTGCAGAGTTACATAATTTCCACCTTTTCTGCCACCTTGGTTGGGATGGTGAGCAAGACACATTCTTTGATGATTTAATAACACTATTATGTCCTTGTCATTTGTTGCTGCTGTGATGTCACATCAGAGTTGTAGCCAGTCCTTTCTGCACCCAAGGCAAGGATAGAAAATTGCTTCGCTCCCTCAGTATAGTTTTATAGCAGTTATTTGCAGAAACATGAAAACTACACAAGATACACTATAAAGCAACACAAATAACAATCCAATTAATGACTAATAATTAATAATAGTTCCTATCAGTATACTGATGGTAGTTTGATGATACTGTATAGCTTCCAGGGGCATGCAGTTAGCCAGACACAGAATGCTACCAGTATATAGTTTGCTGGATATTGACAGTGGTTAAGCATAGTTTTCATCAGTATGGAAGGAGCTAGCCAGTAAATGATAGGATAGTATTAGAAGTGTGTATCAGTACATAGCTTTCAGTCAAACTAATACAAATCAATGTGTGCTCCGTTACTACTCTGTGTTACATGCATGTTTTGAATGCTTGTTTTGAGTACAGATGATATTGGCCATCACAGGTATGGCAGTGTACAATCAGGGCTGGCAACTTTTGGTCCGGGGGCACAAACACATGAAGTAGGCACCATCTACATCGAGAAACCCACTGGTAACTTACCCCCCATAGAAAAGACTCAACACACACTCTGAAGTTTGAAGGCCAGAGTGTTTATCTCTAAACACACTGTAACTAATTATTATTCTTTAATACATATTATTAACAAATACTAACACATATAATACGTAAAACAACATCCTTAATAATTACTTAACTTAAGCATACTATCAGCCTCATATTAACATAATATTAGCATATTTAGCATACCCACTGAAAGATCCTGTGAGAACTGGCCCCAGGAACAATAGTACCATTGTATTCTGATTTCAGGGAAACCACCGGCCGCATCCTTACAGTGCAATTACCCCAATAACTTCTCAGTGTCCAGCCCATGACGAGATCCTGCACTACCACCCACTGGATAGTGCAGCTAGCGTAGCCCACACTGTTAGGGCTACCTCCTGCTCTGGAGCCAATGCCACAATCAGGGAATGCCTGAATGGGGGGGGAGTAGGAAGGGAGCTCGGAAGGGAAAATCATCAAGTCGTAATGAGCTGACCATTGGGAAACCCTAGCGTATATAACAATTTTGCCCCCACCCCTTTGTGAGCTACATTATTGGTCATCCTGCCCATCACTCAGGGAGAACCCATGACTTTGGTTAATGATTTACAATAAACCTTCCCTTTGTAAACTGACTAGAGGGAAATCCCCTGATCTGGGCCTAGTCATGGAGCCCTTCCTGTAATGCTTAAATCCAGGTCTGTACGTCAGTGACCCACCATGAGAAAAAGATACAAATAAACAGACAGAGTACAGAAACAGATAGATAGACAAGACAACTGGATAGAAAGTGATAACAATTGGGGCATTTAGAAGTGACAAGAGGTTCAGCCCCTGTCAATTGAGTCAGTCTTCCCTTGATGCCTATACGGTGAGATTACGTTACAAAGGTAGTTAAACCTACAGATAATAAGGATGCACTCAGGGAGCTATTCACTAAAAGTGTGGTGCAAGTGAGGGACAGGTAACTGAATAGTGAAAGGTTGGATGTACACAGCTGAACAGCAGAGATAATTATTATAATTCTTATCAGTAGTCACATGACATAAGAAGAGGCCTCTTGCAGGAAAAAACGCCATTGCAGCGGAAAAATGATTTTGAATTTGTGTTATGTTGGCTTCATGCGCTTAAAGCTATTTATGAAATAACATAGAAACATAGAATGTGTCAGCAGATAAGAACCATTTGGCCCATCTAGTATGCTCAATTTCTGCCTAAACAAAAATTATCTGAATACTTTCATAATTCCCTGGCCTTATCTTATACCTAGGATAGCCTTATGCCTATCCCTTGTGTGCATAAACTCCTTCAATAAACTTAAAGAAATTAAACTTAAATAAAATATTTATTTTATAGATAATATGTCTGCATGTGGGGAATATTGCGGTGGAAGGATAACTTCAGACGTATATAATAAGGGAAAGTAGCTTCCCCTGCCTTCCCCTGCTTATCTTAGCTTCCATCAGACTCATTAAGAACAATCCCAAGTTCCCAGGGTCCTGCAGAGTTGGACCCTGACCACCATTTTCAGTCCCTGGGCACAAATTCTCAACATATGGGTTACTCTTAATTTTGCCACTAACCTGCTCCCATCTGAGAGGGAGCCTTTCAGACATTGTAAAGCAAAACAATACTCGCCGTAAGTAAGGATTAAATCAATATATATAATTTTAATGACATTGCAGGGGCTCACAAAGTTCCCATCACTTTCTTGTGTAAACATTGCTTAGAACCAAGAGTTTCCATTTAAAAGCCTTGTTATGCTATTCCTTGCTCCGTATACCGTGGCTGACAGACGCAGTTTGATAGTGAGCTTCGTTATAGCCTCAGGGCATCCTTTCATGGGCTTGCCAAAAAGCTTTCTTCATACAGTCAAGGTGATGTTGAACGCAACTATTTTATTTATGATATTCAGCACAACATACTAAAGTCTTTTAACTAATGGACAACACAGCACAAATTAATTGGTGCAGCAAAAACATTAAAAAAGCATTGTGCTAATACAGCAATAGCAGGAAGTCCCCACCAACTCAGCTTACCACATTTAATTACACAAATATATGTAAATCAATTCGCATAGTTTATTCAATTGTTATAATTGTGCTTTTTTTTCTTAGATAAAGCTTTACATAGATGCAATAGCGGAACAAGTCGGTTAACGTCCTTGGTGCAGAAACAGTTTTTGGGCTCCCCGCTATTCCAATATGTTTCACACTTTATTCTGAATATAATTTTTTTAAATGCTATGATAAGAAAAGTACTGGCTCAGTAAAGCGGCAAATTCATTCCACAATATCTGGAGTAAAATGGGTGTCATACTGGACCGAGTGTCGAGGCCCAATTAAACAGACTGGTCTGGATGCGTCGCACCTGCGGCATCCTCTATTAATCCACCTCTACATTGGTTCTCTAGGCTTCTACCAAATATATTTCTGTCAAGAGTTCTAAGCACAAAACAACAACACACATTGGTCTATTCACTAAAATTTGACTTTGGAGGTCAATGTTCATTTTGAGAGTAAGTCAAATTTAGCACCCGAGATAGACTTAGAAAAGAAAACTAGGATTGAATCTTCCAAACTGAAAGTTATGGGAGGTGAAATGATCAAAGCTATTTGAGTCAAATTCAGCACCTGAAGCATTTTGCCTTCCATTACTTTCAATGTGGAAAATTCAAACCTGGGATTTTTTTTTACTTAGTCTCAAAAGGAACCTCGACCTCCAAAGTGGAATTTTAGTGAATAGACCCAAGAGGGATCTATTCACTAAACAGTGAACCGTTGTGAACTTGCTAAACAGTTGAAAGGATAATTTTTCCAACTCCATTACTTTGGACGGATTTTTTCAATTTGTGAGGTTACCATGGATCACTTTTTAGTGAATAGGTCTTAAAGGACAACTCAACTGGTGAAAAATGCACTACCACGAGTATGAGGGGTGTTTTAAAATTTGGCACTGGCCCCTAGGAGAGATTGTCCCTATGAACTATGAACCTCATAGATAGCAATGTCAGTTTGTCATGAACTGTGAACCTGATGGATTATTCTCTTCTCAATTATAGTCAACAGTTTCCCAAGCATAGCAGTAATTGTTCAACAGCCAAATGACGTAAAGCCTACGGCAGACATGTTGCAAACTTAAAAGTAATCATCAGGAAACCTGACGGTGGAAAAATGCTTCCATGGTCAGCTCAACTCAGCAACTCATATCAATATAACTCTGAATTTACCATCATCAAGGCTAAGCTCACATTTTTAAGAATTGGGATTAATATTGTTATTGGGTATTAATCAACTTATTAAACAAGACTTATTAAAATGTCTTGAGTCGTCCTCTATGTATGTACAGTGGACATGTAACTAGTATGGTCTGGAAAGAAAATCTGTAGTAAAAAAAGCAGTTGTGGTGCAAATATTTGTTATCTTGTATAATAAGATAATAAGCCTATGCCAGGAAATCTGTGATCAGCACCCTTTCATGGACACCCCTCCCCGACCTTGTCTGGGGGCTACAGCCTACCCAGCTGCTTTATGCTCAACGTATAAAATGGATGGTGCATCTACTAGTAGAAAAGGACAACAAAGTTACTATTTAGACCATGCTTGCTATTTTTTTTTTTTCAAATTTGCCCTAACACAAGTGTTTACAGTTACCAACCAGCACAGTCCAAAATGTGTATGCATTGATGGTGACCCCATCTACATTTTAATAAAAATGTGCATTGAAAATTAAAATGAAGGTTGCAGTCAATACTTTACCAATTACAGAGTTTTTGCATTTTTAGATAAATAGCTGACATTGGGGAGTTATGATGTTGCCTTATGTGTGTGAGTCAGCCTGACCTGTGTATCAGTATATAGTTATGTGTGAGTCAGTGTGTCCTATGTTTAAATTATTTGTGTCTGACTCATTATGATCTATGTATCAAAATGTCACTGTGTGCCTAAGTCAGTGTGGCCTGACTGTTAGCTTATCTGTTGTCACCCGGTGCGGAAACTCATGGTGTCACCCCCCTGGATTTCCTCCAATACAATGCCAAACAGATTTTTAGTAATGCCAGTTAGATGACCTATTAACTATGCCACACACAGGAGCCCCATAACTATGCCACACACCGGACCCCCATAAATTATGCCACACCAGAGCCCCATAAATGATGCCACACCAGAGCTCCATAAATTATGTCACAGTGCCCCATAAAGTATGCCACACCAGAGCCTCATATGTTATGCCACACCAGAGCCCCATAAATTATGCCACACCAGAGCCCCACTATGAATGCCTCACCTCTGCCCAATTAATTATGCCACACACAAGCACCCATAATTATGCACACATGGGACCGCCATTAATTATGCAAAACACAGGAGCCCCAGGAGGTGACAATTGTACAATTATAGATACCAGGAATATTGTGCCACTCAAAGCCCAGTAATATTGTGCCAGTCAGATACCAGTAATATTGTGCCAGTCAGATACCAGAAATATTGTGCCATTCAGATACCAGTAATATTGTGCCACTCAGAGCCCAGTAATATTGTGCCAGTCAGATACCAGGAATATTGTGCCATTCAGAGCCCAGTAATATTGTGCCAGTCAGATACCAGTAATATTGTGCCAGTCAGATACCACTAATATTGTGCCAGTCAAAGCCCAAAATATTGTGCCACTCAGAGCCCAAAAATATTGTGCCACTCAGATACCAGGAATATTGTGTCATTCAGATACCAGTAATATTGTGCCAGTCAGAGCACAGTAATATTGTGCCAGTCAGATGCCAGTAATATTGTGCAAGTCCGAGCCCAGTAATATTGTGCCACTCAGAGCCCAGTAATATTGTGCCACTCAGATACCAGGAATATTGTTCAAGTCCGAGCCCAGTAATATTGTGCCACTCAGAGCCCAGTAATATTGTGCCAGTCAGATACCAGGAATATTGTGCCAGTCAGAGCCCAGTAATATTGTGCCAGTCAGATACCAGTAATATTGTGCCAGTCAGATACCAGGAATATTGTGCCAGTCAGAGCCCAGTAATATTGTGCCAGTCAGATACCAGTAATATTGTGCCAGTCAGATACCAGTAATATTGTGCCAGTCAGAGCCCAGTAATATTGTGCCATTCAGAGCCCAGTATTATTATGCCAGTCAGATACCAGTAATATTGTGCCACTCAGAGCCCAGTAATATTGTGCCATTCAGAGCCCAGTAATATTGTGCCATTCAGAGCCCAGTAATATTGTGCCAGTCAGAGCCCAGTAATATTGTGCTAGTCAGAGCCCAGTAATATTGTGCCATTCAGAGCCCAGTAATATTGTGCCATGCAGAGCCCAGTAATATTGTGCCAGTCAGATGCCAGTAATATTGTGCAAGTCCGAGCCCAGTAATATTGTGCCACTCAGACACCAGGAATATTGTGCCAGTCCGAGCCCAGTAATATTGTGCCACTCAGAGCCCAGTAATATTGTGCCAGTCAGATACCTGGAATATTGTGCAAGTCAGAGCCCAGTAATATTGTGCCAGTCAGATACCAGTAATATTGTGCCAGTCAGATACCAGTAATATTGTGCCAGTCAGAGCCCAGTAATATTGTGCCATTCAGAGCCCAGTATTATTATGCCAGTCAGATACCAGTAATATTGTGCCAGTCAGAACCCAGTAATATTTTGCCATTCAAAGCCCAGTAATATTGTGCCAGTCAGATACCAGTAATATTGTGCCACTCAGAGCCCAGTAATATTGTGCCATTTAGAGCCCAGTAATATTGTGCCATTCAGAGACCAGTAATATTGTGCCAGTCAGAGCCCAGTAATATTGTGCTAGTCAGAGCCCAGTAATATTGTGCCAGTCAGAGCCCAGTAATATTGTGCCAGTCAGATACCAGGAATACTGTGCCATTCAGAGCCCAGTAATATTGTGCCAGTCAGAGCCCAGTAATGGTGTGCCAGTCAGAGCCCAGTAATTTTATGCCAATCAGAGCCCAGTAATATTGTGCCAGTCAGATACCAGGAATATTGTGCCATTCAGAGCCCAGTGATATTGTGCCATTCAGATACCAGGAATATTGTGCCAGTCAGAGCCCAGTAATAGTGTGCCAGTCAGATTCCTGTAATATTGTGCCAGTCAGAGCCCAGTAATAGTGTGCCAGTCAAAGCCCAGTAATAGTGTGCCAGTCAGAGCCCAGTAATATTTTGCCAGTCAGATACCAGGAATATTGTGCCATTCAGAGCCCAGTAATATTGTGCCAGTCAGATACCAGTAATATTGTGTCAGTCATAGCCCAGTAATATTGTGCCAGTCAGAGCCCAGGAATAATGTGTCAGTCATAGCCCAGTAATAGTGTGCCAGTCAGATGTCTGTAATAGTGTGCCAGTCAGAGCCAAGTAATAGTGTGCCAGTCAGAGCCCAGTAATATTGTGCCAGTCAGAGCCCAGTAATATGACAGTCAGATACCAGGAATATTGTGCCAGTGAGAGCCCAGTAATATTGTGCCAGTCAGATACCAGTAATATTATGCCAGTCAGATACCAGGAATATTGTGCCAGTCAGAGCCCAGTAATATTGTGCCAGTCAGATACCAGGAATATTGTGCCAGTCAGAGCCCAGTAATATTGTGCCAGTCAGAGCCCAGTAATGGTGTGCCAGTCAGAGCCCAGTAATTTTATGCCAATCAGAGCCCAGTAATATTGTGCCAGTCAGATACCAGGAATATTGTGCCATTCAGATACCAGTAATATTGTGCCAGTCAGAACCCAGTAATATTGTGCCAGTCAGATACCAGGAATATTGTGCCAGTCAGAACCCAGTAATATTGTGCCAGTCAGATACCAGTAATATTGTGCCAGTCAGAGCCCAGGAATATTGTGTCAGTCAGAGCCCAGTAATATTGTGCCAGTCAGAGCCCAGGAATATTGTGTCAGTCAGAGCCCAGTAATATTGTGTCAGTCAGAGCCCAGTAATATTGTGCCAGTCAGAGCCCAGTAATATTGTGCCAGTCAGATACCAGTAATATTGTGCCAGTCAGATACCAGTAATATTGTGCCAGTCAGAGCCCAGTAATATTGTGCCATTCAGAGCCCAGTATTATTATGCCAGTCAGATACCAGTAATATTGTGCCAGTCAGAACCCAGTAATATTTTGCCATTCAAAGCCCAGTAATATTGTGCCAGTCAGATACCAGTAATATTGTGCCACTCAGAGCCCAGTAATATTGTGCCATTTAGAGCCCAGTAATATTGTGCCATTCAGAGACCAGTAATATTGTGCCAGTCAGAGCCCAGTAATATTGTGCTAGTCAGAGCCCAGTAATATTGTGCCAGTCAGAGCCCAGTAATATTGTGCCAGTCAGATACCAGGAATACTGTGCCATTCAGAGCCCAGTAATATTGTGCCAGTCAGAGCCCAGTAATGGTGTGCCAGTCAGAGCCCAGTAATTTTATGCCAATCAGAGCCCAGTAATATTGTGCCAGTCAGATACCAGGAATATTGTGCCATTCAGAGCCCAGTGATATTGTGCCATTCAGATACCAGGAATATTGTGCCAGTCAGAGCCCAGTAATAGTGTGCCAGTCAGATTCCTGTAATATTGTGCCAGTCAGAGCCCAGTAATAGTGTGCCAGTCAAAGCCCAGTAATAGTGTGCCAGTCAGAGCCCAGTAATATTTTGCCAGTCAGATACCAGGAATATTGTGCCATTCAGAGCCCAGTAATATTGTGCCAGTCAGATACCAGTAATATTGTGTCAGTCATAGCCCAGTAATATTGTGCCAGTCAGAGCCCAGGAATATTGTGTCAGTCATAGCCCAGTAATAGTGTGCCAGTCAGATGTCTGTAATAGTGTGCCAGTCAGAGCCAAGTAATAGTGTGCCAGTCAGAGCCCAGTAATATTGTGCCAGTCAGAGCCCAGTAATATGACAGTCAGATACCAGGAATATTGTGCCAGTGAGAGCCCAGTAATATTGTGCCAGTCAGATACCAGTAATATTATGCCAGTCAGATACCAGGAATATTGTGCCAGTCAGAGCCCAGTAATATTGTGCCAGTCAGATACCAGGAATATTGTGCCAGTCAGAGCCCAGTAATATTGTGCCAGTCAGAGCCCAGTAATGGTGTGCCAGTCAGAGCCCAGTAATTTTATGCCAATCAGAGCCCAGTAATATTGTGCCAGTCAGATACCAGGAATATTGTGCCATTCAGATACCAGTAATATTGTGCCAGTCAGAACCCAGTAATATTGTGCCAGTCAGATACCAGGAATATTGTGCCAGTCAGAACCCAGTAATATTGTGCCAGTCAGATACCAGTAATATTGTGCCAGTCAGAGCCCAGGAATATTGTGTCAGTCAGAGCCCAGTAATATTGTGCCAGTCAGAGCCCAGGAATATTGTGTCAGTCAGAGCCCAGTAATATTGTGTCAGTCAGAGCCCAGTAATATTGTGCCAGTCAGAGCCCAGGAATATTGTGCAATTAAAGTGCTCGTTTTCAACCACCCTCCTCCCCCCTTCCCCTTCACTTACTGAATGGCTGCTGCTCCGCGTCCCCCGACGGACGCCTCCTCGTTGCAGTCTTCTCTCCTGTACGAAGGAGGGAAACACAGTCACCGGATGTAACGTCACATCCGGTCGCTGTGATTTTATTTTTCTTTTTTCCAGCGGATGCAGCTGCCAGAAAAAGAAAAAAAAAGTTAAGCAGCGTGGTGCGGGGGGTGCCGGCAGCACGGGTGTCACCCCCGCTGGAGGTGTCACACGGTGTGGTCCGCACCCCCCGCACACCCCCTCGGGACGCCACTGTCTGTACTCCCTTATTTGAGCATCTGTGTGTGGTTTGTCTGTCAGTGTTCATGTTAGTCTGTGTATGTGGCAGGCTGTGTCACAATGTGCATGTGTACTGCTTCACACTCAGTGTTTCCCTGTGTGGGGGTGTCAGTGTGGCAGCTTGAGTATCATAATTTATGTCAGTGATGTGCCGGTCTGTTTGTGTGTCAGTGCGGCAATCTGTGTGTGCCGGGGCAGATAATGGTCTACTCAATAAAGAGAGAATTGCAGGGAATTGAGATGGGAATTTCCAACTTAGGCCAATGTAGCCGAGTTGGAAAAAAACTCAAATGCAGCTGAATGGGAGAATTTTTTTAACTTGGCTACTTTGGCCTTAAGTTTGAAATTTCCATCTCAATTCGCCGCAGTTCTTTATTGAGTAGACCCTTAAATGTGTAAATTCAGTATCCTTTTGTCTTTGATACCCTGTCTTCCTAACACGCCCTGTTTCTTCACTGCCTTTCTCGTCTCTCTTGTATTCTGGCTTTCCCCGCTTCACCCCTTTTTACTAAATACTTCTTCATTGTACAGTCTCACTTAACCTCTAGAACTCCCCTTATTTCCCTCTTTGTTTTACATATTCCTCCCTCCCTATTTTCCTTTTTTCTATTTCTATCCCGTTTTTTTACTTTCCATCTCTTCAAACATGTCCATCGTTTTTTTGGTATTGTAATCGCACAACTCTTTCCTTTTATCTCCTCCTTTATCTCCTTCTATCTCTGCTTTTCCTGCTGCCTTTCTTAGGTCTTTCCCATTGCTAACCTGCACCTCTCCCTTTTACCATTTTCTCCTTTTCTGTCTCTCTGCTCAGTGTTTGGGATAATGCCAGGTTCCCGAACGCCTGCGCAAGCTGCTCTCTCATTACCATGACAGCCAGATCCTGGTGTGCTCAGCACTGCACTTTGGTTCTTTCACTCAATACTAAAGCAGCCACATCCTGGTGAACTCAGCACTGCACCTTAGACTATTCATTCAATACTAGAGCAGCCTGGTGTGCTCAGCACTGCACCTTAGTCTATTCATTCAATAACAGAGCAGCCCAGTGTGCTCAGCACTGAACCTTATTCTATTCATTCAATAACAGAGCAGCCCAGTGTGCTCAGCACTGCACCTTAGACTATTCATTCAATACTAGAGCAGCCAGGTGTGCTCAGCACTGCACCTTAGTCTATTCATTCAATACCAGAGCAGCCCAGTGTGCTCAGCACTGGACCTTAGTCTATTCATTCAATAACAGTGCAGCCCAGTGTGCTCAGTACTGAACCTTAGATTATTCATTCAATAACAGTGCAGCTCAGTGTGCTCAGTACTGCACCTTAGTCTATTCATTCAATACCAGAGCAGCCAGATCCTGGTGTGCTCAGCACTGCACCTTAGTCTATTCATTCAATAACAGAGCAGCCTGGTGTGCTCAGCACTGCACCTTAGTCTATTCATTCAATAACAGAGCAGCCTGGTGTGCTCAGCACTGCACATTAGTATATTCATTCAATAACAGAGCAGCCCAGTGTGCTCAGCACTACATATTAGTTTATTCATTCAATACCAGAGAAGTCCGGTGTGCGCAGCACTGCACCTTAGTCTATTCATTCAATACCAGAGCAGCCTGGTATGCTCAGCACTGCACCTTAGTTTATTCATTCAATACCAGAGCAGCCTGGTATGCTCAGCACTGCACCTTAGTCTATTCATTCAATAACAGAGCAGCCCAGTGTGCTCTGCGCTGCACATAATGAATCCACTCATTTAGTACAAGCGGTCAGATACCAGAGTACTTAGCTTTTAACACATTAATTCACCATTATAATAGCCAGCTTATGGTTTTCTCTGCACTGGGCAAAACATACATACATCTAGTACCAAGTCAGGCAATGATCTCATGCTCCACACTAAATGCAGTTTGCATTGCCAGATATTTTTGGGTTTACCCCAGTGTGAACTCCTTGAACCTCCTTCAACTCCTTGAACCTAGTTTTCCCATCTCAATTGGTTATTAGCACAGTAGCTAGGTCCCCCAAATGATCACTATTCCACATTTATATATGGAAATACCACCAATGAATAAGACCAGCATGAGGAGAGGCCTGGTCTACATGTAGAGATCATGCATTTTATAGTACTAATTTCTCCCCTAGCCTCTCTCAAGCCTTAATGGTGGAATATCATGAATGGAAGCCATGCCACATAGAGGCATGTCAGAGATAGCTTAAGCAGGGGAGATTTAAAGAGGGTTGTTAGTAGACAGGCGGAAAATACTTTTAAGCTAACATAAAAATTGCAAAATAAATATAAATGGAGGAAAAAACACAAGGGGGAATGGGAAATGGTGGGCATTAGGGAGAATGGAGAGAACATGGGGGAAGACACAGAGGCAGATGAAATGAAATATATATCGAGCAGGAAGAAATGGAAAAAAACAAGATGGGGGAGAACGTAATGCAGGGGTAGATAAGATAGGAGGAGATACAAAGGAATGAGAAATTAGTTTAAAAGGATGCAAAGAACATAAAATGCTGGGAGGGGAGAGAGATATTGAGTTGGAAAAAATATGAAAAACTCGATGGGCGAGGGAAATGAGGGGACGCTTTCCAGAAGATAGAAACTGGGCCAAAATTCACCAGTGAGAGAGAAATTATATGCTAAAGAAATAGGGAGTGGGACATTTTAACAAATGAGTGCACCACCACACAATGTCTTGCACATGTCTTACACACACATAATGTGTGTAAGACATGTGTTTAATGTCTTACACACACATCTGTACACATACACCAAGTGCACACGAAGGTTTGTGTTCACACACACACAGCAAGTGCACACACACACATCTGTGCACACACACTAATTGCACACACACACCTGAACACACACACCAATATATAGCTATATGTATAGCATCTACCTATATATCAAAAGTATACAGGTAGAAAATAAAATATCCCACAAAGAATAAAAATCAACCTATACACTTTACATACAGTTGGGCCAGCAAAATACATGGATTAAACCTGTGTTGAAGAAAGAATTAGTTGAAAACCCACATCTCATCCCACATAGCACATTTCAGACCCAATCTTTGTTCCCTGAATCTTTCTTCTACGCAGCATTATAAAAATAGTTGAAGGCAACTACGGCAGTGGAAAGCCCAGCTGTCTTTCTGTGAGTTACATTTGATTCTGTTTAAAAACAATATTTTAGCAATGATAGGTGCAGGAATTTAGCTAGAATAAAATACATAGTGCTGTCTGACCTAGGATTTTAGGAAACCCATTGGTATGTTCAGCATTTAAATATACTAATAATGAATGTCAGGACTGTGAGACTATGCATTTATATTCATTCTTTAATAATATTAAGGGCACACTATCAAGCAATGTTCAATATTAGTAGGAATTAATACCCCAGTTGAATGATGGTGTCAACCTTCATCATGCAATAAAGCATAGTAAACCTGCCCTGTTATATGATGTTGACCAAAATGTATAGCATTGTATAATATATGAATACTATGAATGCAAATGCAATACTTTACATTTCTATTCCTCCCTTTTCATCACACGATCTTCTCTCTCTTTCACGCTCTCTCTCTCTCTCTCTCTCTCTCTCTCTCTCTCTCTCCTACAATCGCTCTCCTCCTTCTCTTGCTCTCCCTCCCTTTCTCCCTGCTCCTTGTTATTCTGATGCTGGCGCACCAGTAGGAATGACTTATCGTTCCTGTTTTCAACCCTCAGCATTTATAAACAATGCTCATATTAAGCAGATTGGCACTTAGTCACTGTCTGCCACCAGAAATACTGACCTAGTTAGTGCTTGTGAAGGATGTATAGACCCTAATTACTGCTCCTGCAGCTGCCTGGACTCTTTCTGCATTCACAATTGGGCTATCGCTAGGGAGACCCCAAGACATGTGTATGTTTGGGAGTCAGCAGCAGGCTACGATAGTGCTGTGTGTATATCTAATGAAAAGTGACCTGCTGAGTGTAAATTACAATGACAGGCTCATACAGGAATGGTGTATGTTTAGTATTCAGGGTGCGGTCCTATCGTTACATTATTAGGAGCAGGTTTAGACAATGCTACCTGTATAACTCTTTAGAGTCTATTCAGGTAACTGCAATTTTATAATAGAAAACAGGTGCACCAAGTTTCGGACCACATCGGTGTTCCAAATATCCTTTAAGTTGATAAGAGTCAAAAAGAAAAACAGCCATTGTGGCCAATTTTCATCCTGATAACTCCTAATGAGTTTCGCTGACTAAGATGGTAGCCTCGATCCTTATTTCAAAGGCATGACATGGTAGCTTCCATCGTCGGGGCATGTATTCGCCTAGAAATAACTGATAACTTAAAACCAGACTGTGGGGTAAAATAACGCCCACAGCACATTATTTAAATAGTCATTGCATTACATTTTATACATTCCACACATATACCAGTATTATACAATGACTAAACATAACATTCCATATAACAACAGAAAGGCGAACCAAGCATGCACAAGTATCCAGGTAGCTGCCAAATAACTTAATGTTCTGGGCATATACCAATGCCCCCTTATATCCTGAGGTTCGAGGTACCACTTTCCCCTCGAACCTCTCACCAGAGTCTTGATTGACTCCCCCCATTTCGTTCCTCCGTTAACCCTCCTGGATACTCAGCAAGCTTCTGCCAACGCTGTGACATGAAGATAAAAGCACACAACCAGAAAAAAGAGGGAGGGAGGGTGGGTGGCACAACAGGTAGGGGAAACTTTTATTCTAAAATGGCTGCCTAACTTCCTGTTCCCTAACTTTTATAACTTCCCCAACTCCTCCCACTATTCCACTAAAAAGTTTGACATGTCCCCTCAGCACCCTTTCATGACTGCCCCTCCCTGACCTTGTCTGGGGGGCTACATTTAGCAGTCAATAGAAGGACTTTGCTGAAACAGCTGAAGTCCTCCCGAAATGATTTTTTTTTAAAAGGTAAAAAATTATAAATAAATAATAATATCATAATATAATTAAATAATATGAAAATGAATTATAATAAGTTAAACACATATAATAAAAGTATATCACCACCAAAGTAAATTTGATGATTTTTTTTCAAATACATATATAATGTTATATATATATATATATATATATATATATATATATATATATATATATATATATATATTATAATATTTAACATTAAATTAAATGCTGGAGAATTGAAATGTAGATATTGTAGCTGAATTTGGGGCCATTTCTGGGGCTTTTGGCTTAGTATGAGTAGGGGAAATCTATGGATTCCCCAGGCCATTTTCCCAGAACAAAATATGGCCGAAGATTGTCCTGAAATCAGCAGAAATTGCCAATTCCTACCCAAAATCATCCATATTGAGCTGCCAAATTTCAGAAGATTTCGCAATTTGGCTAGAAGCCGTAATATGGCCCCATTTCGGACCAGATCTGAGCTACAAGAGTAGAGCCTTTGGTGCCAACATTTCAGGGCTGATGTGGTTATTGCTATTTGTAACCTACACAGTAAATATTTTAAACACCTCTTTGTGCCAATGTAACTCAGAGTGAGATACAGACTATATTTTATCAGGACAGGTCAAGGGAGGGTACGAGTGTCTTCAGAAGTTTCATCGCTTACTCACCAATTTTATCTTACGCACATTAAATAAGAGCATGAAACGCTTTGGAAAATGTGAAAGAATGTAAAATTAGTTTTGGTTCATATCTTTTCGGACAATATCTTACCATCTTTGTTTTATTTGTTCTTTGATTATTTTCTGAGATTGCACTGTATGCAGCGGACTGTCCCTCCTTTAACAATTGTACTGATGTTCAGTCTTCTGTTCCTGTTGTTGAATCTTCTTAAATACGGTGTGATTTATGTGCGCTAAGAAAAAGAGATGCAGAGGCTGTCTGCGGCTTTATCTTGTTTATTTTGCATAAATCAACAGTGTTATATTTAGGATGGTAGATATTGGAAGTCAGCACCAGACAATTTGCTAATACATACGGACTTTCATTAGGAGAATTAATAGGGTGGGTTTCCATATAGTTGGGTGCGTCCAGGTTTTTTGAGAAGTATAAGCAGGGAAAAGAAAAATATCGGCGCTCTAAGCTAGTCATAGACTAAAATAATACAAATGTATAAAATGAAGCTTATCAAACAGGTGTGAGCATGCTGCAAATCTAGTATGATTTGGCTGTACACAGGGCCGGCCTTAAGTGTTCCGGCGCCCTGTGCGGGCTTCCCACGTGGCGCCCCCCCACCCCCGTCTCTTTCACCCCCCTATGTTTGTGTCTCTCTCCCTTCCCATGTTTGTCCCTTTCCTCTTCCTTGCCATGTCTGTCTCTCTCTCTCTTTCCCTCTCTTCTGTCTCTTTCCCCCCGTCCCCTATTCTGTCTCTCTCCCCCTGTCCCCTGTTCTGTCTCTCTCCCCCCTCCCCGTCCCCTGTTCTGTCTCTCTCCCCCCCCCGTCCCCTGTTCTGTCTCTCTCTCTCTCCCCCAGTTCTGTCTCTACCCCCTGCCCCTTTTCTGTCTGTCTCTCTCCCACCCCTCCCCTGTTCTGTCTCTCCCCCCTCCCCCTGTTCTCTCTCTCTAGCCCTGTTCCCACTCTCCCCCCTCCCCCTGTTCTCTCTCTCTCCCCCTCCCCCTGTTCTCTCTCTCTCTCCCCCTAACCCCTGTTCTGTATGTCTCTCTCTCCCCTCCCCCTGTTCTGTCTGTCTCTCTCCCCCCTATCCCCTGTTCTGTCGGTCTCTCTCCCCCCTAACTCCTGTTCTCACTCTCTCCCCCCTCCCCCTGTTCTCTCTCTCTCCCCTCTCCCCCTGTTCTCTCTCTCTCCCCCCTCCCCCTGTTCTCTCTCTCTCCCCCTGTCTCTCTCTCCCCTCCCCCTGTTCTGTCTGTCTCTGTCCCCCCTAACCCCTGTTCTGTCTTTCTCCCCCCTAACCCCTGTTCTGTCTCTCTCCCCCCCCCCCCCCCCACCTTTGCCTGAAAAGGTGGATCCAGGGAGGGGGCGGAGCTAACCGGCACAGCGGTGTAGCTCCGCCCCCACCCCGGGAAGCAGAGCAGAGTCTGCATTACGGGGAGCCCCGGGCAGCAAGACTTTGTGCTGCTCGGCTCCCCATGCTTAATGCAGGCATGGGGAGCCGAGCAGCACTATCTCATGCTGCCCGGGGCTCCCCGTGAAGCAGATGCTACTCTGCTTCCCGGGGTGGGGGCGGAGCTACACCGCTGTGCCGGTTAGCTCCGCCCCCTCCCCGGACCAAGCAGAGAATGCCGAACGGAGGGCTGGTGAGGGGGGATCTTTTGATCTCCCCCATCCAGTGCCTCTACCGGCTTTTTTTTTTAAACTTTTTTTTTTGCTTTCTGCCGGCCGGGCGGGCGGGCGCCCCCTGGGGTGTTGCACCCTGTGGCCGGCCCTGGCTGTACACTGTACACAAAAAACAAAACTGTCTGAGCTTCGCACCCTAATAATGTTGGCAACAAATATATAAACATAATATGAATGAGAGGTTTTGGTTATATGAATTGGCCAAAGCATAATTAAGCTCACCCGCCGCATCAAGGCTCTCAATAGGATGAGAACCTGCTCTTTTTAATGCATGTTTATATGGGCATCATCAGACATTTATGTGAATGGGCATTATCAGAAATGCTGTGTGTATGGGCCAGATGATCAGACACGCCAGTGTGGATGGGCATTATCAATAATGCATGTGTGTATAGGCATTATCAGAAATGCTTGTGTGTGTATAGGCATTATCAATAATGCATGTGTATATAGGCATTAACAGAAATGCATGTGTATATAGGCATTAACAGAAATGCGTGTGTGTGTATAGGCATTATCAGAAATGCGTGTGTGTGTATAGGCATTATCAGAAATGCAGGTGTGTATAGGCATTATCAGAAATGCAGGTGTGTATAGGCATTATCAATAATGCATGTGTATATAGGCATTAACAGAAATGCGTGTGTGTATAGGCATTATCAGAAATGCAGGTGTGTATAGGCATTATCAGAAATGCAGGTGTGTATAGGCATTATCAATAATGCATGTGTATATAGGCATTAACAGAAATGCGTGTGTGTATAGGCATTATCAGAAATGCAGGTGTGTATAGGCATTATCAGAAATGCAGGTGTGTATAGGCATTATCAATAATGCATGTGTATATAGGCATTAACAGAAATGCATGTGTGTATAGGCATTATCAGAAATGCAGGTATGTATAGGCATTATCAGAAATGCAGGTGTGTATAGTCATTATTAGAAATGCGTGTGTGTATAGGCATTATCAGAAATGCAGGTGTGTATAGGCATTATCAGAAATGCAGGTGTGTATAGGCATTATCAGAAATGCATGTGTATATAGGCATTATCAATAATGCATGTGTATATAGGCATTAAGAGAAATGTGTGTGTGTGTATAGGCATTATCAGAAATGCATGTGGGTATAGGCAACATTATTGTTTTATTTTAATCAAACAATTCTACAAATGTATAGGGCTAATAAAATATGTGTGGCCAGGTGGGCTGTGCCTTGCTGTTAATTAGGCACGTTTTGCCGAGGGCCACACGTTGGACACGTTGGATTAACAAGACTGGTTTAGATAATCATTCTTTATAAAATCCAGGGTCTTTGTCACTGGCGAGATACATTTTCCCAAGTCACTAAACACTGATATTACAGCATGGCACAAACGCAAGTCCATCAAGTTCAAGTCTTCCAATAAAATATATTTGTTGATCGATAAAGAGCAACAGGAGACCTAAGTCACTGAATAAACTGTTTATATGGCATTTTCACAGATGGCTCACAAAGAAACCAGTGCTCACTTTGTCTGGGCTGAAGGGCAACATCGTTATGGCTTAAACAATGTAGCTTTTTAATTTTGTGAAAAGTATTATTTAGACTGCTGATTGCCAGGAACAGGTACAGCAAGGCAGAACCCTCTCTAAGTGGTCTCAGACTGCAGAATATAAAGGACAGAATGAATCAGTGTCAGATTCCATAATACAGCACAGCTATCTGGGTAGAATCACATGCTGGCTTATATCTAATGCAATGCATATACCAAACATAGAGCAGCATAGAGGGCTGCTTATTTCTGCATGTCAATAGAAGTAAGTGATACCATTATGGACAATAATTAAAAAAATAACTATTTATGAACTTCAATTTATATGCAGGACTATCGTATGTTGTCCTTAATAAGGGTAGTTATAAAAATACATATTTCATCACTATAATGCAGATGGGGAAGATGTATAAAGAGTGGAATCCCACTAACTCTGAGTTCTCACCCGTAGCCCCACTACCCACTAACTGATGAACTAACCAGCTGGCTGATATACTCACCACTGGTTGCATCAATGCCAGCTGCTGATGACAGGAACAGCTGCTCCATGCGACCATCCTTCTGTGGTGAGGTTGTCCTTCAGTGCCTTAAATATTCTGTGTGCTGGGCCTGAAGCCCCTGTGGACACCCTCCGAGTGGGAGCACCTATGACGCTGTACTCTTTGGGGGGCAGCAAACCTGCTACTCCTCCCCCATTGGTCCGGGAGCCCCCGGGGGGCAGCAGAGTCAACCTGAGGGGGCATTGACTGGGTTAGGAAAGGGTTAATGGCTTGAGTGTAAGGAAGTGGGTTGGTGTTATAACAGGGAGGAGTTAGGTCCTATATAAGGGATAGCAGCCATTTTAAGGATCAGTCATTTTGTAAAAAGATTCACCTACCTTGATTTTAGTCTTTTGTTTTGCAGGTTCAGTTTGATCTTCGCCTGTCAAGAATCTGATGATGGAGTCTGATCTGGATGGCTTACTGGAGGGGATCCGTGCTGCTGTGAGGACCAGAGGAGCAGATTGGCTGCGGGAGCAACTTGGGCCCGAATTACAGATGTCAGCGGCGGGAGACGGAGCATCGCGCCCGGTGCGGCAGACAAGGCCTCCGCAACGCCTGAGTCCAGAAGCGGGAGGGTGGCGGAGGCGAAAACGGAGCCCGGCGGCGGAGCTACAGGTGGGCCGGAAGCGCCCACAGAAGAAAGGACCGTGTCAGGCTGCAAGGGGGACGGTGCCTGCGGCGGGGGAAGCAGAGGAGGCGAGACCCGGGCCTTCGGGCCTAGCGCGGAAGACAGGTGGAGCTGTGTCAGCAGGCCGCGGAGGTCGAGGCGGCGCTGCGGCCTTACCGGGAGCAGATGCGGACCGCATGGCGTGGGAGACCCAGGAAACGGAGGTAACGGCCGTGTTAGGGCCTAGGGATCCGGTTGAGGCAGGCCCCAGTATAATTACCCCGGGGTTCGTGGAGGACAGGGATGAGGATGGAGAGTCAGGCACCCCCCCATCGGGACAGAGAGAGGCTGGACGGGGCCCTGGGACCCGGTTTGAGGCCTAGAGCAGGGACAACCAGGAGCCCGTCCAGGGGTTCCTCACCTTTACTTTGGAGTCAGTCCCCAGTGAGAGAGGAAGGTTTTGCAGTGCACCGGAGGAATCGGGTTTCGGTTAACAGGGATAGTGAGCCGTGCAGTCGCAGGGAATCGGTGGCAAGGGAGCGCAGGTCCCAGGACAGAGGTTCATCAAGGGCCCAATCCAGCGGAGGCAGGTCAGAATCGTATAGGAGGGAGGTCCGGTCCGACAGGTACTACGCAGACAGGTCTGAGAGGGCCACATCTAGGGGCGCATCACCCAGGAGGGGTTGGGAAGATTGGAGGAAGCAGCAACGTCAGGAAGCACAGGGACGGTCGGCCCGGTACTGCAGGTCTCCCCGGCAGGGACAGGGGGAGTTGGCAGGACGAAGAGGAGCAAGCCCACGGTCAGGTCATCGGGGTAGCCCAGGGGGTCACCGAAGTCGGACACCTACCCCCCCACGGCGTCCTTACGGCCCAGCTCATGTCAGGGGTTATAATACCGAGGAGAGGATGGAAAGTGACAGGGAGCATACAGGGAGGCAGTCAAAGGGCAGGAG
This sequence comes from Pelodytes ibericus, assembly GCA_036172795.1. Classification (NCBI taxonomy): domain Eukaryota; kingdom Metazoa; phylum Chordata; class Amphibia; order Anura; family Pelodytidae; genus Pelodytes; species Pelodytes ibericus. The sequence continues at coordinate 28,000,597 of CM069866.1, forward strand.
TCAGGTGGTACGGAACCTGGTACCAAGTGGAGTCGCTCACGACCCGGCCCAGGCTGGGGTTAGTGTTTCTTCCAGGGCTGCAGGACGGAACCCGAGGATGTCGACACCTGTGGCGAGGGACCGAGTTACGGCTGCAGGACCGGCGGAGGCAGCCAACACAGTTTCTACAGGGATTTCGGAGGGAGGACGGACAGAGAACACGGCCCAGAAGTTGCCAACTGCTGGGGGCCCAACTGGTGAGTCCAGAGAATACACTTCACATACGCAGAAGCTAAGGGACGGCTTACAGCTACTGTTAGACTCATTGAACGAACACGGGTCCACACCAGGGGTGGGTGAAGTGTGGGCACCAGGCAGGGTGATGGAAAAGGGGGTAGTTAGCAGTAGTCCGGGGGAGGGAATCCCGACAGTGGCTCCCCCTAATACTCCGCAGGCAGCGGAAATATCAGGGCCTTTGCTGGGTGTTGAGTTAAGTGAGAATACTGCGCAGGTAGGGGATATTTCAGAGGTAGCGAGGCTGTACGGTTACATGTCATTCGCGGGCCCCTTGGGGGCGCATTTGAGGTCAGAGATTAGGGAAAAAGTGGTGAAGGGAGAATATGTGGAGATTTATTCTCTTCTCCCTCTTGAGGAGTTACTTGACCTCAAGGAGGAAGATAAAAAGGACTCCAAGAAGGAGGAGGAAGAGAAAAAGCGGAGGTATAGGAAGATTCCCAAGACCTTTGGGACTTGGTTGCGCGCTTTTTGTATCCTGGCAGGCATTACAGTACGAAAGTCCCCTGAGGTATGCGAAGCTTTGTTTTGCCACCTGGACGGGATTTGGGAAGCATACCGCACCTACGGCGGATTGGCGTGGTGGCGGTATGACGAGCAATTTAGGCAGAAGTTGGCAGGGACCCCGGGGATGCGTTGGGATCAGATTGATCTCCCACTTTGACTAAAATTGATGATGGCGCAAAAAGCGGCGCCCTTTCATGGAGGTGTCGGCGGGGGGAATGCGCCAGCTTCGTCGGCCACACACAAACCGGGATTTTGCTGGCAGTTCAATGAAGGAATCTGTAAGTGGGGAGCGGGGTGCAAATTTAAACATGAATGCACCTACTGTGGAGGCTCCCACAGTAGTCTGCGCTGCTTTAAGAAGGGTAAGTCCGGTCAGGCAGGGTCCGCCGCAGCTTCAGCAGGAAATGCGGTTCCCATTGGGGGGCCACCCCGGTGCGGCTAAACGCGATGCTGCCTTGGCTAAGCCTTTACTCTAATGTACAGGATGCAGCGCTGTTGCGGGAGGGTTTTTCCACAGGGTTTTTCATTCCCCATGTTGACAGAAAAGGGGGGCGTTTCCATAGGAATTTGATTTCAGTTGATTCTTACCCAGAGGTGGTTAGGGAAAAGTTAGGGAAGGAAGTCATGTTGGGGCGCATGGCAGGGCCTTTTGAATCCATTCCTATGACAGATCTTAGGATTTCTCCTCTAGGGGTGGTGCCAAAGAAGGAACCTGGGAAGTATCGGCTGATACATCACTTGTCCTTCCCTTATGGTACCTCTGTGAATGATGATATCGACAGAGACCTCTGTTCGGTATCATACACCTCCTTTGACCAGGCGGTCGATGTAGTGAGAAAAGCAGGGCCCGGGGCCCTCATGGCAAAGGCTGACGTAGAAGCTGCCTTCCAGCTGCTTCCTATTCACCCTCAATGTCACCATTTATTGGGATGTTGTTTTGAGGGACGGTTTTACGTTGACCTCTGTTTGCCTATGGGGTGTTCCATTTCCTGTTCTTACTTCGAAAAATTCAGTTCTTTCTTAGAGTGGGTGGTCCGGCAGGAATCGGGTAGTCGCAGGATTGTGCACTATCTGGATGATTTTTTCTGCGTTGGGCCGGCGGGCTCTGACGACTGTCGTTTCTTGCTGCGCACACTGGAATGGGTAGCTGGCTGTTTTGGGGTTCCCTTAGCGGCTGATAAAACGGAAGGGCCCAGCACTTGCTTAAGCTTTCTGGGCCTTGAGATTGATTCTTTGGCTGGGGAGTGCAGGTTGCCTCAGGATAAGTTAGCAGCCCTTAGGGACGGCGTAGCTGAGATGCAAAGGGCAAAAAAGGTGACACTGCGGCAGATGCAGTCTTTGCTGGGGAGGCTTAATTTTGCTAGTAGGGTTATCCCCATGGGGAGAGTCTTTAGTAGGAGCCTTTCTCGGGCTACGGCGGGCGTGTCGGCTCCACATCACTTGATCAGAATTACTAGACCATTGAGGGAAGATTTGGAAATTTGGGATACCTTTTTGTTGCACTTCAATGGGAAGGTTTTCTTTCGAAAGGCGATGGTGTCTTCGCAGGATTTAAACCTTTTCACTGACGCTTCTGGCAGCGTGGGCTTTGGGGCATATTTTGGGGGTAAATGGTGTGCTGAGAAATGGCCTGAGGAACGGAAATCATGCCTTTTGATTAGGAATTTGGCGTTCCTGGAGATGTTCCCGGTAGTGGTTGCGCTGGCTCTATGGGGAGACAGGTTAAAAGACAGAAGGGTGGTCTTTTATTCTGACAACCAGGCGGTGGTAGAGGCAATTAATGGGCTTTCAGCTTCTTCTATGCCGGTGATACGGCTCCTTAGGCGGCTGGTGCTTTTGTGCATGTCCCTCAATATAGCCTTTAGGGCAAGACATGTACCGGGATATTTGAATGTCATAGCTGATTCTCTCTCTCGGTTTCAGTTTTCCCGATTTCGGCTGGTGGCTCCGGAGGCAGAGGAGGTGGGGGTGAGATGCCCGGAGGAGATGTGGAAGCTAGGAACATCGTGCTTGCACATTGGGTGAGGGCATCTTTAGCCCCGTCAACTTGGAAAGCTTATAGCAAAATTTGGGGGGAATGGGAAGATTTATTGAGCCAGGTAGGTGCTGAAGGTTCTTCAACTGATAGATTGGACACCTTATTGTGGTTTATATTTCGGCTAATGTTGGCAGGTGTGTCCCCAGCAGTACTGGAGCGTAACATGTCAGCGTTGGCGTTCCTGTTCAAATTTAAGGGTTGGCCGGATTTCACAAAGAATTTCCTGATCAAATTGGCATTGAGGGGGTTTAAGAAGGGGAAGAGGGCTCCCGATAGAAGAAGGCCAGTATCGGTGGCCATTCTGGAAGGCTTGCTGGAGGCTTTACATGTTATCTGTGAAGATGCTTATGAGGAGGTTTTATTCTCGACTGCTTATGTTTTAGCTTTCTTTGGGGCTTTCAGAGTGGGGGAGCTGGTAAGTGCGAACAAACGTACAGCTGGTGGGATTCAAGGATCGGATACCCAGGTGGAGTCAGGTAAAGTGCATATCTGGTTGCGGAGATCTAAGACGGATGTTTTTGGGAAAGGTTGTAAGATCACGCTGCATGCCTTACCTGGACATGGTTGCTGTCCTGTCCAGTGGGTTTCACGGTTTTTGGCTATTCGCCCAGCGGTAGGTCTGGGGGGTTCGTTGTTGATTCATGCAGACGGCAGCTCGCTCTCGAGGTTTCAGTTCCAGCAGGTGTTCAAGAAAGGTTTGGCAAGGTTGGGCCATGATGCTTGTCAATTTGGCACTCATTCTTTTCGCATAGGGGCAGCCACGGAAGCGGCCAGGTTGGGTTTTAAAGAGGATATCATTAAGAAAATTGGGAGGTGGGAATCTCAGCGATTCCGTTCTTACTTAAGGCCTAAGGGTCTGATGTGGTGATGGTTTTGTATCATGTCACTGTTTGAAGTTTCTGTTACAGGTCTTGTCGCATGGATTGTCGGCCACTCTTATGTGTTCTGGGCGAAAAGGAGAGCTGCAGTTCGGATGGCCGGTAGACAACAGGCTTTCCTGACAACGTCCTGTCCATTAAGTGGTTCGGCTTCAGGGGATATGGCTGGAGTGACATTTGGTTTGAGATGTTTCAAAAAATATTGCAGGGCAGGGTCCTCGATTTGGTGCTGATTCACGCTGGGGGTAATGACCTAGGTTTGATCCCCCAGAGGGAATTAGTACGTCAAATGCAGAGGGATCTGTTGCGTCTGCAGGTGGTGGCTCCTGAAGTGCAAATAGTGTGGTCAGAAATAGTCCCGAGATTAAGTTGGAGGCATGCCAGGGATCACGTAGCGCTCAGCAAGAGTAAGGGTAAGATTAATAAATTGATGGCTAGCTTTATCAGGGCCCAGAGAGGGGTGGTAATTCGCCATTGGGAATTGGAAAAGGTGCTTCCAGGGGCATACAGGTATGATGGGGTTCACCTGAATGATGTGGGTCTGGATTTGCTTAATCTGGGTTTCCAAATAGGTCTAGAGCGAGCTTTGGCGCTGCGTGGTGGGGGGGCGCATCCAGTTTGAGGCGTCAATGGATGGCTGGTGGCGTAGATTGCAAGGGTAGTGCACTTTAGGGAGAGTTTTATGTATGTTTGGATATGTTATCCAGTTGGTTGTTGGTGTGTTTGGTGGTTCTGAGCAAGTTGGTAGCTCAAACCGGGTTGGAGGGGGATCTCGGTATGCCCCTCCTTTATATGTGTTTATGTGTGTTATGTGTTTTAGGTGTTTGGTTGTAATATTGTTATTACAAGTTTTGTTATCAGTATGCAAATTATTTGATATCTTTTGGGGTGTCATTGCCAAGTTTATGTGAATAAAGGGTGGGGTAATGTTATACTAGGCAATGACAGATGATGTTATTTTAATAAAGATATGGCCATATTTAAAAGTATGGCCATAATTATTTTCCATAAATCCTGGTGTCTGTCATTATTGGGGGGTTTATAGGGGGCATTAACCCGAGAATTGACTATACCCTAGTCATGGCTGTCTTTAGCTTGATCTGGGCCTTCTGCTATAATCATTAGCCATTTGCCGCGATCACAAGTCCTTCAGGGCCACAGTTGGACACCTAGGTGGCCCTAGTGTGTTGCACTTTCTGTCTGTATGTCTTGTCTATCTATCAAACTCTGTAGCTTATCTGTTAGTATATCTGTCCTGCCTGTCTATTTGTGTCTGTCTCTGATTATAATGGGTGATGAAATTGTAATGGGAGACTAAATTATTTTTGACCACGTGGGCCAAGCAGTCTCCTGTGTATGCAGGACCTCACTCAACACTGTATTTCAGCAGAGCAGATCTAGCTGTGGGTGTGTGCTGACATTGTTAACGGACCCTGGGGCATTCAGAGTGGTCACTTGCTCGTCACAGTTGGGGTTCCCTCTGTTGACTGACTGTTAAAATAAGGGTCTCTCAGTGAGCTAGCAGTGCGTCACAGTCAGTGACAGAAAAAGCCTGCCTGCAGGGAAGCATGGATGATGTCGATCAGAAGATAACATATATGTATCTTAAAGAGAAGATTGCATTTCATCACCAACACTGTATTTTTTGCATTTTCTTTATTATAATGGCAAAAGTGAAAAATAAACGTGTATTTTTTTATTATTATTATTTTTTTTACAAATTGTGTTCTTTACAAATTGTGATCATTTTTATACAAGCATGCTTGATTTAGATACGTTAGCTGGGGGTTCATGCCAAACTCACACGCAAACCAATACAAATATAATACACTGAACAGAACAGTTAACCCTTTGCGTTTAGTACCCTGCAAAGCAGACACCTTAACCTTTTGCAAATCAGATTGAGCAGTCACCAAAAATAAGATGCTCTGACATGAAGAGGAGGCAGAATGGCAATGTGATGGCAGATAGTATCTAACCCGCTCTCGTATGCTGATCATTGCTGGAGATATGGACATAATCAGCAGACAAACAGACAGAAAAGAGTCTGCTAGCCTATTCTTTCCTATGGATAATACCCAGCTGTATTTACAGTTTAATGCCCAGTAGGTAAGAAAGTGATCCCCAAAGTGTAACTCTGCATTATATTCCTTGTGGTCTCTTTCTGCTATCTCTCCGTGATCCTCTGTACTTCCCTGGGTGCTTCTCCCTGTAAAATCTGCTTAGGATAAATTAATGTTTGTCGAGCGAGGGGGAGAAAGTTACACTTGCAGCATTTATTTCCATTCAATATAGTTTGAATCTTAATTCTACCACATGAACAACCTCAAATAACAGATGAATATAACTGAGGGGTAAGTGAATATAGGTATATGGGGCTGACTTTATACAACACTACTGAGCATGTAGGACTTCAGCAAAATACAAAACGAGTAATAAACAATCTATATCAAACCAAGATCCCTAAAAGATCTCTCCACATGCAGATGTCTGCCATTTTCTAATTACAAAAGAGAGGGGCAAGTAAAATAAATAGAATTTTGTTCTTTTTAGGTAGGAGAGAGCTAGCTGGGTGTAGTAGGGAAGTGACACCTCCAGAGGGTAGAGGAATAGGAAGTGACAGGACAGATGAGAAATTATCCATCTATATGTATAAATCTAGGTTCAGTAGTGTATCTTACACAAGGCAAACAAGGCACTCGCCTAGGGCGGCACTTTGCCAGAGGGTGTTAAAGCACACTTCTGGTGCTTCAAACATTTTCGCTCCCTCCCGCACAGTTCAGCAACCTTTAGCTCCTTTCAGTTAATCGGGGTGATAGGGGCATGTAATGGTTGCGGTGGGGGTATGAAATGAGGGTGATGGTGGCATGTAATGGAGGTGATGGGGTATTTAGTGTGTATGCAATGTGGGTGATGGGGGCAAATAATGGGGTGATGGGGCATGTCATAGGTGTGCAGCGTGGGTGGGGGGGGGGGGGGTGCCCGAATTTTGTCTGCCTAGGGCAGCACAAAACCAAGATACACCACTAGTGGGCTTACCCTTGTTTTGAAGCAGTTCAATTCATCAGCATGGCTGGCAACTGAGAAATCAATAAACATCCCAAAATTAGATGGCTAAAACTACAGCAACCATGGAATAGAGGTGGAATTAATGCACTTAACCTTAAAGAGTTTAATTGGGCTTCCCTCCTGCACTTCACAATGGACTAGATCTTAGAAAAGAAATGATTTACTGACCAAATTCTACCCACCTACCCATCCTTAAATCGCAAAGCCCTCTTACATACTCCAGTAAACATCTGCCAAAGGAGGTCAAAAACAACATAGTATGATTTGGTCCAATCTGAGTTGGAAACTTGTAAGTCTTCAGAATCATCAGGATTTTACTAAATCTTTATACCTTCTATTTGTTAAAAATACACAATTTTTGAACAGAAAGGCAAAATACCCCTACACACAAGGAAGGGAATTACCTCAATACGACCATTGTAAATATTTCCAAGTGCAAGTTGTTTAAACTAGAGTAGATTCCTAGACATAGACATATGACACCCATAACCTATCAACAGGTACAGAATTATAGAAATCATTTAATCAAAACATCTCCAGATAATATTTAAGAAAATCCCTGGTTGACTCTTATAGACTCTGCAAATAGAACCCGCTATAGTATGGCAACCATACATAAGGGGCTTTATAGTCCACTGGATTTCTCTAAAACAAATACTGGCTCCATCAAGCTGTCTATACATCTTCAGCATTTATCAATTGATACTATTTTAAAAGCAAACAAAACACTCTGCCTCATGATTCAATCGACGTATGTATAGAGATGTATTTTTAAAAATGCTTCATAGAGCCTATATGTCCCCAGTATGTCTAAAAAACGCTAATATAGCACAAAATGATTACTGTTGTAAATGCAACCAGACAGGAGCAGACTTTCTTCACTGTATCTGGCAATGCTAGATGATATGTCAGTTTTGGAATGTTGTCCAGGGCTATGTGGAACAAACATTTGGCATTCGTTTGGTCAACACCCTAGAATTTGCCCTCTTTGGCTATTCTACCTTACCCATCAAACATGCCCGCTTTACAAGAATCATCTCCGCTGTAACAAACAAAACCATTTTACAATTCGGGATAAGCAGGGATAAGCCGTCTATAACAATCTTCAAAGAAAAACTCTTTTATATCTTTCGGATGACTTGGCTCAACACACAACAAAATGAGACTGTTTATAGAAACAAATAGAATGTTTTTTTTTAAAGATTGGAGCTTATACATCAACTAACTGTCTCTGGGCCTAAAAAGAAAAATTAAACAAGCCTTTCAAACCTCACCTTGTTACATGAACCGAATTCTAAAAAAACAAGATCCAGTCTGTATATCATAACAACATACCGGAATTTGTTTGCACTACTGTACATAATAACTTGTAAAATATTACGGAATGTTTTGTCTAATATCTGATGTGTTATAGTGTAAATGGTATATGTATAATACCATCCACCTTTGAATATTATATACATAATAGATGTTATGTTGCCAAAGATCAACATGTCATGTCATTTTGTTTAATTTCTTGTTATGCACAGATTGTATTAAATAATATATAAAATAAAATAAAAAAATAAAAGTGTGATGCTTCGGGAGCGGATTAACATATCAACCAGCATTTCATAGGTAAAAAAAATACTGGCTGGCTGGTAAACCTAGACCCAGTTAGCCTAGGTATAGTGATCATATCCTTATTTAATCAATACTTTTATTATTCTACTACACATGATGCTTACACCACTGTAGTAATTAGACAAAGACCCTTGCACGTAAATGGAATAGTGTAAATATATGCAATTCACATTCTTGCAAGAAAGAGATTTGATTTGCAATCTGATGTCATTGTCAAGCCAGAGGGAACCATTACCTCAAACCCAGTAAATGTATTAACAACTTCCATAGTTATCGCCACGAGAGTTAAGTTGCATAAATGATGCATATAGTGGTTCTTCTCCCTGAAGATGAATGTACAAGGCTTTGTTGTGTATTGAGCATGAAAAGTTCAGGTGAACACTTTTATGTCACCTCTCTGTAACGACAGCTATGGAGAAGCCATAAATGCATGTATACACATCCACATGTATTATCCACGTGTACAGCTTACTGTCATTCCTGAATACAGACATCAGTAGGCCTTCTGTCTTCCATGCATCACTATTTTCAATGGTCCACAGAGGCTCAATAGTCTCTTCCTCCTCAGATGAAGAGGTTACGATGAGTAGTGATCCCAGTTGGAAAGATCTTCAACACTGGTATCTGGTAAATATATCCAGGGCCGCTATCAAAAAAGTCTGCCCCCCCCCCCCCATGGATAGTTTACCCATTAATAGCCCACTGATAACTTGCTCATTATTAGCCCACTAATAATATGTCCATTAATAGCCCACTGATAATATGTCCATTAATAACCCACTGATAATTTGTCCATTAAAACCCACTGATAATTTGTCCATTATTAGCCCACTGATAATATGACCATTATTAGCTTACTGACAAGTTGTCCATTATTAGCTCACCGATGATATATCCATTAGTAGCCCAATTATAATATGACCATTAATAGCCCACTGATATTTTGTCCATTAATAGGCCAGTGATAATTTGCCCATTATTAGCCCACTGATAATATGTCCATTATTAGCCCACTGATAATTTGTCCATTATTAGCCCACTGATAATATGACCATTATTAGCTTACTGATAATTTGTAAATTATTAGCCCACTGATAATATGACCATTAGTAGCCCAATGATAATATGTCCATTGACCAATCCCTTCTCCCTCCTTCCCCAGTACTTACCAAAAAGGTTTCGTCCTCCAAAAGGTTTCTTCCTGCACTCAGTACAGCTATCGGATATGACATGCAGGGCCAGCGCTACCATAGGCCAATTTACTTACCTCCTTCCTTGCTGCTGCCCAGGTTCGTGGCTGTGAGGGAAGCGTTGTGCGCTCCCCTCCAGCCGCGCGGATCAATAAAGTTTGTTTAAACTTTTTTTTTTAACAAACTTTATTGATCCGTGTGGCTGGAGGGGAGCTCACAACGCTTCCCTCACAGCCACGGACCTGCACCGGGAGACAGCAGCAAGGAGGTAAGTGCTGGCTGGAGAAGGGGGGAGGAGAGTGGCATAACGAGCATACTGAGGGGCAAAATCCTGGCATATTGAGGGTCCAAATCCTGGCTTATTAAATGGCAATATCCTGGAATATTATGTGGCAATATCCTGGCATATTAATTGGCAATATCCTGGCATATTAAGTGGCAATACCCTGGCATATTAATTGGCAATATCCTGGCATATTAAGTGGCTATATCCTGGCATATTAAGTGGCATTATCCTGGCATATTTATTGGCAATATCGTGGCATATTAAGTGGCAATATCCTTGCATATTAATTAGCTGTATCCTGGCATATTAAGTGGCAATACCCTGGCATATTAATTGGCTATGTCCTGGCATATTAATTGGCTATATCCTGGCTTATTAATTGGCAATATCCTGGCATATGAAGTGGCAATACCCTGGCATATTAATTGGCATTATCCTGCATGTTAATTGGCAATTTCCTGGCATATTAAGTGGCTATATCCTGGCATCTTAATTGGCAATATCCTGGCATATTAATTGGCTATATCCTGGCATATTAAATGGCTATATCCTGGCATATTAAGTGGCAATATCCTGGCATATTAAGTGGCAATATCCTGGCATTTTAATTGGCAATATCGTGGCATATTAAATGGCAATATCCTGGCATATTAAGTGGCAATAGAGTAGCAAAATCCTGGCATATTGAGGGGCAAAATCCTGGCATATTGAAGGGCAAAATCCTGACATATTGAGGGGCAAAATCCTGGCATATTGAGGGGCAAAATATTGGCATATTAAATGGTATATTAAGTGGCTAAATACTGGCATATTGAGTGGCAAAATATTGGCATATTAAATGGCATATTAAGTGGCTAAATACTGGCATATTGAGTGGCAAAATAGTGTGTCTTAGGTTATGTGTGTCACTGTGTGTGTGTAAGTGGTAAGGGTGTGTCACTTTCTGTGTAAGGGTGTGTGTCACTGTGTCAGTGTAAGGGGGTGTATGTGTGTGTGTAAAGGTGTAAGTGTGTCACTGTGTCTGTGTAAGGGTGTGTGTGTAAGTGTGTCACTGTGCCCATGTAAGGGTGTGTGTGTAAGTGTTAAGTGTGTATCTGTGTGTGACTGCAAGGGTGTCTCTGTGTTTAAGGGTTTCAATGTGTGTTAGGGTGTCAATATGTGACAAATTTAGAGCATGCGAGTTGAATATTTAGATGTATTTATTTTCCACACTATACATTATACTTTTATATATAAAAAATGTATGGAGGGTTGGTGGTGTGTAAGGGCGTGGCGGGTCAGAGGAGGGGGGAACCAAAATGTACCTTCGCCTGTGTAGACGAAAATCCTTGCACCAGCCCTGATGACATGACGTCATTTCCGGCGACTTTGACAGAAAGCCGGGTCCCCATCCGCTGGATGTGGATCTGCTGGCTGCTGCCCAATCGTGACTGTCTCCATGTGAGACAGTCACATGGGCAGCTGCTTTGGTCTCCCATGAATAAATGGACCCTGGGCAGCTGATCCATTTGCCTAAGCTTTTTTTTTTTTTTTTCACTTTTTTTTTTTTTAAGTGCTGGAGCCTGCTGGGCCCGGGACAGATGTATCTAGATATTTCTATAGCAACTTTAATGGTTACATAAAACACATTAATTCCCAATTAGTTCAGTGTCTACCTGCTTGATAAATGTGGGAACATTCTGATTGGTTGTATACTTTTTCAGGCTGCAATCAAAATGGCCGCATTCAACAAGTCATTTTAGAAGGCAAATTTGTATGCAAAATAATCCTGAAATGAAAATTCTTGTATGCAAATTAATACACTGCAGTCTCAGACAACCTCACTCAGATATCCACCTGTCCTCTCAATATGCAGTGGCGTACGTCCATTAGTCTTGTTAAAATAAAAAAACATAAATGAATAAATGTAAAGCAAACAATTACTCTTAGATTTTCTTCTGATAGAGGCCCTTAAGTCCCATTCATCAGCTTACCTTAATTACTGCCTACATAATACTTTAAAAATCAATACAACCTTGCATAAGCAAACAGTGATTGAGCAGCCATACGTGACATATACATTTATTGGAAAGGGACATGTATAACCAAGTTATAGCCATCTGCACAGAGGTAAATCATATTTAACATAGTGAAACAGCTCTTGCTTCTAGATGTCACAGTCCCTTTAAGAATAAACCTGTGAGTTTGGATCGGGCACACAGTGTGAAAGCTTAATGACTACAATTGGTACTGTGTTACTTTGTAGTCCCCATTCTCTGAATGCTCTATTTTTTTCTGTATCTTTAAATCTAGGGTGTTTAGAGCAATCTAAACCCTCCGAATGAGCAGAGCCAATTCTGGGGACGGGAATCCAACGACACTTTTCAGATTCCTGCGTATTTTTCATTTATTTTTCAATCTGCTGGTGAGTGAGAATACTTCACAGGAGGTTATCAAATGTGTCAGGTTTACACATCAGTTCACTTTGGGTATAATAAATCAGAAGGAAATTCTCCGAGCAGCGAGTTAGATGTCCGACCGACTGAGGAGAGAGAGGCAATGCAAGGGAAGACAATTTTTTTTTTAGCTCCATTCCCTTAATATGTAGCAAAAATAAAAAGAATGTGAAAGATATTCTATTTTTTTTTTTCTTTTATCAAAATGTAGGGAGCGATTCTGATATTATAGGCAGACTTTATGTTCCAACCGCTCAAGAATTTAATTTCCATCATGTACAGTGAAGTATTAGAGGCTGGCTGTGCACGATGGGCATTGTACCTCACAGCAGCTGGGTTTCCAGACTGATGCTAAGTATAGAATAGAAGAGCAAGTTCATACAAAGCTGGGGTTACTGCCAATGTGCAGTCACCTCCTGGTGAAAGATTGTCAGAGATTAGAGAGCTTATCTTAGTAACAAGGGGGCACACTCAGACACATCTGTTCTGGACAAAGGCTTTAAGACTTTGCCTTTCCTGCCGTTCCCCATCATTTTTTGTTTTCAGCTCTTCAAAGTAAGCAAGTTTAACTATTTACTTCTGAAGGTGTTAGATAATTAAGCAATTTACCAGAAGTTCATTCGGATAAAGTGCTTTCATTATTCAAGATGTTCTGCAACAACAGAGATAAGGATTCTGATTTTCTGTCTTCAGATTCAGAGGGTCGTATATGGGGCTTATTCACTAAACACTGACCCTTGGGGAATGTACAACTGAATAGCATAAACCAGGCATTAATAGCTTACTTTCAAGGAAGGAAGTTTGAGAATTGTCTAAGAAATAAAATGAAGTCTATCAGCACTCACTCTTCCAATGGTGCCAAGTGTAGGACTCCACCAGCTCCAGTTTAATAACTCCAGAAGAAACGATGAAGCACCCAACACTCCGTTATGTGGGGTGTTTATATTCACCAAAGTGGGAATGTTTCAACTTTTCGGGGTCTTGACAAAGACCAATGAAGACTCTTTTTTATAAAATGGTACACTGTCTAAATGTAAATAAAGCCCAGTAGAAGATGACAAATAGGTGGCACCTAATTCCCACAAGTATTTCTAAAATTTACTTTGGGATTAAAGATGTGTATTGGAGATGTAGATGGGGCTGAGGAGACTATTTACATGTTTGGTGGAACAGTCCACTAATTAGTAAAATGTGGCCGGTGGTCTCTGGAAAAATTGTTGAATTTTTGGGATTAGAATGGGAACTCAACGCAACTAGGACGTTTTTACATTTTGATTGTCCCATTTCAACTAGGGGTGAACGGAAAGCAATTCTACACATTCTGACAGCCACTAAACTCTTAGTTGAAAAAAATTGGAGTGGATTATTATAAAAAAAAAAAGTAATTTATCAAAACAAGAGGGAAAGAGGGATTGTAGCTAATAGTAGTCTTTGATCTTCGGAATATAAAATTAGGTATAAGTGGATACTGAGACTTTATTATTGTATTCTGGTTATTCTAATTAGGATTTTGTTACTCTGGTTATAGATAATATAGTTTTCTTCCACACGAACATAACCCTAGGATCATCCTTGAGTGTGATAACCGGTCCACTTGATGTAGCAACTCTTTTATATGTAATGTAAATGTATATGTGTCCAGCAATGATAGTGAACACTATATCTGTTTTATGTATTTAGAATATTTTTTTATTATTTTTGGATAAATACATTTTAAAAAAGATGCTCTGTAGCAAACAATCTGTGCCCTTACTGCCCCTGAAGATGCAATAAAAAAAATCATAATCCCCCTAAAAGAAAACCCAATCAGTGTCAAAACAAAAAGGAGAAAAAAAATCTTTAAACTCACCTCTGCTTTCCGTATTTAATTATTCTATTTCATAAGCCTCTCTATCCACTACAGGTTCAAGGTAATGTCTTTTGGAGACTGTTAGATATATTGATAACCAGAAAATGTGTTAAGCAGTTTCCCCTGCACACCAGTATCCCAATAATCATAGTCTGTTCAAGGCTTCATATTGTGGAACATGAAAAGGATAAACTGGCCTGTACCTATATATGTTAGCACAGGTCTATTCAGTGTCAAATTCTACATCTACTACATGTATGTGTCTATAACAAATTATTATCATTTTTAAAGAATCAATATTTAGATACCATCCACTTGTGCCAGGTAAAAAAAAACACTCACAAGACTTCACAGTTCATGACCTAATTTCCACAGTATCACCGGGTATATTTTCCAATTTGCAGTCGACTCATATAATTAACAATGTCCTTGACATGCCCGTACCCAGATTAATAGAGTCTTTTCAAAAGGTTCTTACTGTGTCTACTGGAAACTGAATAATTCTCACAATGTTTTATATTCATAACCCTCCAGACCAAAGTCGGAGTATCTGAATATTTTGAACCATATCTATTTTAGGGCAACTTAAATGTCCATGAGCAAGATTATCAATACACGGGTTCATTGGATTGTATTTTTTAAAGTCCAGTTATTTGGGTAGCATCCATGTGTGCCAGTTGGAGAAACACTATATATCTTAAATCGTTCCTTACATAACAGAAATAATTACCAAATATTTTTGTGTAGTATAACGGTTATTACCAAGTTTGTCCCTGTATAACGTATAGCTAAATCAGTAGGATAAAATGATCACCATAAATATGAGCAGAGTCAATATAACGAGCTTTCCAGTGACCTGTTCACTAACAGAAATATACAAAGAACAAGAGGTCACCCCCTGACACTGGAAGAGCACAGATTTCATTGACAGCAAAGAAAGGGATTCTTTACGGTAAGGGCAATAAAGATATGGAACTCACTGCACAATACAATAGATGCATTTAAAAATGGTCTGGATTTTTTGGGGAAAGCAGAACATACAGGGCTATTAATAACAGAATAAGCATTAATAATATTTCTTCTTGATCAAAGGAGAAATCTGCTTGCCCTTTTGCCCTTTGGAGCCTAAGTGGCAAAATTACAAAATAGCTTCCTTAGGGGTTTTGCCATATTTTTTATCAAAAGCAGGTAGAAGAGTTTAACTTAATGGACTTTTTTAACCTAAATTACTATGTTACTATGTATCTCACCTGAACCTAATTTTAATGAGTAGGCCACTCAATCACCATAAAGTACCTCAAAACTCACCTCTTTAATGAAGTTTATAATTCATCCCACCAGAGGAACCCATTAAGTAACTGCTGGCAAGATGCACCTAACTATCACCTAATGAACTACTACTGCCACCAATCTCTTTCTTGCCATTTCACTCAGTGTATGTGTCTTCTTTCACCAACTTCCTTTAGAATGTAGCAGGGCTCTCTGTCTCATGTATTGGTCTGTCTCTGTTTGTCTCATGTAGTCTGTAGCTACCTTTTATGCTCTGTACAAGTGCTGTGTACACTGTTAATGTGATATAAATAAATGTTAATGTAATACAATGTGATATCATAAATGCTAAAGTGCACAAACAGGGGCACAACACGTATTTG
Organism: Pelodytes ibericus; assembly: GCA_036172795.1. NCBI lineage: Eukaryota > Metazoa > Chordata > Amphibia > Anura > Pelodytidae > Pelodytes > Pelodytes ibericus. The sequence continues at coordinate 28,016,397 of CM069866.1, forward strand.
ATGGGACAGGACCCCAAAAACGTGACTATCCTTGCAAATTCAGTACTGTATGCAATGCAATGTATAAATCATTTTTATAATCTGTATTCCCACCATAAACAGGAGACAGAGACCCTTGAAAGCTGTGTAATACATAAACATTGATATAACATGCCGGGTCATGTTTTGGCATATTTGCAGTATTTCATGTCTTTACTGGAGAATCTGTAAACATATACTTTTAAAGTATAATTAAGAGCATAGATTCTCCTTAAAAAAATACAAGGGCAAGATGCATCATGGGAAATATTATACATGACAGCAAAGGGCCCAAAGGTTAGCCATCACTGCAGCAAGATGGTGCTGGTTACAAATGGTGGAGCACTATTATTATTCAAGATGCACCTCTATGTTCAAAAACAAGGAAAACTTATACTCATGATAGATTCTGTGTCTTCATGAATGCAAAGACATGCTTAACACTGCATAGACTGTATAAAGTGTACTTTCCCTCTCCCTGGTAAAGATCTCGCTTTTCAGGTGAGCGGTACATCACAGCATAAGGGAGAACTGCGCCGGGGTTAAGCTCCAAAAGACAATCACCGTCTTCTAAACCTCCAGTGTTCACTTCCTGCTTTGGTCATCCTCAGAGCTTGCGTAATGATGTCACTCAGCACTATTTGTTTCACCCAACAGGCTTCCTCGGGTGCTTTTGTACTTCCTTTCACATTGTACGGCTTATATACCTGTGTCCATAAGTCGTTAGCCAAACCAAATTAAATACTGCCAATTCTGTGATTGTAATTAATGTCATACAATGTATAAGAACAATAAAACATGCCCATGTACATTATATACTTATACTCACAATACAATGCACATTACAAATACATTAAAATAAATATAAAAATATATCAATTAGACTCCTTTCCTTTCTATCTTTTCATATAATACACAAACAAGGGGCTTTGTTATCCAAATATGTCGGAACCATCTTAAAACACATACAGATTATTCATATAAAATGAATCCAATAAAAAAGTACCAGGTCAAAGTCTACATTGACTCCCTTCGGACTCAAGGGTACACCCCAGTTTTCATTTCTTAGTATTTTCCTGATGAAGTCTTCTGCTCTCTAATATTTAGCCACCGTTTCTATACAGATAAAGGAGAGATAGTTAGGGTCACACTCGCGATGGGTGTAAAAATATACCGAAATTGTATGATTACCCTTTACCACAGCACTTACCAATCTTTCCAACATGCTCCCCTTATCCATACATTTGCAGCTTAAAAAATATCATTCTTAGTATTGCAAGTGATTTTATCTTGTATTATTTCTGTGTTACTTCCAGTTTCAAGGTGGGAAAGGATTCACCAATTAATTTCTGTGTATTCAAACATTTCACACAGTGGCCACATCTGAAAAAAACCTTTGGTGCTGGTTATACTACAAATACAGTTTCTTTTTACAAGGGGTCGTACCAAGGAGATTATATTAAACCCTTAAAGGATTTAGAAAGCAAAAAATTCAATATTATTGATTAAAATAACTGGTTTAAATGTTCCCATTTAAAACAGTTTAGGTTTACATGTCATGTCCATTGCTTAGTGATAAGGATGAGGAACTTGGGCTATGTATTATCAGGCCCTGGGGTCTCACAATACAACAGAAGCTTCAAAAATGTTTAAATGGCCCTGAACGGTGGAAAAAAATAATTTTCATGCTAATCCGTGTATTTTGTAGAGACTTGGCTGGCATATTCTGTGTTTTGTATACATGCTGCATCATGTTGTAAACAATACCAGCATTATCCCAACAGGTTTTTTTTATTCAGTTGGAGCCGGTGGATTCTGAAATAATTTAAAGCCATTTGTACATCTGCTACTACAGTAAGTGATGCTAATATGTTGTGATGCCAACAGTGTCACTTTAATCACCAGGGAGACCATTTTGACACATGTCCCATCAATGCAGCTAATTAGCAGGAAGGCTTGTTACAATTACATAGCGCTAAAATGTATTCAAAATCATCAAAAATAAGAAATCCTAATATTCTTGTGCAGACAATGCAATCTAACATAAACAACCATTTGTATGTGGGTCAAATAAATATAGGAGGGCAAGAGAACAATCTCATTACTGAAAAAAATCTTCAAAGGGGTTTAATTTCTAACAATCTGGACAGGTGAAGGGAGAGACTAGCTAATGCAGGTAAAATGGAAAACCCCGATTATTACTGGACTACTTCATATATGAATCTCTGAATGCTACAAGCGATGTAACCCACTGACAAGTCGGCATATTGTATTTTGGGGGCCAATCATCATTTATGTTTTGTGACGGGGGGCATGAAGCCAGGCTGCGTTCCATAGGGGCCTTTGTTTTAATTTCATGGGGCCAATCATTTTAAATTTGGGGGGATATGAGAAACATCAAGGGAGCCCCCATGGCTCCCCCAACATTTTTTTTATTTTTACAGGTTAACCCTTTGAATAGGATGATTTATTTATTTTATGGATGGTCCTTTTCCATGGACCAGAAGCGGAGCACCAGGACATCTTAGATCGCTGCTAGAATCTGGATAAAGGCTTCTTTTTCTGTACATGGCACCCTTTGATTGCCAGGGGAGTGGGCAGTGATTTTTTTTCACTGCCTACACTCATGGTACTGAAAGGGTGGTTTTATTTTGGAGAAAGTGGAAATAGGTGGCTAGGTAGGGATTATACTTCAATTGTTTTATTTATTCATTTATTGTGCATGGGGCATTTGGCCAGCACCTGGCACATGGGGGAATGGAGAGGGACTATTCATTGTATTGAAATATATATGTAATATGTATGTAAACTAATTTGAATGGGGAGATTCTAGAGACTGGGGAAGGGGAAGGTATTACACTCCCAGTCACCTAGCATAAGTTTAATTGGGTATCAGGGAATAATGGCTGACATAGAATCTACCCCAGTCTATACTATAGGATTACTACCTAGTGACCTTATAACATATTCATGCATTCTTTCCACACTATGTTATGACAGAAACCAAATACTAGTAATATCATGCCAAGTCGATACGATGGCTTTAATTTCCAAGTCAACCAGTGAGAGTTGACATTGAATCTAGAGTGTTTTCTAGTTAGATGTGGACCAAAGTACTGTCTTATGCATGCATGTAACCTTATTTGTAACATTATGTTGATACAATTAGGTTACATAACTTATCAACATAAGGTTTGTTGATACAAATAAGGTTAAATACATAGCAGACATTTTCTGTTTCCAAAAAATGAGCATGAAAGGAGAGGTTTTCAAGTTTTTCGTATTATATTGGCAAGCACTGCCAAAAGAGAAAGCTATGCTGTCATGACGATGCTATTATTAAAACTATTATTAAAACTCAAGATTGTTCATTCATTAGGTACTTAGCATTATTAGATAGAATAGCCTATTCATTATTATTTGTTATCAAGTTCCCTCTTTATAAAGCACAGCATGTTCACCAGTGTATAGAAACTCCATTATAAGAGAGTCCAGTGTACAACGTGCTTCGCTTGTTAGGCAGTAAAGAAAGTTGAACAAATAGAAGTCCACTAGGAAAAACAGGTCAGTTAAAGTGACTATGTACCAGACAATATATCTAGACATTGTATATCACTTTAAGAAGTGTCCATGCCTATAGTTAATTCATTTAAACTCTGCCCAGCAGTGACTAACACTAAATTGAGAAGTTTTAACAAACCTATACATAGTGTCATTTTCCCCTTTCAGTCAGTGGTAACACTACAGTTCCCTTACACTACACAGTGGAATGAAGAGGGTAAATAAACTAAAACTGGGTATTTAGGGCCTCCTAATATCTGCTGGCATATCAGTTTCAAGATGGCAACCTCCTGTGGGGCCTGATTGGCTAAGGCATATAAAGAGCCCAGATGCAGGCATAACATCTGTACAATAATGACACTGACTAGTCAGGTTGAGTGAGGATGATTTGCAGCCAGTGAAATTATGCAGTCTTTATTTATTCACATATTAATCAGTGGTGGGAGTGTATATCTTACTGGAAGTCAAAAGGACTGGACTAGTGCCAGAGAGATGCAGCATTGTTGTTGTTTTTTATTGTGTTTACATATAAATACGTCATATTCCACTAGCATTAAAAAGAATACCTTTATAGTGCAGGCTGCTCTCATCCTGTATTGTCAGCAATTCTCTCCACGGGCAACCTGGAAGTCTCTCAAATATTTTTTATTTAAAATAATGGCTGGAAAAGATCTTCTAACAATACATGTTTATTACTTATGTTTAGTGGCCTTCCTCATGCCAGTCCTCGATCCTCGATCCCCTGGAGACCTTGCTACTTTCGCAAATTGGACGATTCCAGTTTGATTCCATGGCCAAACATGAAGTAGGTCACTAACAGGATCCAGATGACATGGGACCCTGAGTATCTGAGATGGTATTCAGGAGCTACATTGCAGAAATGGAGGTACAGGGCCTGATGCAGGGTAACCATAATCCCCTGAGGACTTGACACTCCAAGTTGGTGCGGCCACATACTAGTACCCAGAGATAGCACAAAAATATCCTTTTGATACATCAGGAACACAAACACGGTCTTCAAACATGAAGTAATATACATAAGGTTAGTTCCTACATAAAACAAGTCAAAGGTTACAACTTTCTTTCTGTATCCAAGTCAAGTGGAAGTTAAAAACCTCCGAAGAAGACCTAGTGGGTGAAACGCATTAGGTTACTACCCATATACACTATGCTCTTTACTTATATATTTTTATATTCCTGTTCTGTTTTTATAATTATACACATTAAAGTTAATATTTATTGCTTTTATAAATATGTATCCCTAGACTTTTAAACTTTTCTCTTTATAAGTACATATACCCTGAATCAAACGACCTTGTAATTCAAAAACTTTACCAACATTATTGAACATTCTCATTGACCAAAACATTTGAGGGTCTTCTCAATAAAGAGAGACTTGCATGGAATTGTAGGGAATTGAGATGGCAATTTCAAACATAAGGCCAAAGTAGCCAAGATGGAAAGATTTGCCTGTACAGCTGCATAGGATAATTTTTCCAAATTGACTACATTGGTCTAAATTCCCATCTCAGTTCTCTGCAATTCTTTTTATTGAGCAAACTCTACAGTCATAGATAGAAACAGGCAAGTTAAAGACCTTATAATATGTTGGTGAATAGAAGGGTGGACTGATATTCATTTCTATTCATTATTCAGGATATGTTCTATAAAAAAAACATTGATAATATTTTCAGATGCCTGGCATTGCAATGGATTATTTAATTAGGATTATCTACTATATACTTGAGGATTATTTCATTGTCTTAATCAGATTATATATGGTGATTTTTAGGCGATGCCAAGAGAAATGTTATGGTTTTTTTTATACATGGTTAAAATTCTGAAAAATGTTAAACACTTAGTTTGAATTTTGTCAGTTTTAGGAGTTTTTTTGAATGAATGTGATTGCAAACCTGTGGCACGTTATGCAAAGGAACTGCTTTTCAATGGGAAATGTGTAATTTGCATACCGTGCTACAGGTGATGTCATAAACAGGAGACTTCACAGAAACATGTAAAACACATTTCTCTCCTAATTTGGGCATTGGCTCTAAATTTTGCTAATACAATGTATAGATTATTTTCAATATTCTTTTATGCTATACATTCACAGTAAAATCCCTTTATCCCTTGCCTCCTATGTCTGCGTAGACCAGCAGGGATAGTGCCAACTCCTCTTTTCAGAAAAGGTTTATTGACACCTGATTAACAGATTAAGATTTATAACATACAATTGAAGGATTTTATTAAGTCTTTACATAAAGTCATGATTTATAAAGACACGGAGACGATTATTTATGCATTACTCTTTCCATTTATTCCCTCAGCAGCAAATTTAAACACATTGAAAAACAATGAAAAAACCTTTAAACCAATCACAACTACCCAATATTTATGCCCATCCCCTTATATAAACCCCAACTTGGATCAGCTCCTCCTCTTTCTTTTGGTGCGACCGGAAAAGTCCAAAGTAGAAAACAACTTCATCCAAACGGGATATGAAGAACGAACAATAGGTGAACTCAGTCCCTGAACTTCAAAAACATCGGAAAAAAAATTGATGATCATAGAAGGCCATGCTGGCTCTTTGTGGTCTTCATACTAGAATGAAAGAGAAAAGAGCAAAAGCGGGGTTATTTTATAATACAATCAGATCAATTCAGGGAAAAAAACAAGGGAAGGGCAGAAACATATAAAAGGGTGGGTAAATACTTGTCTCCGTGTCTTTATAAATCATGACTTTATGTCATGACTTAATAAAATCCTTCAATTTATAAAGACACGGAGCCTCATATTTATGCAAGTTTAAAGCTGATTCAATAACTCCTCTGAGAAATGACCGATTGGTTTAAAATAAAATTCTTTAAAAGTTGACTCCCTCGACCAATCGGCCGCTTTCATGATGTCTTCCAATCTGCAGCCTGATAATAGGGCATTTGAAGCCATAGCCCCTCGGATAGAGTGGGGGCAAAAGATGGATATAACGATACCAGCTTCACCTAGTATCCATTTGACCCATCTACCTAGAGTCCCTGTAGCGACCGCGTGATGTGGTTTCCGGATAGCCAGGAACAAATTGGAAGGTGAAACGTGACGAAAAGCTTCTGTTCTCAGTTCATATTCCTGTAAACAAGCCACAGGGCAAAGTTGAGGATGATCCGGAAAAGATGGGTAAAACACAGATTTGATGGCTGTCTTAGTGCGTCTGGTGATATCGAACAGAACCCCTTGTGGAGTGAAGGAACGTTCTGAGGAATCTAAGGCTCTCACATCTGAAACCCATTTGCAAGACACCAGATAAAATAAAACTACTAGTTTTGCTGAAAGCTGTTTTAAAGAAAGCTCACTATTAGTTGGCCATTTGATCAGAAAATTGAAGATTATCCTTACGTCCCAAAGATCAGAATATCTAGGTTGTGGAGGTCTGGTCAGACACATGCCCTTTAAAAGACTGCAGACCATGGAATGTTTTCCAGCTGGGAAACCATCGAAGCCCGTATGACCGGCTGAGATGGCTGAACGTAGGACGTTCATGGAACGGTATGCTAAACCTGCTTGAAATTTCAGTGTCAGGAAATGAAGGATTTGAATCACAGGAGCAGATAGGGGATCCAAATGTTGCTCCATGTACCAGCCAGACCATGACCGCCAGCCAGAGGTATACAATCGTCGCGTTCCTGGGGCCCAAGCTCTTGCCAAGAGATCGTTAGTAGCTTCCGAAACTCCTGGGATAAACCAGGGTCCCCTGAAAGGAGCCAGGCCAACAGTCTCAACTTTCCAGATATTATGAGAGGATGGGCATTCCCTTCTGGGTCTGTTAGAAGGTCTGGTCGGGGAACAAGGAGCCGTGGATAATCCATCGCCATTTCCAGTAAGTTGGGAAACCAGGGTTGTGTTTCCCACCATGGAGTGATTAGAACCAAAGATCCTTGATGTTTCCGAAGATGGACAAAAGTGCGAGCTATGAGGCAAAAGGGGGGAAAGGCGTAAGACCTGAGAAGGGGCCATTCCTGTAGAAAAGCATCTGTCGCCAGAGCCTCTGGGTCTGGTCACCAGCTGAAAAATCTTGGAAGTTGAGTGTTCAGTCGGGATGCGAATAGGTCCAAATCCATGGGTCCCCAAATTTTCTGTAGACGTTGGAAGACTAGAGTGTGAACGTGCCAATCGCTTGAATCTCTCAGGTACCGTGAACTCCAATCAGCGCCATAATTGGCTAAGCCCGCAATGTGAGTAGCCTGAATCGAGATATTGTGAGCGAGACAGAATTGCCAAAATTCCGTTGCCAGTTTGGATAAGATTGGGGATCTTGTACCTCCTAAGTGGTTTATGTATCGGACTGCCGATACATTGTCCATGCAAAGCAGGATGGAACAGTTGCTCAAATTGTTTGCAAAGCTTTTGACGGCAAAAGAACCTGCTAACAGTTCTAAACCGTTGATGTGTAACTCCTGTTCTTGGAGGGACCATCTTCCCCCTGTGAAGGATCCTTCGCATAAGGCTCCCCATCCATGAAGGCTTGCGTCGGACGTAATTGTAAGGTCTGGAATGGAACCAAAGATCGCTCTTCCATTCCATGCCTCCATGAGATGTAACCACCATTTCAGCTCTTCTGATGCTTCGGAATCTAGGGATATGATCTGGTCGTAGGACCATCCGTGATGGAGGAAACGGATTTTTAGGCGTTGTAACGCTCGATAGTGAAGGGGGCCCGGAAATATGGCTTGGATTGATGCTGATAATAGACCGATGACCCTTGCTAGATGGCGAATCGTGATCTTGGAACGTATCAGTCTCTTCCTGATCTCTTTTTTGATCAGCTTCACCTTGGCTCTGGGTAGATGGAAAGATCCCTGAACCGAATTTATGGTGAAGCCGAGAAAATCTATCTGTTGAGCTGGTTGAAGTAGGGATTTTTCCCAACTGATGAAGAAACCCAGCGAGTGGAGAAGAGCTATTGTCCAAGTCATGTGTAATCGTAATGTCTGTACATCCTGGGACATGATTAAGATGTCGTCCAGGTATATGATGAGCCTTACGCCTCTTCTGCGAAGATAAGCTACTACTGGCTTCATTAACTTGGTGAAACACCAAGGAGCGGAAGACAGGCCAAATGGCAGACACGAAAAACTCCATAGCTCGTCCTGCCATAGGAATTGGAGGAAACGGTGATGTTCTGTAGCTATAGGGACTGTCAGGTACGCGTCTTGGAGGTCTAATTTGGACATCCAATCCCCTAGTAACAATAAGTCTCTTAGGCAATGAATGCCCTCCATCTTGAAATGATGATAGCGTATAAAGGCGTTCAGGTGGCGAAGGTTGATGACCGGCCTGACGCCACCTCCCTTTTTGGGTACTAGAAATAGATTGCTTATGAACGTTGACTTGTCTTCGGAGAACCGGGAAATCGCCTTTTTGTGAAGTAATGTGTGAATCTCTAAACCTATCGTGTTGAGGTCTGAGTCTGAAAAAGTCATTGGTTGAGGTCGTCGTGTTTGGACTGGGGGAACAATGAAATCTATGTAGTAGCCCCGTACAGTCTCGAGAACCTATGTGTCCGAGGTTATTGTGTCCCATGCTTGGATAAAAAATCTGAGACGACCCCCTACCTCTAGTGGGGAAGAAGGGTGAAGGTAAATTGAACTTACCGTAACCACGTTTGTGTTGGAATGATCCTCTAAACCCTCTTGACTGCCAGGGTCGACCCCTCTGTGGGAAAAAGGCAGGTGTTTGAGGTCTGAACTCTTGAAAGGCTTGCCTGGGTTGCATGAGGCCTCAGGGTCCACGGGGTTGCCCCTTGAAGGAACGGCCGGCCAGACGGCCTCTAGCTCTGCCGGCCCCGACAAAAACCTTCTGGTTAAATATTTTTCGCATATTGGATTGTGCTTTGTCAATTGCAGTGAAGGTTTGGACAAAACTGCCTAGCTCCTTAACAAAGGAGTCTCCAAACAAAAAGCCCTGTGCCTTGGGGCCTGGTTCTGAAATGGCCATATTAACTAATTTTGGCTCTATTTTTAGCAGGATGGCCTTCCTGCGTTCGGTGGCTAAGGCGGAGTTAGCATTACCCAGTAGACAAATGGCTCTCTGAGCCCAGCCTCTGATACAGGTGGGGTCCACCATAGATTCATTAGCCATAGCAGTTTCTGCTAGTTCAAAAATTTTTGTTACAGGGCCCAGAATGTCTAGGATCTTGTCCTGACAGTTTTTAAGCGAGAAGTCTAGGCCTTTACGAGTTTTACAACCCGTTTTACCTAAAAATTGGGCAATTTTAGGATCCACCGGTGCATAGCTCTTTTGCGCGGTAACTGAGCGTCCTCCTCGACATGATATACCATGTCAGATCTAGAATCCTGGGAGATATGTTTGGTCTTAGCAGTAGCCTTGCGACCACTCATTACTTTTGTGGCTCTTCCCTCTGAGCATCAGGTACCTTGGAAGCTCGTAAAGCCAAGGTGATAGAAGAAGCCAAATTAGCAAATAAAGACTGGAAATCTGAAGGGTTAGGTACATCCTTCATTTGTATGCCCCCATCTGTGGGGATGGTGGGGTGTAGCATGTGGACCTGTGAGGTTTTATCACTCCCAGATTCTACAGATTCTTTGGATAAAGGCATCCTAATAGTTAAAATGTAGGTATTACTAAAATACTACTGGGTAAGCCAAGCAGCTGTAATATGTGGGAGAGAGACTGTAATAACAGAGTAAAAGTGTAATATTTATACAGTGAATAAACGTTTATTTTTTGTGTGATAAAACGTTTAATAATCGTTTTGTTTTAGCAAACCTGAAAGAAACGGGCAGCAGAAAAAACGGGCGTCAGAAATCCACAACCGTCCACTCTGCTTGATCATGAAGACAGAGGCAGAGTGGGCGGTACAACTCCAAAGGCGGGAAATGGAGCCTTGTAATGACGTCCGTGACAGCCTGAGGAGAGGAGTTTCTGTTTATAATGGTTGCCGCGCGACGAAGTGCGCATGCGCGGCAACCGATAATCCGACAAAACGGAAGGACGCTTGGGGTGCTATGGAAACGACCGCCCCAAGCGAAAATGAAACTAAAGTGAAAGACGGAGATCAGTTGAACGGAGGCTCCGTCGAGTGTGCAGGTAAAACGACGGAGCTCCGTTCAGCTACCTCCAGAGGGTACAAAATAGTAAATACAGACTTACCTGTAGGAACGGTAAAACATGTACATAGGTAATAAAACCAAGTTTAAGAATAAACGGAGATCCTGGGACACAACCGCCCCAAAGGATCACAAAACAGAGAAATTACTAATAAATACATATGAATAACAAAATAGTATACTTAACTGCCGAGGGAGCAGCAAAGAAAGAGGAGGAGCTGATCCAAGTTGGGGTTTATATAAGGGGAGGGGCATAACCATTGGGTAGTTGTGATTTGGTTTAAAGGTTTTTTCATTGTTTTTCAATGTGTTTAAATTTGCTGCTGAGGGAATAAATGGAAAGAGTAATACATAAATATGAGGCTCCGTGTCTTTATACATCGGCTGTTCATACCTTCCAACATCCCAGAATGCAGCTTGGCAAATGTTGAAGGAATCCACACATGAGAATGCAGGCTCACGAACAGTGAATATAGTTCAGTCCTCCTGTTCTTCCGGGTGCCTCTGCTGGTGTGGCTTTACACCAATTGAAGACGAAACAAGCAAGAGGAAGCAGAGAACCGGCACTCACAGATAGTAGTTAATAATCGGGTGATTTAATCAAATGTCACATAAATACAGAAAAGTGAGGGAAAAAACAATCCAAAAAAGGGTCAGCATGACGCGTTTTGCGCTGGAAGCGCTTAATCATATGCTAACATCACAGAAAAGTGCACTCATTTAAATATATTCAAGTCACGTGAAAAAGGAAGGGGGTGTGACCAGATATTCCCATGTTAACATAGTAGTTTGTATAGTGGTTTAAGGGGAATATATATAAACAAAGAAGAGAGAATATTTCTTCAGAGTGAGTGATTAAACAATTAGAAAGAGACTTTATTTAGTGCTGGTGCTTGTCCTATAATAACTATACATTTTTAATACAAGAATTATAAATTAATTTATCATGTGATGATAAAATCAATCAGACATAAAAGTAACTCCTCCTAGTTAATGAGTGGAGTTAAAGGTAATAACCCCATAAGTCCAGCCACCTTGGTACAAGCAAAATATGTCTAATGAACATGCATAGTTTAAACACATTACACTATGCAAAGCATTCATGCCATGATAGCCCGAAATTTGAAGGGACTGGGCTCTAAAAAGTGGGACAGTCCCATCAAAACCAGGACTGTTGGAAAATATGTGGAATAGACATGTTGTTACAGTCTGACAAGGTTCAAGCAATAGACATTTATTCCAGTTATAACCAGCCGGGGTTTGGCCAACCTCCATTAATGTATTTGTACAGACATTTGTTTTTACCCCTTAAGGACAGAGCCTTTGAAACATTTTTGTCCATTCTGGACCATGGCTATTTTAACATTTCTGTGCTGTTTGTGTTTAGCTGTATTTTTCTTCTTTGTCATTTGCTGTACCCACACAAATTATATATTGGTTTTATCGGAACAAGAAGGGCTTTCTTTGGATGCCATCATTTTGATCATATCCTATAATATTATATAAAAAAAATTATAAAATATGGTAACAAAAACAAAAAAAAATGTATTTCCTGAATTTTATTTGAAACATCTTCTCCTCATCGACAAAAGCGAACAAAAAGAACCTGCTAACTAGATTCTACTATGTCTCCTGAGTACAGGGATACCACCCATGCATAGGTTTGTTGGGTTGTTTGGGGGCTAAAAGGCCACATTTGGGAGGTGCAGTTTTTGGTTTTCCAACATGAAATTTTTACATGAAGACAGCTTGCACCCATGTCCCATTTGGGACATATTTGAAGCCAGTCATTGTATTTTACCCCATCAACCCATATATTTTCTAAAAGTAGACACCCTAGGCTATTTCAAATGGTGGTATTTTAACACTTTCCATGCACTAATTCAGCCTTTGTCAAAGTTTGTGGTAGTAAATTTGTTGTGTTTTTTTTTTCTCACAAACATTGTAGTTCAGACATGAATTCACAGATTTTGGTATGTGTCACTGCCAAATAAGACCGCAATATGTGTTCAGCAACTTCTCCTGAGTACAGTGATACCCCCCATGCATAGGTTTGTCTGCTTGTTTGGGGGTTAAAGGGCCTATTGCTTATCTGCTTCCTTGCTGGCTGTGTTCCTGTTCCAGTTATGACTAAATAAAGCCTGAATACGTTTGCTCTCTCCTCTGCTCAACATCCACCTCTAGGTATACTTTTTTTAGGCGCTAAAGTGACTGGCTAGTGACTGGGCTTTTTTTTTACTTTGCTGCACATCGACAGGTTCTTGTTGGCTTAATTTTAACTAATTTACTATCAGCCAAGCTGAATATTAAACCTGCCAAATGCAAATATCTCACAGAATAACCTGTTGAGGAAATCTGCTGAATATTTATCTATATTTACACTGTAAAAAAAAAAAGGAGATGTCTGGAACTCCAGAAATTGTAGGCTCTTTGTTAGTTTACTTCGTTAGATATGCAATACAACGCTAACAAATATGTCCTGGGATATTTCCACCTCGGCTTCATTAACTGTTGCATGCTGCTTTGCAGTATGTAGAAGCATAGTTGTCACTATCAGCCATGTTGCCAGGGACACACATTTGTTCCACATGCTGCAGAAAGAGCATGCAAAGTGCAGCCTGGCAGTATGTAGGATGTATATACGCACAGACACAGTCCAATTAATTAATCATGGTAGGTCCTATGAAATCTCCACCCTGATTAATCAATTGGATTGTGTCTGTGTGTATATCCATCCTACATACTACCGGGCTGAACTTTGCATGCTTTTCTGCAGCATGTGGAACAAATGTGTCCCTGGAAACATGGCCGATGTTGGCAACTATGATTATGTGTACATGCACAGAAATAATGCAATTAATTAATCATGGTAGGTCCTATGAGATCTGCACCATGATTAATTAATTGGATTAATGAGTTGATATGCAAATGAACTGGTTTTCAATGGAAAATGTGTAATCTGCATATAAATCCAAAGATGATGTTATAAACTTCAGACTCCACAGTCACATTTAAAACACATTTTTATCCTAATGTAGGCATTCACATAACACAATGTATAGATCAATTTCGTTGACTTACTATTATCTACATTCACAGTAAAAACAATGTTTAAGTGATCCAGTCCCTTTAACTAATCATGCAGTGGATTCCACAGGACCACATTGATTAGTTAATTGAATTCCTTCTGGTTACATATGACTTCATCTTACTGAAATTAGATTTGTCATCCAGTTGTTTTGTTACCGGCAGGTCGGTAAAAAATTGGCTTGGGCCCAATGTTAGGTTAATGAAGGCAATATTTTTTTATGAAAAGGTGACAACCCTAACTGCAATGCTTCTTGCAAAAATTATATGTGCCAAGTACAAAATGACCAAGGTGACAACCCTACCTGACATACCCACTCTCAACTTAATACTGTTGAGGGCCCAGGTGCAAATACCTATTCCTCTATATTGTCCATTTTAGCCAGCTCCCTTGCACCTCCTCCAGGCTCCTTAACCCTACACTGTCCTGGATAGAAATCCCAAAAACAACAATTCCTTCACAATTCAATATAAGGGAAAGGGAAGTTAGACCACGGTAACTGCTATACCAATAATTCCACCCATAATGCTCTAAGTACAAGTATAAGTGCTTTTATTTTTAATAGAAACATAGAAACATAGAATGTGTAGGCAGATAAGAACCATTCGGTCCATCTAGTCTGCCAATTTTTCTAAATACTTTTATTAGTCCCTAGTTCCCGGTCTTATAGCTAGGATAGCCTTGTGTCTATACCACGTATGCTTAAACTCCTTCACTGTGTTTACCTCTACCACTTATGCTAGAAGGCTATTCCATACATCCACTACCCTCTCAGTAAAGTAATACTTCCTGATATTACTTTTAAATAGTTGCCCCTCTAATTTAAGACTTTGTCCTCTCGTTGCAGTAGTTTTTCTTCTTTTAAATATACTCTCTTCCTTTACTGTGTTGATTCCCTTTATGTATTTAATACCTCTCCCTATGCAACCAAGAATTCTTCTAGCATTTCCTGCTGCTCTATTGCATTGCCTACCTACCTTTAAGTTCTCTTAAATTTTTACTCCTAAATCTCTTTCCTCAGATGTTGAGGTTAGGACTGTACCAAATAGTCTATATTCTGCTTTTGGGTTTTTACGCCCAAGGTGCATAATCTTGCACTTGTCCACATTAAATGTCAGTTGCCACAGCTCTGAACATTTTTCTAGTTTAGCTAAATCATTTGCCATTTGGCTTATCCCTTCATAAACATCAACCCTGCTGCAAATCTATGGATACTCTAATGTAATAATGAAGATTACATGGTAATGTCCTTTGCTTGTTTTTTATTTTATTTATAACATTATATAACATTTACATTATGCAATCAAACATTGAATTGATACTGGAAAATATAACATGTTTTGCTTGTAGAAAGAAAGCTTTTAACGGCAACTGGCAGGTGCAAAACAACTCTGATCCCTGTTATTTAAAGATTTTGAGAACATCCGTGACACTCTGAGCACTTCCATAATCATTTGCTAGGAAGACTGGCACTGGCAGAGTTTTAGCCTGTCCTGATAATGGCCATGTATTCCTGGTAATCTGTTATTTGATAAACAAGATCTGGTATTTGTACCTGGTAATTTCACACCCACATTCAGATGAGCTGATTAAGAATATACAGACCATAGATGATTGGATAATTATGTTAATTAGTGAGCGTTTTACATACCTGCCCCATATGCTACTCTCCTGGGTATGTGCTATTGGAAAAGGATTGGGGTGTTATTTAATCTATTTTTGCCTTTTCCATGACCTTTCAGAAGAGGCATGACTTAACCCTTTCTTGGCTGTCATGTTGGAAAAGGTGTCTGCTTGACTTGAAAAGCTATTTTCTCTACTGAATGTTTGTCTCACTGCAGGGATAGAAAACACACAAACAGCTGCTGTAGTTCACAGTAGACACATCTAGCTTGCAATGGCTAGGTTTGATTGACACATATTTCCATAGAAAAGGTTATTGCTGGCTCTCCCCCCAGCCTGCTTCCCCTGCGGGATCCCTCTTATTAACCTCACCGATTGTACCTTTGAAAGGCTCTCTCCCCTCCGCTCTTTCCTTCCATGAAAGGGCTAAAGGAGGAGAAGGGAAGGGGGCTCTGTTGATGAAGCTTCACGCTGAGAGTTACAAAGGTCATAGCCCATCCAGAATTTGGCAGGTGCCAGAAAATCCATCTCCCGGGGAGGCTTCAGGCGCAGATGAGGGGGTAGGACAGGAGCACAGATCAGTGAGTGTGCAATTCTGGCACTATGAGGAGAGGAGGACATGTGTCCAGATGTAGGACAGAACAGGGGCAGTTCACCCCCTGCACTGAGATTCAGCTCAGTCATGCTTTACACAATACAACCTGTGACATGTCAGAACAGCCCCGCCCACCCATTGAGCGCTTCTTGAAGCCTAGCATTTATTAGACAGTTAATTGGCCAGCATAACTCACTCGTATTTCTACTGTCTACTGAGTCTCCGACAGGCTTCATCACTGGTTTTTGTTTGGAATTCCACGTGTCTGTAATATAAGGTGAAAATGACTTTAGGTTGCAACAATATGCTATAAATGCATGATATAGCTGTAAATGCCTGCACTTTCGAAATGATTACACAATATAACATTTACTCAACTATGTAAACAGTACACAGGATTTTAATTAAACTAAAGTGCACTTCTACACCGATCAGCCATAACACTATGACCGCCTGCCTAATATTGTGTAAGTATCCTTTTGATGCCAAAACAGCCCTGAGCAATTGAGGCATCAACTCTACTAGACCTCAGAAGGTGGTCTGTGGTATTTGCCAACAAAAAGTTATCAGCAGATCCTTTAAGTCCTCTAAGTTGTGAGGTGGGGCCTCCAAGTATCAGACTTGTTTTTTAAGTACATCACTCAGATGCTCGATCTTGGTAATTTAGAGGCCAAGGTCTATGATTAAGCATGGTATCACACGAAACGCGTAAGGCGAGTTCACTTTTTTCTCTTTCACATGTTGCTGTGTTCCTGTTTCCCTTTTTATCAGATCCACTTTAATGATTGAATGATTTGATTTTTCACTGACAAGAGGAGTGCTCATTATTTTTCTCAAGTTCCCAATTTAGAGACCAAGTCAACACTTTGAGCTTGTTGTGTTCCTCAAACCATTCCTGAACCATTTTTGCTATGTTGCAGGGTGTATTATTCTGCTTTAAGAGGCCAATGCCATCAGGAAATACCATTTCCATGAAAGACTGTACGTGGTCGGCAACAATGCATAGGTAGGTGGTACATGTAAAAGTAGCATCCACATAATTAGCAGGACCCAAGGTTTCCAAGCAGCATATTGCACAAAGCAACACACTGCTACCTGTCAGTGGTCATGATGTTATGGCTGATCGGTATATATATATATATATATATATATATATATATATATATACAGTTAAGTATTCCAAAACTATATAGACAAAGGAGTACTTCTATTATAATATATATTGTCATCATTGTTTAAATAGTCGCTGAACTTTTTTTTATTTCACTTTTGCTTCTCTTGTTTACCCCTTCCCGATGCTAGGACATTCTATGCCATCCCAAAAGATGCTAGGAATGCATACAACGTCCTGCGTTTAAACAGAGTCTATTAAGACCTTGATCGGGTCCATGCCACTATGTCCCTGGCTGTTGATCACCTTTTGATCCCCAAACACGCTTCAAATTTGGCTAAAATAGACACATTTCAGGCATTTTAATTCTTTAGCTCAAAGCTGGGGAATTGAAAGTAAAATGTTAAAAAAAAGTTTAAAAATTAAAAGAAAATCCACCCCCCATGGGGCCAGTGGACTTCTGCTGGACCCATAAATAAAAATAAAATACCCTAACCCCAATTCAAATTAGGGGGAGCCAGGGCTATTAATAAATGGGACAGGGAGATAGCCAAATGCTGCCAGCCCCCTATAGAATTAATTGGATGCCAGGGCTGGTAGCCATGTTCCACCTAACCATGACCAGGGCTGGGAGCCAGACAAATTGTTCCCAAAATAAATTCTTTCCCACCTCTTCCATGCCCAGGTAGGGAGGGGGGACAGTCACCTGTAAAAAATAAATAAATAAACACCTTTTGGGTGCCCTGCAAATTAAATGTTACATGTTCCTGAAGTCCCAGTCAGACAATCAGATGCCTTTTTCTTTTAACCCCTTCCTTGCTAGGATATACTATGCTGTCCTGATTTTCAGTGCCTAAAAGACGTTAGGATGGCATAGTACATCCAGCGATAAACAGATCATCGCGGCTCCCTGTAATGAGCTGTGCTCAGGTCCTGCTGCAGGGACTTGCAGTGGGATCCAACCAGTCAGATGAGGCCACTTTGACAGGGAAAATGACAGGTGGCTCACTGACAGGGAAAATGTAACCAGTGCTCAAAGTGAGCACCGGCTACATGTCACTAAATTGCGCCGTGCCCTAACTTATGGGTTCGGGCACGCCTCTGTGACATCACACGTGGCGTGACCGGAACACTCACAATCTTTTGGCAGGGACCCACAGGGTCTATTAAGACGGATTGGGTCTCTGCCATAGTGTTCCTGGCTACCGATCACCTTGTGACCAATGGCCCGGAACAAATCGTGACGTTTTGGTGCTTGCGTCATCTGGGACGCAAGCACCAATCGTCACGAAGGGGTTAAAATGAAATCTCCACTCTGTTAGCAATGATTTAATGCTGCATCTGTCCTCTGCTGAGGATTTATGTTTAGGAAAGGGGCGGTTTGTATGGGTTTTTCCCGGTGTTATTTTTTTTTTTTTTTTACTGATAGGTTGATTAATTTTTTTTGGGGGGGGGGGTTGGCCCCTTTCCCTGGGGCCACCCATCACTGGACCTAAGGAACAGGTACTATTTTATTTGCAGGCCATCTTTTTAGGTGTCAGCGGGTGGTCAGGGATTTTGACTGTCAACTCCCTGGAACACTATGGGGGTGAGTGTTTTTTTTTTTTGTTTTTTTTTTTACAAGTGTCTCACCCCGCCCCCTCTGGGCAAGGTAAAGGGGGGGTAGGTAGGGAATTACTTTATTTAAAAAAAAATTATGAGTCTAGGAGCCTTTGGGCAATCCCTAGACCCGAGGGGGTTACTTTGCTTTTTATGGGGGGGGGGGGGGTATTGGTATTTTCCTGGCCCTCAGACCTGGTTTCAGGAGGTATTGCATGCAATCGGCTATGATGTCCAATTCTGAGGCACATCTGGGCATATTGGGTATCTCACAATTCAGTTCCCAATATTTCCCCGATGTGCCCTGAATCCATCTGGACTTTGGAGGCACCTTTTCAGGCCTGAATATTGATGCATTATGAGTAGACCCTCCAGCTTTTCAATAACATACAGACCTTTCATTCTATTTGACTACAACTTCTCTGAAATGAATTTTACTTCTGATTTTTTTTAAATCCATAATTTATTTAAAAGTTGTTTTCTTTTACACCCACCTTCTCTAATCTCAACTATACATCTGAAAAAAAGAACTATTAAACATGTTCTAAAAAGTATGCTTGCATTAAATCAGATGGTTACAGATACAAATAGTCTCCATGTAAAATGAACGCTAATTTTGTTCTTAAAAACAACAGGATTGCTAAGCTTGGTTTTATAATGATCAATAATCCTTTGAGTACCAAAAAGCATAACCCTCCTCTCTGTCCAGCGGAGATAGGGATAAAGTTGCATTACTTCTAAATCTTTTTTTTCCTTTGCTAATACTCTTCCAAATACAAACCAGAATCACACTGGCTTCTCACATTGCTTTACTAAAGTGCTTGCCATGGACTTCCAATTGCACCCTGTTTAAACACAGTGAGGCGGGCGATTATGACGTGACGACACGACGCACATCGTAGAGGTGGGAGTAAGGCTTCCGGACAGCAGCTGAGACGCCGAATGAAGACGCTTGCCTGAGCCACGAGGAGGAAGATCCCCCGGCCCCAAAGCAAATCCACGACACAGACTGCTTAAAGTATTCGCTCTCCCCTTCTGCAGCATCCAAACCCCTCCGCAAATAATCTCCTCTCACCCTGGGCGGCATTCAAAACCCCTCCGCAAAAGTATATAACTCACCATCTCCTCAAGCGAACGGAGCCTCTGCAGCCTCGTGGAACCCCGGGAGCAGCCTATACATCTGAGGAAACAACAAGAAATAAGATAAGTAAATTAATACAGACTTTTCTTCTTTATCTTGTTAAAGTATGTCTGCTGAATTTTTTTCTCCCAAAACTAACCAGAAAAAACAAGAAAAATCCCACCTGGAAATATCTGTATCCACAGAAGACTCAATAGAGGGATCAGGTATGTCTGATTCGCCGGGGGTTATCCAGTCCTTCTTAAAGGGGGCCCTGGACGATCTGGTAAAAGTAATAAAAGCAGAGATAAAAATAGCGCAAAGGACCTTAGAAAGGACATTACTGACCTAACTGAAAACATAAAGATCATTGGAAAAAAAAATAGAGTCTCTGGATGAACAACAAAAAATGGTTAAAAATATGCTAGGCTCTACAACTTTAAAACTACAAACGGTAGAACATAAACTAGCAGACATAGAGGATCGCTCAAGACGCATGAATCTGCGCTTTAGGGGCATCCCAGAGTCCTACTCCTACGAAAATTTGAAACAATATCTACTTGATCTGTTCAGTGATATTACATCCCCCCCTCTCACATATGGAGAGATGGCATTGAATAGGGAAGATAAGCAACATATATCCAGAAAGAACGAGAGATGTCATTGTTTGCTTCCTGTCTTACACCTTTAAGGAAGAAGTTTTGAGACTGGCAAGAGACAGGAAACCAACTGACCCACGATTCAGTGATATCCAAATATACTCAGACCTCTCCTATGACACCAGAATGTGGAGGAAGTCTTTCCAGGAAAGCCTAAAACTACTCAGGGAAAGAGAACTAAAATACAGTTGGGGATTTCCAAGATCCTTAAGAGTTTTTTGTGACAATAAAACAGAAAATTCCACTTCTCCAGACTCCTTGGCACAGTGGATCCCAAATAGGAACTCGCACCTGACCTAAAGAATTTTTTGGATGTTTTTTTCTCTTCTCTTCTCCTTTTTTTTTTTTTTTTCCTTTTGGGGGGCATCCAATTAACGTCTATGTTATGTATTGACTATCGAAAAGGATTGAGAGACTTCCCCCAATATTGTACAGGAATACTAGAAATGTGATTTGCCCTTATGTATAATAGAACGTTTAGCTTAAATAAGCTGTTTTTCGGTCTCTTGGATAAGGAGACCAGAAGAGGGAGACTATGCTTCGGAATGCTTATTTGAGAGGCTCCCACAAAGAGTAGCATCCATAAGTACCCATAAGTAAGAGTAGTAGTACCCATAAAGAGTAGCTCGGCCACCAGTTTATCACGTGGGATGAAAGTGGGGGGGAAGGGCTGTGGGAGAGTATCCCCATCACTGTATGTGTATTTTCCTTCTTTTTTTTGTGTGTGTTTTAACATCCTCAAGGGAGCGATGGTAAAGAGTTAAATTATTACAATCACAATGCACAAATAAAGAGGGTTTCACATGTAAAACTACATACATAAATACACCTATAGCTAGCATATGCACTGTTGTATTAAATAGAAATGTTTTAAATGTTTTTGGAAAGATAGAACAATGATACATAAACAAAGATAGATAAAAATGATAATTATATACTCTAAATAACTACATTCCACGCATGCACTTAAGTGGTTAATACATTTTTCCTTTTTTTTCTTCTTCTTCTCTCTTTTTCTCACATTGGGGTGAGCAAGGGAGGAAAGATAGAATAATGATGCACAAACAAAGATAGATAAAAATGAGAACTATATACTCTAAATCAGGGGTCCTCAAACTTTTTAAACAGGGGGCCAGTTCACTGTCCCTCAGACCATAGTAAAAACAAAAACTATGAACAAATTCCTATGCACACTGCATACATCTTATTTTGAAACAAATCGGGAACTAATACAATATTTAAAATGAAGTAAAGTTAAATCAACAAACTTACTTATTTCAATGGGAATAGTGTGCCAGTCAGATGCCCAGGAATATTATGCCAGACAGAGCCCAGTAATATTGTACCAGTCAGATGCCCAGTAATATTATGCCAGTCAGATGCCCAGTAATATTATGCCAGTCAGATGCCCAGGAATATTGTGCCAGTCAGAGCCCAGGAATAGTGTGCCATTCAGATGCCCAGTAATATTATGCCAGTCAGATGCTCAGGAATATTGTGCCAGTCAGAGCCCAGGAATAATGTACCAGTCAGATGTCCAGGAATATTATGCCAGTCAGATGCCCAGGAATATTGTACCAGTCAGATGCCAAGGAATATTATGCCAGTCAGAGGCCCAGTAATATTGTACCAGTCAGATGCCCAGTAATATTATGCCAGTCAGTGCCCAGTAATATTATGCCAGTCAGATGTCCAGTAA
This sequence comes from Pelodytes ibericus, assembly GCA_036172795.1. Lineage (NCBI taxonomy): Eukaryota > Metazoa > Chordata > Amphibia > Anura > Pelodytidae > Pelodytes > Pelodytes ibericus. The sequence continues at coordinate 28,038,591 of CM069866.1, forward strand.
TATTATGCCAGTCAGTGCCCAGTAATATTATGCCAGTCAGATACCAGTCATATTATGCCTCTCAGATGCCCAGTAATATTGTGCCTCTCAGATGCCCAGTAATATTATGCCTCTCAGATGCCCAGTAATATTATGCCTCTCAGATGCCCAGTAATATCATGCCAGTCAGATGCCCAGTAATATTATGCCATTCAGTGCCCAGTAATATTATGCCAGTCAGATTCCCAGTAACATTGTGCCAGTCAGATGCCCAGTAATATTATGCCATTCAGTGCCCAGTAACATTGTACCAGTCAGATGCCCAGGAATAAAGTGCCATTGCAATGCTCGTTATACCTCCCTCCTCCCCCGCATCCCCATCACTTACCTCCAGCTGCTGTGTCCCCGGCTGGATGCCTTTCGCAGAGTTTCCCTCCTGCACAGGGGAGGGAAACAGTCACTGGATCCGGATGTGACGTAACGTCACATCCGGTCGCGGTGTTTTTTTTTCTTCTTCTTTCTGCAGCCGCATCCGCTGCGGCTGCCCAAAAAAAAAGAAAAAAAAAAGGTAAACAGTGGGGAGCGGGGGGCCCCCGCGGGCCGTATTAATGTCGGCGGCGGGCCGCATGTGGCCCGCGGGCCGTACTTTGAGGACCCCTGCTCTAAATATTTATACCCAACACATGCACTTATGCGATTAATGATTTTTTATTTTTTTTATTTTTAGGATGAGTAAGAGGATAGTTGGAAGAATGACACACTACTAAAGATAGTTAAAGCACTTTATTTAGTATATGCACTTTCGTAATTAATAATTTTATGGATGGTAAGGGGAGGGGAGGGGAGGGAGGATGAAGGAGAGAAAGGGGAAAGAAAGGAGGGAGGAGGGGGAGAGGAAGGGGAAGGGAAGGAAAAAGGAGGGGAGAAAATGGAATGAGGATGTATGAATAAGGATCATTATGTGTGGAAGGAGGGGAGGAGGGGAGGGAAGGTCAAAGTAGATAGGGGATAAGACGATCCCCCTCAATATAATTCTACGCCAATTGGGGCTGGAGAGAGAGGAACTTGGCTCACCTTGCGCTCTTATAGAATAATTTAATATTGCCTCGGGAACATACCACTCCCTACCTGATTTGTTCTGGACGAACTTAAGTTTGTGACTCGTGGCATCTTAAGTATGCCTAAGGTCACAAAAACCCCTCCCAGGGAATTTTACTCTGTGGGGGTTTATATGGTTTTTGTTGGGAGCAGGACCTTTTTTGTCTGCCCCGTAAATGTTTTTGTCATGGTTGTATGTTGTCTTCCGAAGAAGTGGTGCAGAGGAGCGATAGGTGGAAAATACCTGCCGTTGGGCGTGTCCGCGGTTCGGTCATCTGGTGCCCTGACACATAATGCGAATCCTTTTTAACTTTGGCAGCAATTATTAAATGTGTCTAGGGCAATGTCCAGGGACTCAATTCCCCCTCCAAACGAAGTAGGGTCTACAACTTTCTATGTAAACAAAGGATTGACCTTGCCTTCCTTCAAGAAACACACTGGAGAGCTAAAGATAAGATCAGATGGGGAGGTGTACGCTTCCCACAGATATTTCACTCTTCTATGCCGGAAAATAAAAAGAGAGGAGTCGCAATTGTTTTTGCAAATACCCTAAGACTAGAGCTTAAGTATCTTGAACAGGATATAAATGCGAGATATTTAATCTGGATTGGAAAGATAGATGATGTGAAATATACTTTGGTTAATATATACCTCCCCAATACAGATCCAGTCTCTGTACTAGCCAAAATTCTCTATAAAGTTGATAAGATAAGAGAAGGGAGGATTATTATTGCAGGGGATTTTAATTGTGTTGTGGACCAGAGTATGGATAAAAAGATCCCAAAAAATAAAAAAATCAATAAAACCTATTAAGAAAGGTAAAGGCGTTTGAGAACCTGCTCCACGATCACGCCCTATATGATCTATGGAGGACTATACATCCGACTGAAAGAGATTATACCCACTTTTCGAATGTACACCAGACATATTCTAGAATTGACTTAGTTATTGGAGATAGCAATGCCATAAAGAAAGTAAAACTTGTTAAGATAAAAGAGATAACATCGTCAGACCATAGCGTGATGATAGTGGAGCTAAAAGGGGATATAGATAGATATCCAATTTCCACCTGGCGATTGGATGACTTACTTTTGTATAAACAAGAGCATAGAGATCATATTTTAAAAATGTCTACCCTCTTTTTTGAAGAAAATGACCTCACACAAACCACTGCGGCAATAAGATGGTGCGCCTATAAGGCAGTTCTTAGAGGATACTTTATAAAATTAAAGAAAGAGATTAGAAAAACATCAGAAAAAACATTATCAGATCTATACATAACCCTATACAACATCTCTGCACGTAATAAGATTAATACTACCCCAACATTGGTACAGGAAAGACAGAAAATTCAAAAACAGATTAATCAAAAAGAGCTGGACCTGACTACTAGAGCGATGGACAAACTAAAATTGAAGTTTTATAGCAAAAGTAATAGACCCAGTAGAATGATGACGGAGCAATTAAAGAAAAGAAGAGCAAAAATTAGAATTAACAAAATAATAAAAAAGGGTGAGATTTTGGTGACTCCAGAGGCGGTGGCCAGCGGTTTCAGGGAATACTATCAGACACTATATAGCATAGCGGATACTACTCCAGATGGAGAAGTAGACACCTATCTGAGAAAAATAGGTCTCCCAACGCTCACAAATGATCAACTACAGATGCTGAATAGGCCCTTAGAAAAAATGGAAGTAAATAGAGCGATAGATAGGCTTCCAAAACATAAGACTCCAGGCCCAGATGGCTTTGGACACTACTTTTATAAAATACTTAAGTCTAATATAATTGAGCCTCATTTACATACATACATACATACAGGGAGATCTCTGAGATTGGATCCTGTCCTAAAGAGATGCTACAGGCCAATATTGCCCCGATCCTTAAAAATGATAAGCCTCCAGAAGCTATGGAGAATTATAGGCCGATCTCCCTGATCAACGTGGATATTACGATATATTCATCCATACTAGCAGAAAGATTGAAGCTAGTACTTAATGATTTAGTCCACGTTGATCAGGTGGGATTTATCCCGGGCAGAGATGCGGCAAATAATACTAGACACTTGATTGATGTCGCAGACTATGCTCATAGACATCAGATTCCCCTCCTAACCCTGTCATTAGACGCTGAAAAGGCATTTGACAGGGTCAGGTGGGGATATATGACAGAGACACTGAGGTCATTTGGATTTACAGGCTGGATATACTCAGCGATCCTTGCTCTCTGTCAGGCCCCTAGTGCTAGAGTAGTTGGAGCAGGCTTATGCTCAGAATGGTTCGACCTACATAATGGAACACAGCAGGGGTGCCCCCTATCGCCTTTGCTGTATGTGCTTTCCCTGGAACTGCTGGCTACAATATTGAGACAAAATAAAAACATTACTGGTTTGCAAATTAACAACCAGGAAACCAAACTCTCATTATATGCAGATGATGTTGTAGTCTTTATTACAAAACCACTAACCTCTCTTCTGCACTTTATGACTGAAATTAAACAGTATAGTGCTATTTCCAATTAAAGGATCAATTGGAATAAAACGGCTGCGCAGGCATTACACATCGATCCCAATATCATAAATAAGATTAGAGAAAAATATACGCTTGATATCGGTAGATATGGCCATATTTCAGAGCTGCAACATCACTGGAGTGCCCAAAAGCACAAGGTGTGCAATACTCAGAGACATGGCCAAGGTAAGAAAGGCTGAAAGACGACCACCACTGAACAAGACACACAAGCTGAAACGTCAAGACTGGGCCAAGAAATATCTCAAGACTGATTTTTCTAAGGTTTTATGGACTGATGAAATGAGAGTGAGTCTTGATGGGCCAGATGGATGGGCCCGTGGCTGGATTGGTAAAGGGCAGAGAGCTCCAGTCCGACTCAGACGCCAGCAAGGTGGAGGTGGAGTACTGGTTTGGGCTGGTATCATCAAAGATGAGCTTGTGGGGCCTTTTCGGGTTGAGGATGGAGTCAAGCTCAACTCCCAGTCCTACTGCCAGTTCCTGGAAGACACCTTCTTCAAGCAGTGGTACAGGAAGAAGTCTGCATCCTTCAAGAAAAACATGATTTTCATGCAGGACAATGCTCCATCACACGCGTCCAAGTACTCCACAGCGTGGCTGGCAAGAAAGGGTATAAAAGAAGAAAATCTAATGACATGGCCTCCTTGTTCACCTAATCTGAACCCCATTGAGAACCTGTGGTCCATCATCAAATGTGAGATTTACAAGGAGGGAAAACAGTACACCTCTCTGAACAGTGTCTGGGAGGCTGTGGTTGCTGCTGCACGCAATGTTGATGGTGAACAGATCAAAACACTGACAGAATCCATGGATGGCAGGCTTTTGAGTGTCCTTGCAAAGAAAGGTGGCTATGTTGGTCACTGATTTGTTTTTGTTTTGTTTTTGAATGTCAGAAATGTATATTTGTGAATGTTGAGATGTTATATTGGTTTCACTGGTAAAAATAAATAATTGAAATGGGTATATATTTGTTTTTTGTTAAGTTGCCTAATAATTATGCACAGTAATAGTCACCTGCACACACAGATATCCCCCTAAAATAGCTAAAACTAAAAACAAACTAAAAACTACTTCCAAAAATATCCAGCTTTGATATTAATGAGTTTTTTGGGTTCATTGAGAACATGGTTGTTGTTCAATAATAAAATTAATCCTCAAAAATACAACTTGCCTAATAATTCTGCACTCCCTGTATGTATGTCCTTAAGAACTTCCTATCCTGTTTATGTATTTTTGTTATGTATTTTGTGTTTTTATATGTTGTTCTGTCTTGTGTTTTTTTGTTTTTATTCTATGAAAATCAATAAATAATATAAAAAAAAATAAAATAAAGTGCTTGCCATGGAATCGACATTGAATAACTACAAAGTCTTTCTTCTGTTGTTGTCAGTGTAATGCAATTAATACAAGGTCTGCCTTTGCTTTTTTATGTCGTGTTGCATTATTTTGTGCTACTTGGCATTAAACTGTAATATCCTAAATTTTATAAATCATTAAAAAAAAGTATTTTTTCTCTGAATGTGATACGTTAGCTAAAGTGGTCACAAAGGTAGAGAAAATTTAAATTATAGAGCTGGCAACACAAACATGTTAGCAGAGGCTGATGTTATTGTTGTGAATTACTAAAAGCTTTACTAATCAGAAGCATTCAGGATGAATGAAAATGATAGATGTAACATGAACGAGAGAGATTTTATTAAACCAGAACCTTACAAATGTACAGTATTTTTTAAATAAAAATTACTCTTGTGTAGATCCATATATTTTATCACTTCACTGAGAAAAAAACATTAATACCGTACCTGGCTGCTTGTTATAATAATAGTTTCATAAGCTCCATTTCTTTGATGGTACCTTGAGCAAATGTGTCTGATCTAGTGCATCTTTTGTGCTAGAGTTACAGTTCTAAACACAAGGTGTAAATCCTTAAACTTTCTTTTCTTTGCAATGTTTTATCGGACATCTATATTGCTGTACAAAGTGTTTTACAATAATTTCGATTCTGCTTCACTTGAGCAAAAACATTTTTCATGGTAGGGTCTCTGCCAGTTTTTTTTTTTTTTTTTTTTAAATCTTGAAGGGATGCCCAAATACACTAATAGGGGCATCCATTATAAAAATAAAAAAAAGTGAATACATTTTAAGGGCAAAAATAATTTTGCTCTTTGCTACTCTTGCAAGGTACTGAATGTTTAAAGGGACTGTATCACCTAACCATTGTTTTTACTGTGAATGTAGAGAATACAAAATGATTGAACATTCTATTTTTGAAGAAAATTGTAAGTATGAACAATCATCATATTCAATGGACAATCAAAACATCTATGATAAGATTTTGATGCCAGGATACACTATTATGAAATATATATTTCATTGTCTTCTAGGTCTGGTCCAAATTCCCCTATGTATTAGGAGTGAGATAACAAATTATATCCCCAACTACTATTTTTTTCCCATCTTACTTATCCCTAAATTTCTATTTAGGATCTAATTTATTTATTTGCTAATTAATATAATCATTTAGTATATATATAGAAGAGTAAGTAAATAGGATTACTCACTTTATTAACTGTAATTTTAATAAGTTGATTGTAACAGAAAATATGTTTATGTAGGTATTTCTCTTTTGTTATACATTGTGTTAGTATAATTGCAAGCAAATGCCTAAATTATGGGAAAAATGTGTTTAAAATGTGTCTGTGGAGTCTCCTGTGTATGACATCACCTGGGGCTTCATATGCAAATGAACTGCTTTTTAATGGCAAATATTTAATTTGCATATCAAGCCCCAGGTGATGTCATAAACTGGAGACTCGACAGATACATTAAAAACACATCATTCTCCTAATTTTAGCATTTGCTTGCAATTTTGCTAAAACAATGTATAGATCCTTTTCCAATCATTTTATGTTGTCTACACTCACAGAAAAAACAACAACATGTAAGTGGTACAGTGCCTTTAACACTAAGATAGTAAATATGAGTAAATTAAAAGTAGGCATGTTTGTCCATTTTTCTTCTGCTTTTTTTTTTTTTAACTAAATCTGATCTAATTTTGACACACAGCATAAAAACATTTGCAAAAGTTGCGCTATAGTAATTACAATTTAGCACCAAAAACAAGGTAATATAATGTAAGGAAGATGCTCAAAAACAGAACAAATACTCACATGTTGCTGCACACCTTTTGTTTTCCCACCGTGGCTGGTGTAGTCCAAGACTTACACGTTAATGCCTTATCCTGATTCAGCACCATGGACAGCTGCAGTAGCTAATAATGATACAAATACATTTTCCATGCAATAACATTAAACTCAGTAACACACAATTCGATGAAAGTATTGTTTAAAGGGGATGCGCATGTTTGAGCTTTGTTGGCTATTTATTATAGTTTAAATGTGTTGAATGGTGATTAAATACACTGCACAATAAGGTATAAACATATTTGGGCATCCATAATGAAGGTATCAATTGAAAGTCAAATAGTCACTTGTTTTGTTTGCAAAATAGAGGATTTGCTACTTTTCCTTTTCTATACATATTTGTATATAAGAAGAGAAAAAAGAGGTTTGGACTGAAGACAGACCTGATAAAGAATCTATGTATACATTATTCCATCTACACTAAGCTTCAAGTCCAGGATTGGGCACTTTTTCTTTTGCTTACAGGTTTGTATGTCTAGTAACTTAAGGAGAGCCAAGATTTCTGATGTATTACACCAACTTGGCACAGATAGGCCTTTCTCATTACTTACTTGGTGAAGCAGATTTTCAGAAAGCCAGTGCCAAATGCTGTTTTAGCTGTATGTCTGCCAGGGCTTCCTGTATTGCAACCAAGACCTGGCTATAGATATACCTTCCAGCTAATGTTTAACTCATATCACCCTTAGCTAGCCAGAGTCACTAAACAGCTGTAGGCCAAATTAGGGATTCCAGAATTATACATAATACACCCATTTTGGAAACTGTCGAGAAGTTAAATCCATGGCCTCTTTTTCAACTCTACAATCCAGTATTACCCTGAAACTATAAATCTTTCTATTATGAAAATATACATTCTCCCTTATTTAACATAAAGTCATGTAAGTGTTGCATTGGGACCCATATATTGTATTTACCATGTTGTAGTTGTTCTGCATTAGATAGATTGTGCTTCCATCATCATTTATAAGGAACAGGAGAGAGTAAATTATCCTACTGATTATACAACACTTTACTGGGAATTTTATCACTAAACAGCCAAGGGCCTCGTCTATTTTAAGAGAGAATCAGAGATCATATGTTCACCTGTTAATTGCTCTGGTAGCCAGTAGGGATTGTGGTAAGAGCAATCCACAGTGCGCAACTGTACACTTTTAGTTGCGTTCTTAGAAAAAAAGCATAAAGAAGAAAACAAAATGCAAACTGGCATTAAAAAAATCACATAATAATACTAGCTAGGCTTTAAGGCAGGTGTCATCCTACATGCAGCCTATCTGATAACAAGCTGCCTTACATTCCTATATTCTCATTAGTCCTCTAAATGGGTAGTTGTGTTTAATTAGAGTGGATTTAAATAGTTTGGGCTGGTTTTGTATTACTGCTAGATTTTTATCTTTGTCTAACAAACTATTCTTAACCATTACTGTCAATAAAAAAAATCATTGTGTCCCAGTACATACACAGTTTATACACACACTCTCCATTGAGTAGACCAACTGGACATGGTGTCTGCTACAGTATACAGCTCCACAGGTACTAGAGGTGCAAACGATAAATAAATATGGTTCACGTATGCTGGATTCTGTCACAAACTAGTCATATAATTCTGTTTAACTTGAAATAGCAGAGTATGTGCATGAGCCCTCCCTGTTTGTTTTGCTGAGGATGTCTTCTATTATCCATTGTTGCATATATTGGCTCAACATTTGATTGTAATAGTCAAAGGACTAAAATACAGATATTTTTATTGAATCACTTGATCTGGATTTTGTGTACTGATGGTCAGCTATATATATTTCCAGAACAGCATTAAATGTTATTTAACCACACATGAATTAATATATTCTAAAAAAAATAGAACACAGATGAAAAGTTTCTCATTTTCACATTAGTCTCATGTAATTAACCCCTTCCCGATGCTAGGATGTACTATGCCGTCTTGATTTTACAGTGCATAAAAGACGTTAAGACTGCCTAGTACGTCCAGCGCATCTCCCCGCAATGAGCTGTGCTCGGATCCCACTGCTGGGACTTATAGCGGGATCCCACCTGTCAGATGAGGCCACTTTGAGTGGCCTCAGTCTGACAGAGAAAATGTAGCTAGTGCTTAAAGCGAGCACCGGCTACATTTCACTAAATCGCTTCCGGTCACACGTGATGTCCGGAGGTCTCACGATCTTTTGACAGGAACCCTCAAGGTCTCAGTGGCAAGGATCAAATCGCAACGTCTGGGACGCAAGCACCATGCATCACCAAGGAGATAAATAAAACCACAAAACAGAAACATCTGCTTTAATAGAGCCTGATGAAGATGCCCCATAGCCCTCACTCATGTATTCTGCAAAACTCTTCCCCTTTTTTTCTATTTTTAATATTTTTATTTGTAAAAGAAGGGTTAAAACCCAACACCTTTCTGAGAGAGGGGGCAAAGAACCTCCAGAAGCCCCAATAGGCTAGTTTTCTGTGAATCTCTGTAGCCATTCTCCCCAATTCAGTTCTCTCCTGTTTTGTTAGTTCGAAATGGTTCCTTATCCCTTGTTCCATTTTTAGCTGATTACCTGTTGTTTAACTTCCATCCATGTAGGTGTATGGGGAGAGAGCCACATAATGGCTATTAGTTGTTTTACGGTTGTTGCACTTGAATTACGAGGGACCCAAACAGATCTGACGATGAACTCTAGACCTATAATAATCTCTTACCCTTATTAAAATAAAACTCTCATAGCTTCTTGTTTAAACATTGTCTCAGGATGCAAAAGATTTGATAGCGTACAGTTGTAGAAGTATCCTAAAAGAACTTTACTATTGCCTAGCTAAACTATAGCAAGACAATGGACTTTTTTCACAGTGATAATCAAATAAAGAAAATTGTTCAAACTTCAAGTAGTTGCAATGTACAATTTATTCACCATCCTTTCCAACCAGGAACATAGTGCATGCCATTTCTTTCTAGTACACTATCCACAATAGCCCATCAACAGGGTAAATCCATCAATATGATGGGTAGTTCTGTGTTCACTCACCAGAGTGGCTTATAAAACATATCTTGGTTTATTAGAAGGGTGCTCAGTTTGATACGAAAGGTCCCGTGTCTCAGATAGGACAATATAATAAATAGAAAGAAAACTGCACTCCTCCATGGTGAAAAATGCAATAAATTGTTCAAACGTCAAGTAGTCACCATCTGGTGCAACCAGGAATATAGAGCAGACCGAAATTAGCCTTATGCATTTCACGCTTACAAACAGTCGCCATGTCTGAAGACATGCTTTACTTTTTTCATGTACTAGTAATCAACTACACAAGCTTTAGAGTGACTAGACTCCTTCAAGACTGGTGAAGATTTGTTTGAAATAGTATTCCCGAGAAGAATATTGTGAGCTATGTGAAACCCATTATAAAATTAAAAAAATTAAAAATTATTAATAAAACAACCATTTGGCACAATATTATTAATGGATAATTTTTCAGGAGCTTTAATAATGAAGACAATGATAAATGTTACATAATATCCAAACCTTGACATTTGCATTATAAGAATATAGCTGGCATATTTCCCTTAATGCAAGATACAACCAAAACTTTTTTTCAGTCATTTAATTTCTTGCATCTTGACATTGTATTTCATCCCAAGAAGGTCTACAACTTATGTATTTAACTCACACCTCCACCCTGTACAATTCGTAATGAATGCTCCCAGGCAGTACTTAGATAATTATATTTTTGGGATACTCATAGAAACATAGAATTTGTCAGCAGATAAAAACCGTTTGGCCCATCTACTCTGCACAATTTTCTAAATACTTGTATTAGTCCCTGACCTTATCCTATATCTAGGATAGCCTTGTGCCTACCCCACGCATGCTTAAACTCCTTCACTGTGATGACCTCTATCACTTCTGCTGGAAGGCTATTCCATACATCCACTACAATCTCAGTAAAATAATAATATATCATAATACTTGTAAACCGATGTCCTCTTGTTGTGGTAGTTTCTCTACTGTTAGATATACTCTACTCCTTTACTGTGTTGATTCCCTTTATGTATTTACATGTTTCTGATTTCTAGAGGCAGAAGATAGGGATTTGAGTACATCGTTTTCCATCCTTAGACCAAGGTGAAAGTTGAGTATGTTTAGGTTAAGAAAGATACCCACTTTTTCCAATATATAGATATAGTGGGTGACTGCATTTGTTTTCAAATTAATATTTTTTTATGCATAGACCCCCACTCAATTGGACCTCAGCTTGTAAATGTGTAAATGTATTAATCATTAATCCATGTAAATATTTTATATTTTTTTGTTATGTGGAGGTTGAATACAGAGAAGCATGTTGGTGGAACTCTGTCTTAACGTTAGGCTGTCAACTAGACCATCACCAACATTTCCTCCAGTAACTCTGACTTGTTATTGTAGCTCATGTCTAAAAAGGAGCCCTGGGTTTGTAATATTTATATTGCTATTTTTAAAGGATATTACTGGTTATACAGCATGCTCTTAGTTATTGGTAACCTTTCATGAGCAGCTAACTCTTTGCACATAGTGTGTACTCTAACTACTGTAATCACCAGTAAACAAAAGTCCTTCTGTGAGATCAGTACATCTTCTTGAAAATAAGGCATTATTATTGGTATCTAAAGTGCTGTCAGTACTTTCATCAGCCTTTATGCAGCATAATTACAGTATTCTGTGTTTACCTTCTGAGCAGCGTATTCATAGAAATGCTGTGCTTATATTATCAGAGTAATGTTTACAGTGTAATAAGGTAATTGCATGTTCAGACTCAAAGCACGGTATGCAGTTTAATTAAGATGTAGCTTCATGATTAAACTTTAAGCTGGATGTGTGCAGTATTACTATATTATGACTGGGTGTTTCTTATTGTCAATTGTGTAGCAGATTGTATATGTGTAAGTACTGTGTGCTGTATAAAACATAGCAGGGTCATGGATCACAAAACTTGGTAATTACAGGAAACATACAAGTCTGCCACATACAGTGCTCTGGTTCAATGGGTTTGTGCACATGATGGCTGAAGGTCCTGGGTGGGCTAGACCCCAAGTCTACATACTGTACCAGAAATAGCTTTTAGGAATCTTTAGTTTCTATGCATCACATTCCCCAAACCTTCATTCCCCTACGCCTTGTACTGTGTATAGTGTGAAATTCCCCTGTCCCATATTGCTAGTGCTATTTTGAGTCTGTGAGTCACTCACTTTAATCTGATATATGAAAGTAGTGCTTGTGAGCCTAGATATGACCTTTCAAGATATCCTTGTTTTCTAACCTGCTACAAGATGTTTAATGAGGTGTCTGTCTTAATCTTTTGTCACAGAACCTGTCCAGATCTAAGGCAGTCAGTGTCATTTTAACTAAGAACCATGGATTTCCAGGCTAAAGGAACATAATGACAAATGTATTAATTCGTCTGCACAGGGTCGCCCTCAGAAATATTGGGGCTTCCTACATAATAATTTATCTGGGTCCCCTTTCTCCTGCACTCTTTTCATTATTACCCACACATCTCTTGCTGAAGTACCACCTTGCAGCACCCACTGCACTGAAACAGCACCCAGCTTGCACCCACACATCTTGTCAGAGCACCCATTGGTCCTGCCAGAGCATCAAGATTGCATTTACTGATCTTGCCAGAGCAACTAGATTGCTCCCAGAGGTATTGCCAGATCACCTATGTTATACCCACAGGTCTTGCGAGAGCATATGGATTGCACACCAAGGGCATGCCCCAGCCAGCATTCAGATTGCAAACCATGGAAATGCCCGATCATCCAGATTTCACACCCAGGACATACCCCAGCCTTAAATGTTATGACTTATCTTCTCAACAGCAGTTACTCATACCATTTTGTACTTTCCCCAGCACCCAGACTGAATGTCCAGGATATGCCCCAGCACACAGATGGCACACCCAGGACATGCCCCAAAATTCACATTGTACACCAAGGACAAGTCCCAGCTCCCACACTGCACACCCAGGACTTATCCTAGCCAGCACCAAGATTGAATTCACAGGACATGTCACAGCACCCACATTGTGCACCCAGGACTTGCCTCAGCCCACAGCCACATTGCATCCACAGCACATGTCCCAGCAAACACAACCTTTATATCCAGGCTAGTCAGAGACCACCTGTTGGGCATGTGGGACTGGGAAGTGTAGAGCAGTGTGAGGGCAAGGGCGCCTGAGGACCTGGTCAGCAGATAGCAAGGAAATTCCAATAGCCAGACAATGTGTCAGGGCAGGTAGCTGAGGGTTAGAATGGTCAGGCAAGCTGGGTCAGGGTTGGAGAGATCAGGAAAGTCTAAAAACAAGCTGGGGTCGATATAAGGAGGTCAATCACAATGGATGCACAGCAACACAGGGAACAAGGGATCAAGCAAGGAAAACCAGACTTAGCAGCTTAATAATCAAGCAAGGACTGAACAGTGTGAGGGGTTTTTATATGGTTGTCATTACCAGCTCCTCCCCTCAGCCCCAAGGGTTTACTCCCACCTTCACAGGAATCTATGGGACCTTGCAGAGAGGTTTCCACCTCTATCCCCACCTCCCCCAGCGACACACTGTCTGTGTGTGTGAGTGTGAGTATGCATGTGTAAATGTGAGTATGCATGTGTGAGTGTGTATATGCATGTGTGAGTCTGTGTGTGTAAGTGTCAGACTATGTGTGTGACTCTGTATGTGTAAGTGTGTATATGCATGTGTGTGTGTATGCATGTGTAAGTGTGAGTATGCATGTCTAAGTGTCAGATGGTGTATGTAATTGTGAGTATACACGTCTAAGTGTCAAAACGAAATAGTTTTTGCCCCTCAAAAAGTTGCCAGCCCTCCCCTGACCCTACAGTGCACTGCATTGAAACTAGGGACTGGAGTGTCTTTCTAACGTAAAATATATTTTACTGTAAAAGCACACACACAACAAAGATATGAGGAGGCAGAGGAAGCCATGCATGTATCTTCCACTATCTATAATCTTTATTCAATCAAACTTGTGCAAAAGGAGTGATGCTTCATAAAACCCAACCATCTGCACTGGATTACTAGTGATATGTGTGTGCAGAAGCTTTATACTGATAATGATTTGTTTATTTACATGCTCTTATGGTTTCTATGTGAGCCAATGTGCCAATGATCCAGAACAATGTTGCTATGCGAATCAAACACAAGAAATCCCAGCAGTAGCTGTAATTCACTAGGCAGTAGCAGGAATTGCTGGACAAACGGACTGTTCTTTATGACAAACTTGCCTGTGCTTTATGTATTCTGAAAGGATACTTACTTCTGAGCTCTGCGGAATGGTGTAGGCATACATTACTGGGAATGGGAGTAGCGGTCATTAAAAATGAACTGCAAGTGATCTGCAAACATCTGACATTAATAGCAGTGTTGCCAAAAATCTCCTTGCCTATCTTTTTATGTAAAAAGCCACCAATTAGATTGTTGGCAGTAATTGTAGTGTTCTACTTCCTCTATTAAAATGAACTTATACTAAAATACACTTCAACCCCACAAATCATCAGGAAAGTATTATATGAAAAAGAATAAGATAAATAAAATACTAGCTGTTGATGACATCTAAAGCAATTCCTACACAAATGGCACACAGTAGAAAATAACCCATACCTGAATTTGGGGATCACTATCACTCTCTGCCAGCCAAGCTGTTGTCCCATTATGGATCCTAAGGGAAGTTAAGCTGAATTGTGAATGGCTGGCTAGCACTTTGTCAGCCAATCCCGATGCACAACAGTGCAGGAAATGAAAATAAAGATGCAATGGTTGTTGGTTATTGATAACGGCTGTTGGGTCTTACTCATACATTCCGACACTTCACAGTGAGAAGCATAATCTCTTTTTACATTTTAAATTACAGCCTGGGAGTCACCCTGTAGGAGTAAAATTCACTGGAATAGATTTTGTTTCAAAGTTGCAAGAATTTATTGCAGACCACAATGGCAAAACGGTGCATGGGCATCACCCCCGGCAAACAAACCAACTTGCCTTATTCGTTTCATACCCGATCACTTCGCTTAGTCATAGGCTCAAATGAATTTGGCTTATAACCGCTCTTAAATAACTTATCCCATAGCGGTGTAATTTAAAGCGATACATACATGATATACAAACAGTAAAAATAACTTTTTTTTTAAAAAACAACATGACAAAAAGATTATTTTTGCGCACCAAATGTAGGCTTACCTTAACACAGTAGCAGAAAAGCTTGACAATATTATATATATATATTTTTTTTTTTTTTACCAAGTGATGTCCTTTAGTGCAGTTTTCGTTTTTTTAGTGTGTTTTTACCAACAGAGAGATAAAATAAAACTGCGAACACAGAATAGATTCCCTGGCCTGTATAACACATTGAAAATTGCCCTGGAAAAACCCAATTCCTTGTATCCCTTGTCAAGGTGATCAAACCACACTTATGATCTAGTCATTCTGAGAGGGTGAACACAGATCACTGCAGCTTCGCACTATACATTTTTAATAAAGGGGCTGTGTGGTCATTGTGTGGACAATTAACTTATTTAGCAGCCAGAAATGCTGCAGGGCATGACAGAAAGTATAATTAATCCTTATTTGACAAAAGTCTTTCCAAAATCATAGAGATCTATCTATCAGCAAAATAGTTAAGCCCCTTGTTTTAGAATATTTGACACTCTGTCCAGCCAGGGATCGTATTTTCCCTTCATAGTGATTTGTATTTAACTCCCTCTTGCGTCTTTTAACGAGAAGAGATGCCACGTGAGAACCTCTGTGTGCTCGTTAGAAGGAAGGGGGGAGCTCTGCGTATTTAGTCAGCCTTATAAGGGATGGAGCTGAACAGCCGCATTTCTTGGGTCTTAAGGGATTAGAGAAATAGGACCCCCCCCCCCCCCAATACACACATACTTTCCCTTTATTCTTATTAGCGTAGGACTGGTACTAAGCAGGATGGATTTGTGTGACAGTGTGCATCCTGTTCTGGAGATACACTACCAGTGCCAGTCTCTCTGATAACAACTGTGCCACAGAATATCATACACCTGATGTGTGCACACAGAGATGCAGCTAATCCATTGTGTGATCCTAGCTTGGTCTATTATTCAATATGTATATATATACAGTGGAATGGAAAGCTGGGGGCAAAACATTGTTTGATTTTAAACTATGGGTTGTTGTTCAAGAATCCTGTCATTTCATGCCCATTTTGTGTATTACTTCTTGGGATATACATATTGGTTAATATGTGTAATAAAAACAGGGTTTGTTTATTTTTTGCCTTAAATCTCGCAGGACTTCTCTGTGTGTTTATAGCTTTCTAAACCTTGCACGTCTTGTGTTCACCTTTACAGAGCTTTCAAGTCTAACATGTTTCTTAGATATTACGTGCTCGGCTTTCCCCCAAGTCTCCTTGGAGTTGTCCTGCTCACATGCTTTAAATACCTCAGAGGGCTCTACCTTGCATATACAGACCTTTCCAAATGTCTATTTGCTGTGTGCAAAGACCTTTTCTTGTTTTAATGTACTGGGTATTCACAGGCTTTGCTGGTTTTAAGTAAAGAAAGCATTTTTTTTCAGCAGACATCTTTATCTTGGACATAGAAACATAAAATGTGTTGGCAGATAAGAACCATTCGGTCCATCTAGTCAAATTTTCTAAATACTTTTTTTAGTCCATGGCCCTATTTTATATCTAGGATATCCTTGTGCCTATCCCATGCATGCTTAAACTTAAACCAAGCTTAGATCTCAAAGTCCCATTTTCCCTGAGATTATTCTTCCCTCTCCCACGTCCATTGCAAACGCTGCTCATTTTATACTCTCCTTCGCTCTGTTATTGTTTTGTTGCTCCATCTCAGTGTGCTACATTTATCTCCACGTATGATGATGGTGACAAAGTACTTGCATCCTAAGTACATGCTAAGCATCACCAGAGTGCCATAGGTGGCACCCATGCCATAGGTTTGCCATCACTGCTCTAGAGTCATGGAAAACTGGTGACCCAGAGCCAGATGTGGCACTCAATGGTTTTCATGCAGATCCTATCCTGGCTGAAAAGCCCATAGCTTTTAATGTTTAACCTCATTAAATGAATAAAGTCTGATCCCCAAACCTAAGGGTTTGGTGTGTGTGGCCCTCCACCATTCATAGTTGGGCAACACTCCTCTGAAGTAGTTTGTGTTTTATTTTTGATGTATTATTTATTTTGTGTATTTATTGTGAATAATAATAGTAATTTGCTTGATTACATAATGATTGGTATATATGCTAAAATTGCTATTGTTTAGCTTACTTTTTTGCTTGTGTTGTTTTTGTCACTTATTTGTAGTTTTACAGATCTCACAGACAACAGTCTTTTTATGGCTATTTCCCTATGTCAGTCTTAGTAAACTTCACAGAGCTGTGCTATAAATCTGGAGAACAATTCTACTCCTGTATATAGTATCTCTGTTTATGTGTGCTTTAAAGGATCCTTCTTCTCCTGTGTAGCTTAACAATACTCAGTGTTCCCATATCCATGTGTGTTCAGTGCCCTGTGATGTAACCCAGCAGGAAGGTGACATGAGGGACAGTCTGCCAGGATGCAACTTGACTGTGTTTACTGCATCACCCACAAATGTAATTTTAATCACCCAGGTGTCAAATGCCCAGATTTCAGTCCTCAAACTTGACACTGACATTGGCACAAATTATATGACAGCAATGCAGTCTGAAGAAACAGTCTATCCCTTCAAAACTTAACCCATCTACTCTCTATTTTTCATCTGTGTCTCTCAGTTTCCTTTTTTCCTCTACCTCTCTTCATCTTCCCAGATCTCCATCTTCCTCCCCTTTCTGTCATCTTCCACCTCACTCTCTGTGCAGTGGTGTATCTGGGCAACCCCCAACCCACATCACTCCATTACATGGCCACATCACCCCCATGACATGCCCCCATCACATGACCCCATCACCCCCATTACATGCCCCCATCACCTCATTACATGCCACCATCACACCCATTACATGCCTCCATTACATCACCCCAATTACATGCCTCCATCACATCACCCCATTACATGCCCCCATCACCCCATTACATGCCCCTCCATAACCCCCATTACATGCCTCCATCACCCCATTACATCCCCCCCATTACATGCCTCCATCACTCCCATCACATGCCTCCCATCACCTCACCCCCATTACATGCCCCATTACATCACCCAATCACATGCTTCCATCACCCCATTACATCACCCCAATCACCCCATTAGATGCCTCCATCACCCCCATCACATGCACACATCCTCCCTCACCCCAGGACTTACCCTTGTGCCCAGTGACTAGTGGCAGGCAGCATGGTGTCCTACCATGCTGCCTGTTCGGCTCCCTGTATGGTGTGCAGATAGGTCACGTGACCCGGCACCGGGTCTGATGTCAGTGTGCCTGGTCACGTGACCTGTCAGCACTTCCCCAGTAATACTGCACGGGGAGCCGAACGGACAGCACGGAGCTTTCTCTGTGCTGCCTTTTCAGCTCCCCATGCAGCCTGCTTGCAGGCAGAGCTCCCCAGCCACTGTCTCTGCCAGCAAGAGAGTTGTTGTTTTTCTTAAAGGCAGCTTTTTTTAAAACTTTTTTTAATTTTGTGCTGCTCCTTAGGGGCAAACAACGCAAGTGCCACCCTAGGCACTTGCCTTTTGTGCCTCGTGCTAAATACAGCACTGTCTCTGTTTTGAAATCATAATACATCAGTGCACACACTGGGACTGAGATGAAACCATGGTGTTTGCTGATATCACTGGTATTTCATTAGGAAGTTGCATTATGCAAAGTATTAGATTCATGGATTATAGCAATATGCACCATGTATATATAAATGTTTACATAACTATGTCTATATTTGAATATACATGTGTATGACTGGATGAACGGACAGACATGGAAATGTTGGATAGCTTAGTTTGTCCTGCTGTGTAATAACCTGATATAGTTCCTAGGAAGTGGCAAACTACAAATCCTACCATCCCTGACTAAATGGGCCAGAGGTTGCAAAAATTAGATATAGTGGGTTTATTTTAGCATAATCTAAATGTCACAGAGGTATTAATATCAACTCACAAATTTCTTCTTCGGGGAATTAAAACTGACCTGACCTTACAAGCACATTTTTCTTGTTAACAGAGCATAAATTCAATCCTGTTTTATATTTTGCACCTTTGTTTACAGCCAGCAAGCCAATATACATGAGTGCTAACTGTAAAAAACAGAATAAATATCGGACATATTAAATAAAGTGCTGCAACAAAATCATGTGGGGTTCTAATCACTATAAAGTAAACATGATAATTGACAAGCAGAGTTGACCGGACACCTGGATGTTCGGGTTTGGTGGGTTCGGACGAACTCTGAACCTACCCCCCCCTCACCTTATTATTATTAGGGTGCCCACCCTCCTCTCAAGGGTGGGGACTGGGGGGACACACTAGGTCCCTCCCTCATTATTATTATTAGGGTCCCAACCCGCCGCTCATGGGTGGGGACCGGGGGGGGGGGATAACAATAGGTCCCCCCCTCATTATTACTATTATTAGGGTCCCCACCCGCCAGCAATGGGTGGGAACCGGGGGGTACACTAGGTTCCGCCCTCATTATTATTATTAGGGTCCCCACCCGCCAGCAATGGGTGGGGACCGGGGGGGGACACTAGGTCCCCCCCTCATTATTATTATTAGGGTCCCCATCCTCCGCTCATGGGTGGGGACCAGGGGGGGACACTAGGTCCCCCCCTCATTATTATTATTAGTGTCCCCACCAGCCGGCAATGGGTGGGGACCAGGGGATAACACTAGGTCCCCCCCTCATTATTATTATTAGGGTCCCCACCAACCGGCAATGGGTGGGGACCAGGGAGGGGGGCTATTTTACTAGTGACTGGGCAGAAATAGCTGTCCAGTCACTAGTAATTTTAAATTTAAGGTGATATGAACTCCAACCCGGACATACAGTGGAATTTCCGTGTTCGAGGTCCAAAAATTGTAATCTTCGGTACGAACCCAAACTTTGTGATTCGGTTCGCTCAACTCTACTGACAAGTGAAATGTAAGCAAATCAGGCATTTATAGTTGAGCAGGAGCAGGACGAATTCTTTCCATCTCCCGAGCATGCTGGTCTGTTTGCTTAGAGGCTGAAGAAGTTCACCGAACGAAACGCGTCCCTCTTGTTAAAGTGAAGTTACCTGGCCAGGTTCTCAATTCTTCCTTCTTTACTGACCAGCACGTTTTTATATCCATGTACTATTCATGGTATTTTGCTAACCCAATCAGCAAGTGAGTAATTTGACACTCTGCCTGTGGTTACCTTTGTATCTGTGTCTGTTGATTTGTATTTAAAGGCACATATCATTGTTTCTTGTTTTTAACAATTTGTCATTTTTTTGTTACATTTGTGTATATTTTTTCTATATGTATTTCTATATTGCATTTGTTTTTATATATTATTAAATTTATATATTTTATATTAATTTACTATCTTTGGTTTTTTATATTGATTTCCACTTACTCTGTTTAACTGCCAAGCGCTGTCTACTCACCTTCCCATTCTCTTTCCATCTCCATTGATGCCTGATTTATGCAGTTCGCTTGTAAGTTCACCGCTGTTCACTTTTTTGTGAAGAAACCTCATCTTGGCCTGTAGCCAGTCACAGAGTGATTAAAATAATAATTTCCTTCCAGCAGGATGTGCTTGGTCACAAGTAATACTATTAAGCCTTTTTAAAACCTTTCAGATTGACAAAAGGATGACCAAATGTAAAGAAGACACCCTTAACGTGAGCATTTACAGAACAACTGCAAGCAGTGTCAACTCTAATGGGTCTAGTCACTAAAATTTGACACCCGAGATTCTCTTAGAAAAAAAAAAAAACAGGTTTGAATCTTCCCCGTTGAAAGTAATGGAAGGGGAAATGATCAAAATAGTTTTTGAGACTAAATCGAACTTATTTGACTTCTCTAAATGAAAGTGGAATTTTAGTGAATAGATCCATAAGAATCATGTGAGTCTATGCCTGGAAACCAAAACTTCCATCCCTCTTCTATACATCCCTCTTCTATACATCCCTCATATAACCAAACATCCTCCATGATGCAAACAGGGCCGGCCTTCAGTGTTCCGGCACCCTGTGCGGGATTCCCCCGTGGCGCCCCCCCCCCCCCCCCATGTATGTATTTCTCTCTCTTCCGATGTTTGTCCCTTTCCTCTTCATTGCCCTGTCTGTCTCTCTCTAACTCCCCCATACCTGTTCTCTCTCTCACTCTGTTCTGTCTCTCCCCCCCATTATGTCTCTCCCTCCCCCCCTGTTCTGTCTCCCCCCACCTTATGTCTCTCTCTCTCCCCCGTTCTGTCTCTCCTCTCTCCCATTCCCCCTATTCTGTCTTTCTCTCCATCCCTCCCCCGTTCTGTCTCTCTCTCCCCCCCTGTTCTGTCTCTCTCTCCCCCCCTGTTCTGTCTGTCTGTCTCTCTCCCCCTTCCCCCTGTTTTGTCTCTCTCTCCCTCCCTCTGTTCTTTCTCTCTCCCCCCTGTTCTGTATCTCTCTCTCCCCCTTCCAGCTGTTCTGTCTCTTCCCCCCTCCAGCTGTTCTGTCTCTCCCCCCTCCCCCTGTTCTGTCTCTCCCCCCTGCCCCTGTCTCTCTCTCCCACACCTCCCCTCCCTTTGCCTTCAAAGGTGGATACAGGGAGGGGGCGGAGCTAACCAGCTGAGCGGTATAGCTCCACCCCCACCCTGTGAAGCAGAGCAGCGTCTGCTTCACTGGGAGCCCAGGTCAGCAAGAGAAGGTGCTGCTCGGCTCCCCATGCTTAATGCACTTTCTCATGCTGCCAGTGGCTCCCCGTGAAGCAGACGCTGCTCTGCTTCACTGGGTGGGGGTGGAGCTACACCGCTCAGCCAGTTAGCTCTGCCCCCTCCCCGGATCTAGAAGAGCATGCCGAGCAGAGGGCTGGTGAGGGGGGATCTTTTGATCTCCCCCAGCCAGTGCCTCTACCGGCTTTTTTTTTTTTTCTTTTTTTTTTTCTTTGGGCGGGAGGGCGCTCGCACAGGTCTCACACCCCTAAGGCCGGCCCTGGATGCAAACACTTCCTGGAGGTCAGAGCACCAGAGGTCACGAGATCTCCATTCATGACATGGTAGCTTCTATCATTGGGGATATGTATTTGACTAGAAATAACTAAAACTTAAAACCAGACTGTGGGGTAAAACAACGGCCACAGCACTTTATTTAAATACCGTATTTATCGGCGTATAACACGCACTTTTTCTCCCTGAAAATAGGGAGCAAATGATGTGTGCGTGTTATACGCCGATTGGTGCCTGAAAAAATAAAAAAAATCTAAAACTTACCTCGTTCCTGCTCTGTCCCCCGGTGCTCTGAAGCTGCGTTGTGAGCTTCCCTCCAGCCGCGCGGTCAATAAAGTGTGTTTTTTTTAAACAAACTTTATTGTTTCGCGTGGTTGGAGGGGAGCTCACAACGCTTCCCTCACAGCCTCGCAGCTTCAGAGCACCAGGGGACAGAGCAGGAACGAGGTAAGTACTGGGGTCTGGGGAAGGGGGGGAGGAGGGTGGCATAACTAGCATACTAAGGGGCAATATCCTAGCATATTACATGGCATATTGGGGGCAATATCCTGGCATATTGGTGTGCAATATTCTGGCATATTGGGGGCAATATCCTGGCATATTAAATGGCATTTTGGGGGCAATATCCTGGCATATTGGGGGCAATATCCTGGCATATTAAATGGCATATTGGGGGCAATATCCTGGCATATTAAATGGCATATTGGGGGCAATATCCTGGCATATTAAATGGCATATTGGGGGCAATATCCTGGCATATTGGGGGCAATATCCTGGCATATTAATTGGCATATTGGGGGCAATATCCTGGCATATTAAAATGGCATATTGGGGGCAATATCCTGGCATATTAAATTGCCACATTGGGGGGCAAAGTCCTGGCATATTAAATGGCATATTGGGGGCAATATCCTGTCATTTTAAATGGCATATTGGGGGCAATATCCTGGCATATTAAAATGGCATATTGGGCTTCAAAGTTCTTTATTTGAAATTTAAGGTTTTTTTCCTGAAATTTCCTTCTTAAAATGAGGTGCGTGTTATACGCCGGCGCGTGTTATACGCCGATAAATACGGTAGTCATTGAATTACAATCATATATATACATTCCACATATATATCCATAATTATACAATGACTAAACATAAACATAACATTCCATATACAGAAAACCAAGCAAGCTTGCAAGAGTATCCAGGTGGCTGCCGAATAAGTCCATGTTCTGGGCATATACCAATTCCCACAAAACCTGAGGTTCGAGGTACCCCTTTCCCCTCGAACCTCCCACCAGAGTCCCGATTGACTCTCCCCAATCCATTTTTCCATTAACCCTCCTGGATACCCTGCAAGCTTCCGCCAACGCTGTGACATGTAAATAAATAAATAAATAAAGGCTCATTAACCATAAAATTAGGGAGGGAGGGTGGGTGGGACAACAGGTATGGGGAAAAACTTTTCCTAAAATGGCCCCCAAACTTCCTGTTCCTAGATTTTATACACTCCCAACTCCTCCCACTAATTCCCACTATAGGCTGATATATCCCCTCAGCACCCTGTCATGATTTCCCCTCCCCGACCTTGTCTGGGGGCTACATTCTGAATCCTGCAGACAATTGGGAAACCATAGTGTTCAATTCAATTCAGGCGTTTACTACATTTTATTTATTAAGATATTAAGATGACATTTGGTGTGGGTCAAGGTTGCCTTGTATTCGAACTAGTACATTACCAAGAAATAGTGTACACATCATTGTCTGGCTAACTATGTACCATAACTATGTAATGCTGACCAAAAATTACTAAAAAAAAAACATTTTTCCAGTTACCCACGAACGTGTTTTTTTAATCCATCTTTCATCTTTGAGTATATTTACCCCACAGCTTTCTGTGTGTTATTGGATGGAACATGCCACAAAGTTGAACAAGGGGATCTACAATACTTCTGACTTCCCTCCATCTACCATGGTACAAATATTTAATTGAACACACAGCCCAGATGGTTCTTGTTGATGTCTAATTATGTGTGCATAAAATATTAGCCAAAAAATGTTTGATTGTCTCCCAAAGCTTCACAAGAGATGAAAGAAAGAATCTTCCAGCGTTTCCAATCACTAAACGTGATAATTTGTTACAAGACACTGTGCTGGAATTTAGTCAGATTGTGCTTTTCATTGTGTCCTCCTCACTCTCCCGTCTGTCTTGTGCTTGTCCTACGGCATCTGAATTTCCCTGTTGGCAGCCAAAGACATAAATAACAGCAGCATCAAAACAAAAAGCATAAGAGGCTGGCCATTTTACAGCAGCAGAGTGAACTTTGACCCTTGAGCCACACGGAGGGGGGAAAACAGACTGCAATTTATCACATTTCATAATCATGACATTATCAGGCCTGACATTAGTACATGGCTCCTGTTTCTCAGAGACTCATACATGTTTAACCGTGTCATTGCCTGAGAAGTGAGTCACGCAGTACTGTCACTGAATCAGAAGTATGTATTATACTTTGTTCAATTAGGATTGGGCACAATGTATAATCCCAGTGAAAAAGAACTTTATATTTATTTTTGGATTTTCATTTTCAGGCACGTTTGTGACATCACTATATGCAGAGCCATATGCAAATTCAAAAATGTTTGCTGTATTAGCTCATTTGATTATGGCCAAGACAGCCCATTTAAACCTATGTTGTTTTAATTTGCTATATACTGAAAATGTATTCACACTGAAATCCTATGGTAAAGTTAATCGTTCTTCTTATGGTTATTTAGCCATTTACTCGGCCTCTCATTCCTATTGTAGAATAGTAAATACATTTATCTATGTGTTCCACTTTAATAGATGTCATAGATCAGACGGCATGTTGAAAGAATCGAGGCCATAATCTGCAGCCGTATCATTTCGTATGAGGTTTGTGCTGCTCATAGAGCATTTATTAAAGTCTTTTAAGCATTATCTGTGAACACAAAGCTGCCGTCCAACTTCATCATGTGCGCAGCCATCTCTCCGCAGGCGGGGGACGTCCCCATTGTTACCCCCTTATTGACAAAGCCTGACAAATATCTTTGATCAATATCTGTCAGCAGCAGAGCCCCGCGGCTCTGTTCACCTGTCAGGAAGAACTATCTGCTTGGCCAAGAACGTTGAGAAGCAGGAGATCGATGGCAGGATTACAGTGTGGAGTCTGTATAGAGTGTCTGATTCACTGAGCACCAACATCAGATGTCACTACTTCTAGATGTGTACCTTGCGCTCCATGTTGGATCCCTGAGACATAACTCCAGCAACAAAATTCAAATTCCACACAGTATAATATATTTTTATACAGCCGGTAAGCAGATGCATTGCTATCAACAGTCCAGGATATGATGGGAAAGTCCCTTTTTTGGAATGCCTGGCATGATGCTTTGTACTGTACATAGGCAGAATTGCATATGTATAGCTATAAAACGTGCAGAGTCTAAACACAAATAAGTTAGCAGGACTGTACCAGGACTGTACCAGGACTGTACCAGGACTGTACCAGGACTGTACCAGGACTGTACCAGGACTGTACCAGTCTAGATAAATGTTGACTCCATATTCTAGGACAAGATTCGGGGATGTTGGTAGGTTTCCAGATAACAGTTTTCAGTGAGGAAACCTAGGCATGTCCATGAAATTGCTTGACCTAGTCACTCCATTTCAAACTGACATGATAGTAGGCTGAGTCCCTACTTCACAGATCACAGGTAAGAAACCCATACTGGGTGTGTCACACACAGTTACTAACTCATGCATACACTGACACACACACACTGTCAGAGAGAGTGTGGGTTTCTTACCTTACATAGTGCACTTAATTGCTGTCGGTGCGATAATTACCACACACTACGATGTTTCAATGCCACTTTTAATGGCTCTGCTAAACCTCTTATACCTAATACCCACATATTGTTTATATCATTTATCAGTACGTTTTGAGAAAAAATACATATTTAAGTGTGTGTGTGTATGTAAAAAAAAATATATATATAAATATATCTATATATATATAAAAAAATCCAAGAAAAGGGGCACTCAGCTAGGCATTAATGCTATAACAAGTGAGCTTAGCCCGGGTGACGTGTGGCTCAAAACATTTAGAAATACCCAAAATGGTTAGAAAAAATACATTTTGAAATCGGAAATCTGGTTCCAAAATCTTCCTAATAATTTTTTATAACAAATATGTGTGTATGTGACTGTTTGTGCATACATTAATCAGTGCGTATATGATATATATATATATATATAAATATATATATATATGCCTCTCAAATGCTCTGCTTTGCGTCGAACAGTCCTGATTTTGGTCCTGCCTTGCTCTACGTCTGTCCTGGGTTTCGGGCTGAGGTCGAGCTTAGGTGTACAGCTGGATTTAAGCATACAATCCGCAGTATAAAATTAAGTCTCCGGTGTTACTGGAGACAGGTTACTTTGCAAGCGCCGCCAGTGTGAGTGACAGCAACTACCACGCATGTGCTGTAGTGCTGACAATCGACCTTCCAAGCTCCGCCCCACAGCACCCAATTTGTCCTGGGCAAGATTTGGGAGGTATGTATATATAAGGGTGAGATTATGCACATAGTGTGTGTAATCTTATTCGCGAGTCTCGAAGTGGGTCTCTGAATAGCAGAAACTAATGTGGTTACCCCACATGACAGAATATCTGTGCATATTGCCCATACAGGGGCATTCTGGGAAAATATTTACAAAACCTCGAGTTGCGATGAGTTTATACATTTAGTCATAATTGTCACCTAAAATTTTAACCATGGGCATTTGTTGCAGGACGATCACAATTAGTGGAGTCAAGCGATGTCAGTCAAACTCAAATCAAATTGTTAATTGAAAGCAATTATCAAATGAAGACATATTTTCTGCCATTCAGTTTTTAAGTACAGTCCTATTGAATGTCTGTGGCTCTATCTGTACCTAATAGCAAGCCTGTTGTGTACACTACTATTCATTCCACAGCAGAACACAGCATGTTGATGCTTTAAAGCAGGGGTCCTCAAACTTTTTAAACAGGGGGCCAGTTCACTGTCCCTCAGACCGTTGGAGGGCCGGACTATAGTAAAAACAAAAACTATGAACAAATTCCTATGCACACTGAATATATCTTATTTTGAAACAAATCGGGAACTAATACAATATTTAAAATGAAGTAAAGTTAAATCAACAAACTTACTTATTTCAATGGGAATAGTGTGCCAGTCAGATGCCCAGGAATATTATGCCAGTCAGAGCCCAAGAATATTATGCCAGTCAGATGCCCAGGGATATTATGCCAGTCAGATGCCCAGGGATATTATGCCAGTCAGAGACCAAGAATATTATGCCAGTCAGATGCCCAGGGATATTATGCCAGTCAGAGCCCAAGAATATTATGCCAGTCAGATGCCCAGGGAAATTATGCCAGTCAGATGCCCAGGAATATTATGCCATTCAGATGCCCAGTAATATTGTACCAGTCAGATGCCCAGTGATATTATGCCAGTCAGATGCCCAGTAATATTATGCCATTCAGATGCCCAGTAATATTATGCCAGTCAGTGCCCAGTAATATTATGCCAGTCAGATGTCCAGTAATATTATGCCAGTCAGATGTCCAGTAATATTATGCCAGTCAGATGCCCAGTAATATTTTGCCAGTCAGATGCCCAGTAATATTTTGCCATTCAGATGCCCAGTAATATTATGCCAGTCAGATGTCCAGTAATATTATGCCAGTCAGATGTCCAGTAATATTATGCCAGTCAGAGCCCAGGAATATTGTGCCAGTCAGATGCCCAGTAATATTATGCCAGTCAGTGACCAGTAATTTTATGCCAGTCAGGTGCCCAGTAATATTATACCAGTCAGATGCCCAGTAATATTTTGCCAGTCAGTGCCCAGTAATATTTTGTCAGTCAGATGCCCAGTAATATTTTGCCATTCAGATGCCCAGTAATATTATGCCATTCAGTGCCCAGTAATATTATGCCAGTCAGTGCCCAGTAATATTATGCCAGTCAGATGCCCAGTAATATTATGCCAGTCAGAGCCCAGTAATATTGTGCCAGTCAGATGCCCAGTAATATTATGCCAGTCAGATGCCCAGTAATATTATGCCAGTCAGAGCCCAGTAATATTATGCCAGTCAGAGCCCAGTAATAGTGTGCCAGTCAGATGCCCAGTAATATTATGCCAGTCAGAGCCCAGTAATATTGTGCCAGTCAGATGCCCAGTAATATTATGCCAGTCAGAGCCCAGTAATATTGTGCCAGTCAGATGCCCAGTAATATTATGCCAGTCAGATGCCCAGTAATATTATGCCAGTCAGAGCCCAGTAATAGTGTGCCAGTCAGATGCCCAGTAATATTGTGCCAGTCAGAGCCCAGGAATATTATGCCAGTCAGATGCCCAGTAATATTATGCCAGTCAGATGCCCAGGAATAAAGTGCCATTGCAATGCTCGTTATACCTCCCCCCTCCCCCGCATCCCCATCACTTACCTCCAGCTGCTGTGTCGCCGGCCGGACGTCTTTCGCAGAGTTTCCCTCCTGCACAGGGGAGGGAAACGGTCACTGGATCCGGATGTGACGTAACGTCACATCCGGTCGCGGTGGGTTATTTTTTTTTCTTCTTCTTTCTGCAGCCGCATCCGCTGCGGCTGCCCAAAAAAAAAGAAAAAAAAAAAGTAAACAGTGGGGAGCGGGAGGTGCCGGCACCCCCCGCGGGCCGTATTAATGTCGGCGCGGGCCGCATGTGGCCCGCGGGCCGTACTTTGAGGACCCCTGCTTTAAAGCAACAGTAAACCACATTTAAAAAAAATTTAAAAAAAAGGAAAATGTATCAAATAAAGATTAGGATTAATTTCTACCTTTTCAAGGGCACTGAATGATGTTCATGAGGTAAATGCAACATTATTTGGGCTCTTTTCATTATGTGTATGCTGCTTGTGTGTATAGTTATCCAGCTCATTTTTCTAGGTAGCTATTTAAAATAATTATACCCATAAAGTCAAGAAAATGCTGCATGCAAATTGGAATAAATAAAATTTGAGCCAAACCATTGTTTTCTTCACTTTTGCAAGGCACAATAAAAAAGGAGGGATTTAATATCCCTTTAAGGAATTCACCAGGCCTACTAAATTTACATGCAAACATTGTAAACATCAGATATTGCCTTTAAGCTGATCATAATCCAACATTTACCCTATTATAACAACATTTAATGCAAAGCAGAGGCGGCTCTAGACTTTGTGAGGCCTTAGGCGAAACTCGAACGTGAGGCCCTCACTGACACTCATAATTAAAAATAGATATGCAAGCTATAATAAAAATGAACTGTTTAAATAGCATATTTTAAGACCAGCCTTAAATCCCAGCAATTAGGAATTCACCACTCCTTGTTTTTATTTGTCTTATAATTAGTCTGCAAATATCTATATCAAAAGTGATTGGTATAGCACACGCTTATATGCTCATCCGATACACACACTAGCACACACATACACGCTTATATGCTCATCCGATACACACACTAGCACACACATACACGCTTATATGCTCATCCGATACACACACTAGCACACACATACACTATGTGTGCTTGTGTGTATCTGATCAGCATTTGAGTGTGTATGTGTGTGCTAGTGTGTGCATCTGATCAGCGTATGAGTGTGTATATATGTGTTAGTGTTCACATTTAGGAGACACACACAAACATCACAGCACCACATTTCATCATCCACAGGACTAGCAAATTATTATTACAATAGTCCAATAATGTACTCACAGTGCTATATTTGATCCCAAACAGCTTCCCAGTGCATCTTGTCCCTAAGACTTATCAATGCCACCTATGTCCTTCATCAACCTATTTGACTGCCTTCTTTGTCTCCAAACTGATTTCGAACTCTGTCTCTGTGCCCAAACATTTTATCAGGGTCATCTATGTGCCTAAACAGTTTGTCAGGGCCATCTATGTGCCTAAACAGTTTGTCAGGGCCATCTATGTGCCTAAACAGTTTGTCAGGGCCATCTATGTGCAAAAACTGTTTATCAGGACCATCTATGTACCCAAACAGCTCATCGGGGTAATCATTGTCCTCAAATACCCTGTTACTGCCATTGTTCCCAAACCTCTTATTGGTGCCATATTTGTGCCTAGACTGTTTATCACTCAAATCAGTGTCCCTAAACAACTAATTATCATTGTCCTTAAACATACCACTGCCATTATGTCCTCAAACAGCTAATCACAAACATAGTCACACTCAATCACAAACCCAGCTACAGAAACTCAGACAGGACACACACTCACAGACACACTCCGCAAGCAAACACTCACACACACAATAAGCCAGCACACACTTAATCAAACACACTCAGTGAGCACACACTCACTCAGCACACATTCAGCCAGCCCACACTCAGTGACACACTCACTCGGTCAGCACACACACTCACACACTCAGTCAGCCCACACCCTCAGTCAGCCCACACCCTCAGTCAGCACACTCAGTCAACACACACCCTCACTTACACAATAAGCTAGCACACACTTAATCAAACACACTCAGCCAGCCCACACTCACACAAACACTCACTCACACAGTGTCAGCACACACACTCACTCAACACACACCCTCACTTACACACTCAGTCAGCACACACACTCACACACTCAGTCAGCACACACACTCAGTCAGCACACACCCTCACTTACACACTCAGTCAGCACACACACTCACACACTCAGTCAGCACACACCCTCACTCACACACTCAGTCAGCACACACACTCACACACTCAGTCAGCACACACACTCAGTCAGCACACACCCTCACTCACACACTCAGTCAGCACACACCCTCACACAACTCGGTCAGCACACACACTCAGTCAGCACACACACTCACACACTCAGTCAGCACACACTCTCACTCACACACTCAGTCAGCACACACCCTCACACAACTCGGTCAGCACACAGACACACCAGCAGATTTTTTTAAAACTTTTTTTTTATGACCAGCATAACGGGCATCAGAGCAGCGGGACAGTTTTTCTTTTAGATGTCCCTCTCCCTCCCTGCTTAGTTACCTGTCAGGACATGTGCAGGGAGAAGAAGAGGGTCTCAGTGTCAAGTGGTCTCACAGACCACGTTGTGCTGGCGCTTCTGCTGTTGCCGTGTTGGTTACAGTGGGGGCGGAGCAGAGCGGTAATCTTCGTGTGCAGGAGAGAAAAAAATACAGAATCGCTGCCTGTGAAGACGGCCCCTTACCTAAAAGTGCCGACGCTGATGGCACGGAGGTTAGTGTGACAGTTGACTTATCGCTGCCTGCTACACACAACACGCAGGCAGTGATAAGCTCCCGTCACCTTACAATGTCAACTACCTACTCCATGGAGTAGGTAGCAGAATGGTAGCAAAACATTATCTGTTAGGTAAGTTAGGCTGCTGCGAGGCCCCCCGAAGTGCGAGGCCTTAGGCAGCCACCTAACTTGCCTAATTAGAGAGCCGCCTCTGATGCAAAGCTCCCCCTTTTCTAAACTGTATTGTTGGCGCTCATTACATGCAAATGAAGTTATGTGCTTCAGCAGTTCTTCAGAAAAGTCAATTGATTTAAGTTATAGAGAAAATGTCAGTGATCAAATCTAGTTATTGTACATATGAACAAAAAAAATACAAGCTAGGCAGGCTTAGAGTGCACGCTGTTAAGAACTACAACTCCAATTAATTGCTGTGTGGCACTGGCAACCCTGAAAACACCACACATATGAGTTTCTTATGTGAATAATAATCATCTCAAGAACATAATACCAATAATAAGCATAAATGATGTAGAGAACAGAACCATATATTGATTATAGTAGCAAATTACAAAAAAATAATAATTTAGCATGTGATAAATGGCTTTTAAATGAGGTTTTCTATGTATGCTGCCCACTATTGGAATGCCTTTTTCGTTGCAGTTTTTTGGAGGTCCACTGTTCACCTGTCAGACCTGAAAACGCAGTTGAAATCAAGTGTCCAAATATATTTCTGCACTCTCATATGGAGCTATTCACCAAATGGTCTACTCAATAAAGAATTGCAAGGAACTGTGATGGGAATTTAAAACTTTAGGCCAGGGTAGCTGAGTTAGAAAAATGATCTTATTCACCTGCATTGGAGGTGAATAAGACTTTGGCCTAAAGTTTGAAATTCTTACTTCAATTCCCAGCAATTCTCTCTTTATTGAGTAGACCCTTAAAGGTGAGGGGCAGGTTGATGAGTTGACGTAAGATTAACATTTTAACTCATCAACCTAACAATGCATTTTAAAGGCCATACCTGGTGAGTTTCTGCTGCAAGAAGTGAAAGCAAATAAGGTCTATCAGTACTTACTTTCCAAACGGTGCCGGGTGTAAGACTCAACTGGGTCCCATATAAGAAGAACAGAGTTGGCCCTGGTGAATGCATTGTTACATCTTCAAAGATCTAACAAGCTCATCAGATTTTGATAGAGTTGCCACCTTTTCTTTAAAAATTTATTGGCCATGCTATTGCCTCCACAGATTTAACATTGGTCGAATGCCAGTAAAATACCAGGTGACAATCCAAGATTTTTTCTTTTTATAATGCATAGCTTAATGAATAGACTTACCCTCACTTCCCTTTAACTAATAGCTCCCACAAAACTAGTCTTATCATCCATTATATTACCAATAACTAGCCTTTTCCAGACTCTAGATCAGGGGTCCTCAAAGTACGGCCCGCTCCCCACTGTTTACCTTTTTTTTCTTCTTTTTTTTTGGGCAGCCGCAGGGGATGCGGCTGCAGAAAGAAGAAGAAAAAAAAAACACCGCGACCGGATGTGACGTTACGTCACATCCGGATCCAGTGACTGTTTCCCTCCCCTGTGCAGGAGGGAAACTCTGCGAAAGGCGTCCGGCCGGGGACACAGCAGCTGGAGGTAAGTGATGGGGATGCGGGGAAGGAGGGAGGTATAACGAGCATCTGGCTGGCACTTTATTCCTGGGCACTGACTGGCATAATATTCCTGGGCATCTGAATGGCACTTTATTCCTGGGCACTGACTGGCATAATATTCCTGGGCATCTGAATGGCAAAATATTACTGGGCATCTGACTGGCAAAATATTACTGGGCATCTGACTGGCATAATATAACTGGGCATCTGAATGGCAAAATATTACTGGGTATATGAATGGCAAAATATTACTTGGCACTGACTGGCAAAATATTACTGGGCATCTGACTGGCATAATATTACTGGGCATCTGAATGGCATAATATTCCTGGGCTCTGACTTGCACAATATTACTGGGCATCTGACTGGCATAATATTCCTGGGCACTGACTGGCACAAAATTACTTGGCATTTGACTGGCATAATATTCCTGGGCACTGACTGGCACAATATTACTGGGTTCTGAGTGGCACTATATTACTGGGCTCTGACTGGCACACTATTACTGGGCATCTGACTGGTACAATATTACTGGGCATCTGACTGGCATAATATTACTGGGCATCTGAATGGCATAATATTCCTGGGCATCTGAATGGCATAATATTCCTGGGCATCTGAATGGCATATTCCTGGGCATCTGACTGGCATAATATCACTGGGCATCTGACTGGCATAATATCCCTGGGCATCTGACTGGCATAATATTCTTGGGCTCTGACTGGCATAATATTCCTGGGCATCTGACTGGCACACTATTCCCATTGAAATAAGTAAGTTTGTTGATTTAACTTTACTTCATTTTAAATATTGTATTAGTTCCCGATTTGTTTCAAAATAAGATGTATGCAGTGTGCATAGGAATTTGTTCATAGTTTTTGTTTTTACTATAGTCCGGCCCTCCAACGGTCTGAGGGACAGTGAACTGGCCCTCTGTTTAAAAAGTTTGAGGACCCCTGCTCTAGATTATCAGTATGTATGATGTGTTCCAGGGTTTTCTTCTTTTGTACAGTATTTGCCATTATAGCCCTTTTAAATTTACATGTCTATCAGCAGTGGCGTCCCGAGGGGGGGGCGGGGGGGGGCGGCCCGCCCCGGGTGCCACTGACTAGGGGGGTGCCACCGGTGCTGCCGGCACCCCCCGCGCTGCTTACCTTTTTTTTTTTTTTTTTTCAGGCGGCCGCATCCTCTGGTTGCGGCCGCCGGGTGAAAAAAAAAAAAAATAATCACAGCGACCGGATGTGACGATACGTCACATCCGGCGACTGTGTTTCCCTCCTCCGTGCAGGAGGAGTCGTCCGTCCGGGAGAAGCAGCGATTTGGTAAGTGATGGGGGGGGGGGGGGGGCTCTGAGTGGCACACTATTACTGGGCACTGACTGGCACAATATTCCTGGGCACTGACTGGCACACTATTACTGGGTTCTGAGTGGCACTATATTACTGGGCACTGACTGGCACACTATTACTGGGTTCTGACTGGCACTATATTACTGGGCTCTGACTGTTACAATATTCCTGGGCACTGAGTGGCACACTATTACTGGGCACTGACTGGCACACTATTACTGAGCTCTGACTGGCACAATATTCCTGGGCTCTGACTTGCACAATATTACTGGGCATCTGACTGGCATAATATTCCTGGGCACTGACTGGCACAAAATTACTTGGCATCTGACTGGCACAATATTCCTGGGCACTGACTGGCACAATATTACTGGGTTCTGAGTGGCACTATATTACTGGGCTCTGACTGGCACACTATTACTGGGCATCTGACTGGTACAATATTACTGGGCATCTGACTGGCATAATATTACTGGGCATCTGACTGGTACAATATTACTGGGCATCTGAATGGCATAATATTCCTGGGCATCTGAATGGCATAATATTCCTGGGCATCTGAATGGCATATTCCTGGGCATCTGACTGGCATAATATCACTGGGCATCTGACTGGCATAATATCCTTGGGCATCTGACTGGCATAATATTCTTGGGCTCTGACTGGCATAATATTCCTGGGCATCTGACTGGCACACTATTCCCATTGAAATAAGTAAGTTTGTTGATTTAACTTTACTTCATTTTAAATATTGTATTAGTTCCCGATTTGTTTCAAAATAAGATGTATGCAGTGTGCATAGGAATTTGTTCATAGTTTTTGTTTTTACTATAGTCCGGCCCTCCAACGGTCTGAGGGACAGTGAACTGGCCCTCTGTTTAAAAAGTTTGAGGACCTCTGCTCTAGATTATCAGTATGTATGATGTGTTCCAGGGTTTTCTTCTTTTGTACAGTATTTGCCATTATAGCCCTTTTAAATTTACATGTCTATCAGCAGTGGCGTCCCGAGGGGGGGGCGGGGGGGGCGGCCCGCCCCGGGTGCCACTGACTAGGGGGGTGCCACCGGTGCTGCCGGCACCCCCCGCGCTGCTTACCTTTTTTTTTTTTTTTTTTCAGGGGGCCGCATCCTCTGGTTGCGGCCGCCGGGTGAAAAAAAAAAAAAAAAATCACAGCGACCGGATGTGACGATACGTCACATCCGGCGACTGTGTTTCCCTCCTCCGTGCAGGAGGAGTCGTCCGTCCGGGAGAAGCAGCGATTTGGTAAGTGATGGGGGGGGGGGGGGGCTCTGAGTGGCACACTATTACTGGGCACTGACTGGCACAATATTCCTGGGCACTGACTGGCACACTATTACTGGGTTCTGAGTGGCACTATATTACTGGGCACTGACTGGCACACTATTACTGGGTTCTGACTGGCACTATATTACTGGGCTCTGACTGTTACAATATTCCTGGGCACTGAGTGGCACACTATTACTGGGCACTGACTGGCACAATATTCCTGGGCTCTGACTTGCACAATATTGCTGGGCATCTGACTGGCATAATATTCCTGGGCACTGACTGGCACAAAATTACCTGGCATCTGACTGGCATAATATTCCTGGGCACTGACTGGCACAATATTACTGGGTTCTGAGTGGCACTATATTACTGGGCTCTGACTGGCACACTATTACTGGGCTCTGAGTGGCACACTATTACTGGGCATCTGGCTGGCACTATATTACTGGGCTCTGGCTGGCACTATATTACTGGGTTCTGACTTGCACTATATTACTGGGAATCTGGCTGGCACTATATTACTGGGCTCTGACTGTTACAATATTCCTGGGCACTGAGTGGCACACTATTACTGGGCACTGACTGGCACACTATTACTGAGCTCTGACTGGCACAATATTCCTGGGCTCTGACTTGCACAATATTACTGGGCATCTGACTGGCATAATATTCCTGGGCACTGACTGGCACAAAATTACTTGGCATCTGACTGGCATAATATTCCTGGGCACTGACTGGCACAATATTACTGGGTTCTGAGTGGCACTATATTACTGGGCTCTGACTGGCACACTATTACTGGGCTCTGAGTGGCACACTATTACTGGGCATCTGGCTGGCACTATATTACTGGGCTCTGGCTGGCACTATATTACTGGGTTCTGACTTGCACTATATTACTGGGAATCTGGCTGGCACTATATTACTGGGTTCTGACTGGCACACTATTACTGGGTTCTGAGTGGCACACTATTACTGGGCTCTGACTGGCACACTTACTGGGCTCTGAGTGGCACAATATTACTGGGCTCTGACTGGCACACTTACTGGGCTCTGAGTGGCACAATATTACTGGTATCTGACTGGCACACTATTCCTGGTATCTATAATTGTACAATTTTCAAACATTGAAAAAATTGTGGGTGTTTTCTTGCATTTTTATGGGGGGGGGGGGCGGTAGGGTGGGGTGCCACACTCAGGGTCCGCCCCGGGTGCCAAATGCTCTAGGTACGCCCCTGTCTATCAGAACCTTTTTAGACATGTTTATAAAATAAACACAGCTCTGATGCTTGAAAAAGCTGGTAGCGCACAGTTACCCAATTGCTTCTGGCTCCGTCATTAACTTTGCACTACTTATTTCATACTGTACCACATTGAAAAGAAATAAGTGATTGTGGAACGTGAGGCAGGCAGATGGTGGAAGTAAGCATAAAGGAGTGGCAGAGACACAGAGCAGAAGTGACAGGGAGTGGCTGCTGTCTGCAGTCTAGCTCTTGTCCTCTTGTCCTTGTTCCGTAATTGATACCGTCAGTGTCTCAGCCCAAGGCTTTAATATCAGCACAGGAGGTAGCTTTTGTTTCTAGCTCACTGATTTGAATCCAGGTGGCAGGGGGATGGCTGAAGAACGTGTGACTGAAAAGTTCAGATGGACAGGTAAATGGCAGGCCTTGCACATCTTCATCCTGACACCGAGTCACTCATACATTGAACTGGCAATCTGTATAGAAATGAATGGAGGAGGAAGGGGAGCACACTACGTTTATCAGATACACAAAGATATTAATGTTGAAAGAGATAACATGGGAGAGAATAAAAGGGTGACAACATTAAGAAAAAAACAGCATCGCACCGGGATGTATGATGCTGGAATATGAGATTTTAATTCAGATTTTTTTTTTAACATACTGGATTATTAATTTGGATTGCCCTTTAATATTGTACAATCATTAAGGAATTAGCTCCATGCTAAATACTAGCAAATATCACTTCAAATTGCACTGAGGCCAATAATGTTACCTCACGGATCTCACCAAAGTGAGCCTCAATGTCCCTTTTAAATACATAATCATACATGTATCAACAGTGCCTTGTTGAATGTTATTAATCAAACTAAAAAAAATTTACTCCAGAGAAAAGGTAGACAAACTTTATCTTTAAGGGATTATCGAATTTTATAGTTACCTGGACGATCGAAGGAATGCCAGCAAAAATGAATGACTTCCATGACTTTATATTTGAGCATATACTTAAAATGTGGACCTGTTTTGGGGGGAAGTGTGTGTTCTCATCAGAAATAAGTATCAACATGCTTTTTTATGATCAATAGGATTACAACACATACTGCGCCAAATGGATCACTGCACTTATTGTCCTATACGAAGGGAGTTTTGACCTTTAATCGAGGGCCAAGTATATTAATAAGCATTTGATCAGTGAAGCATAATGATCCTATGAAAAGTCTGGAAGAAACTTCACTCGAAGTCTGCTTGACGTTTCTCATTTGATCAAACAGTCAGGGCTAGGAAAGGCAAAAGGGATGGAAAAAATAGTCTAATAATTTCAGAGGACTTGAAGGTAGGTAGGCAATGCAATAGAGCAGCAGGAAATGCTAGCAGAATGCTTGGTTGCATAGGGAGAGGTATTAGCAGTAGGAAGAGGGAAGTGCTCATGCCGTTGTACAGAGCACTGGTGAGACCTCACTTGGAGTATTGTACGCAGTACTGGAGACCGCATCTCCATAAGGATATTGATACTTTGGAGAGAGTTCAGAGAAGGGCTACTAAACTGGTTCATGGGTTGAAGGATAAAACTTACCAGAAAAGGTTAAAACATCTTAACATGTATAGCTTGGAGGAAAGACGTAACAGGGGGGATATGACAGAAACATTTAAATACATAAAGGGAATCAACACAGTAAAGGAAGAGAGTATATTTAAAAGAAGAAAAACTACCACAACTAGAGGACATAGTCTTAAATTAGAGGGGCAACGATTTAAAAGTAATATCAGGAAGTATTACTTTACTGAGAGGGTAGTGGATGTATGGAATAGCCTTCCAGCAGAAGTGGTAGAGGTAAACACAGTCAAGGATTTTAAGCATGCATGGGATAGACACAAGGCTATCCTAGCTATAAGACCGGGAATGGGGGACTAATAAAAGTAAAGGTTTTTATCTGCCGACACATTCTATGTTTCTATGTTTCTATGATCTTCAGAGAATATGTTTCCCTACCTGTGTCAAACTTATTCAGGTTATTTTGACTGTGCAAAGAAAAATAACGATAACCAAAGTAAATTGTTACAGAAATAATGGGTCTCTAGTTATCATTACCAGGATGCTTAACTGCTGCTTTCAACATCACCTCCCACACCTTGATTGGAAGAGAAGGTGAAAAGAGATTTGAACTAACAAGGAATACCTGGACAAGTGCTCCAGATATGGAACAAAAAGAATGAAAAACAATATTCCAAGAAGGAATGAGTATCAATCTCTATAGTTTGGAAGACGAGATATGCACAACAAAATGGTGGCCTAACAGCAATTTGGCATGAACATATGTCCCTCAAAGCATTCGCAATGAAAATGTAGCAGCCCAGCACACCACAATGTAGTCCAGTGCTTGGTTTGTTTAAAGATGGTTGGTCAATTTAAAGGTCATAAAACATTAAGATAGCATAGAATGTCCTTCACTTAACAGCTCATTGTGGCCACCCTCGATGAGCTGCACTTGGATCCTGCTACAGGGACCTGTCAGATGAGGCCACTTTTTGGGTGGTGTCAGACTAACAGGGAAAATGTAGCCAAAGTTCAAAGCGAGCAACGGCTACATTTTGCTAAATCATGCCATGCCCTATCTTACGGGTTCAGCCACGTCTCCATTACGATCACCTTGTTTTTGTACTTGCATCTTCTGGGAAGATGTAGGTGAATTTGGATAAGGTATACTCACCTTCTTGGAGTCCGGCAGTGAAACTCCTTTGCTTCACCCTCCCGGAGGCAGTATTGTATAGTACACAAGCTTTTTACCACTGTGATTCAGCATAAATCACATTTTTAATATTTTATTCAAGCCTTCCCCAGTGATTACTGTATGTTTACTGCAAGTGCAGCAGCACTGATTATATAGACATTGAGGATATACAGTTTTGTTTAATTTAGTCACTTCCTGTGCTCCTCAAATTGAATACATTGTGTGTGCTGTGATAAACTTGCTACTAACAGTGCAACACACTGTCTGATGACTAGAGAGACAGGAAATGCCATGCATATGAATGAAATTATTATCATTGGTTCCTGCAGCAAAAAGAAAAGAAAATAACTTTTACTCAACTAGTATGGGCAGTCCTGGATTCTTGCAATCTGCTGTAATTTCACAATTTAATCTAGCTGTAAGTATTTTATATTTTAAGCAATGGAAAATTGAAAACATGCATTTTAGAGTACTTTTAAAGCAAATTGATATGCATTAATATTTAGAAGATGCATTTTGGGCACAAGACAGTCCCTTTAAGCATCTACTGGAATTCCGGTAAATCAAACTTTGGTTAAAGATATAACTAGAAATAACAGAAGCAAATGTGTAGATTAAATTGCATTTCCTGCTTGAAGAGGACTTTGCCAACCACACTTATGTTGATGTGCGGTAGACTTGAAATATGTTTTTATCCATACATTTTACTGTGTAAGAGGGAGGAAATACTTCATAATGAGGACCTGACTTAGTTTTTCTACAAAATAAATTCTGTCATTTTTGCTAGTGGTTGACTAAAAGGAATTGGTAAAATAAAATGAACAAAAGACTAGATGAGGGGGAAAATTCCTAATGCGTGAGCAACACATAAACAACCTAACCACTTCATATTCACATGCAAATGAACACTTGTATTTAAAAACAGAAGTTGGTGTTGATTAAAGATATGCGTGGCATAAATAATATGCCAACAACGTCTTTATAACCAAGGTAGCTCAATAATGGAGGCTGAAGACTGAATGAAGAGGGAGCCCTGCAGTTTTTTGTTTTAATTACTTGTGGTTTGTGTTTTCGGTTTTTTTTTTTATTTTTTTGCATCTCATTTATTCTTGTTGTGATCTATGCAGTCAATATTAGTTTAATAGGTTAATCACTCACATTTGGAGAACTACTTAAATTACTTTATTCAACTAAAACAGTAATATTATATATCATACTTATTCTTGTATTAAAATGTCAATATATTTATCAACTGAAGTGGTTAAACAAGATCTCTTAAAAAAATAATCTTTAACATTATTTGGGTCAACATAAAAAACATAAAACACTGTCTTCTGCAGGTCACTCATTTTCATTCTTTTGTTTGATCGTGTTTTTCTGGAAAAGAAAGTGTTCCTTCTTTATCGGGCCCAAACCATTTTCTCAATTTAGAATGAACAAGTCCAAAGGAAGAGAATAGTCTTTGGACGCCAGCTGAAGAGGCCACTGCTATTAAACGAGAAGTCATTACTTCAACATTTTCTGCATCCAAGAGCTGAAGTGACTTACACAGTTCGCTAGTGTGACTTTCTTGAATAGTTCCCCCATAGCTCTGAAGTTCCTTATGATTGGCAGTAGAGATGGATGATCGTTGGATACCCATGTCATCGCAAACACCTCTTCTTCAGCATTTAAGGTTTGATCCTGGAACCAGATATTGATGACAGTGTTTGTCCCATCAGATTCTTTTAAAGTTTGGAATGTAATTCTGTCAGTATGTAGTTCTGTTTTTAATTCTGTCAGTGAGTACTTCTTATATATATATATTTGACTCAAGTTCTCCCCAGTGATTATGCTGCATGTTTACTGAAGATATGGCAGCACCGATTATATAAACACTGAGCACTTCCTCTGCTCCTCAAATTGATTACATTGTGTGGATGCTAAGTGACCTTTCAATGTACACAGTAAGATCTCTTAATAGTACAACATATTGTCTGATGTCATCACTAGAGAGACAGGAAATGCCATTCATTTGAATTAAATTATGCTCATTGGTTCCTGCAGCAGAACAAAAAAGAAATTACTTTTACTCATCTAGTGTGGGCAGTCCTGGTTTCTTGCAAACTGCTGTAATTTCACAATTTCATCTAGCTGTAAGTATTTTATATTTTAGCAATGGAAAATTTAAAACATGCATTTTAAAGTACTTTTAAAGCAAACTGATATGCATTAATATTTGTAAAAGGCAGAGGCGTCGCTAGGGGTGGGCTAAGGGGGCTGAAGCCCCGAATATGCTGAGCAAAGCCCCGAGTCTCTGCAGCTCCGTGATAGCTCTGCCCCCTGACATCACACAGTGTGTGAAAGCCCTACACTGATAGGATGCTGAGTGATGTGTCAGCCAGTCAGTGTAGGGCTTTTACACAGCATCATCACTGTGTGTGACTGCAGGGATGTGAAGGAAGCTCCATGTGGGACCGTGATGCAGCTCTGAAGAAATCCTTACTGGCTGTCACCTTGTGGGAGATGCAGAGCAGGTCTATTTCCACTCAGGTAAGCTCTGGGTATGGTGGAGAGAGGGGAGGGTTGGGGTCACTGATTTACATCCACCTTTGTGTATTTATGTTATATATATATATATATATATATATATATATATATATATACACATGTAACATAAATCATTCCCATGCTGTTTAGCTGTCCTGTAATAAGGAATCTCAAACCAACAATATATAGCTTAAATACACAAAGGTGGATGTAAATAAGTGATTTTTGTGAAATTATTATGCATATATATATAAAATCAAAAATCATTCCTAACCTGTTTAGCAGTCCAATAATAAATAATGTCCCACATATGTGTGTTATGTGCATGTGTGACATGCTTTAGTACAGGACTGCTTACCAGCATAGGAAGGATTTATGTTTATATCAGTGCTTGACGAATTTTATTTAGCTTTAGGAGCCAGCAAAAAAATGTAAGAGCCAGACAATGGCACATCACGAAAGTATACATACACAGAGACATTCACATGCATGCAACTCATATACAGAATCACATAAATACACAGAAAGTCACATACACACACCTCACAGACATCCAGTCAGTCACATACACAGCCAGTTACACACACACACACACACACCAGTCAGCAAGTTTTTTTTTAAAGAAATTTTTTTTTCCTTAATGTGTCCCACACGTCACATACACAGCCAGTTACATACATATTCACATACAACACATACACAGCCAGTTACATACATACATACACAACACATACACAGCCAGTTACATACATACACACACAACACATTCACAGCCAGTTACATACATACATACACACACAACACATACACAGCCAGTTACATACATACACACACAACACATACACAGCCAGTTACATACATACACAACACATACACAACCAGTTACATACATACACACACACAACACACACACAGCCAGTTACATAAACACACACACACAACACATACACAGCCAGTTACATACATATACACAAACACACACACAGCCAGTTACATACATACACACACACAACACACTGACAATACACTGACATACACACACTCTCGATGACACTGTCATCAGAGGCGGCTCTAGACTTTGTGAGGCCTTAGGCGAAAGTCGAACATGAGGCCCTCACGGACACACATTATTAAATAAAATATATGCAAGTGATAATAAAAATGAACTGTAGAAATAGCATATTTCAAGATCAGACTCAAATCCCAGCTTCTAGAAATGAACAGCTCCTAGAATTTTATTTGTCTCATAATTATTCTACAAACATCTATAAACATTTGGTATAGATAAAATTGTGTGCGGCTGACATTGTTATTGCTGTGTCCTAAATGTGAACACTAACACATATCACACAGTCATTCATAGACACACTCAGTGAGCACACACTGACTCACAGACACACTCAGTCAGCACACAATCACACTCAGCCAGCACACACTCACAGATACACTCAGCCAGCACACACTGACTCACAGACACACTCAGAAAGCACACAATCACACACTAACAGAAACACTCAGCCAGAAGGATAGGTGCTCAATGTTGAAAGTGGTCTCACAGACCACATTGTGCTAGAAGATTGGCACTTTGTTCTTCCTCACAGCACCGGATGCACTGTGATTTAGCCATTCAATCTGCCAGGATTTTGCCCCTCAATATGCCAGGATTTTGCCCTTAATATGCCAGGATTTTGCCACTGTATGCCAGGATATTGCCCCTCACAATGCCAGGATTTAGCCTCTCACTATGCCAGGATTTTGCCACTCTATGCCAGGATTTTGCCCCTCATTATGCCAGAATTTTGCCCATCACAATGCCAGAATTTTGCCTCTCAATATGCCAGGATTTTGCCACTGTATGCCAGGATATTGCCCCTCACAATGCC
Source organism: Pelodytes ibericus (assembly GCA_036172795.1). Taxonomy (NCBI): domain Eukaryota; kingdom Metazoa; phylum Chordata; class Amphibia; order Anura; family Pelodytidae; genus Pelodytes; species Pelodytes ibericus. The sequence goes on from CM069866.1 coordinate 28,082,519, forward strand.
AGGATTTAGCCTCTTACTATGCCAGGATTTTGCCCCTCACCTCATTATGCCAGGATTTTGCCCCACACTGTGCCAATATTTAGCCACTCATTATGCCAGGATTTGCTCGTTTGTGCCACCCTCCTCCCCCCTTCCCTAGTACTTACCTCCATGCTGCTCTTCGCTGTTTCCTCCGTGCATCTTCTCTCCTGCACGGAGGAAGGAAGTTCCGGTCGCGTTTCTTTTTTTTTTTTTTTAAACTTTATTGCGCTGGTTCAATAAAGTTTAAAAAAAAAAAAAAAACGCGATCGGAGCGTCCTTCCTCCGTGCAGGAGAGAAGATGCACGGAGGAAACGTCCCAGGTTAGTGTAACAGGGAGATTAACGGCAGCGTTAAGCTCCCTGTTACATCAAAGGCAATAAGGTGAGTTAGGCAGCCGCGAGGCCCCCGTGAGTGCGAGGCCTTAGGCGGCTGCCTAACTCGCCTAATTAGAGAGCCGCCTCTGACTGTCATACACACACTCTCGCTCGACCTGACATACATACACTTTCGCTCACACTGACATACACACACTCTCGCTCACACTAACATACACACACTCTCACTCAGACTGACATACACACACACTCACTCACACTGACATGCACACACTCACACTGGCATGCACATACTCACACTGACATGCACACACTCACACTGACATGCACACACTCACTGACATGCACACACTCACACTGACATACACATACTCACACTGACATGCACACACTCACTGATATGCACACACTCACTCACACTGACATACACACACTCACTCACACTGACATGCACACACTCACTCACACTGACATACACACACTCACTTCACAGTGTGAAGGAGGTCTCAACCAATCACGGGAGGCTTCTGAACTCTCAGCCGATCAGGAGAGTTGAGAAGTCTCACCTGATTGGCTCAGACCTCCTTCAATCAAGCTCCCCTGGACACAGAAAAAAAGAGAAAAAGACCACTGCATAGAGCAGCAAAGTGCCGCCCCTGCAAGGGCCTTAGAGCGGTGAGCATATATTGGTAAGTGCCCGTATTGTTCCATTTAAAAAACTAAAAAAGTCTTATGGGCTATAGCCCCAGATCTTTTGGAAACCTAGCAACGCCTTTGGTAAGAGGCATTTTGGGCACTAGACAGTGCCTTTTAGTTCTCACTCAATTACTTCCAAATGTCACCAGCATCAGCTATTTTTCTGTATTTTGTTGGTTTTCAGGATTCTCAGCATATGTTCCACATTTCTCTTAAGCCCAAAGATTTGAGCTGTGACATTGCCATCTATTTTTTTTTTATTTTGCTCACAAACTGTCATCAGAACAGGCCAGTTCTCGATATACACAATTCAGAACAGTACACTACAGAGTTCCATCGAAACGTCTTGTGGAAGCATTAACTTTGTTCCACCCATTCTTTTTAGAGCTGCTGCAAAATGATTGTTGCAGAAGTATTTAGCAATTTCTGGAACATAGATTTCTTTTTCTAGGTGGTGCATCAAATGAGCACTACAACCATATATTATTACCTTGGTAGTCTCCATGTAATCCTAATACACATTTGCAGCATTGTCTGTAACCAAACTGTGTACTAAATATTTGATTTTTGTAACATATTATTATAAAGTTTGCTGCTACTTCTTCAGAAGGTTTCATTTTTACTCTTTGCCCCACCCCTCCTCACACCTAGAGCCTGTAGAGCCTGGTACACATGTATTTCTCTCCATACAATCTTGAAACCTAGCATTTAAGGTAATGTGTTCATAATTTGTACATAGATTTGCAGGACAACAATGGGATTAAGGTCTTTTCCTGAACTTTGTTTATTTTATACATGTTATTTCAGCTTGGAAAACGTTGATTAATTGAATTGGTTAACCAAAAATTGTACATACAGCCTCATGCTACAGAACTAAATTCTATTTCATGCTGAATAACCTTTGAACTATAATGTGTCTTAAATTGAAAACTACATACTTCCCCCAAATGCATTTAATTTAAATAAGATTGATTAAAATAAAAAATAAAAAATGTCAATTTATTTTTGATTTTATTAAAAAAACTATCATCGATTTAAGAACACTTTGATTGTTCATAATGTTTAGAAGCTATTAGTCATATTTACTTTTATGTGTTCTTATTTTGATACAGTTTCAAAACGTCAATAAATTGTATCTAACAAATAAATGAAATGCAAAAAAAAACACAATTGTGAGTCTGTCACTTTACTTCAAAACATTTGTCACATCTTTATTTATAAATTATACATGGTTCGGGCAGGAGTTCTCGCTCATCACGGACCACAACCCCCTTGTCTGGCTTAACCGGGTCTCAGGAGACAATGGTAGACTGCTGCGGTGGAGCTTAGCGTTACAACCTTACAACTTCACCATCAGCTACCGACCCGGTAAGCAGAACGGGAATGCGGATGGATTGTCCCGGCAAACCGACGTCCCGATTACCTCCTAGTCCGGTCATCCCCAAGTTGACCCGCCACAGGGTCAAGCCGGGTCTGCCGGAGTGTTCCACAAGAGGGGAGCCGTGTGACAGATCCATCTGTATAACCTGGGATCGCTGGTTCGTCTGTTTTGCCGTTTTTTGTGAAATTACTCATTCGTATGTCGACAACGAGGCGGCGGCCATTTCAAACCATGCGAAAGACTGTAATGGACTTGGACTCCCTGGCGATTGAACTATGCGTATGGGATCTGAGCGCTATTCGCCAATCATATGCACTCAGATCCAGGCTATCTGGGGATATGTGATACGAATGGGAAATGTTCGACCATTATAAAGTTATGTATTTTTATGTGTTTTTTTGTGTTGAAATTAAAATGGCAATTCGCCTCTGTCCTGGAGATAATTGAATTACTTCCCAATTATCTCCAGGGCAGGGAGGAGGAAATCATAATGCCTGCTGGGAATAATCTGTGTCTGTGGGTCCTAAATTGGATTATGTCTGTCTATTGTTACAGTCTCCCATTGGGTCCCCTAGGGGAGTGTCCACCAAGTGGGAGACCTGCATAAATACGGGTGGGTAGCCCAAGTAAAAGCAGTTCATGTTTTACCCTCAACGCAGAGCGTGGTCTCGTTATTGGGGGGGGGGGGGAGATCTACTAAACGGCGGTTTGTGCATCTGATGCTGAGGGTACTGTAACAAACATATTGTCTGATGTCATCACTAGAGAGACAGGAAATGCCATTCATTTGAATTAAATTATGCTCATTGGTTCCTGCAGCAGAACAAAAAGGAAATTACTTTTACTCAGCTAGTGTGGGCAGTCCTGGTTTCTTGCAAACTGCTGTAATTTCACAATTTCATCTAGCTGTAAGTATTTTATATTTTGAGCAATGGAAAATTTAAAACATGCATTTTAAAGTACTTTTAAAGCAAACTGATATGCATTAATATTTGTAAGAGGCATTTTGGGCACTAGACAGTGCCTTTTAGTTCTCACTCAGTTACTTCGAAATGTCACCAGCATCAGCTATTTTTCTGTATTTTGTTGGTTTTCAGGATTCTCAGCATATGTTCCACATTTCTCTTAAGCCCAAAGATTTGAGCTGTGACATTGCCATCTATTTTTTTATTTTATTTTGCTCACAAACTGTCATCAGAACAGGCCAGTTCTCGATATATACAATTCAGAACAGTACACTACAGAGTTCCATCGAACTTGTGGAAGCATTAACTTTGTTCCACCCATTCTTTTTAGAGCTGCTGAAAAATGATTGTTGCAGAAGTATTTAGCAATTTCTGGAACATAGACTTCTTTTTCTAGGTGGTGCATCAAATGAGCACTACAACCATATATTATTACCTTGGTAGTCTCCATGTAATCCTAAATTTCTTCTAATTTTTTACACATTTGCAGCATTGTCTGTAACCAAACTGTGTACTAAATATTTGATTTTTGTAACATATTATTATAAAGTTTGCTGCTACTTCTTCAGAAGGTTTCATTTTTACTTTGCCCCACCCCTCCTCACACCTAGAGCCTGTAGAGCCTGGTACACATGTATTTCTCTCCATACAATCTTGAAACCTAGCATTTAAGGTAATATGTTCATAATTTGTACATAGATTTGCAGGACAATAATGGGATTAAGGTCTTTTCCTGAACTTTGTTTATTTTATACATGTTATTTCAGCTTGGAAAACATTGATTAATTGAATTGGTTAACCAAAAATTGTACATACAGCCTAATGCTACAGAACTAAATTCTATTTCATGCTGAATAACCTTTGAACTATAATGTGTCTTAAATTGAAAACTACATACTTCCCCCAAATGCATTTAATTTAAATAAGATTGATTAAAATAAAAAATAAAAAATGTCAATTTATTTTTGATTTTATTAAAAAAACAATCATCGATTTAAGAACACTTTGATTGTTCATAATGTTTAGAATGTATTAGTCATATTTACTTTTATGTGTTCTTATTTTGATACAGTTTCAAAACGTCAATAAATTGTTTCTAAGAAATATATGAAATGCAAAAAAAAAACACAATTGTGAGTCTGTCACTTTACTTCAAAACATTTGTCACATCTTTATTTATAAATTATACATGGTGACATGAAAAGGAACAATAACCGTTTTAATCTATCTGCACAGCTTCAAGCAAGTTCTGCCCTATATGCTGTCTAATCGTTCAGTAAAATAGGATCTCTACCTCTTGTTTTCTATTTACAATATATCTTCCTATAACTCTGGCATCCTGCTGGCTTTGCCTATTCTTTGACAAGTTTATGTACTTACATTTAAGTCATCTTTATGATAACCTACGTGGTACCCTTCCTTAGTTGTTGTCAGTAGGATGCCATTTATCCTGTAATCAATTATTGTGTTCAAAGTGTATTATTCCTTGCCAATTAGGCAGCAATAATGATGTTGATGGATAAGAGGAATCGATTAATCATTTTGATCACTATTTTCTGATGGTCAGGTATATTATATACCCTCAAGACAGCTTGAATAATGCTTTTTTTCTATTCCAGACATTTTATTAACAGACATATTATACAGAACAGACAGCATCATAAATGCCAACATTATTTATTTTATAATCTTACTTTAATTATTTAATGTTCGCCCTTCTTTTTTAAATATTACTTATTGACTGCAACACTTGGCAATGTATCATGTCTCCATGCATGACAAACTTTAAGTATTGTGTTGAACTCTGCTCTTTAACCTTTGACATATTGATCTATCACATACTGAAACACATTTAACGTTTTTCCTCATCACTTAATCAATTGCAACATGGATCATCATTAATTAGAGTTTAAATGTGCATTTTATTATCAGCATCTTTATGATCACCCACAGTAATGTTTAGGGTTGTCACCTTTCCTTGAAAACTGCCAGCTAGGTGGCAATCCTTTTGAAGTTAGATTTATAACCCTGTAGTGACAAGCAGGGCTGGTGTAAGGTTTTTGCCACCATCCGTAAAATAATATATTTGCTGCCTCTTGCTGACCCAGAGACACTTACATTACACATCCTTCCCGCTTTATTCCACTTCCTTTGACTCCCATTAACACCGGGCTCTCAGTACTCTTTCACTATTTCCCCCACTTTCAACAACACCAGATTGCTCCCAAAGAACTATGCATTACACCAGATTATCTCCACAGCACTTCTCTCAACCACCAGATTGTACCCCGATGCACTAGATTCCACAAACAGCATCAGAATGCCTTGCGCTCCTGGTTTCCTATTTGGAGGGGGCTTCCCGATAGTCCAATGTCAGCAGCCCTAATTTCTGTGTGTTCCCCAGGTGCACAGACATCCTATCACACTGCCTTGCTCTCATGTTTGCCTGTAGCAGACAGAGGACTGTGAGGTTACATGACCCCAGCTGCTCCGATTGCTACAGATATGAGGGTAGTGTGAGGCACCTGGGGAATACATAGACATTATGTCAGCCACTTCCGATGTGATACATGTATCCAGCCTGGTAAACAGCAGCACACACAGCCAAAGTAAACGCTTAGTTTGCCTAATGTTAGCTCCAGTTCTGGTTACCAGACCAGTTTCTATGTTTTCATTGCGATAGAAAATAAATCAGATGTGTGATAATAACTCTTGTCATCAGAAGATTTGCTAAACTTGAATCATACACCACATTTTATTTACATGCTAAAAAGTACCCCATCTAATACTATTAAATGTTGCTGACAGTCAGATTAGATCATGGTTTCTGACCTGGAACAAATAGTCATCTACATGCACTGCCAACAGAAACACTGCACACCTTAATGGAAAGTGTTTTGAAAGCCACTATATACCTCTGAACTCAGGTGCAATTGTAGGGCCGGAGCGGAGGGAGCGGAGCGCAGGAAGCGGAGGACACTGCGAGTTGGTCACAAATATTTATTGGCTTCACAACAGGAGGGAAAAGACAAAAGAGTAGTCAAAAACGGTCCGGAGGGTCGAGGCAGGCTGCAATGGTTCAAAGGCCATTAGGGAAATCCAAATTGGGAAATAGAGATACTGGAGGTCAAGTTCAGTCTAAGGTCAGTACACGGGAATTCAGGTAAGACAGAAATCCCAGGCAAAGGGAAGGAATGGGATTGATAACAGGCACCACAGCTCAAAAAGTAAGCATGTACTCTAGGGCTTGCTGGGGTTTTATAGTGTCATCTATCAAGGAACCCCTCCCCTGTGCACCTGGGATCCGCCTCCATCACATACAAAGTATAGGGAGAAGGAGTGGTAAGGATAACACTCCTTTCTCCCCCCACCGAGATACCACCAATCACACAGCACCAACTGCTAAGCGACCACGCCCCCTTAGTTGGATATTTTACCCACGATCGGATTCCTTGCCACTCGAGACCGGGGATGCGGCCTACCTCGCGGTCGCGCTAGAGCACAATGGTGGCGTCTGGGAGTGGAACTTGCATGAGGGAGACCCCCTGGGCCAGGTAAGTGGGGAACCTGAGGCCTGACAGCAATAATCTCATTAAGAGAGTGCAACTGAACCCAGCAGAGATCCGATTCCAGTACTCGTTCAACTAGTAACTGGATTTCTGTGAATGAGAGATGGAAACACATTCAGGCATAAGTATATAATTGAAATCATCGACAATGGGTGCTTGAAAAAAAAAGTCTGCTACACAGTAACACTGCAGAACAGCAGCACTGGTGCAAACCGGAAACAAAAATAGAGCAGGAAAAATGTGCACAACAAAAACAACAGATAATTTCATATCATTTATTTTCATGCATCAGACTTTTGAAAACACAAAGCATGGACCAGACATCTGAGAGCAAAAATATTACACATTTCCCTTTTTTTTTTTTTATTTTAACTACTTTTCATTATGGATTATGAAATGTAAACCCATTAAGGACAGCAAATGTTAAAGTTTAAATACACACTTTATTTCTCAAGGATTAAACCTAAATGGGGACCGTGGACATACATTGCGTTAAAGCATGCGTTTAGTAGAAAACAACGTTATACCTGATTCCCTGTTAATATAATGCTAGGGTTCAGGGGGTGTTAATTCCACCCCAGTTCCCTAGCGTCCCCCCCAATAAAATACAAATATTGGACCTCTTCTCCCTATGGGCCAACGGCCCCATTAAATAAAAATATAGGTACCCCTGGGGCTTTGGAGGCTTTATGCCCGCAGACCCAGTTTAATTAAACAAAATTCACTCCTGGGCTTTGGAGGTGCTATGCCCCGCCTTAAATTAAATTGTCCCACTCTTTGGGATGGTGCTATGCCCGCAAGCCCCAATTAAAGAAATAAAATTGCACCTGCCCTTGTTCTTGTACCAGGATCTGGCAAAATGCCCCTGGCATAATACAATTAATACAATTAAATTAAATAAATTACCTACCTACATACTCCTACCTCTACCTTGCCCAGGTATGGGGGACAATCTAAAATTGGCCCTAATACCTGTAAAAAAACAAATACACATTTTGAGTGCCATGAGGGTGGGGAGAAGGAGGAAAACTCGCACTCCGGATATACGATGAAATCAAAAAGTGTTTCATGGCAAAAAAGGAAAAAGAAGTGTACAGCAACAAATGGTGTGGGAAAAGAGGGAAACACTTGACGCGTTTCGCGCGCTTAACACGGAGTGCGAGTTTTCCTCCTTCTCCCTGCTGCTGTTTGTTACTGACGCTTGGTTAGCGTATGCGGACGGCACGTGAATTACTGCTCTCAGCCAACTTCCCTTCCTTCACCTGGACAACGTAATTATCTTTTGCCCCAGTGGAGCCCGGATTTCTTTTTAAACATCATGAGGGTGGGCAGTGAATCACTGTCCAGCCCTCTGGCACACAAAGGGTGCTATGTAAAATAAAATATCACCTAGCACTAAAAACCTACAACTAACAAGAAAAAAAAATCTGCCTCACCAGAGAGAAGGATTAAAAAAAACAGAATGGGGGTATGTTATTTCAAAGTACTCTAGGAGGCTCTGATTGGCTGACTCTGTCCCTGCCCTACTAATTGCTGGATTTCAAACCAGCCTGCTATTGGTTGGTTTTAAAACCCAGCCTAGCAGTGACAGGGAGGCTTCTGATTGGCTGACTCTGTCCCAGCCCTACTAATCGCTGGATTTCAGACCAGCCTGCTATAGGTTGGTTTTAAAACCCAGCCTGGCAGTGACAGGGAGGCTTCTGATTGGCTGACAGCCAATCAGAGTCTCCTAGAATTTTTTGAAATACCAGTGTTTTAATGGAATTTTTGTACTGGCACCACTAAATCTACAATATTAAATCAAAACCGCCTGTTAATTTACTGCTAGTGCCATTTTTTTTACTGGGGGCAGTTGAATCGTAGCCAATTTGTACTGTTTTGGAAAAATAATATGGTGTGCACATTTCCTCTTTTTCTTTGTTTAAGAAATGGTTATTGAGTTTTCAAAATAAAGTATTTAACAAAGCATGTCATCAATAAAACACAGAAATATATAGAGTAAAAAAATGGAAAAGAGAAAAATAACAGAAATAGTAAAAGTGGGGGGGGGGGGGGGGAGTGCTGATGACCTTCAGAGATATGCAAATTCAGGCTAGTTCATTTCTTAAATTAAATTGTTTATGAAAAGAAAGGTAAAAACCATCCCAAAACAAAAGGAGAAGGGATCAAGTGTTGGCTGTGGGTTTGAAAAGGGAATACCCCAGCTACAAGCAAAGTAAATAACATGTAGAATTTTAGAACAATAATGCTGTCACGGTGTGTTGTAAGTTATGGAAGCCATGGAACTGGGGTGACATGACAGCCAGCAAGGAGGAGCTTCGTTAGTCAGGGAAAGGAAGTAAGGGCTTGGTCAGAGCAGGGTCAACAAGATAAAATATGGCAGCTCCCAGTGGGGCAGTCAAGCAAATAAAATTCACAGTTCAAATTGTCAGTCCATGGTGACCATTATGGGCATGTGTGAGGAATTTACCCAAAGTGGTTATAATCAGTTATTAGATCATTCAGTGTGCACAATTTCCTTTCGCACATTTGTGCGCTTCCCATTTTGTTAATAGATTCATTGTCATTTTCCTTTTTTAGTTTTTGTTCATTGTTCTCCTTTGTAAAGAAATTGTATTGCCTTGTTTATTTCTCTTTCCAGTCAGTAGCATAAACAACATTGGTTTGGTTTTTTGTTGTTCTGTTTGATGTTCTTTCCCATCTGTTCTAGTACTTGTGCTAACTCTCTAATTGTTTGTTAATAACTGTAATTTACACTACACATTCTCTCGCTGTGCAATGAATAACGTTGATGCATGCAATAACACATTATTTCAACCTTATAGGGAGAAGTAGACACAAGCTGAAACTGTCAGTGTCAGACATGCCGGCTGGTCTCAAGTGTTTATTCACTTGTTATTAATGTCTGAAGTCTAACCTTTTGTCAGATAGGTTAGGTGAATTTGAGCCTGAAGCATCCTGGGATGACCCTCTTGTTACCATACTCCAGACTCTCATTAGAATCGACCAGGTCACACTAACTTAAGACAGCTGCATGGGGCAGGGTGGGATGGTACAAGACTGTGTAAAAATAAAAATGAAGACATCATTGCACTCTAAAGAAAATAATGTTTTGAATGGGGTGGGAGTGAAAGGGTTACTATGCACTTACAAACAAAGGTTCATTTGATGTAAAGGGAGGATAGCTTGTGAGTTAGGCATGAATACTGCACAGCTATTTACTACAAAAGAGCAATGTCTAATTTAAATAAAAACAAATAAATGCAATGCAGCATTAGCACAGAATCACCTATATTCCCCTTTACAGGTGCAAACAGCACCACCTAGAGTCAAACAGTGGGAGGTATTTTAATACAGCATATTTGTTGATTCAAAAACACCTTTTTTTTCAAATAAGATTCTTTCATAGCTGTACAACCTTTTATCAGACTAGATTTGTTAATACAAAAGAAGGCAAAAAAAAACCAAGACACCTCTGATTTCATATCAAAGGTAAAGATCCTTCTCGACTCCAAAGACGTTACTTTTAATTATTATAGCCCCGTATGTATTCCATTGCTAGAAAACATACGATCATTTTTGGATAGGCCTCAGACATAAATATACCACAACAGCTTTAGTTGTCAGTGAATTCCACAACCTCACTTTCAGAACAGTAAATCTTACCTTAATGGCGTCCGCGCCAATTTCCCAGCCTCTGATCTGTGGTCACTTTCCTCTGAGCTTTAAGGAAGTCTGCACGTTTGTTGCCTCCTTACTGTGTCTCTTCTGTGTCAGTGCCAGAGATGCCTCTCTGCACTTCAAGAGCTCGTTTTCAACGGGCTCCAGATTCATATAAAGAGAATTTATCTATTTGACCTTCTTGCTCCTCCTTGGGGGGTGTTATAGATTATGAGTGGAAGTATATAGGCCTCCATGTCCTCTCTTTCTTGGTCAAAGTCATTTTGGCTTTCATTGACTTCTCTGCCGTCTCCAATCCTGACCTCGGCTTGTTTCTGGTTCTCCATTTGCTCGCTGCACTCCTAATTCTTTGGATCCAGAATTCTTCTAGTCCAGTCTTGTCTGTGCTGTTCCTGTCTGGTTGTTTATCCTGCTAGTTTCTCACAGTGTATAGGTTTCTGGTTTCTGATGGCCAGCATCTACTCTGCAGACTGGACTACAGTTGCTTCTTGCATCATATTTTGAAGATTGAACCATCTTTCTTAGACTTCTCTGCCTTCTCCAATTTTGACCTCGTCTTGTTTCTGGTTCTCTGTTTGCTTTCTGCCATCCTGAACCCAGCTGGTTCCTTGACTTCGCTACATCTCATCCTTGGCATTTCTGATTCTGTGGTTCCAGTGTTTTTCTTCTCCAGTCCCTTCTGCTCTGTTCATTTGGGACTGTTTATCCTGCCTAGTCTCTTGCAATATAGATTCCTCTTTCTGGAAGCTTGGTATGTGCCACTCAAGTCCTCGGTGACTGGAACCTATGGGTCTCTGGCTATCAAGGTGAACTCCTCCATGTGTCTGTACCTGGTTCCATTATTCTGTAGACTCTACTCTACTGTACCTTCCTACTCTGCAATGTGGATCTAAATTCCCATCTGCTTCTGTTCGTTACAGTGAAGAATCCTGTTTCAGTATAAAGTAACCAGTAACGCATCTCTGTAGTATAATTTAAAATAAATATAACTCCTTGATGGTAGCAAACCCTTAATTAACGCCACCTCTTAGTTACACTTATCCTTTATGGCCAATGATCACCTCAAATACACATATATATAAGAAAATAGGCCAATTAAAAAATGAAAAATTAAATCAAACATGTTTGTTTGTTTTTGCTTAGATTGGAGCACAAAGCCCCAAAAAAATATTAATGGAAAAAAAATTACTGTTCTGTGATGTCCTTAAAGATGAAGTAAACACTTCCACCTCACGAAAAGTGTAATTCAAATGTTGCGTGACAATGGCAGCAGAGAGATGGTCCAACAAAATAATTGGTGTGTGTGCGACTTCCAAGTCCAACATGAACTGGTTCTGAACATAGATGCATAGAAGCATCATTCAGTAGCCTTTTTATTCAGACAGAAGTCAGCTTCTGTCTGATTAAAAGATCACCTACATGGTTTTGTTCCACCGTAACAAGTGATTGAGAAACAACACTTTTTTTATGCTTTCAAAGTCTTTGTTTATATCAATTTATAGAACCTGGAAGTAATCCACCACCAAGAGCAATTCTTTTGTTTTAATTCTCACTGGTTCAAGTGAGACAGAGTTATATTTAGAACTCAGGCATCGAACTGCGACTGTCCAGCTGTTTTTGGACTTCAAGTCCCTTGTGCAAAAAGAGTAGAGTACAGCTAGAATAAACAACCGGTGGACATATGCAGCAAAGCACAAACTGAAAAAAATTCAAGAAATGCCTGGGCCATTCATAAGGTTTGAACAAAACACAAAACACAAACCAAACAAAAACAAAAAAAATCAGAAATATCATTTTGTCCAGATTAGATTGGCCAATTATTTCAGATTCTACATCATAGTCCACATTTTTGTGTTTCTAATTCTGTGTCAGCATGAGAGGTTGGCTGAGATACAAATGGGAGTTGTAGTCCATCATATGTTGGAGGGATATTCAGCAAACAGCAAAATATTCACCTGCAGTCTTCACATCGAACAGACTAACAGCAACAATTACAGCATTGCTCACACTATGAAGAGATGGCAGGCGATGCCTGGCAGCATAAGGAATATCAGTGTCAGCATGTATCCCCCAGAACACCTACAAAATAAAAATTTGTATTTTCCAAACATCAAAAATTACAGAAATAATTAACCCCATGGACAGCCATATTTTAAATAAGAATAACAAAAATTTAAAAATACATGTTGCACTAACTCTAGCAATATAAATATAAATAGATTTTGCTGGAAGCTACACAAGCCATAGGTCACAGTTGCATTTACTGTATCAAAACACACTACCAGCCTAGACCTCTGAGAAAAAAACAAAAGGGCGGAATGCGTAAGATTACCCCCACCAGATTGCACTGTGCTCTATTTTACAAAACTTGCATATTATTGTATTTGTTGGCAAAAACGATGTTTATTAAAGTGATATATTAGTATTTACAACTTGTCACCCTGGACATCTCCCATTCTTTCATGGAAGCGCATGTGCTAATAACACCCTGTATTGCTTTATCCCTTAGCTTTGCAGAGGTTTGGACTTCAACCCCAAAATCTTGAAGTTGCTGAAGCCCTCACATGTGTCTCCCTCCTTATCAGTCAATGCACACTGCATCTCTACAAGTATACTAAGCTACCAGGCTATAATCTACCCAGGTTCCCCCCCCCCCCCCCCCCCCCCCCCCCGGATCACAAAAACCTCTGCAAGTTCTCAAGAATAACTGCTGATTAGCTGGCACCTCCCTCACCTTGTTGACTGAACAAATGATGTCTGATTGATTAGCCCTCTATCATTTGATAAGGGTAGACAGATACATGAGAAAAAAACAATACAATGAGTATGTATGAAGACTTTGGAGCTGCAGAAAACTATATTTTCCTGGAGCAAATGGCCCCTGAGTTTATCAGTTCCCATGGGAACAATAACGCCATGGATTGCATTCTATGTCTGAATTGCTTTTTTTAATTCAAGTCACTGGTTTCTCCAGTATAATATGTGTATTTTCAGGATTTTTAAAAGGACTCTGTCACCTGCACAAATAATGTTACATTAATTAGTTGATCATTAATTCCTGCCTATGTCATGTGTAAACATTTTTCTATTAAACAATTAATCTGTTTTTAAGATATTTGAAACCATTTCAGCCTAGTTTCTGTAAAACTCACAATGCTGTGGGCATTTTTAATTTGAACCCACCAGATATGCCCACAGGATAGGCCCCATTCCTCCTAAGGTGTCTCTATTTTCTAGGAGCTGAGATTTGTAGATTTGTATGAGTGTATCACAGAGCACCAAAGCTATAAACCCATCATATAAGGGTCTATGCAATAATGAGAGAATGAAGGGAATTGAGATGGGAATTTCAAACTTCAGGACAAAGTAGCCGAGTTGGAAAAATTCTCCCATTCAGCTGCATTTGAGAATGTTCCCAACTCTGCTACTTTGGCCTAAAGTTTGACATTGTAATCTCAATTCCCTGAAATTCTCTCTTTATTGCGTAGACCATATAGTGTCTTTAAAATGCAGTAAATATGTGCCTATATATCATATATATATATATATATATATATATATTTTTTTTTTTTTAATAAATGAAATGTATTATTCTTATTCGAAATGGCTCACCAAATTTCATAAATACCTCCCCATTGGCCTTAAAATACCTAGAAATGCTGTTTGAGATGTTGAGAGCTATGTACACCACTATTTGCTGCTTTCTGCATAAGTTGTAGAATATATTACAGAAGATTTAAACTGTTAAAAATACAAGCAGCCAACTATAAGAGGTTAAGTGGGCGCTGGGAAAGCACTTTGGCATGCAGACATTTCTGTGGTGTTTGTTCTCATCCACCCCTCTCTATTTTGCAAGGTTTTAGCTTTGAGTCATAGATTGGTGGTGGTATGGCGTGTGTCAGTGCTGTTTAATAGGATGGGGTTAAATTGATGTGTTGGGCTTGGTGAGACATGGCCTGTAGGGGCTAACGGTACAGCAGTCTGCTTGGGTTCATGGATAGGACAAAGCACAGCTTAGGTGACAGGGGGTCATGACAGGGATGTAGAGGGGAGTAACATAAGAATTGTCATAAGGGGTTGGCACTAGTTGTGATCTTGGTTTCCCTCTCTTTCTACTAAATAACAGGTAAGTACAAGTGAATCCCCTCCCTCCCTACCGCCCTCACTTTGTTGCATGACTAACATAATTTTACGTTTTAATGGAATCATTCTTCCCTACGGTTTGGTGGGCTTAACAGTCTCTGACACTGTGTTAGACATACGCATAAGTACAAATGGTTAAACTGACAGCGTATGGCATTAACAAGTTTTGTATTTATTTCTCTAAGGACATTGTTCCTGGGAAATTCCTCGAGCTGGAGATCAATTGGCGGCTGAGGGTACTTACGAGTCCTGTTGGTAGACTAAATGTTTAACAGTGTCAGGGATCTTAGGGTGTTTTGAAACATTGTGTTTTATATGTATTTGGGTTTTGTTAAAATTACATATTTAAATAAAGCCCCCCTGGGTTATTTGACACACATGCATATGACCCACAACATCATCCATAAAAATCAGCACCAACGCATGTAAATACCCCTTAGGTTGCAGAGTCATTTTAACAATAATTAATAGAGCGTCATCCAATGTGCTAAAATCTTCTGTAGTTTCTACGGTATTTTATCAGTACTTTTGCCCTTTTTGACCTCTATCTTTTTATTAAACCATAATATATACCATAATGCATAACTGCAATCAGTATTTTGTAAAGTCATTGTGACATGATTTGTGTTTGGTGCAGAAATCAGTATAAAAAAGGAAAGTGATTCATATAGCCAAAATTGCTATTGCTAAAAATGTTACACAAATATCCAGTGGTGTCCCGAGGGAGGTGCGGGGGGTGTGGACCGCACCGCGTGACACCTCCAGATGGGGTGACACCCGTGCTGCCGGCATCCCCCCACACTTCATAGCGCTGCCTCACTAATCCGCTGGATTCGGCCACCGGAAAAAAAAAATCACTGCGACCGGATGTGACGTTCCGTCACATCCGGTGACTGTGTTTCCCTCCTCCGTGCAGGAGGGAACACTACACGGAGACGTCCGGCAGGGGACACGGAGCAGCAGCTAGGAGGTAAGTGATGGGGAAGGGGGGAGGAGGTAGGAAGAAAATGAGCACTGGAATGCCACAATATTCCTGGGCTCTGACTGGCACAATATTCCTGGTATCTGACTGACATAATATTCCAGGAGATATGTATTGTGTATGCCTGATACAGGACTTGATTAATTTCTATGGGAGTCATTTGATTGACTCTGAAAAGATGGCTGAGAGGGACATAGAAGCTGATGGGAGTGGGACCATCTTATTATGTAGAGATGTTAAATAAGACTGACATGGACAGGTATGTTTTAGAAAAAATAATAAATGCCTATTTTTTGCCACAGTAACACTTTTTCTTATTTAACATTTTAACTTTAGTTCTTATATTTACAGAAAAATACTAAGAAAGAGTAGCCACATAGCGCTAAAAACGGCATAGCTTACATCCTGTAGGGCTGGCTATATTAGCAGTGTCTGCTGTAGGTAAGTTGTGGCTCTCATGTCTATGTTTAGTCTCTATCAGTTATCAGCAGATGCCCAGATACACCTGTATCAGTGTATGCCTCTGCACATACAGGGACACCCGCTGTACCACACTAGGCCAATATATGCCAAAAGTTACATCTGCGGTTGCTGCGTTCTTTGTGCAGATGAGGCTTGCCAAGCATTTTGGGTCTCGGTTGTCCTTATAAGTGGGAGAGGTTTCCTCTCTAATGGTGCAATTGAGCAACAAAATGGTGATGCCCTTCCCAAGTAGGTTACATCCTAGAGGACTGACCATTTTAGCACTGTCCATTGTCATTGAGATGTGGATCCTATTTATTTGTATTGACTCTAGTCCTTATATTTGCAGCATTCTCTACACTTGATTTTATTTTTACTGCAAAGCTCAGAAGAGAGCAAAGTGATGTACAGGATTACACAACGCTGAACTATTTATCCTACATCTGATTCTGTGTGTGTGAATGGATGGCGGCTGTCCAATGGAATGGTTATAAACTGTTTGCTGTTTGTTCATCTAGTTACAAATATATTGGTAGACTGTTACCACCACACCATTACTTCTCTCTGTTTTTAAAGCCTGCCACTTACCAAGTATTCTGTCTAGAGCCGCCTGAATTAGCCGATGTGATGTAGAGCCTGTCCCGCAAACTAATCAGTGATGAGAAAGGTTTCTAGAAAATCCAATATGAGAAGACAATGCACATACTTCGTGTGTGAAACATTCAGAGAGAGAGATTCATCTTTACTGAATCAGAGAGCAAACACAAGGGAAGCGTTCTTACCTGCAGTCTCAATTCAGGTTAGTACAGTGAGAAAGGTCTCACCCGATCTATATTCACACTCTGTGGGGTCAAAACTTCTTAAAATACATTTAAAGGAACAATTACTCTGTAAAGTTAGTTAAAAGACAACACATGACAGTGGTAGCTTCCACCATCGGGACATGTATTCGCCAAGAAATAACTGATAACTTAAAACCAGACTGTGGGGTAGAAATAACGACCACAGCACTTTATTTAAATAGTCATTGCATTACATTTTTTTACATTTCACAACATATACCAGTATTATACAATGACTAAACATAACATCATATAACATATAACATCAGAAAACTCACCAAGCATGCACGAGTATCCAGGGAGCTGCCAAATAACTCCATGTTCTGGGCATATACCAATGCCCCCACATATCCTGAGGTTCGAGGCACCACTTTCCCCTCGAACCTCCCACCAGAGTCTTGATTGACTCCCCCCATTCCGTTCCTCCATTAACCCTCCTGGATACTCGGCATGCTTCTGCCAACACTGTGACATGAAAATAAAGAAGCACACATAACAGAAAAAAGGGGGAGGGTGGGTTGGACAACAGGTAAGGGGGAACCTATTCTTTAAAATGGCTGCCTAACTTTTATAACTTCCCAACTCCTCCTATAACTTGTGGAACCTGTGGCTCACCATCACTGTCCTTTGCCAGTGTGCACCAGTTATATGGAATCTTATTCTACAATAAGACAATTGTGCCTACATCGCAGAGACTGCAGGAATTATTCTGGACAAAATAATCTATTCTAATGAAAAATTGGCATGAATGTTCCTTTAGTGAATACAGAGCTGTATAATGTAGAAAAAGAAACAATGGTCACAGGAGAAATCATCAAAGTAAACAGAGATGACATATTTTAGCTCACATGGGATACTGTGTGAACATGGGGACATCAGCTGGTGGAGAAAGCTTGGGAAATAGGGAGTCTGAATTATTAGGAGCAGAATAAGGGCCATAGCCTCTCGAGTCTCTCTCCCCCTTTGTGCTCAGGAATCAATTATGGTAGAAGGGCTTTCGAAAACGAAGAATTCATCAGGATTTCTAAATGATGGCAGAGTCATCAGCCTGCCTAACGAGGACTGCCTGCTATTTACATATCGTTAAATGACAGTCCATTTAATTAGCTAAATTACCATCGCCTGATGATTGCCAGATGCCAATAACCCTAAAAGTGGCTATAAATGGGATTTTTTTAAATGTACAAATAATTTCTTGTTAACAGTTTGTCTGGGAGGAGAAAAGGAGGGAGTAGATTTGTTCTGGGGGCAGTGATAAGCCTTTGTTTTGCTTGCAGCACAGAGATCTGTCCTGAAGTGCACTCTTTGACGCGGTTCTTTAAATAAAGACTTGTCTCTTACAATGGCTGGTGAACATCTAAGGTGTCCTGGGGGTTACGAGAAAAAATAGAGAAGACGGAATGGACTACTATCTTCCCGTGGTGTGCAACAAGAGTCTAAAAACAATTGCAGTATTACAGGGTTATGAAGTATTATTCGAGCATTTGTTCTTCATGAAAATATCAACAGTGCTAAAACTAGCATATACTTAATACTGAACTCAGGTTCAATTCATATAAGCCTGATGGTGAAAGATGAACAATTGTAGATGAAGACGACTAGAAGAAAAAAATACACTGCAAGTGTGCCCATGTCAGAATAACAATAAATGCAAAAAACATACATTGGACTATGTAATTTAAGACATGAATGGCTTGTTAGGTGTATAGTCATTGTGGGCTGTAAGTCTAGTTTTGTTGCTTCACATGGGTGAAATGGATTAGCCATAAAGCATTTTAGGCCAGTAGCAATACCTTAACACTAGCCCCACCAACTTTGATAAAACGCTGCCCATTTTTGCAAATTCATCCACTAACATTAACTTGTATTCAGTTTATTTGGGGTGCGTCCCACCCACTTTCACCTGCCACACCCTCAAAGTATTTAAACTAGTTGTCCTAGTGTTCGGGTTTTTTTTTTTTTTTGCTATATGGGGCTTTGTGGCCCTTGTATTTTCAGGAGCTTGGGTGGAAAATTCAACATTCCCTGTTGCATGGTATTTGGGGGGATTTAATGACTTAGACTGGCATTTCAGAAAGTGCTGCAAAAACAAACAACCAGACATCTTTGTAAATGTAGAAGTGATGAGCAGAATGACAGACTGGGCTGCTTGATGACATGAAGCTAGGCTGATTTGTATTAATTCATTGTGGAGAAGCAAAAGGGTTGCAACAAGGGTTATGCATTTCCTTAATGAAGAGTAACGAGGAATATGTTTTGGTGTGGATCTCACCAAAACTCTCCTACAAACAGGGGAGAGCAAGCAACGTTTGGCATGGGGGAGCCAAAACAATTTAGTGGCCCACGGTGCAACTTCACCACCCACCTGTTAGCATCAGAGATAGACACAGATCGATAGGCAAGGCAGATGTTCTGACAGAGAAATTACAAAGATTAATAGACAAACAAGACAATTGGATAGACACTAAATGCCCACTGGGGCACAACCCCAACCCAATGAATCAGGTTAAAGAGCCGCCCAGGATGCAATTGCCCCCAGCCTACCCTGCCCTGCCTAAAGCTAAATTTAGTGTGAATAGACCCCATAAGAGTCTATTCTATTTGCTATGTACAGAGTGATACAATCCAGCGCAGGTCCCCATGTTCTTGTTACAGCTTGCCCTGAGATTAATGTGTTAAACAAGTGAGGCAGAATTATACGAAAAGATTATATGGAGCAAATCGAGTTGTAGAAAGTAGCTTTATGGAGCAATGGAGAGATTTATATGGCCGATTAAATGAGGCAATAGCAGGATTGAAACTAAGGTTATAAAAGTCCAGACAGCATTTTTAAATGAACATGTTTATATAAAAAAATACACAGTACAGAACTGTACCATCCATAATGCTGGCCTGCAATCAGGGCTATGGCTAACATGAGATTGCCTGAGCATAATGATAGGTTGGCTGAACATAATAGGAGCTGCAGTCCATACTTAACCTTAAAACGCTGTAAAGTCTCTGGGTAGTTGGCAGTGAAGACTGCCTTTGCTGCAAGATCTACACTGGAAAAAGTGTTAGATGTATAATATCATTTATAAACCCAAAACGATTTATGTATAACAAGCAAATGGAAAAATCAGCAGAAACATACAATACCCACAATGTATGTAATATTCATGTAATAGAAGGAACACTTCATAAGAATGTGCATTGTGCTAGGCTGTGCTAGGTAAGGTAGATTGAAATAATAATAATGACAGTAAGCATCCATACTCTAAACAGTACATTCTCTTCAGGGCCGTCTTTAACATTGACTGGACCCTGGGCAAACATTTGTTTGGGGCCCCTGGACCCCACCCCTCATTCCCGGCATGCAATCACACCCTCCACCCTAATACCTCCCTACAAAAAAATAAACACACACACTTGCTTTGTGTGTGTGTGTGTGTGTGTGTTTGTGTGTAATATATATATATATATATATATATATATATATATATATATATATATATATATATAAACTTACGCAGAAAACCTTACACAGTCAGATAGACACACTTACATACACAGTCAGACACACTAACACACAGACAACCTTACACAGTCAGATAGACATACTTACACACACAGACTTACACAGACAAACTTACACCGTCAGACAGACACACACAGACAACCTTACACAGTTAGATAGACACACTTACACACACAGACTTACACAATCAGGTAGACACACTTACACACACAGACTTACACAGTCAGATAGACACACTTACACACACAGACAACCTTACACAGTCAGATAGACATACTTACACACACAGACTTACACAGACAAACTTACACCGTCAGACAGACACACACAGACAACCTTCCACAGTTAGATAGACACACTTACACACACAGACTTACACAATCAGGTAGACACACTTACACAAACAGACTTACACAGTCAGATAGACACACTTACACACACAGTCAAGCTTACACACACTTGTTTGTCCCCCTCCTTGCTCACTTACCTTACATTTGCAGGGAAGGGGCTGTTTCTTCTGTGCGTGGCTCCATGTGTTCTGAGCACCAGTATGTCACGGACATCCGGTGCTCTAACATGCTCTATGAGGGGGCGGAGATTTTCGCCCTCACGTGACACACTTACACATATATATTCACTTACACAGACACCCTTGCACACACAGTCACCCTTACATACACATAGTTATACACACCCTCACACACAGTCACACTTACACAAAGATACACAAACACTCTTAGACATACACAGTCACACTTACAGATACACTTACACACACACACACTCTTAGACAGCCTTACACACAGTCACACACTTACATTTTATTTATTTTTCCCGGAAAAATATAAATGCTTTTTTGACACTAACAGTCACACTTACAAATACACCCTTACACACACAGTCACACTTACATCCACACACAGAAATAATCACCCACAGTTATACACAGTCACCCTTACACAGAAATTCACACTCTTAAACACACCCTCACCCTTATACATATACATACACCCTTACACATAGTCACACTTACACACATAAATGCATGCCCACACTTACAGACACACTCTTAGCCAGCCTTACACACAGTCACACCCTCCCCAGTGTTCTTTCTATCCCCCCTCCCCAGTGTTCTTTCTATCCCCCCCTCCCTAGTGTTCTTTCTACCCCCCCCTCCCCAGTGTTCTTTCTAACCCCCCTCCTCTGTGTTCTCTCTATCCCCCTCCCCACCCATAACGTTCTCTCTATCCCCCCCTCCACTGCCCTCCTTACCCTAGCGTTCTCTCTTCTCCCCACCTCCCTCAGCGGGGAGACGCAGGCAGCATGTGCTCAGTGTGTGTTAAACACACTGAGCGCTCAATCCATGCTGCTCGCGCTCCCCGTGCGTAATAAAGACGCAGAGCATCGTATTTCCAATGCTCTGAACCAACACTACGCGCGGGGAGCGCGAGCAGCATGGATTGAGCTCTGTGTGTTTAACACACACGGAGCCCATGCTGCCTGTGTCTCCCCGCTGTGGGAGCCGGGGAGATCATAAAACGCTGGCCGCACCTGTACTATGCGATCAGTGCTGATCGCATAGTGCAGGTGCATACGGAGGGGCAGCGGGACCACAAGGCAGCTGCCTTGGGCCCCCCAGGAGTAAGTGGGCCGGGGGCAGCTGCCCCGTTTGCCCCGCGTTAAAGACGGCCCTGATTCTCTTTCATGTTACACCCCAAATAAGATTCACTAAAAATACATTTTTAGATTTCAATTTCTAATATGACTTAGGTTTAAAATATAGGCCTCATAGG
Source organism: Pelodytes ibericus (assembly GCA_036172795.1). NCBI lineage: Eukaryota > Metazoa > Chordata > Amphibia > Anura > Pelodytidae > Pelodytes > Pelodytes ibericus. Next base: position 28,104,906 of record CM069866.1, read on the forward strand.
ATTGTACTGCTCCAGAGTGACAATAAGGACCAAGTAAATATCAAATACCAAGTTAAACTGAAGCCGTTTTGGTGCAAACTAATTATTCTAGAGTTCTCCTCAAGAATGAGTCTGGGTTAGTTAGGTAGTCTTAGAGTACTTAGAGTACTGATGGCTAAACTTGGCACTGCAGATGTTTGGGAACTACATATACCTTGATGTCTAGTCAGCTTTAGGGTGACTACTACCATGAGCATCATGGGATAAAGAGTTCCAAGAAAAAACCTGCAGTACCAAGGTTTGCCATCACTCACATATGTGTCTATTCACTAAAATTCGACTTCGGAGGTTGGTTTTAATTTTAAGACTAAGTCAAATTCGGCACCGGAGTTTGACTTATTATCATAAAAAGCTTTAATCATTTGGAGGGTTTAATAAATGTGAACATACAGGACAAACCTGATCCAGGACACTGATCCATCACTGTTCCCAGTTATTAATATAATTGATCCATGTTTAGCAAAGGATAGAGTTCTACAAAATTCAACTGAATGTGTATCGCTGATTTGCAATAAAAAATAATCTAGGGCAATAAATTATTATCATTGATATTTGGTAGTCATATATTATTAATGTGTATGGTGGACAGGGTGAGCACGTTGCCATTGTATTTAGGGATGTTTAAAATAAATGAATGCTCCACATCTGAACCAATATAATATACCTAGTTTTGCTCTGGATCTGAATCTCCCAGAATGATGTGGTCATCCTAACGTTGAGTGATTACGATTTATACAATACTACAACTGCTATGGACAATGTGTGGGTTTATTGTGAACAGTGTTACCATATTCCCTTTAAAGAAATGGAAACAAGCATAATCTTATAATGCTATTGTTAAGGATGCCCCCTTTCAAGAGGAAATATGGTAACCCTAATAGATGCCAGCTGATCCCCTGCCCTCACATCACATAGCTCTGCATGTCTCACACTTAAGCAGCCGTTCTAGTGCTCAGCTGGAGATGCTTCCCGTCATTCAGTAATCACTGTTCCCATTTACCTGTCTGGGAATTCCATTATGTCTCTTGTTATCCTCATTGAAACATACATCATCCGTTCATTAAAGTATAATCTTCAAATTATACCGCCGTTGGGAGAACAAGGATGCACTGTATGCAAACATTAACCAGGATCAATATATAGTAAGCGCGGCGTTTATTGTGAAGGAGAAACATTGGGGGTTGGCCAGCTGCTTTGTACTTCAACTCACATCATAAGCAGCCATGCTTTGCCTTGAAAAGAAGAGTGAGTAGGAGTGAGCAATCATGTCTGAGTCTGAAGGACAAGTCAGTGTTATTGTCAGAGAAAGATGCGTTTCCTGTGGGTCACCTATGGAAAGAGCCGACCATAGACTTTGTGAGGCCTTAGGCGAAACTCGAACGTGAGGCCCTCACCGAAACCCATAATTAAAAATAGATATGCAAGTGATAATAAAAATGAACTGTTTAAATAGAATATTTTAAGACCAGCCTTAAATCCCAGCAATTAGGAATTGTGTTTGTCTCATAATTAGTCTACAAATATCTATGTCAAAAGCGATTAGTATAGCACACACATACACACTCATATGCTGGTCAGATACACTCTAGCACACACATACACACTCATATGCTTGTCAGATACACACACTAGCACACACATACACACTCATATGCTGGTCAGACACACACTAGCACACACATACACACTCATATGCTGGTCAGACACACACTAGCACACACATACACACTCATATGCTGGTCAGATACACACACTAGCACACACATACAGTATATGTGTGCTAGTGTGTGTATCTGATCAGCATATGAGTGTATATGTGTGTGCTAGTGCGTGTAACTTATCAGCATATGAGTATGTATATATGTGTTAGTGTTCACATTTAGGAGACATCTGATCAGATACACTAGAACGTATAAAACATTCATATGCTGATCAGATACACACATTCACGGATACATCACAGCACCAGATTTTATCACCCACAGGACTTGCATATTATTATTGCAATAGTCCAATAATTTTCTGACAGGACTTACCGATGTACATCCACAGGGATTTGCCACAGCATCCATATTGCACCCACAAGGTCTTGGCCTTGTTCAATCTCTGTACCCAAACATCTTATCAGTGCCATATTTCATCCCAAACAGCTTCCCAGTGCATTTTGCCCCCGAAGCTTTATCAGTGCCACCTATGTCCTTCAACAACTTATTTGACTGTCATCTTTGTCTCCACACTGCTTTCCAAATGTGGTCTCTGTGCCCAAACAGTTTGTCAGGGTCATCTATGTGCCAAAACCGTTCATCAGGGCCCTCTATGTGCCCAAACAGCTTGTCAGGGCCATCGTCTTCAAACACCCCATCATTGCCTAGACAGTTTCTCACTCCCATCACAGTCCCTAAACAACTAATCACCCTTAACATTGTCCTTAAACATGCCACTGCCATTGTTGTCCCCAAATAGCTTGACAGGGCTAAATCTGTCCCCAAACAACTTATCAGTGCCATTATTGTGTTCAAAAAGCTTATCACACACAGTCAAACTCAATCACAAACCTAGCCACAATCACTCAACCACAATCACTCAACCAGGACACACTCTGCAAGCAAACAATCAAAGACACATTCAGCAAGCACACACTGACTCACTCACACATACTGAGCCAGCACACACTCACGCACACAATCAGCCAGCACACACTCAATCAAACACACTCAGCAAGCACACACGCCCTTACACTCAGCCAGCACACACTCACTCACATAGTCACTCAGCCAGCCCACACTCACTCAGCCAGCACACACTCACTCACTTTTTTATGTGCCTATCTTACAGAGAAAATATATAGATATTATGTAAATCCTGTATACTGTCTCCACAAATTACTTTAAAGGGACTCTGTCAATCGAAACCTTGCTTATGCTGTCAATATAGATAATGAAAAACTGATGAAAAATGATGCATATATTGGCTGAGCAAATGTGAAAGTGAATGGATAAAATTAGAGAGATGTCGGTTTTAAATGTGTCTGTGCTGTCTCCCTTATGACATCACCTATGGCTTGATATGCAAATTACACATTTCGCATTGAAAAGTAGTTCATTTGTATATTAAGCCAGTGTGATGTCATAAGCAAAAGACATCACAGATATAGTTTAAAACATGTTTTTCTCTTATATTATACATTTGCTGGCCATTTGCTCACCATATACTGTTTTTAAATCAATTTGTATTTTCTACATTAACGGTAAAATCATTGTTCAGGTTCTTTTAAATGTTTATATTCTTTCTGGTAAAATGCTTTAAAAATAATTGTTCATGGTGGACTTTTTTTTATACTTTGTGATGGATACTTTAATAATGTTCATGGACCTTCACTGAACTTGCACTTTGTCTATCCGTGGTCCAGTCACAGCTGCACCCAAAAGAAACCATTGGAGGGAATTTTAGCTTCCTGATACTATAAACAGTCAACAAATTGGAGCACATCAACCCTGTCATAAAGACAGTACCAAACATATGAGGCAAATACACATTTAAAAGTAGAAAACAGATACCAGACATTTGTTTCTATCTTATTTGTGCTTCTTTATTGAGTTACAACTGTTCTTTCTGGACCATGGGCTTCCAAGTTTCTTTCTGAATTGGGATGCACGATCAGAAATGTATATGTATATAGTGGGACACATGCATTTTTTTATTTATAGTAATTAAGAAGAATAGCTTGTTAACCAAATAAAATTTTGGTTGATAAGCAGTAATACAAAAGTAGTCCAAAACAATTTAAATCAAATATACTCTACATCTACATATTTATAGAGCTAAAAGATCATCAGTAGACTGGTGGTCGGCACGTTGCTGTCAAGTGGGCCTCATTTGGCCCTGATATAGGCGAAAATTAGCGACATCCCTCTGATTCCCCTGTCTATAACATATCCTTCAAATATATATTTATGTACTGGGGGAAAATGACTTTTCATTCCTGTATCATTGGTTTTTATTATTTTGCTTAATAGGAATAATGACAGGTTAAGAGAAAAATCAAGATCGAGAGGTATTTAAAATCTAGCATAAAAAAATTAAATAAAAACGTTGGTGGATCTGCCCAGATCTGAAATCAAGAATTATGAACAGTATAAATGTAGCATTATTCAAAATAATGTTCATTTTAAAGTGCTGCAGATGGTACATATGTCAAGTGTTTAGAAGGTGCATACCTCTTTTGGAGAATATTATACTACATTATCAGATATGTTCTGGATGATGTGGGAATTTTTAAACAGATGTTAGTGCCAGATGTCTTTTTCACTTGGCACTCAGTAACACATAGTCACAGTGATCCATGACAATGATGCTTGTAAGATAAACCGGCTATGAAGGTATACATGTGGATAAACAGGCGATGAAGGCACACATACATATAAGTGGTGACAGGGCCATAGATAGCACTTTTTTCACCCAAGATAAGACTAGGAAACTGCGCCCCAATACAGTGTCCCATGATCCCCTGCATTTTATAGTACCGTACTGAGCCCTATCTGATTCTATAGCACTATCATGGGGCAGATATGTTGTTTGGAATCTTAGGTCAGATGAAGGAAGATCTGACCCAAAATGTCTGCATTCTAATAGAGCTGTACCAAGTAATCAGGGCTCAATAGAGTACTTTATTTGTATTCTTTTAGAAAAGCATTTCAATTTAAAATGCCTACATGTGATGCAATCTTTCAATTAAAACTAGATTTATTTTTCGCCAACAGTTGTCCTTTAAGGAATTGATTTCTCTATGAATGAAATATATATTCCGCAGGGCAGTACATAAATATTATGTGTGTCCCGCAAACCACCGGCTAATTAAATATACTGTATGCTTGGATGCAGAAATAGATTTATTTCGGGTTAATATCAATACAATTGTACCAATTCAGAAAATAGTTGAGAGGAATAGCAGCTTAAGGAACAGGTGATGAAACAATATGAAAAAAAAAACATAGAGTGGGCCTTTAACTTAAACTGTAAAAACTTCAAGAAAGTTTAGCATAAAGGAACTTCTTCTAGTGAAGAGCCAAGAAAAGAGGAGCATTCTTGAAAGGCTCCAGAAGCAGTGAAATCCCTAGAAAAAGATGAGGAGTTAGGCAGCAAAGGAATCTGAGGGAAAATGGTTTTCACAGGAAAATGTCATATTTACTGTTATGATAATGTTACCGATACACAATACAAATGTGATTATTTTAAATCTGTCTCCTCTGTGAGGTCAATATCCAGCAGCAATAAAAGAGTGGATGTTTTTTTTCTGGGCCCATAGGTTAGGACAGCTAAATTCCAGCCAGAAAAAAATAAGCCGGAGGTAAGTAATATGCAAGTTACCTGCACAAATGCTGCTACAGCTGAATTTTGCTAAAAAGCTGTGAACTTTAAAAGACATATTTTATTACAAAACAAGATGAAGCTCTGATCACGATGATGCATTTATCTAAACCCAAGAAAAGAGCAGTCATTTTGACATTATGTGATCACATATCTGGATTCTGAAATGAACTGACTGTAAAATTTCAAGGTGACTGAAAGAGCTAAATTATTAGATTTTAAAATATGTAAAAGATTTTGATTCTCATCTTATGAAGGTTGGCGGAGCTATGGTCTTCCACAAACTGTAAATGGTAAATTCATCTCCAGGTACAGTGAGGGGCAATGAAAGAAGCTCCTTCCTAGTTATAAGAGGGGTCTTACAAATCCCTACTCAAAAAAGAGGCCTTGAAATCCTCACATTGGGGGTTGCGTATAAACATGGCAAACTCAGCGTGTGAACCAATGTATGAAGCAGACTCCTGACAAATTTCGTGAGTCTGTGTTTTCTAAGCTGAATGCATAGATTTTTGTCGCATCAGCGTTCATTGCGCCAGGGCAGTCTATGTATAACAAAATCAGGCGACCTCAAGTGGAGGTCACTCTCTCACTCCAAAGTGTCAGGAGTAATCAAAAAACGCAATCACGGTTATACATAACAAAGGACAATTGCGCCTTCTTATAAAACTTCCCAAAATTTGCAGTGTGGGACTTTTTATACATGACCCCCTTTGTTTTTACTTACTCTATCATCCTTTTTTTTTTTTACTATAGAATTCTGCATGAAGATTTAATTTTTGGATTGGTGAATAGAAATCTCTGAGGAGAGTGCTTGATTTGGCTCAGATCAGACCATGCCTACTGATGGTGAGATAACTAAATCAGGAACCATATTGGTTACTACTTTTCCTTTTGACTATTCCACTCAAGTTATGAACATGTGGCTCACCCCCCCCCCCCCTCACCCCAATGCTGGCTCTCTTTCCCCCCTAACTCTCCCCAACTCTGGCTCTTTGTGAATCATTCCTCTGCATGTCTCATGGATGACACTACACATCTCTAAGTGCAAGGAAAGTTCGACCCGACAGCTTTTCTCAAAATGCTATTCTCGTCACCTCCTCTGGCCATTTACTGACTCCATTTGCAAGTATAAAGCATAATCACCTGTGTTTCCCAGAGCAGCGGCACAGTGCAAATCTCACAGCAGAGAGTGGACAGGGTAGAGGATGTCTGTCACTGAGACAATATTTGCACATTAATAATGCACGTCCTCTATTCTGCCGCCTGGACTAATTTAGATGTTATTTATCCTCTAAGTCGACGTGATTCGGAGAACTTATTTCTAACTCATCTTTTGAATTTGCAATCTTTCTATTATCTTTACCTAGCTTTCATAGCTTACCATTGAGTGACTGATGCACACATCTCTCAGACTGCACTGCATGTCAAGGAGAACAGTAAAAAAAAAAAAGCTTATTTTATGTTGATTCTCACAATGTCTATTATGCTTTTTCAGAAATCATATCAAAATGATATTTTAATTAGTGTGACACCCCAAATCGAAATTCACAAGGATAATGTCTTCTGAGGCTTCTAATGTGACCGACAGATTGCAGATCATCAGGATAACTTCAGAGTTCTTAATTTCTATAAATAAAAAAAAGGTTAACATGCAAATTGAGTCCCCTTGAAGATATATTGTAACCTTCCAAACACAACTAGATATTATTTGTATAATTTGTTATTACATATGATTAACCCCTTAGTGACATGACTTTTGGCTGTGTCTTACCCTTGGTGACATTTCTGCAGTGTTTGTGTTTAGCTGTAATTTTCTTCTTTTTAATTTACTGTACCCACACAAATAATTATATATACAAAGAAAGTGGAGGGTGGGGGTTATTAAGCGCACCCTCCACTTTCTATGTATATATCTTTGTCCTTTTTTTCGTGTAATCACAGAGAACCACACAGGCGGGTGCAGCTCAGTTATAGGTTAAGCGCTAGGATATATCTCCAAACACACAAATAATTATATATTGTTTTTATTGGGATAAGAAGGGCTTTCTTAAGGTACCATTATTTTCATCATATCATATAATTTACACCAAAAATTCACAATATATGATTACATTAAAAAAAAAAACACTTAAAAAAAATATATATTTTACGCACAGTAAAAAAGATCTAATAAAAGCTAAAAAAAAATTCTAAATTTGTCCTAAGTTTATAAACATGTCATGTTTAAATATTTTTATGTTGTTTTTCTGCAACTTATAAGGCAATAACCAAAAGTAGTGTTTTTTTCACCTACTATTCTCTTCTACAGTGATTTGTTGACCCCAATCCTAACCCTAAATCTAACCCTTATGCTAATCCGTGGAGCTATCGCGGGTGCTCTCAGCAAGACAGTTCAGTGTTGTATAATGCCTCGACATTGAGGCATTTCAGCAACACCACCTGAGAAAACATGCGTCCTAGGCTGGCAACAGATTTCCTGGCTGGACGTACTTGACATGTTCAATGTCACAACGGGATTAATAGACATATATAGTTCCCTTTGACATTGCAACTGGCTTCTGAGGACAGCTCCCTTGATAACTCATTACTAAAATCATTGGAAACTCACACAACAACGAACCAAATTAAGTTAATAGGGGTTGTTCGCTAAAAAGGAAACTGTGGCCAAATGTCTCTGTCAGGATAAATTAGATATGGATCATCTATGAAAGGCCTAACGTAATATATATGTCACTATGTTTATTATGATTTGCTGGCTATTATCTGAATTTCTGACAACCCTTGTTTGTACTGTGTATCAGACAAAGCATGTATGCATATGTTACGCCCCGATCATATAATGTGTATGTCATCTCCTTTTGGAAAATAAAAGATGTAAAAAAAAAAAAAAGGAAACTGTGAGGATGTGACAAGCACAGGAAGGCACCAACATTGCTCATGGTGGACATTTAATGATGCTTTTTTATATATATATAAATATATATTTATTATACCATACAAAACAATAGAGAGCCAAACAGTAAATATTACAAAAATACATTAAAACAATTAGCACATCTTGCCTGGAGAGCATGGTTATAGCCCACTTTTTCCCCGAGCTTTCAACGAAACAAAAACATTAACCATCCAACCCACACTAAGCCAAAAACACAGCAGAATACCAAGCTGGTTGTCAGGCTCCAGGTCCCACTACCCACAGGCATCAGGGTCCCCTGTTTCCTTCACTCACTTCCAGAGCTCCGTCATCCCATGTAGTGGCCACGTGGTTGCGGACTAGGCCGCATCCCCAGCCTCGAGTAGCGCTTGTGCCGTCGGGGGCATGGCTTCATGATCAAGGGGCGTGGCCTCATGATCATGGGGTGTGGCTTCACAATCAAGGGGCGTGGTCACTGAACACAGGACTAGGTAGAGGGAGGAGTGTGGGTGTTGCCTTTCCAGCACACCTACTATGCAGTGAATGGAAGAGGGAGGATACTGAGAGCTGAGGGGAGAGGTTATGGTGCCTGACTCCCTATTTAAACCATGCTCCCCTGCCATTCTGTGCTTGTTTATTCCCAAGCTAGGTTCTCTCCTTGTGAAGTTCCTGTTACCCTTCATTACTATTGCATTTTGAACCACCGGCTATTGACCCTTTGGCTTCCCTCTTGGATACTGCTAATCTCTCCTCTCCTGACCCCGGCTTCCCAAACTCGTTTTTGCTACTTATCTTCCTGTCTCGACCCTCTGGACTGCCTTTGACCTTGCCTTTCCCTAATCCCTTTGTACTTTTGCCTTTGGACTTACCTACTGCTGGAGCTCCCCTGCGCTTAAGTTCCTGACTCCCAGCCTCACACTGGTATAGGATAAAGAAATTAGGAAAACCATTGCTGATAACAAAAGCAATGAACATTTGGGGACCCAAAGAAATGGACAGAGGTAATACCCAAGAATAAAACTCACAAGGAAAAAGGACTACAGAAGAATAAAGGCAAACAAGGATGGACTGATGGTTTTCCATTTTAGTTCATTATCAGCTCAACAAAATCTTATCACACGTTTCAAAACTATACTTGTCTTTGATTTTTTGTTTCTCAGACTGTGCCTGGAAGTCAGTCTGAGACTTAATCCCGGACCAAATCTAATGATGTTCTATGGACCTTCACAAACCTTGCCACGGACACTGGGATCCTTGTATTAACAATTTGCCAATGTCTGTTGACCATAAAACAGCCATAAATAGCTAACATGGAAAGATCGGCAAGCTGGCATCAGTTCACCACACGCAAATGCCCTTAAAACCTCACAGTTATTTTAGTGATGATGACCAAAAAAGTAGTGAATGCCTCAAATTATTTGTGGCGCTGTTTTATTTTTCTCCGCCATATACTAATAACGACGTGGGTATTACATATGTGGAATTAGCTAACAAAAGGGAAAGTAGTACAAAGCAGCTCCAGTCTGAAATGTTAAAATTGCTGGTTAAAATAAATTCACATAGACCCCCCCCCCCCCCCCCAAAAAAAAAATAGCGATCACATCTTGGTTAACCCGCAAATGGAATAACAGCATTATTTACATTTCACCCTAGAACTGCATTGTACTTATTTCCGTATCTTTCAATGTTATGATCAGATTGTTGATTGCCGTAAGGTCTAATGGGGACCTGTATCCGGATTTTACAAGTCCACCTTTGCTATGAAGGTACCTGCTATCCCATACCTGTATTCACACTGCCTCTGGTTTGTTTAGCTGATTTGACGACCAGCTTCTTTCATCGCTGTTAATATGGTTACTCACCTTGTTGCTATTAGTCAGCCCCTTTTGCTTGGCTATTTAAGCAGGCTATTTAAGAAGCAAGTCCCAGTACCTCCTTGAGCTTGCATTGTTTCATGTTTCCAAGAGTGTTTCCTGTGATTCCTGTGTTTTACCTGGTTTGGCTGACTTCCCTTCTGGTTCCTGACTCCTGGATGTGATCCTGACTTCATTGATCTTCGTTCTCCTGATTCTGGCTCCAGCTTGGTTCCTTGCCCAGGCTTGCTTCCTGGTATTTGCTTATAGACTATTTTTTACCATTTTTTTTATTTCCTATTAACACAGGTGTTTTGCATCGTATGTTCTCTGTCTGGTCCCTAACAATATGGTGCTGTGACAGTGCGCCCATGCTATAAACCTATTAACATATCGAAGGCAGCAGTAAAAAGGAACAGTTTCCCTGGGCCAAGACATGGATTAGTCTTTTTACCTTTACATTACTAAGAAGCAGTCACAGTCTCTATGGGACGCTTGCACCCTGCAGCCAATCAGAGAAGACAATTGGTCAGTTAGAGAGGAGAGACCATCCTCCTGTGAGTGTGGCCAGCTAATCTGGCTCACTAACTGCTAGCAGAAGAGACAGACCCTACTTTTTACATCTAATCAATATAATAGACGTAAAAACAAGGGTCTCTTGCTGCACTAACAGTGAGTGACAGCATTTGCCAGTAATAGGCTAAATTAAATTAAATAAGGGTCACACTCTCTAATATAAAGAAAAATAAAAGGTTTATTTGTAAACATGTTACAAAAAGCTGACAATCCTTCATCAGGCTTCCGTCTGTGCATGTTGACACAAATTGCACAGAAACTTTTGATTATTAATAATTTTTTTGAGTACATATAGGCGTGCAAGTCCTTACCCCACATATAAGTAAGAGGATATATGGCATGCATCTTTATCGGCCTAATAGTACCACTGTCATTTTCACTTATATAGTAGAAGCACAAGTTTAAAAAAGTGGCTCTTTAAAGAAAGCCCTCTCTAAAACCTTAATCCTTGCCAGAGTTAAGTTAACTTTACGGGCACATCTTTGTGCTCTTTAATGCAGGGCCGTCTTTAATAGTGATTGGACCCTGGGCAAGCATTTGCTTGGGCCCCCTGAACCCTGCATGCAATCCCGCCATCCATCGCAATGTTACCCCCCCCCCCACACACACACACACACATATGCCATAATTGTTGTGCCATTCAGATGCCAGTAATATTGTGCCAGTCAGAGCGCAGTATTATTGTGCCAGTCAGAGCCCAGTAATATTGTGCCAGTCAGAGCCCAGTAATATTGTGCCAGTCAGAGCCCAGTAATATTGTGCCAGTCAGAGCCCAGGAATATTGTGCCAGTCAGAACCCAGGAATATTGTGCCAGTCAGAGCCCAGGAATATTGTGCCAGTCAGAACCCAGGAATATTGTGCCAGTCAGAGCCCAGGAATATTGTGCCAGTCAGATACCAGGAATATTGTGAAATTCAGACCCCAGTAATATTGTGCCAGTCAGATGCCTGTAATATTGTGCCATTCAGAGCCCAGTAATAATGTGCCAGTCAGATGCCTGCAATATTGGGCCAGTCAGATGCCTGCAATATTGGGCCAGTCAGATGCCTGCAATATTGGGTCAGTCAGAGCCCAGTAATAATGTGCCAGTCAGATATCAGTAATATTGTGCCAGTCAGATACCAGGAATATTGTGCCTGTCAGAGCCCAGGAATATTGTGCCAGTCAGATGCCTGTAATATTATGCCAGTCAGATGCCTGTAATAGTGTGCCAGTCAGATGCCTGTAATAGTGTGCCAGTCAGAGGCCAGGAATATTATGCCAGTCAGATGCCTGTAATATTATGCCAGTCAGATGCCTGTAATAGTGTGCCAGTCAGAGGCCAGGAATATTGTGCCAGTCAGATGCCTGTAATATTGTGCCAGTCAGATGCCTGTAATATTATGCCAGTCAGATGTCTGTAATAGTGTGCCAGTCAGAGGCCAGGAATAGTGTGCCAGTCAGATGCCTGTAATATTGTGCCAGTCAGAGCCCAGTAATATTGTGCCAGTCAGAGCCCAGTAATATTGTGCCAGCCAGATGCCCAGTAATATTGTGCCAGCCAGATGCCCAGTAATATTTTGCCAGCCAGATGCCCAGTAATATTGTGCCAGTCAGATGCCCAGTATTATTGTGCCAGTCAGAGCCCAGTAATATTGTGCCAGCCAGATGCCTGTAATAGTATGCCAGCCAGAGCCCAGGAATATTGTGCCAGTCAGATGCCCAGTAATATTATGCCAGTCAGTGACCAGTAATATTGTGCCAGTCAGGTGCCCAGTAATATTATACCAGTCAGATGCCCAGTAATATTTTGCCAGTCAGTGCCCAGTAATATTTTGTCAGTCAGATGCCCAGTAATATTTTGCCATTCAGATGCCCAGTAATATTATGCCATTCAGTGCCCAGTAATATTGTGCCAGTCAGATGCCCAGTATTATTGTGCCAGTCAGAGCCCAGTAATATTGTGCCAGCCAGATGCCCAGTAATATTGTGCCAGCCAGATGCCCAGTAATATTGTGCCAGCCAGATGCCTGTAATATTATACCAGTCAGAGCCCAGTAATATAGTGCCAGCCAGATGCCTGTAATATAGTGCCAGCCAGATGCCCAGTATTACTGTGCCAGTCAAAGCCCAGTAATATTGTGCCAGCCAGAGCCCAGTAATATTGTGCCAGCCAGGTGCCCAGGAATATAGTGCCAGTCAGCCCCCCGCACCCCCCCCCCCCCCCGTTCCCAAGTAAATACATGAACCTGCTCCGTGTCCCCCGCCGGATGTCTCCTCCGTGCAGTCTTCCCTCTTGCACGGAGGAGGGAAACAGTCACCGGATGTGACGCGACGTCACATCCGGCGTCAGGTTTGTTTGTTTTTTCGGCCGTCGCATCCATCGGATGCTGCTTGCCGGAAAAAAGCGTTCACAAGCGCAATGCGCTGTGAACGCGGCAAGCAGGGGCTGGGGGCCCATGGGACAGCTGCCTTGGGGCCCCCCAGGAGTAACTGGGCCCAGGGCAGCTGCCCCGTTTGCCCCGCGTTAAAGACGGCCCTGCTTTGATGCCATGTATATTAATGTTATTAGGATGGAGACAATATATCAGAAGCAGAAATGTGACTTGTCCTCTTGAATGCTTATCTCAAATAGCTCTAATTATGATATGCATGTTATCAGGACTGGTGCAGTGTAAGGTGATTAAACAACAGTTTTCAGGACAGGTGAGTGGTGGAATAAGAAAATGGGGAGCAGAAATATTTCAGTAATCTGCCTCCTCTCTAACCAACATGTTTTTTTATTCTTGTTTTTTTTTTTGCGTTTGGCCAGCAAAGCATGATGGGAAATTTAATTCAACAGCTGTAGTGTCAAGGGCAGTGACAGCTAACACTTGGCACTCCGACTTATGGATTCCATTTCCCATGATTCTCAACCAGCTGTTCAAGAATCCATTTCCCATGATGTTAAGCCAAAAGCTGTGTGAGTTCTATTGAAAATATAATCCACAAGAGCTAGCTGTTAACAGTAGTGATGGCATGCTTACTATGTGATTTACATTTACTATGATGTTTATCCAATAAAAAATAGCTGGCTGAGCTTCATGGGTAATTTAACCCACAACAGCTGGAAGCAACCATTCTTTCCACCAAGAGATGCTCTTCTCCCGTTCTGCTTGCCTACCTGAGCATGTCCAGGAGAGATGCTAAAGGGGCCCTTATTGCTGGTGTCTAGTGCTGCTCCTGTACTGCAATTAGCCTAATGATAGCATGAGCCAGTGCTTGACATCATTCTGTGGTATCTCAGTAGTCACTGTTCAGGACAGGAGGACTACACAAAGGAGCAAACTATAGAAACATAGAAACATAGAATGTGTCGGCAGATAAGAACCATTCGGTCCATCTAGTCTGCCCAATTTTTTTTTAGTACTTTTATTAGTCCCCCATTCCCGGTCTTATAGCTAGGATAGCCTTGTGTCTATCCCACGCATGCTTAAAATCCTTGACTGTGTTTACCTCTACCACTTCTGCTGGAAGGCTATTCCATACATCCACTACCCTCTCAGTAAAGTAATACTTCCTGATATTACTTTTAAATCGTTGCCCCTCTAATTTAAGACTATGTCCTCTAGTTGTGGTAGTTTTTCTTCTTTTAAATATACTCTCTTCCATTACTGTGTTGATTCCCTTTATGTATTTAAATGTTTCTATGATATCCCCCCTGTTACGTCTTTCCTCCAAGCTATACATGTTAAGATGCTTTAACCTTTCCTATGGAGAATCTTCTATTCCACCTTGTTTTCCCATAAGCCCTTTGTTACTTGCCCACTGCGGCTAGAGTTGCCACCTTTTCTTCAAAAAAATACCGGCCTTGGTACTGTCTCCATAGACTTAACATTGGCCTGATGACAATTTTTTACCGGCATGCCGGTAAAATACCAGCCAGGTTGCCACCCTAACTGCGGGCCTCTTTCTACCATTGGGCCCAGTGGTGTATCTTGATATTGTGCTGCCCTAGGCAGACAAAATCCGGGCACCCCCCTACCCAAGCTGCACACCCACGTTACACACCTAAGACATGTCCCATCACCTCCATTTCATGACCCCACATCACACATAACATTCAGACTCACATCAAGCTCATACTCCCATCACGCTCAGTCACACACGCCTGCTCCCATCACACTCAGTCACACACACTGACTCCCATCACACACACTCTGACTCCCATCACACTCAGTCACATACACTGTCTCCCATCACACACACTCTGACTCCCATCACACTCAGTCACACACACTGTCTCCCATCACACACACACTCTGACTCCCATCACACTCAGTCACACACACTGTCTCCCATCACACACACTCTGACTCCCATCACACTCAGTCACACACACACTGTCTCCCATCACACACACTCTGACTCCCATCACACTCAGTCACACACACTGTCTCCCATCACACACACACTCTGACTCCCATCACACTCAGTCACACACACTGTCTCCCATCACACACACTCTGACTCCCATCACACACACTGTCTCCCATCACACTCAGTCACACACACTGTCTCCCATCACACACACTCTGACTCCCATCAGCACTTACCTTTCCCTAGTGGCAGGCAGCATGGTCCCTCCATGCTGCCTGTTCGGCTTCCCGGCGATTGTGTAGACAGGTCACGTGACCGGGCGCGCGTATGACGTCAGCGTGCCCGTCAAGTGACTGTCGGCACTTCTGTGTCACACTGCACGGGGAGCTGAACAGGCAGCACGGAGGTTTCTCTGTGCTGCCTGTTCGGCTCCCCGTGCAGCCCGGCAGGCAGAGCGATGGTGAGGGGGGATCTTCCGATCCCCTCTCACCTCTGTCTCTGCCTGCAAGCGCGGTCTATTTTTTTTTTAAAGGGCCGGATTTTTTTTTTTTACATTTTTTTTTTTTGTAGGATGCCTCGCGGTAAATACAGCACTGATTGGGCCCATTGCATAACACCAGCTGCACCTCAAGTAATTCCATCCACTTGACTGATGTAGATAATGCAGGGTGTCTGTCAAATGTATTGCATGCTCCTTATTGTAGATACTGAATGCAGGCAGTACCAGAGTGGAGTTTATATTGAATGTCTCTAATTTCGCTTTACTGCTGATTATGAAGACAGAATGCAGGTCTTTTAGTAAATTAAGAGCAATTTCCTTTATCAGAACAGGATCTTGGAGTGGCAAATTCCCAGCTAATGCTGGGTAACATTTATTATATTGATTACCAGGGCAGAAACAGACAGGACTGACTGATTTTCATTGACAGTCAGTGATCACAGTTTTATCTAGAGGAACATAGCATGATCTCATGATTACATATTTTCAATGAACAGCTAAAACAGTAGCAAGGATGAATTGTGCCAGCATGGAGGAGGGGGTAGCTGATCATTCTGGACTGTGAGATGCCAGGGGGCCTTATTATATATTTATTGCAGAAGCATTTGCCACTGACGGGTTCATTCTGACTGCTGGATGTAGCCCTGATGTTTGATGCCTGCAATCCTCTGCAGGCGACATGTGTTTACATAAGCAGTCGTAAGAAGGAGGATTCTCCTAATCTTCCCTGATACTGTTTACCTTTCAAAGGGCAGGGAACGCTACAGGGAGTACTAGGAAAATGTTGTATTTAGACATAAAGTCAGGACAAATTCCTCCCTTGCCTGCAGAATGCAGTGTTGTGTTTCAATGTACGGTATCCATGTGACACACAGGCAGATGTTCATGCAAGGCAGACAAGGGATATTAAACGCACATTCATAAAGGAGATGTTAATGGAAAGGGAAATAAGAATTAGCCTCTATACAGATTAAATGCACATAGTTGGCAACACTCCTGGATTCTATGGGATAGCCCTATTTTTAAGGGTCTTGTCCCATAAAATTTGGGGCATAACTTCCACCAGTGTACACCAGGGGCCTTGGGATTATCAACCGGAGACTTTATTAAAAGGATTGAACCTTTATTGTCTCATGTATTTGCATATATTAACCCCTTAAGGACAGAGCCTTTGAAACATTTTTGTCCTTTCTGGACAATGGCTATTTTAACATTTCTGTGCTGTTTGTGTTTAGCAGTAATTTTCTTCTTCGTCATTTGCTCTACCCACACATATTATATATTGTTTTTATCGGGACAAAAAGGGCTTTCTATGGATGCCATATTTTTGATCATATCTTATCATATTATTAAAAAAAAATAATAAAATATGGTAAAAAAAAAAAAAATACACAAATTTCTTTGTTTTTATTTGAAACAACTTCTCCTCATCGACAATAGCGAACGAAAAAACATGCTAAATAGATTCTACTATTTCTCCTGAGTACAGGGATACCACCCATGCATAGGTTTGTTGGGTTGTTTGTGGGCTAAAATGCCAAATTTGTGAGGTGCAGTTTTTTGTTTTCCAACTTGAAATTTTTACATGCAGACAGCCTGCACCCATGTCCCATTTGGGACATATTTGAAACCAGCCAGTGTATTTTACCCCATCAACCCATATATTTTTTAAAAGTAGACACCCTAGGCTATCTCAAATGGTGGTATTTTAACACTTTCCATGCACTATTTCTACCACCAGCCTTTGTCAAAGTTTGTGGTAGTAATTTTTTTGTGTTTTTTTTTCACAAACCTTGTACTTCAGACATAAATTTACAGATTTTGGTATGTGTCACTGCCAAATAACACCCCAATAAGTGTTCAGAAACATCTCTTGAGTACAGGGATACCCCCCATGCATAGGTTTGTTGGATTGTTTGGGGGGTAAAAGGCCAAATTTGGGAGGTGAAGTTTTTGGTTTTCCAATTTGAAATTTTGACATGCAGACAGCCTGCACCCATGTCCCATTTGGGACATATTTGAAACCAGCCAGTGTATTTTACCCCATCAACCCATATATTTTTTAAAAGTAGACACCCTAGGCTATCTCAAATGGTGGTATTTTTACACTTTCCATGCACTAATTCTACCACCAGCCTTTGTCAAAGTTTGTGGTAGTCATTTTTTTGTGTTTTTTTTTCACAAACCTTGTACTTCAGACATGAATTTACAGATTTTGGTATGTGTCACTGCCAAATAACACCCCAATAAGTGTTCAGCAACATCTCTTGAGTACAGGGATACCACCCATGCATAGGTTTGTTGGGTTGTTTGGGGGCTAAAAGGGCCACATTGTGAAGGTGCGCATTTTCAACTTGGAATATTGACGTGTAGCCAGCCTGAGCCCATCTTTCATTTGGGACTTTTTTTTTAAAGTAGGACAGTGTATTTTACCCCAAAAAGTATATATTTTGTAAAAGTAGACACCCTAGGCTATTTTAAATGGTGTTATTTTAACACTTTCCATGCACCAATTCTACCACCAGCCTTTGTCAAAGTTTGTGGTAGTCATTTTATTGTGTATTTTTTCCCACATACATTGTACTTTAGACACAAATTCACATATTTCGGTATGTGTCACTGACAAACAATACCACAATATATGTTCAGCAACATCTCCCGAGCACAGGGATACCACCCATGCATAGCTTTGTCAGCTTTGTTGGGTGTTGAAAGGCTACATTTGAGAGGTGCGCTTTTTGATTTTCAAACTTGGAATTTGAACATGTAGAGCAAGGAAGGGGTTAATAGCTCTTATAAGAGCCTTTGTAGTACTGTACAAAAAAATTAACCCCTAAAAATGCACAGACAAGAAAAAAATTTCTGCTGTGCAGTGATCAGTGGCAGGGAAGGGGTTAATACACTACACTATACAAAGGGTATGGCTTTTATAAAAGCCCTTGGGACTCACAATTTTTTTTAACATTTTATTTAATTTATTACAATTAAAAAATTATGTTATACAGATCTGTCTCTTTCCCTCACTAAAACTCAAGTGAGGAGAGGGAGGCAGATCCATATGGGTCAGAACAATATTTACCAATATTGATCGAACCAGACGAATGGTGATGCTCATCTGAGAAATCACCAAACCACCTTTGCCACTGATCGGCTGTTACTGATCGCTATACACGTGTTCAGACAGCTTCAAAAGGAATACACGTAATCCCCTAGTGGGTATAATTAACCCCTAGCGAGTCTGACAAAAAAAATGCTGATAGCAAAAAAAAAATCCTTCTGCGACTAGATTGCTCCATATGCGCTGCTTAGGCAGTGACCATATGCACTGCTTAGGCAGTGACCATATGTGCTGCTTAGGAAGTGATATACGGCAAGGAAGGGGTTAATAGCTCTTATTTAAAAAAAAAAATTACGTTAAACGTAGTCCCCTAGCGGGTATAATTAACACGTGACGGGTGTAATAAAAAAGTTTTAAAAAAATTAAAAATGCTTCTGCAGCAAGATTGCTGCATTTGCGTCAGATCTCTGCTTAGGCAGTGATCTACAGCAAGAAAGGGGTTAATCTCTCTTAAAAGAGCTTTTTTTTATACTGTAATGAATTACAGTAAAAAAAATTAACCCCTAAAAAATGCACAGACAGCAAAAAATGTGCTGCTGTGTATGATCACTGCGTACACAGCGATCAATGGCAGGGAAGGGGTTAAATGGCTTTTATAAAAGCCCTTGGTGTTTAAAATTTTATTAAATATTTGTTTTATTATTTTATTTTATTTTTTTACTTTATCTGATCTGTCTCTCTCCCTTACTATAACTAGTAAGGTGAGGGAGGCAGATCAATACTTGTCAAAGGCAATATTTGCTAATATTGCCTTTGACAGTATGATAAGTGCTCATCAGAGCACTTATCATACATGCCTGCACACAGATCACATAGATCTGTTGTGCCGGCATCGATTGGCTCCCCCTAGAGCATCGGAAGTGAAATACTTTCACTTCCGATGCTCTTGCCATTAGAAGGGAAGCGCTGCCTGTATAGGCAGCGTTCCCTTCTACTGAGCCGATGGGGTCGCTCAGGAGAGCGACCACCATCGGCTCTGGGGAGCAGAACGGTGTTGTTAAGTGCCTCGCTGGCGAGGCACTTTAACAACACCGGAGATGCTTAGAAAGCGAACGATCGTTCGCTTTCTAAGCACATGTGTGCAGCCGGCGCAGCCATTTTTAAATGGCTGCTACGATCACTCCGTGGAGTGATCGTAGCGCGCCCCTGCACTTTTGGGGGGTGTTGCACAATGCCTCTACCTAGAGGCATTGTAGCAACACCGTTAGAGTAAAGAAAGCGACCGCTGGTCGCTTTCTTTACTCAGTTTAGTGCATGACGTGCCAGGCACGTCAGCTGTCGGCAAGTCCTCGATTTGCCGTGACGTGCCTGGCACGTCATCTGTCGTTAAGGGGTTAAATTGTAAAGGAGATTAGCCTGTGAACAGAAAACTGGATGGCATATTTGCTAGCAGAGTAGTGGGTCACGATGGGGTGGAGATTAAAGTGGGCAGTGTTACACGACGCAGTGTGAAAAAATCGTACCGGGTGTTGTGTATGTCCATAGGTTAAACAATGCTGTCTGTGTAAAGTGCAAAGCGGTAGTAATGTAGGGACCAAATTTGATGGGGCTGGGCCATAAAAACCAGGACTGTTGGCAACTATAGGATAGGCTATAATAGTTTCAGTGTGGTAGGGCTCCAGACATAAATAGATTTTTCTTTTTTGCTGTCACGTTAGTTTCCTGATTTCCAAGACAAAATGAAAAACAAAGATTAGAGGGACTGTCCCACCTTAACATTACTTATACTGTGAATGTAGAGAATAAAAAAAACTGATTGAAAATGATCTATACATTGTGTTAGCAAAATTGCAAACAAATGCCTAAATAAGGAGAAAAATGTGGAGTCTCCTTTTTATGACATCAGTTGTAGTTTGATATGCAAATTAAACATTTTCCATTGAAAAGCAGTGTAAAGATATGTCTATCCAGATTTGGAAAAGCGATGTTCTTTAGCTAGCATTCCCTCCTACAGTGCAAAATTCTCTTCTTGAGTCTTTAGCACAATATTCCTGGGCACTTTTGCCCTCACAATAATCTAGATAAGACTGGAGAGGGTACAATGCATATATAACCCAATATATATAACATTTTTCATTCACTATCTATAGCAGGGGTCCTCAAACTTTTTAAACAGTTCACTGTCCCTCAAACCGTTGGACTATAGTAAAAACAAAAACTATGAACAAATTCCTATGCACACTGCATATATCTTATTTTGCAGTGAAGAAACAAAACGGGAACAAATACAATATTTAAAATGAAGTAAAGTTCAATCAACAAACTTACCAGTATTTCAATGGGAATAGTGTGCCAGTCAGATGCCCAGGGATATTATGCCAGTCAGAGTCCAGTAATATTATGCCAGTTAGAGCCCAGTAATATTGTGCCAGTCAGAGCCCAGTAATATTGTGCCAGTCAGATGCCCAGTAATATTGTGCCAGTCAGATGCCCAGGAATATTATGCCAGTAAGAGCCCAGGAATATTATGCCAGTCAGATGCCCAGGAATATTATGCTAGTCAGATGCCCAGGAATATTATGCCAGTCAGAGCCCAAGAAAATTATGCCAGTCAGATGCCCAGGAATAGTGTGCCAGTCAGAAGCCCAGGAATAGTGTGCCATTCAGATGCCCAGGAATATTATGCCATTCAGATGCCCAGGAATAGTGTGCCAGTCAGATGCCCAGGAATATTATGCCATTCAGATGCCCAGGAATAGTGTGCCAGTCAGAGCCCAGGAATAGTGTGCCAGTCAGATGCCCAGGAATATTATGCCAGTCAGATGCCCAGGAATATTATGCCAGTCAGATGCCGAGGAATATTATACCATTCAGAGCCCAGGAATATTATGCCAGTCAGATGCCCAGGAATAGAGTGCCAGTAAGAGCCCAGGAATATTATGCCAGTCAGAGCCCAAGAAAATTATGCCAGTCAGAGCCCAAGAAAATTATGCCAGTCAGATGCCCAGGAATAGTGTGCCAGTCAGATGCCCAGGAATAGTGTACCAGTCAGATGCTCAGGAATATTATGCCAGTCAGATGCCCAGGAATATTATGCCAGTCAGAGCCCAAGAAAATTATGCCAGTCAGATGCCCAGGAATAGTGTGCCAGTCAGATGCCCAGGAATAGTGTGCCAGTCAGATGCCCAGGAATATTATGCCAGTCAGATGCCCAGGAATATTATGCCATTCAGATGCCCAGGAATAGTACAGTGCTCGTTATACCTCCCTCCTCCCCCCCTTCCCCATCACTTACCTCCAGCTGCTGTGTCCCCGGCCGGACGTCTCGCGCAGTGTTCCCTCCTCACTGCACGGAGGAGGGAAACAGTTACCGGATCCGGATGTGACGAAAGGCTGCAAGAAAAAGAAAAAAAAAAGGTAAACAGCGGGGAGCGGGGGGCGCCGGCAGCACCCCCCGCGGGCCGGATAAATGTGCTCGGCGGGCCGCATGTGGCCCGCGGGCCGTAGTTTGAGGACCCCTGATCTATAGAGTACAAACCGCATGGTAATGGAATCCATAATGTCTGGTAGGTTAACTGATTGTCACTTTTTACAAAATAAGTCAAAATACTATCAGAGTCCTCACCACTAGAGTTAATTATATATAACAGAGTGAGCGATAGGATACACAAATCACAATATGTAAAGAAATATAACAATATTTACAAAGACAATGACCCCCCAAATCATATGACAGCAGGGTAGAATCTAACAGGCAGATTACTACAATAACAGGCTGAAACATATTATTACATAGAGGAGAATATAATAGTATGAAAACACACGTAATAGCAGCATAAAGTCATATTGTAACGCACTGATTTGTAAACATTATTTAGCAATATCCACCATGGCTTAATAGCATTAAAAGCAATATAATAACATGCAGAGGGATACAATATACTATATCATCAGCCTGCTTGGTAACTAAGTTGTTAATGATCTGATGACATCACATTCATTAAATATCCCTCATTAACCCTTCCTGTCTCAAGCTGCTGCTCGTCAGATTCCAATATTTGGAACATCTGCCTCTGATTAAGAAGCGTCCAGCGGCAGGATAATGATCACAGCGTTTAATTACTGCTTAAAAAACCCCGTCATTTGCTCTTGTTTTAATTAGTAACGCTGGTTTGTGCGCGTGGAACGCAGCCCCCGATAAATGTGCTGCAAATTGATTTGGTGCACGCAGTGAATCCTAATTAGTCCATGTACCCTGCGAACGCAGCAATTATTATATATAGGCAAGAGCAACTTTAAAGACTAACAAGCTCGCAATTGAGCATAAAGAGCACCTAGTATAAGGAGCTCACAGTCTAATGAACCTACTGTGGTACAAGTATAAGCTAAAAAAAATCCCGTCCAATGTACTATTATTTTGTTAATTGCTTGGTGTAAAATATTTTTTGGCAGTGCTGGAAACGTGGTACTAGGAACATATAGACATCTGACTTTACTGATTCAGTGGCTACTGTTGGAAAAATACTTAGTTTAAGTTAAAAATAAGGTTAGTGATATGAAATCTCACAGCACACATTTCTACCTTAGGATTAGACAAACTGCATATCTTCCGCTTTTCTAACTGTTTGACTAAGAGTAATATGAAATTTAGCAAAGCTACATCCTGTTCCCAGGTAGACAAGCAAAGCTAGCAGGACAAGGGGCCCTCTATGAGTGTGGGGTATAAATAGTTGGTTGTGCCCTCCCATAGCACCCATTTTATAATTAACTGTTCAGTAGCAGAGCAATGGATGTAGAGACTGTGCTAACAAACCCTGATGGTGGATTAAACCTCTAATCACAGATTGCCAGGTTGTAGGCAGCATGGCAGTAAGGCATCACTCACTTCTTAATGCATCCTCCCACTTCAGATATAAGGGCAGGAGTCCTGGAGTGCTCTTCTCCCAACAATGTAAGAACAGGGGTTCTGCCCTTTACCCGCCTACTGGCTTCCCCCGTGGATAGGCATTTCCAGACTCCTTACAGCACTCTCAGGACTTCTGCGTAACCTTCTCCTTTCCCTGGAAGATGTACCACCCCCAGAGAAGGAGCTGGAGGCATCTGAGCAAGAGAAATATCAAGATTCCAAAGACCTTTGAAAGCTGGATAAGGACCTTCTCTATTTTGGTGAACATGATCAGGAAAACATTCCTTGAGAAATGTTGCTCACTTTTTGTTACCAACATCATATTTGGTCAGCCTGCTAGGTATATGCGGTTTTAAACTGGTGGAGATGCAATGAGCAGTTCCATTACAGGCTGACGGTTCAGCCACCACTGGGATAGATACAAATAGATATTGGCCCACCCCACTTCCCATTGCTTAAAGCGAGACAAGCCAGGTGACAATGGAAACATGGTCACAAAGGACAAGGATGCTGGTGGACATCGCATTGATGTGATTATGGCTAAAGGAATTGAAAAAGCTGCAGACATCCTCTTGGGAGATTTTGGGGAGGGATTTTGGATCAATTTTCAAAACTGACAACCCTGTCATTGTGCAACCTAGAGGGAGAAATTAGGTAAGGAGGTCAACTTATGTAGGATAGCAGGTCCCTTCGCATCATTTCCTTAAAGCAAACTTCACATCTCACCCCTCAACGTTGTCCCCAAAAAAGGAGCCGGGTAAATTCCAACTCATTCATCAATTATCATACCCCTATGTGGGTTTGGTGAATGATGACCTCTCTGCTGAGTTATGCACAGTGTCCTTTGATGCAGCAGTGCAAATAGTCCACAATAGTGGTCCAGGGTCATAAATGACAAAAACTGAAACACCTACCAGTGCATCTGGACTGCAGCCTCTTCTTGGGTGTTTCTCTGAAGTGCAGTTTATGTGGACTTGAGCCTCCCTATGGGTTACTCAATATCAGTAGCCATTCGCCGGCTGGTGGTCAGCATTCAGAAATGGACAAACACAATAAGTAAGGTAGGGGGCAGTCGTGCACTCGCAGGAGTATAATTATATGTTACTTACAAAATTGTTAATAAGTTTTGCTGATACAAATAAGGCTTACACGAATAAAATCAATAAAAGCATAAAAGAACAATAACCATAGAGACAACCTTCTGTTTGTTCCAGCCGATATCACTCAGTGGAGCTAAGAATGAACTTACGGACTTGGAAGATCAGTGATTTTTATTGTTCTTTCATGCTTTTATCGTTTTTATTCATGTAAGCCTTAATATATTTTGGGGCCAATTAAACTACCTTTTGACATACTACATTATATTGCTGCCTGTTTTCCCCTCCCTTTATGCTCATCCACCAATACAAGTCCACAGTACTCTTGGGTTGCCATTGTTTTCTGCACTCAAGTGAATGATAGGGACCAGAATCCCAAACAAGCTCAAACACTTGGAGATGGTATTTTTGGCTCTATTCCATGTGAGTGCATTCCCACTTGGGCCCATACATGGGCCCATACAAGTGTAGGTTATTTTGTTATACAGTGTCGCACATTGTTTTGTTATTTGTGTTTTATTTTTTATATATTGTGCCGGATTTCACATCATTGAGCAAAAGCGCCTATTTATGATAAGTATCGTATTATTTTTGCGCAACACTTTTTTTGTATTCTATTTCATTATCTGTGCGTTTTGGGGGGATTTGCACGAGTGTTTGCAGCATTTCTCATTCATATATATTCATTCACACACTTTTAGCATCTTTCCCTTATTTTTAACAAATCCAGCGATGATGCTGGCTTTTAGTGACCTTATAGCCCCTATGTAAATGGGTTCAGTTTTTAGTGTTGTGGTTCCATCTGGCTCATATAGATGTTGTGTCCTGCATGCAGAGGGATTATTAGTGTAGATGATTGGTGAGTTTGTAGTAACATTTCTAAATAAAAGATGACTAGAAGAGTAATAACCTTCATTGCATGCCAAAACTAGTAATCCATTGTCCCAAAGCAGTGCACTAGTTCACCAAACCCCTACTTTTTAGAGAACTAAAGCTCAGATATATTTACATCATCCCTAGACTAAGTATAAAAAAGGACATATTAATGTCTGATACACATGCCTTGAGGAATCAGAAGAAAGAAATGGAAAAGGACGAGCAAACCAAACTATGTGCTACAAATGACAATATAAATGTACAATGGTAATAAAAGGGTGTCCACTCTCAACCAGCAACCAAAACGATAACCACAGACCGCTTCAAAAACTATGTGACAAGTGTGAACAAACAAAGTATTGTTTCGACGCACAGTGCATGGACACTTGAACAACTTAAAATAGTGAAAAACGAAAGTCGTGGATAAAACAATATTCTGTGACAATGTGCAACTTTGTGATGAAATATATAAATATATATATATATATATATATATATATATATATATATATATATATATATATTATGAAAACAGAAAAAAAAAGTGGTGGCAAATCTCAAATAGTGATAATGCACCTGAGATGCACCAAACAATATATGGTGAAAACACAGTAGAAAATATACAATAGGAATATTGTATATTGAGGAATAAACCAAAATGCTCTGTGTGTATCTAATGGGAATGGGATCGCTTTCTCAATGCATCTGTAGTTTGCTGAATAGGGAAATGTGGAAGCCAACTGATTTATACTGTAGCTACAGCAGACACAGCATCATGCACATATACTCATTATCTGAGAAGAACAATGTGAATCTGCACCTGTGAATCAGCGAATTACATATTTGCCTCTCATTTGCATATTTCAGCACCTTTGCACTGATTCACCACTCTTTCACAAATCCCTGCTAACTTCGATCAAACTAAAAAACCCCAGCAATATAAGGTCTTACAGGATAAGGAGAAATAATAGGACATATTGTGATAAATTACAAGCTATACAGACAAGGTGATATTGAGTAATAGGTTACAGGAGAGAGGGATTTATTTGCTACAATAGGTGCTTTTCTAGGAATTATAATTGTGAGACACGTTTAGATGTTATGTGGTTAAAACAAGAGGACAATAAAGGGGAATTACACTCAGAGGATACAGGCTATTTGATGACTCTTACCAAGTGCCAAGCCATAGCAGACGTTTGCAAGTTCTATCATTTCGCTGATAAATGGCTGGTAAAACGATGTGATAGCTGTACGTTTGGAAAATAATTGATAGGAATTTGCAGATTTTATTCCCCCCATGAAAAACATGAAATGCAGTGAGGTCTCTGTGGTTCAAATTCTCTGCTTGTCCACCCAAAAGCAAACTCATATTA
Source organism: Pelodytes ibericus (assembly GCA_036172795.1). Lineage (NCBI taxonomy): Eukaryota > Metazoa > Chordata > Amphibia > Anura > Pelodytidae > Pelodytes > Pelodytes ibericus. The sequence continues at coordinate 28,131,803 of CM069866.1, forward strand.
GGAGCTAAACGGCTGTGTACGCAGACAGCCTGATCTGCATAATGAGACAGTGAGAGCCCGCGCCTCCTGTATTTTTCTGCCGGTTTAAGTCCTAATTTTATTTAGCTTGAGAAGGGCACGTCAGTCACTTATAAAGAAGAGAAAACTATTTCCCTGCGTATACAACGAGATTTTGCCTGTGCTAAGTGGCTGCGGACAGGTCTGAAATGCAAACAGTCTTCCATTAATGCCAGTGACAAGTTTTGAACCTGCAACGGTTTACACAGTGCTGTATTTACCGCGAGGCATCCTAGGCGGATGCCTATGGCGGCAAATTTTGGGGGGCGGCAGCGCCCCCCAGCACTGGAAAAAAAAAATTAAAAAAAAAAAAAATCCGGCCCTTTAAAAATAAAAAAAAAACCCCACCGCGCTTGCAGGCAGAGACAGAGGTGAGAGGGGATCGGAAGATCCCCCCTCACCAACGCTCTGCCTGCCAGGCTGCACGGGGAGCCGAACAGGCAGCACAGAGAAACCTCCGTGCTGCCTGTTCGGCTCCCCGTGCAGTGTGCCGACACGGAAGTGCCGACAGTCACGTGACGGGCGCGCTGACGTCATATGCGCGCCCAGTCACGTGACCTGTCGGCACAATCGCATGGAGGGACCATGCTGCCTGCCTGCCAGGGAAAGGTAAGTGCTGATGGGAGAGTGTGTGTGTGTGTGTGTGTGTGATGGGAGTCAGAGTGTGTGTGTGACTGAGTGTGATGGGAGTCAGAGTGTGTGTGATGGGAGACAGTGTGTGTGACTGAGTGTGATGGGAGTCAGAGTGTGTGTGATGGGAGACAGTGTGTGTGACTGAGTGTGATGGGAGACAGTGTGTGTGACTGAGTGTGATGGGAGTCAGAGTGTGTGTGATGGGAGACTGTGTGTGACTGAGTGTGATGGGAGTTAGAGTGTGTGTGATGGGAGACAGTGTGTGTGACTGAGTGTGATGGGAGTCAGAGTGTGTGTGATGGGAGACAGTGTGTGTGACTGAGTGTGATGGGAGTCAGAGTGTGTGTGATGGGAGACTGTGTGTGACTGAGTGTGATGGGAGTCAGAGTGTGTGTGATGGTAGACAGTGTGTGTGACTGAGTGTGATGGGAGTCAGAGTGTGTGTGATGGGAGACTGTGTGTGACTGAGTGTGATGGGAGTCAGAGTGTGTGTGATGGGAGACAGTGTGTGCGACTGAGTGTGATGGGAGTCAGAGTGTGCGTGATAGGAGTAGGAGTGTGTGACTGAGTGTGATGGGAGTAGGAGTGTGTGACTGAGTGTGATGGGAGTGTGAGCTTGATGTGAGTCTGAATGATGGGGCATGTCTTAGGTGTGTAACGTGGGTGTGCAGCTTGGGTAGGGGGGTGCCCGGATTTTGTCTGCCTAGGGCAGCACAAAATCAAGATACACCACTGGGTTTACATATATGTTATGGACTAAAAAAATTCAAACTATAAGGTTTGAAAAAAAGCCTTAGATTTGGGCAAAACAGCAACATTGGAGTGTCACGGACAATGGCATGAAACATGCAGATGATATCCCAGCATGCTTAGCGTTATGGTCAAGAAAGCAAACCGTGTTTTTAATTATTAGCACCAAAGCAGAGTTTTACGACATGTTTTTTGCATGTGACTAGTTATCTCTTCATAGCATTAAGTTTAGTAGAACTGCTGTGCCAATTTCAGGAGCACCATGCTAAACATATAAATATGAATAGGTCCTGTGCTGCCTATAGGTAAAGTAGGTGCCGGCCTAGGACGTAGACCTGCTGGTGGTGCTCTACCAGAATGTTCCCAGCTGCTGCTGTCACAGAGGAGAGGCACGACTATAATCCTGATGCCCAGAATCAGCAACCCTTTCTCCCTGGCATCTAGTGGCACTACGCACAGTCATTCTCCTATGCTGCCAGGTATGACCCCAGGAAACCAACAAAGCTGAAGGACATGATCAGCAGCCTAGAATAAGCTTGGTGACTGTGGGCAAGCTGCCAAGCAGAGGCACTCTGCCACAGGCAGCCACAGTATGCATTCAAACTGCAGGTGATGGAAATCAGGTTGATGGTGAGCATAACTATAACTCCTATCATGACCAGGCAACCTATGGTGACCACCTGTCCTGCATTGCCCGGAGCAGTCCCACAACAGAACTGTGTTTCCCAGGTCCCAAGCAGCCTCAGTCCAGAATGATGCAAAGTTCGGATGGAGCTCTGAGCGAAGGAGGTCTGAGTCAGTGAGGAGAGATGTCTCAACTGCTGATTCTCTGTGCATTCAGAAGCCTCATATTCATGGAGCTCAGCATAATCTGCAGGAGCCTGAGCTTGCATCAGGTAAGAGAGAGAGTGTGTGTGATGGTAATAGAGGCATTAATTCTCTGAGGCTGCTCAGGTCTGCAATCAGAGGTGTTCATTATCTGCAACTGTGCAGGTCCACTCATGGAGGGGTTAACTCTCTGCAACTGATCCTGTCTGCTCACAAAGGATTTAATTATCTGCAATTGCTTAAGTCTGCTCATAAAGGGGTTACATTCTCTGCAACTGCTGAAGTCTCATAAAATACTATGCTCAGCACTTGTGAGGATACAATATCAACAAAGTGGCAACTTGTCAACCAATATAGGGTCTTTGTCAAGGCCCTGCATTTGTTGATATTAAAGTCTTACTATTGGAGTTCCACTCTGGCACCTCAATTGTCTTTGGAGTGTTGTTTTTCCTATCTATTTATGGTTTCTATCAACTCTGTGCAGAGCTGTGTGCTGGTTGTTAATAAAGGACGAGAATGAATAGCGCAGCGACTTTATGATCATGGTTGTAGTATGGATTTTGACTAAGCATCTCCCAATGAAAGATAAGCCTTGAAGAACATGAGAAACACACCGTCACTCTTGGATCCAGTATAAGAAATATATTTAATGGTAGTGGACGTATAAACTGGATCCAAGAGTGACGGTGTGTTTCTCATGTTCTTCAGTGAATTTGCAGCTTGGTCGGCTGATTTATATCCTGAGCACCTGGGATCAAGTGATTCAAGTTTAATTGACTTAACTGGCCAGCGAGGACAAGCCTGGTTCCTTTTCTGATGGATTTTTGTTTACCTTGAGGCTGGTGTTTGGTAATAGTCAAGAAATACAGAGAAGTCCAGCACACTATGCAAGAGTCTTTCATTCAGACCACAAAGGCAACGTTTCAACTCCAAAGAGTTTTTCTCAAGCCTTCGTTGTGAGTGAGAGTCTGGATAATACCTTTTTTGGTGTTTGGTAATTGTATAAATAGAAATAAGGTAAACATGCCAGCTTTGAATTGTGCAACACTCCCAATAAAAACGTTTTGGCCAAAATGTGTGAAACGCACAGACCATAAATATATGTTAAGAATTAAATCAACATGCACATGAGCTTATGGATTACTGTTCTCCAGCCAGTGTGACCATATTGTCAGTGATATGCTTAGCAGCTACTACTCTTGTTATCTCTTGGAGTAGGACAGATAAGTGATTTTCACCTGCCATTCAATTTTGTGTCCGTGGTCTGTAGTCTAGTTGGCTAGACCACTCTCTTTCATTTATTTTACTATGCACTGGATCCCATTTATTTATTGTTATCAGGTGTGTTTGTGTGTATATATTTATATATATATATATATGTGTGTGTGTGTGTGTGTGTGTGGCAGTGGAAGGCTATTTGAAAATGGAGTGGTGCAAAACATAGGGGCAGTCCTGGAGTAGGGACGCAAGGGGCGGAGCCAAGGGGGATGCAAAAAGAGGTTTTACCTAAGGTACCAAAAATCCATGCACAAGCCCTGAAAAGAACTCAACGCACAATCTTTATAGTGTCATGCTAACACTACATAACTAGGACATCCCTTGACAAAGATCGACATTGAAGAACCATATTACGATAGAATAGACATTATTTCTAGTAAAAATAAACTGGGTTCTGGGTTCAGTATATCCCCATAAGAATTTGACATTTGTACGTCCGGGGTGCAGCATTTCAGTGGAGTGACATAATTTATAAATAAATGACAAAATTTCACATTGCATTATCTGGCAGAAAATGTCAGACTGTTGATGTCATAACTCCAATAATGACAAGATGTTCCAGACATCGCATTTTTTTAAATGATGTTAATGGATTTGCCGAAGACTCCCACCTTTTACAACTTGCATATTGATTTGCAGAATTTTAACTGATCTGCAAATCACTCCTGATTAACAGCAACCAGTCATTGAACTAACCTCCATGAAACTAAGTTCTTATCGATCAGTCACTAAACCCTCACCGAACCAATGTTATATAGAATAATTAGATACAAGCTATCACCAACATCACAGCGGTAATGAACCACACAGTACATCCCTTATTTACCAACTTAAAGAAGAAGTCACTCCTAATGCACTAATCTTTATTTTGAAAATGTTCAATAAATCGTCTCTAGGTTTAATTATACTCCAAATATACTTATCATTGAGATTATATATATATATATATATATATATATATATATATATATATATATATAATATACTGTAATTGTGCATAACAAATTAAATCTGTATACAATAATCTGTCATACTATATAATCACCATTGTTCCCTACTTTAGGGGCATTTTGTGTGTATCATTTGTTGGTCCTTTACAAGGGGAGACCCTCAAATTGGATTTCAAATGAACAGATTGCAGTGTATATGAAATATGTCCTTTGATTAAGTCCCTGCAAGGAAAAAAAATTCCCTGTACATATACACACATATACTCTTTCTAAAACAAGATATAAAGAGTCCCTTTTGGAAGATCTACGTCCAAACTGTGGGCAAAATCGTTCAACAACCCAGAGTGTTTATAGGTAATGTCCAGGAGCTCGCAATCTGTGGTATAGGAATCAGCAAAATCCACTGGCTAAATTAGTTAAAAGTACACCCTTATTAAGTCCTCAGTTCATATAAAAAAATTGTTGAAACCCAAAATGTGAGGACAAAAGTTGTCGACTTTACAACCTTTCTGTCTTTCATGCTCAAAAGCACTTGGTCGTATCCTGGAACAAGAAATATCAATCTTAGCAACAAATCATCAGAAATAATCATATTTCTGCAAGACTGAATAATGTACATTTTACCACTTAGAGAATGAAATTGGGAAGGTAGTGAATATGTACATACTTAAACATGTGCTTGGTGTTCTTGATAACCAAATATGCCAGTGATAACCAAATACATCCAAGTTGTAGATGAATGAGGCTTCCATAATGCTCAGGCTTGCTTACGCATAATGTGACTTATAGTACACATGAGCAGGAATGTCAAAGGTTAGCCATCACATGTGACATAAGGCTAAAATTAATGTTCAGTGAATAATGGTAATTGGAAAGCCTGACCTCCCTGTTGGGTCAGATCTTCAATCTTAGCATCTACTTACATATTAACAATCCAGGAGTCTAGCAAGCTGAAAAGGCCCTATTACCAGATACTGTATTCTCTGCTCTAACGTGAAATTATCATCATGTTAAAGGTGATCTCACTTGCTAATGGAAGTTTCATACAATTTGTTAGGATTTCATCCGCATGGCTGAGTTATGTCTTCTCCGTGTGAGACACGCATCCAGCTACTGAGCGCTCCACAAAGAACGCGATTCAGTCTGTCACTCTCAAAGTGACATCGTCAGGGAAACATGACAGACAAAAAGCTTGATTAGATCACAAACGACTAATGAGAAAATTACAGGCCACTTTAATCTGTTTCCTGTCCCTCAGTCTAAGACACAGACAAGTGTGTCCCTTTAATCTATAGTCAAAAAAGCCTTTCTTCTGTATTATAGACGTAAAAACTGATGACTGATTAAGTCATCCTGATAATCTGCACTAAGGAGGTGAGCTATCGTGGAAATCTATTTGAGCCTTTCATATCTAACATTTTCCTGGGAATGCTGATGGAACATGTACACTCCAAGTCTGTATCGAGGAAATATTTCCAAATGTATAGATAATAGGGATTTTATGAAAGCTGAATTTTCCTTTCAGCAATAGCTATAGCAATGAAAACTAGATTTTGACTGTGTCGAAATAGTATGCGAGTTGATCCTGCTAAGATGTTTGGCGTCATGATATTTTTATGTCAGGAAGCCCCATGCCCCCGCAGTGGTGTTGGCGTGCCAGGTATTTATATTCTATCCTCTGCCAGAGTTAGTGGAGCAAGATCCTCAAAAAATTGAAGTCTGCTGTTCTCGAAGGTTATTCACTGTTGATTCTTCATTGCTGATAGAATGGCTATCTTGTCAGCTGATGAGCCTAATTTAACGATCACCTCCCTTGGGGTATCTAGGAGAACGTTGAGATTTTTTAACTATGAAGAAGTGCAGTACAGGGGAATCTGCTGTGCCATTGATCCCATTTGGACCGTCATGCCAGCTTGTATTTGGCTTTGTATAGTGTTCTCCAACTCTATAGAGGATACCTTCACCTGTAAAGACATTACCTCTGAGTGCACTGTCAGGAGTTCAGATTTCACCATCTGCTGTAGGTTTTGAAACAGGGTTTTTATGTCAGCTTTAGTTGCTAACGCTGCATTTGGCCCACGAATGGCTTTTGGTATTGAATTTGTTTCACTTTGTCCACCGATATTAGAGGAGCCATCGGAAATCTTTGTGTTGCGTGTTTTTCAAGCCTGCAACATTACTCCGTTTGGTCCTAGGTTGCTTTGTCAGCAACGCTCCAATTACGTGCAAGGATTTTTGCCACCCTAGACAAACCCTTGTGTTGCCGCCCCCTTGGCTCCACCACTTTTGCCTCCCTTTACCCCGCCTACTTATAACAGCTAGACAAATGCGCATCAATCACGCAGCCCTGTGCACACATTTACACACACAGATACAGTGACACACGCAGTCACACAATCTGGCATTTTTCCCATCAATATGCCAATATTATTGTGCCATTCAGATACCAGTAATATTGTACTATTAAGATGCCCCAGCCAATTTGCCCATTAAGATACCAGTATTATTGTACCATTAAGATGCCATAATTGTTGTGCCATTCAGATGCCAGTAATATTGTGCCATTCAGATTACAGTAATATTGTGCCAGTCAGATGCCAGTAATATTGTGCCAGTCAGATGAACTTCGAAAAAATGTCCGGGTCCATGCTCAAACCTGACCCCGAACTTGACCCCGAACCCGAACCCCATTGAAGTCAATGGGGACACAAACTTTTGGCCACTAAAATGCCTCTAAAAAAGTCCTGGAAAGGGCTAGAGGGCTGCAAAATGAAGTAAAATGTGGGTAAGAGTAGGACAAGTGCCCTGCAAGCAAATGTGGATAGGGAAATAACTTAAAATAACATAAAATACATACAAATTACAAATACAGCTGAGCCATAAAATAGCACTAGATGGAATCTTTGATTTTAGCTTTGGAAGAACATAAATCTAAATCTAAAGCATGGCTGCCAGGAGGATCAACAGAATTATCCATTTGGGAGAGGGTTGGAGAGCAGGGTATTCTCTTTCAGTTTATACTAAGTGACCCATAGGTTGAGGAGGCGGTGACCGTGGCTGTGTAGGTGGAAGCGGCGCTGGAGGAGGAGGAGGTAGCCAGAATTTTTCAAAGTGCGCTGTAAGCACAGTATTGGACTGTTCTATTTGACTCTCAGATATGAAGTGCACCGCAAGACGCAAATGTACTATTTAGCACCCAAAACAATTTGAATTTTTCAAAGTGCGCTGTAAGCACAGTATTGGACTGTTCTATTTGACTCTCAGATATGAAGTGCACCGCAAGACGCAAATGTACTATTTACCACCCAAAACTATTAGAATTTTTCAAAGTGCACTATAACCACAGTATTTCACTGTTCTATTTGACTCTCAGATATGAAGTGCACCGCAAGACGCAAATGTACTATTTAGCACCCAAAACAATTTGAATTTTTCAAAGTGCGCTGTAAGCACAGTATTGGACTGTTCTATTTGACTCTCAGATATGAAGTGCACCGCAAGACGCAAATGTACTATTTAGCACCAGAGGCGTCGCTAGGGGGTGGCTACTGGGGCTGAAGCCCTGAATCTCCAGATCAAAGCCCCGAATGGAGACTTAGCCCGAGTCTCCGATACTGTTTTTTTCCTCCCTCTGAGCCGGGACTTCCCCTCTGAGCCGGGACTTCCCCTCTGAGCCCAGACTTCCCCTCTGAGCCCGGACTTCCCCTCTGAGCCCAGACTTCCCCTCTGAGCCCGGACTTCCCCTCTGAGCCCAGACTTCCCCTCTGAGCCCGGACTTCCCCTCTGAGCCGGGAGTTCCCCTCTGAGCCCGGACTTCCCCTCTGAGCCCGGACTTCCCCTCTGAGCCCGGACTTCCCCTCTGAGCCCAGACTTCCCCTCTGAGCCCGGACTTCCCCTCTGAGCCCGGACTTCCCCTCTGAGCCCAGACTTCCCCTCTGAGCCCGGACTTCCCCTCTGAGCCCGGACTTCCCCTCTGAGCCCAGACTTCCCCTCTGAGCCCGGACTTCCCCTTTGAGCCCGGACTTCCCCTCTGAGCCCAGACTTCCCCTCTGAGCCCGGACTTCCCCTCTGAGCCCGGACTTCCCCTCTGAGCCCAGACTTCCCCTCTGAGCCCGGACTTCCCCTCTGAGCCCGGACTTCTCCTCTGAGCCCGGACTTCCCCTCCGAGCCCGGACTTCCCCTCCGAGCCGGGACTTCCCCTCTGAGCCCGGACTTCCCCTCCGAGCCGGGACTTCCCCTCTGAGCCCAGACTTCCCCTCTGAGCCCGGACTTCCCCTCTGAGCCCGGACTTCCCCTCCGAGCCGGGACTTCCCCTCTGAGCCCGGACTTCCCCTCTGAGCCGGGACTTCCCCTCTGAACCGTAACTTACCCTCTGAGCCAGGACTTCATGCCGCCCTCACTGCAACATGTTTTTTTTTTCTATTTGCTCTTTTTAATTTAATGAAAGAAGACTCTCCCTGCAGCCCTGATGCTCAGTGAGCAACTGGTAATTTAGTTTTAAAAAAATCTGCTGAAGTGTCACTGCTGGCTGGGTGTCTGTGCTGGCTGAGTGTGGTCTGGTGAGTATGTCTATGAGTGAGTGTGCTGGCTGAGTGTCCATGTGAGTGTGTGTGCTGGCTGAGTGTCCATGTGAGTGTGTGCTGGCTGAGTGTCCATGTGAGTGTGTGTGTGCTGGCTGAGTGTCCATGTGAGTGTGTGTGCTGGCTGAGTGTCCATGTGAGTGAGTGTGCTGGCTGAGTGTCCATGTGAGTGTGTGCTGGCTGAGTGTCCATGTGAGTGTGTGCTGTCTGAGTGTCCATGTGAGTGTGTGTGTGCTGGCTGAGTGTCCATGTGAGTGTGTGTGCTGGCTGAGTGTCCATGTGAGTGTGTGCTGGCTGAGTGTCCATGTGAGTGTGTGCTGGCTGAGTGTCCATGTGAGTGTGTGTGCTGGCTGAGTGTCCATGTGAGTGTGTGCTGACTGAGTGTCCATGTTAGTGTGTGTGTGCTGCCTGAGTGTCCATGTGAGTGTGTGTGCTGGCTGAGTGTCCATGTGAGTGTGTGTACTGACTGGGTGTCCATGTTAGTGTGTGTGCTGGCTGAGTGTCCATGTGAGTGTGTGCTGGCTTAGTGTCCATGTGAGTGTGTGTGCTACCTGAGTGTCCATGTGAGTGTGTGTGCTGACTGAGTGTCCATGTGAGTGTGTGTGTGCTGACTGAGTGTCCATGTGAGTGTGTGTGTGCTGCCTGAGTGTCCATGTGAGTGTGTGTGTGCTGACTGAGTGTCCATGTGAGTGTGTGTGTGCTGCCTGAGTGTCCATGTGAGTGTGTGTGATGGCTGAGTGTCCATGTGAGTGTGTGTGTGCTGACTGAGTGTCCATGTGAGTGTGTGCTGCCTGAGTGTCCATGTGAGTGTGTGCTGGCTTAGTGTCCATGTGAGTGTGTGCTGGCTTAGTGTCCATGTGAGTGTGTGCTGGCTTAGTGTCCATGTGAGTGTGTGCTGGCTGAGTGTCCATGTGAGTGTGTGCTGGCTTAGTGTCCATGTGAGTGTGTGTGTGCTACCTGAGTGTCCATGTGAGTGTGTGTGTGCTGCCTGAGTGTCCATGTGAGTGTGTGTGTGCTACCTGAGTGTCCATGTGAGTGTGTGTGTGCTGCCTGAGTGTCCATGTGAGTGTGTGTGCTGACTGAGTGTCCATGTGAGTGTGTGTGTACTGACTGAGTGTCCATGTGAGTGTGTGTGTGCTGACTGAGTGTCCATGTGAGTGTGTGCTGCCTGAGTGTCCATGTGAGTGTGTGCTGGCTGAGAGTCCATGTGAGTGTGTGTGCTGGCTGAGTGTCCATGTGAGTGTGTGTGTGCTGCCTGAGTGTCCATGTGAGTGTGTGTGTGCTGCCTGAGTGTCCATGTGAGTGTGTGTGTGCTGCCTGAGTGTCCATGTTAGTGTGTGTGCTGGCTGAGTGTCCATCTGAGTGTGTGTGCTGACTGAGTGTCCATGTGAGTGAGTGTGCTGGCTGAGTGTCCATGTGAGTGAGTGTCCGTGTGAGTGTGTGTGTTACAAGCTAGTTGAGCTCAGATGGCACAAGGCCAGTTCCCTGTGGGTACAGTATTAGAGCAGTTGCAAAGTCGGGCGCATGCAGCAGAGAATAGAGCAAGGGGTGCATGCTCTGCCCCCTCGTGCTCTGATACTGTAGGAGCACCGGAAGGCTTGGGAACTTGTTGATAGAACACCAGCTACAGGGATTGGAGGAAAATAAATCTCTCTGTATGTAGGTGGGTGTTTATGTAAGGGTCTGTGTGACTGGTGTATGTGTGAATGTGTGGCTGTATATATGTTTGAGTATTTGTGGCTGTGTAAGTATGTGTATAAGTGTAAGTAATTAATGTGAGGTTTTTGTTGTTGTCAGTCTTATGGTGTATTGTGATATAGTAATGTGTGATACACTCACACAATGCACATTACTGTGAATTTTATATATGAATATATATAACGTAATTTTCTCAAGTTACAAAAATAGTACATCTATCAATATGTCCCCCTAGGGTTGCCACCTTTTCTACATAAAAATACTGTCCATTCTACTGCCTCCACGAAGTTTACATTGGCCTCACACCAATTTTTTATATCTATTTCTGTCTGTATGCCCCACTAAGTATATGAGCTTTTTTTTACTCCACTTCTTCAAATCTGACATGGGCTCCAGCCCCTGATCTTTTGGAGACCTAGCAACGCCCCTGTTTTGCACCCAAAACAATTAGAATTTTTCAAAGTGCGCTGTAAGCACAGTATTTGACGGTTCTATTTGACTCTCAGATATGAAGTGCAGGGCGCAAATGTAATACTTAACACCAACAAATTGCAGTATTTAAAAATGCCTAGATGTTGCCCACTGAGCTAACAGAACAGGATTAAAGGCATGTGCCTGGCACACATGCAGTTGCAAGTGCACTGCACTCTCTGTGGCACTGGGCTCAGGGCAGGGTACAAATATGTAGTATAGCACCCACTAAAATAATCACTGTAATTTGAATAATCGCTGTAGTTTGAATAATCGCTGTAGTTTGCAGATTCAACACCAGAATTTTTTTTAATCTGTCCCTCACAACTGCAGCATCCTCTCCCTACACTAAGAAGAACTCATGTGATGTGCGTGTACGTGACTCCAGCTTATATATAGAGGCTGGGTCACATGCTGCACTGGCCAATCACAGCCATGCCATTAGTAGGCATGGCTGTGATGGCTTCTAAGGGCAAACGAGTCAAACGCTTGTTGATTGGCTGCCCGGCAGCCTTTCAAAATGCGCCATTAAATCGCCGAACCCCGAACTTCAACCTGAACATACAGTGAAATGTCCGTGTTCGGGTCCGGGGTCCAAAAAAACGTAAAGTTCGGTATGAATCCGAACTGTGCAGTTCGGGTTCGCTCAACACTACTCAAAATCAGAAGCAATGTACCTTCAAAAAACAGTGGTACCAGCAAACATGCCGACAAACCACCTTCAGTGGGCACCTCTTTCGTTAACATGCTTGGGGATTAATTTACCAAAATTCCCAAACAACACATTCTCGCTGAACTATACACCAATATTTACTAAAATCTCAGGAACTAAAAACATGGAAACATTTATTATTGTCATTTATTGGTCGAGTAGCACTAATTAAGATGGTAACTTTTCCGAGATTACTATATCCTTTACAACATCTACCCTTACTCCTTAGATCCAAAGACACCAAACATATAAACTCCATGATCAGTATTTTCGTATGGACAAATAAACATCCCAAAATTAGCTGGCTAATAACAATAGCAACCATGGAATAGTGGTGGACTTAATGTACCTAACCTTAAAAAGTATAACTGGGTTGCCCTCCTGCGCTTCACAATGGATTGGATCTTAGAAAATAAACAATTTACTGACGCAGTTCTAGATCAAAACACCTACCCATCCATAAATCTCAAAGCCCTCTTACATACTCCCAAAGGAGGTAAACGACCACATCCTTAGAAACTGTATCCAGTTGTACGTTACTTGATAAGTTAAAATAGAGGTTACTAGAAATATACAAGTTTTGTAAGCATCAGTAAACATGTTATCATACTGTAGAGGTAAAGATACAGTTCATCATTTGGTATGTGCAATATACTGTTTATATGCCTATTTTTTATATCTCAAGATCCAGTTTATTGAAATTACAATTTTTTTTTTAAAGTAATTGAAGGATTTGATTATTTTTTATTTAAAAATGTGAAATATAATATGCGAATGCTTCGGTATTTATGTTTCAAAAACCTTGAAATGGCAATTGTTCTACTTTTATATTTTTGTGAATGGCTGTGTAGATACCAAATAAAAAAAAATTTAAAAAAATACACCATTTAGTTAAAATAAAATAAATAATTTCAAAATTAAATTATAAAAATATGTATTTACATTTAGTATCTACTGTATACTGCTAGTAATAAGTACACTGTATTTACTAAAAAATATATATATAAAAAAAAAGAATGGTACCTTTTTTCCACTTGTGTATTTTTTGAACATTTTATTTTATTTATGATAAAAATTAAATCAGAGCCTTATAGTTGTTGGTGGTCCCCTTCTGTCTCCTGACAACCAATATTTTTAGACTCAGTCCGCCACTGAGTACTGCCCGCTGCTCCCAGCAACGCACAAAGCCTCGCTGCTAAAGACAGGTGGGGGCGGACCTTCACCTGCCGCAAATGCCCCTCTCTTCCTTGCGCGGGGCACTAGGCCGGCGCCTAACTCGCCTATAGGTGTCGACGGCTCTGGATCCAATGTCCATCTTTTGCACAGTTTGCAACTTGCATTTTTCCATCCTTTTTTATGTCCCCTTTCTCCAGAAGTCCTGACCCCAGTATTCTTATGTGGTGAAGCCACGAATAAAAGTGGTTATTTGGCATTTAGAACGGGAGCTCAAACAACACACGAACGTACGTCTCCACTGCTGGCTCCACCCCCCTGTGGGGCACTTTTCAGTTAATTTTGGCTATGGCCCGCATGGCCGCCACTTGTGCCCATGGCAGTATAATGTCCACAAGAGGCTTCCTGCAAGTCCAGCCTCCTAACTGACCCAGAAATGTGGGAACACACTACTGTGACATACTTCTTAACATGTGGGACTGGCAAATGACCAGTAGATATGTCACTCATTTCCAATACAATTATACATAACTCTGTGCATGCTGAGCATACAATCTCCTCTGGGGTCCCAGAGAATTGGGATGATGATAGGATTTATATCTCACAGTCTGGCACAGTCAGGACAGTAGGGAGACATGTTATGGGTTAAGGTAGCATCCCTGCACTGGGTTGAACATTCTAATGATGTCATGGTTCAAATACACAAGTATGGAAGGGGTAGGAAGGGGGATAAGCAGCATGAATGGGTGGCCACAAATCTGCAGGAACTGATGTTATTGATTTAGCACCGTACTGAAAATATTAATCAAATAATTCAGGCTGGCACAGAGAGAAAAAAGGGATCCTTAGGTTTGTAGATGTACCTAATAAGGTGAGTGAAAAATAAATATATATATATGTATTCAGAATTTTTGTAATTGAACTGGCAAGGAGATTTTATTTAACTCTCCCAATCCTATTTGAAATAAGGAAGCATCTATGAATAAGTGTCTAAACAGGCCATTGTCTGCAAGATCCTCCGTCTGTATCTGCCACACTGCAGCTCTGTACGAATCTGTAATACCCGTCTAAATTAAATTCATCAGTGCTTTAATTAAGATCTATATTTAGCTCTTAATTAAAGGGGAGAGAAATGCAGCACTGGGAAAGATTATATAGAGAGATAAACATGTAAATAAACCTGCAGTTGAGCGAGAGATTTATGAACCAGGCTAGTGAGTTAAGCGGGACCCATGAGGCATTGAAATGTCTAAGCCAAGGCTGAGCAGCCTACTGTGACCCTACAGCTGTGTTTGGACTAAAACACCTATGGCACTCAGCTGACCGGCAGCTGGCTGAGTGGGATAGGAGTTACTGTCAGTGGAAGAGTGACAGTTTTTTGGGGGGATCAAGACATCAAGGTAATTTCCATGTATACGTGTCAATATTGCAGGGAAGCTGCAAAAGCATTAGTTCATAATTGGATATAAGTACGACCTCATAGGATATACAACCAGGGTTTACAGCATCGCTCACAGGTCTACATTAACGGAGGTCTGTGGTGGACAATGTAATGATGTTCTGTGGACCTTCACAGATCAGGCCACGGACACTGATGTCTAGACATGTGCAAAACTAACATTTTCGTTTTGTTTTCATCCATTCGGACGAAAATGTTATTTATTTCGTCTAAAACGAATTTCGTTCATTACTGCATTCGTTTCAGATGAAATTCGTTCATTATTTTTGTTTTGTTTTATTCGTTCGTTTTATAGAATGCGTGTAATACTATTGGCTTTCTATAAACCGAACGAGAGCCCCATTCATAAGAAATTCTTATGAATGGGGCTCTCGTTCGGTTCATAGAAAGGCAATAGTACCACAAGTTTTCTATAAGCCGAAAGTCTATAAACCGAAGTTCGTTTGGTTTATAGATTTTCGGTTTATAGAATACATAGAATTACATGTAATTCTATGTATTCTATAAACCGAAAGTCTATAAACCGAACGACCTTCGGTTTATAGACTTTCGGCTTATAGAAAACGTATAGTAGTATTGCCTTTCTATGAAACCATTCATAATTCTTAGAAAGGCACTACTCTATATCGGCTTATAGAATGCCAATAGTACTACGAATGGACGAATGAACGTATGATTTTCGTTTATTAACCATTCGTTCATTCGGCTTTCGTTAGCTTAGCATTTTCGTTATTCATTTTTCGGACGAATGAACGAAAATGCTATTTTCGGACGAAAATGCATTCGTCCGAAAATGAATGCACATGTCTACTGATGTCTATGTACAGACACTTTACCTCTCTGTGTATATAACATCCCTCTAAAGTGTCCCTATTTAGGAGAGACAGTTCCTACCTTGCATTCAAATCTCTCTGTTCCTCTTTCCTCTTGTACTGTACCTCTTTTCTGGAAGCTCAGAATTTGTAGTTTGGATAACTGTACCACAGTAACACTCACAATAACAATCACAATAATTTGTGTTTTGACTGCAGTAAATGTGTTTTATATTAATTTATGTAAATAAAATACTTTATTCATATTTGAAATCCCTTATCAGTTAACGTCAGTGGCATCCAGATGGGGGTGCGGGGGGTGCGGACCGCACCGGGTGACACCTCCAGCGGGGGTGACACTCGTGCTGCTGGCATCCCCCCGCACCGCATCGCCTTGCTTAACTTTTTTTTTCTGGCAGCCGCATCCGCTGGATTCGGCCACCGGAAAACAAAAAAAAATCACGTCACATCCGTTGACTGTGTTTCCCTCCTTCGTGCAGGAGAGAACATTGCACAGAGCGGTAAGTGATGGGGAAGGGGGGGGGGGGGGAGAAAACGAGCACTGGAATGGCCCAATATTCCTGGTATTTGACTGGCACAATATTACTAGGCTCTGAATGGCACAATATTCCTGGTATCTGACTGGCACAATATTACTGGGCTCTGAATGGCACAATATTTGGCAATACCCTGGCATATTAAGGGGCAATACCCTGGCATATTAAGTGGCTATATTCTGGCATATTAAGTGGCAATACCCTGGCATAATTATTGGCAATACCCTGGCATATTAAGTGGCAATACCCTGGCATATTAATTGGCAATATCCTGGCATTTTAATTGGCAATATCCTGCCATATTAGGAATATCCTGGCATATTAAGTGGCAATACCCTGGCATAATTATTGGCAATACCCTGGCATATTAGGTGGCATTATCCTGGCATATTAAGTGGCAATACCCTGGCATTTAATTGGCAATATCCTGGCATATTAAGTGGCGATACCCTGGCATTTCAATTGGCAATATCCGGGCATATTAAGTGGAAATATCCTGGCATATTAATTGACAATACCCTGGCATATTAAGTGGCAATATCCTGGCATATTATGTGGCAATACCCTGGCATAATTATTGGCAATGCCTTGGCATATTAAGTGGCATTATCCTGGCATATTAAGTGGCAATACCCTGGCATAATTATTGGCAATACCCTTGCATATTAAGGGGCAATACCCTGGCATATTAAGTGGCTATATTCTGGCATATTAAGTGGCAATACCCTGGCATAATTATTGGCAATACCCTGGCATATTAAGTGGCAATACCCTGGCATATTAATTGCCAATATCCTGGCATTTTAATTGGCAATATCCTGTCATATTAAGAATATCCTGGCATATATAGTGACAATACCCTGGCATAATTATTGGCAATACCCTGGCATATTAGGTGGCATTATCCTGGCATATTAAGTGGCAATACCCTGGCATTTAATTGCCAATATCCTGGCATATTAAGTGGAAATATCCTGGCATATTAAGTGGCAATACCCTGGCATTTCAATTGGCAATATCCTGGCATATTAAGTGGCAATATCCTGGCATATTAATTGACAATACCCTGGCATATTAAGTGGCAATATCCTGGCATATTAAGTGGCAATTCCCTGGCATAATTATTGGCAATGCCTTGGCATATTAAGTGGCAATACCCTGGCATATTAAGTTGCAATACCCTGGCATATTAAGTGGCAATATCCTGGCATATTATGTGGCAATACCCTGGCATAATTATTGGCAATGCCTTGGCATATTAAGTGGCATTATCCTGGCATATTAAGTGGCAATACCCTGGCATATTAAGTGGCAATACCCTGGCATTTCAATTGGCAATACCCTGGCATATTAAGTGGCAATACCCTGGCATATTAATTGCCAATATCCTGGCATTTTAATTGGCAATATCCTGTCATATTAAGAATATCCTGGCATATATAGTGACAATACCCTGGCATAATTATTGGCAATACCCTGGCATATTAGGTGGCATTATCCTGGCATATTAAGTGGCAATACCCTGGCATTTAATTGCCAATATCCTGGCATATTAAGTGGAAATATCCTGGCATATTAAGTGGCAATACCCTGGCATTTCAATTGGCAATATCCTGGCATATTAAGTGGCAATATCCTGGCATATTAATTGACAATACCCTGGCATATTAAGTGGCAATATCCTGGCATATTAAGTGGCAATTCCCTGGCATAATTATTGGCAATGCCTTGGCATATTAAGTGGCAATACCCTGGCATATTAAGTTGCAATACCCTGGCATATTAATTGGCAATATCCTGGCATATTAATTGACAATACCCTGGCATATTAAGTGGCAATAGAGTGGCAAAATCCTGGCATATGGAGGGGCAAAATCCTGACATATTGAGTGGCAAAATCCTGGCATACTGAGGGGCAAAATCCTGGCATATTGAGGGGCAAAATCCTGACATATTGGGGGGCAAAATATTGGCATATTGAGTGGCTAAATACTGGCATATTGAGTGGCTAAATACTGGCATATTGAGTGGCAAAATAGTGTGTCTCAGGTTATGTGTGTCACTGTGTGTGTGTAAATGGTAAGAGTGTGTGTAAGTGTGTCACTTTCTGTGTAAGGGTGTGTGTCACTGTGTCAGTGTAAGGGTGTGTGTAAGTGTGTCACTGTATAAGGGTGTAAGTGTGTCACTGTGTCCGTGTAAGGGTGTGCGTGTGTTACATAGTTATGGGGCTCCTGCGTGTGTCATAGTTATGGGGCTCCTGTGTGTGACATAGTTAATAGGCCATATAACTGGCATTACTAAGGAATCTGTTTGGCATTGTACTTCAGGAAATCCAGGGGGGTGACACCATGAGTTTCCGCACCAGGTGACACCAACCCTAGTGACGGGAAATAGATACCAGTCAGCCACTTCCACAAAATAAAAGTGTCTCTACAGTTGATGCTATGCACCCTCTGTTAGTGATGGGCCAGTGAACAAAAGGGGAAATCTTCAACCTCCCCAACTAGGTGAGTGAGTAAGGAGGAATAATGGGCACTGTAGCTGTGTGGAGTACATTTACCATGATGTTCATCCAGCTGACAGGGAATGATGGGAAATGTAGTCCATACTTGAGTGCCTTCTTCAGTGATGGCAAATCATGCCATTCTAATTCTAGGAACTATGGTTCCTATGATACCCATGAGATCCCAATAGCAGCTCATAGACGGAGGAAAACTCAGCAGGGGGGAGTTTTTTTTTTTATGTGATTGCCCTGTAGTCTCGGTACTAAAGTACACTTTCAGGGCTATGCACCAGGGATTCAGGGATATATATATATATATATATATATATATATATATATATATATATATATATATAAAACTTGTCATCATTTGTTATTCTCTATATTCACAATGTAAACATGATGGAGTCCCTTTAACTGAGAGGCCTGGCTAAACTAATGTCCACAGAGTTCTATCTTGCCCTGCCAAGCCTGTACCTTTGTTATCTATACATCAGAGCAATTATCACTTTCTTCTGCCTCTGCAAATACCACCCCCCTGAGCTTCATTCTACCTGTCAATCACTGCCCCCTGCTCCTCTCCTACAATCTATGAATTGGTTGGTGAAATGTTCTTGATGTTGGGAATACAAATTGTCATCTGAAATGTAATATGCAGCGTCTTGAAATGATTTGTGACAAGGGGACAATCCCTTAGATGAGCAGCACACAACAAATCCAGAGTGCAGTGATTTGAGGGCCTGGGATGAACACTCAGTAGATGCAGACAACATCTTTCAAAATCATCTCTAACAAGAGATGCCAGGAGCAAATGAAGGTCTAATTACCAACTCTTGCTGGGAGGAGATAGTTCAGCTGTGACAGGTCAGAGGAGAACAGATGGAAATCTAAGGATAGACAAGCCCCTTTTTCAAACTTAAATCATACCTTCTGAATTCAGAGAGCTCCGTTTTCAGGTTTAATCCTGTTGTCTGCAAAACATTCCTCACAACAGCAGATTTTTATCTCACATTATTGAGATTGCATCTGGTACACCGTATAATGTTGTGGCTATGTTGACCATATTGCCGTTTTATCCCATCATACCCATGAAAAATGCCTTCTCCGGGGTTGCATTGAGTAGACTAAAGACTGCAGGTCAGTCTATACTTTACTGATCACAAGCCCAGATTATATATGTTTCATAAGAGTACCTGAGACAATGGCAATTTGGTCATCTTATTGGTGGTAAACCACATGCAGACATCGGACATGTAGTAAAAGCTGTGTATT
This sequence comes from Pelodytes ibericus, assembly GCA_036172795.1. Classification (NCBI taxonomy): domain Eukaryota; kingdom Metazoa; phylum Chordata; class Amphibia; order Anura; family Pelodytidae; genus Pelodytes; species Pelodytes ibericus. The sequence continues at coordinate 28,151,536 of CM069866.1, forward strand.
GCCATTTTCCATTAAATGCAAAGCTAAGGTCGCCTTTACCTGTAGTCCATGTGTTTGGGTCTAACATTATTATTTCTCGGTGAGTCTCTTTCTCATCTCTTTAAATTCCTATATTAATTAGATTAATTTTTACAAATAATGTGCTCACCAAAACCAAAACTGAAGCTTTACTGGCACCTTTTCAATTTAATGCCTGTATATAACACAGCATATTGTGGGAGTTCAGAACGAGATATTACATTACATTAACATTAATTTATATTGCGCCAACAATTTACGTAGCGCTAGGTACAGAGCATAGAAGGGAACAACATACTAAGTTACAGACTGGTTAACCCGATTATAGCACGGTTCATGTTATCACAGATTTGGAGCACCAAATCTCACTATAACTTCCACAGTAAAACAACTCACATGGAAATCACACTTGGATCCCAATGTGAGTCTAGGGTCTCACCTGTATTGGCAACCATGGCTCTATAAATGTAATATATTTCCCTCAAAAAAAGATTGCATCCCCTCACAGTACTTGGCACAATCATAACCTTTGCCATAGCTTGTAGCAGGTCTCTGGGACTTTAATGGTCACAAAATTTAGTATATATGCCATTTTACTAATTTTATTTCTCCTTGGCGGTCCTTTGGATTAGAGTCTTCCAAGCTCTCGTTCAATTTCAAAAAATATCGCCAGATCAGCCCCATTACACCAAGATGATGCATAATCTGCCATCCACATCACATATAAGAATTAGTGAATTAAGTAGCAAAATGAAGACCAAAATAGCCAAATTGGAAAAAATAAAAGTCGAAAAAGTTTTACAATTCATCTTTCTTGATTAAACTCTAAAGCCTTATACACTGGGAGCGTCTGCTGAAAATCAAAGCATACATTTTAACCAGAAATATTAGTATAATGAGTTGCTCACCTGTCTTTCTGAATTATAACACTTGAAATCTTTGAACTGGTAGATATCAAAACTATAAATGTAGGAATAAATTATTAAATCTGAGATACATGTAATTATTACACAATAACTCATGATTGCTAATCAGAAATAGCTATTATACAGTGCAATGTGCAGAGTCTTATACTACCAAGTGCAATATCTGGAGAGGGGTAGGGCCACACAAAAGAGAAGGCGGGGCCTCATGGAATTTGGGTCAGAGCTACACATAACTGAGAGGCGTGACTACAGGGAGCTTGGGAAAGAATCAGAGATCCGACCCAAGCAAAAAGGCAAGATGGCAGCCACTTAGTATTTTGTGCGCTCAATCACTTTGAATAGTAGAGACAAGATTTAGATTCTTTTAAAAATAGTATTATTATAATTTCCTTTAGAAGGATGAAGACCATGAAATACATTCTATGCGGCCTATTCATGCAAAAAATAAATTGTGGTGAAATACAAAAATCAGGCATTCAATGCTGAGTTGGAAAATGTCTCCATCATACCCATGTTTCCATCTCAGCTATTACTACCTGATTTTTTTATATGTACTTGTCTTTTTTTAAACTGATGTATGAAATGCTGTTTCTATGCTACTAAAGTCCAGGTGTTAGGCTATAGATACCTTCAAAAATTGTGTGGAGAGGGACTTATGTAGACTTGACTTATGCCCAATCAGGGGGTCTTTTATCAATAAGGAACAACAATGGCATCTGCAGGGACACCCCATTGTATAGGCCATCGGGTCTCTAAAAGAACGCCTATCTGAACTAGTCAATGTTTTTTTGCAACCCTTTGTGACATGTCCTAACTACATTGTCAGACTTTGCTTGGCGGTTAGGGTCCATGTGGGTTATCTTCACTGTATTCCATCATTCCACATCATTGGGGCCAAGTTGCCATAAAATAACATATTTTATGGCAGATACAGTGGCTATGAAATTGCCCTTAAGAATTTCCTCTTATACAGCATGGAGTATCTTCTGAAGCATCATATTTCTCTCTTTTGACTCTAAGGTATAAAACCCAAGGTTGTGGGACAGCAATGGGGGCTAAGTTTGCCACCTCCTTCTCTAACCTCTATGTGGGCTGGTGGGAGGGGAACCACATATTTATAGGTATCCCTGATGAAGCATCCAGTAGGAGGCATGAAAGATGTATTTGATTTACCACAGGGTGAGGACCCCCATTTTACTTGTCTGCTGAAGCTTTATTAAATAAGTGATTCATCACAGCAACTTCAGAGTCCCGTGTGCTACTACCTAGCTTCCCGATACCTCCAGATGCTGAGGAACCATGCTTGCTTGGGCAGCACACATGGGGGAGTACTGCAGGTGAAAACAGAGGCTCCCACTGTGATGACTGCGAGCACGGGTGATCCAAAGATGACTTGGATAGATCACGCCTTGAAGTTAACAATATGAAATTCAGGGTTGGGGTACACACGCAGAGGTCAGGATTCCAGAAGGTAGAAGAGTCAAATGAGGAGCTGGGGTCAGGATACCAGAAGACAACGTTAATAGGATTGGAAAGCAGAGGTCAGGCTATCAGAACAATTAGGGAGTCAATAACCGGGGAAAACAATACTTGGGAGCGTTTGGAGACTGAACCTAACACAAGGATAGCACATTAACTCTGAGGAAAGAGCCAGGGAGTCTGCAGGCTTATATAGTGCAAGAGGGGGGCATGGCTATGACCTATGCATTACACCTTATAGTACAATTTATTTTCTTTGCGTGTGCGCCTTAGAGGGGTGCTTGCCGACGAAGTGACGCCTCACGCAAACCGCCAGGAGGACGAAAGAAGCAGCAGCCTGAGAATGCTTCCCTGCTACCCACGATTGAGACACGCAATGGAGTTTAGGTAAGTGGTGATTCTTACAACCTCATTCTATCTTCTAATTGTCTGGTAGTAGTGCCGGTAGGTCACTGGGAGCAGGTATGTGATGGACCTCTAACAAGTGACGCCACCAGATCTGTTCCTAATTTCTATGCTATCCTTGAGAAATCCCTTACATTTTATCTGGAATCTAGGATTGCACTGTACAAGTACTATATTGATGACCTGCTTGTCATCTGGCAAGGCAGTCTGTAGAATTTGATAAGTGCGTGGCTGCACTCAACTTTAATGAGCTTAATTTACAGTTCACGGTTCAAGTTATCGTGCGATTCCATATTTAGATCTAATCTTAGTGGCTAATAACAATAAAGTTATCACAAGACTCTTTCGCAAAGATACCAGTGGCAACACGATTCTTCATGCTTTATCTCTTCATCCGTCTCATTTATTAGGGGCATACCGACTGGCCGGTTCCTGTGTATCAGGAGTAAATGTTAAACATTAGCTGACTTTGAGAATGAGTCTTGTAAACTGAGACAGAAATGGGCTACCCCTTTATAAACCTGAGGAAAGCTTTTCTTAGGGCCCTTAAGCAAGATAGGGATTTTTTGTTGTTGTACTGGTCTGGGCCCCATCTCTCCAGACAGGATATATATGCACAATCAGTTGTGAGTACCATGTATAGTCTACAGTTTGATGAGGTTAGAAAGATAATAGATAGGCATTTGCTCATATTATCTATATATAGTAGACTACTGGACATAGTGTAACAGAACTACCATATGACAGCCAAAAAGCACCAACCCTCCCTCTATACGTCTGCTTCTGCCCCTATTTCTCACTGATTGAGTGTGAAGGGTATGTGTAAATATGGTAGACATCCATGCAAAACATGTTGAAGAGTCATAGAAGGAGATACTTTTTTACTCCACATAGATTTGCAAAGAATACAGTATCCATCAGTAATTAATTGCACTACGGATGATATAGTATATATATATACTCACATGTGCCACATGTAACATTCAATATGTAGGTATGACCACATAACTCTTAAAAGATGAGCACTTGGCTTGGCTTTTATTAATAAGGTCAAGGATACTCCTATTAGAAGACATGTCATGGCTGGCAATGATGAGAACCTTGAAAAATGACTGGTACAGGGCATAGAAAAGACCACCCTGAATATCAGGGGAGGCAATTTACTACAGAGACCTAAGTAGATTGATAGTACGTGGATCTTTGTGCTACGTACGAGAAAGTCAGATGGGTTAAACTCACGTTTATGTATCTTTCTTTGTTTACAATCTGTATATTTTTTAATTGTTTTGGGGCACCTCTGCCCCTGTAAATATCCAACTCTGCTTTTGTTTTGTATATGATCAGGTTTAGAGTGTGCCTCATTTTCCCACCATCGAGTCTGTCCGCGCATCCCCCTGTATGCTCACTTGTCGCTATGTTGAATTGTGATGATAGATAATGTTATCTTACCTTGTGTTTGTTTACATGTGAGGAATTGGTGTACTTAGACTCCATGGTGTACTCTTTTTAAGAATATGCGTGCTCTCAGTATCAATATTGGGTATTTGCTTGTGTTGAACCTGAGCACATCCTTTATGTGCCCGTCCCTTTAAATGTCAAACTTTTTTGGATTTATTCTTCTTTTTAATACATATACATTTACTGTTTTCTCTCTTTAATGTTGCCTATTTATATAGATATTGATTCTTTTTATATATATGTATAATTTTGTGCTCATGCTTCATATGTAATTTATATGTGTTTTGTCAATTATTTACACATTTTCTATAGTAAGTTATAATTTCTATTTTGTTTTTTAGGGTGACAAGCGGTTGATTTTATATACCTCAATGTTTTTCTGTTGCAAGGGTTCCTTTGTTTTTAATCTATTGTCTCTTCCTGTGCTCCCTGTTTTTTTTTTATATGTATATAAATCAACAAATAATCTTGAACTTCCTTGCTGTTTGGTGGCAAAGGCTGGCACTGGCAAGCTATTTGGTGTCAAAGCAGCCACTGACAAGCTCTTTGGTGGTAAAGCTGATACTGACAATATTTTTGGGGGCAAATCTGATACTGACAAGCTGTTGTGGGTCATGACTGCTACTGTCATTTGGGGGGGCAAAACTGCCACTGACAAGCCTTTTGGGGGCAAAGCTGCCACTAACCTTCAGCTTGAAGGCAAAGCTTGCACTAAAACAGTGGCAGGGGAAAGCTGTTTGGATGTAAAGCTGGCAGTGACAAATGATGTGGGGTAAAGATGGCACTTGCAACTAGTGGAGGCACAATGATAATTTTCACACTTGAGCCCCGTGATTTCTAGCTACGTCCTCACACTGTGGACTCTTAACTGTCCAAAAGTTGGCATATTTAACCCGTCTTGAAGTCATATATAGATTGGGATTGTTGTAGAGCAGTAAGGTTGAGGCGACGGAGGAACTCACAATTCAGGGGGCATATGGAGGATAGAACTGCAGATCCTTCTGGCCTTTTCTGGAAAGTCAATCACACCATGAGCAGGACAATTCAGAATTGAGGGTGAGATATGAAGCCACATCCCTGTACCCTAGCCCACAGCATGTGGCTCCATTGTGAATGATAATGATGAAAAGGCAAAAGCCCAAATCTACCTCAACACCACTGATCATCATTATAGTTTTACTATGAAACTATATCAAAGGCAGCATTATTTTCAGTTCTTGGCTCAGGGTCAAAAAGAGCAAGCTATGCCTCTGGATAGATGACAAGTATGTCATGTGGTGACATCATTACATTATGGAGATATAAAGCTGTGAATTGACCATAGCCTGTTTAAGTAATTCTAAGTATTCAGGTTATTCCAGTCAAGCATGGAGCAAATGGCTTCCATCCCAAACATAAAGTTAAACAACAAGCTATTCAGTAAATGGTAAATTGTGCAGTGACAAACTGAGCGTTTGCAAAGTGAGGGACACTTGCCAGGTATCTCACCTGCACAATGTATAGTTAATTATTGAGATGAAATGTTCATGTCACCTCAACTCACCTGCAACTCACCTTTTAGTGAATAGTCCTACTGTCTACTGTTGTCATGGGAATTAAAGATGGTAACATGCTCATGCAATGCAAATTTTACACTCCTGTTTTATTAATTTGAATTACAATGTTGATTGTTGAAAAGTGTTTTGAAAAGTGCCAATTATGTCCTTCTAAAGGAATCCATAGTATGAGGTTTGAATTTCTGGGTTTTATTATTTTAATTAAGCCACCAGTGGTGAAGTGTAAGTGACACATTAATGTAACCCCTGTGCTGCTATTTAAGGTTTGTGTAGGTGGGCTGGTGTTTACAAGTATTAAAAAACTGAGATGATGGATAAATCTCGTATTGAAGTTAAATATCAGTTATTTTCTCCTGCTATAGGATCTTACATGATCTGTCATTGGAATAATGTATTCACGTATGTGGTAATATTAATATAAACCAGGAGTTTGCTCATGTTTATTGAACTCTGGAGCAATGTAAGACACATTTAGAAGCTGGAATGGTTTATATAGAGGCTAGGATAGTAAAGGAAATCTCTAACTTTTATTGGGGTAACTAAGAGGCTAATGGGAAGTAGCATTCAAACCAGTGTTAATTTTGATTTAGTTTCATCCATAGTCTTTTGACTAAAATGCCATTTTAGTTTAGTCGTATTTTAGTCATCTGAATTGTTTTAGTTTTAGTCATGTTATAGTTGACTAAACCTCCAGTACATTTTGGTCGATTAAATCTCCAGCAGCAAGGGAGGGAACAGGTCTGAGAATATTGTTACACAGTATTAAGTCAACTTGCTAGGGAGATGGGAGGGGAAAGACTAACGTGACTGGCGAATCAGATGGAGGAGGATCCTCTTCCTCTGCAGTTTGCAGGGCATTGTTCCAGATGGCAGACAGGCAGAGCCAATCCAGCTGCTGATAGCTTCAGGGGACTGGGCGTTGCTAGATATCCATGGAAACCAGAAGCCTAAATAGGTAAATGCAATAGTCCCATTGCTTTCGTCAGTTGATGGAAATTGCAATGAATTTTAGTCATAGTTTTAGTCCCTATTAACTTAGTATTAATTTAGTTATTGTTTAGTTTTAGTCACGGAAAACACGCAGCTGACAAAAAATATGACTAAAATGTTTTGTCAACAAAATTAACACTGATTCAAACATTATAAAGCTGAGGAATCAAGCTGAGGAATTTTCCAAACACAAAGATGTCAACAAAGCCTGTAAAAAGGTGATTAAATTACCAAAATTGGAGAATGAAAAAATAATTGCTAAACAGAGCAATCCCAAAAATGTATTTAAATACATTAACGACAAAGAAATGAAACTCTGATAATGTTGGAGGTTATCTGAAATAGATTAGATGATCAGTGGGTACAAAGAGAAAGGAGATATTTAACATTTTTTTTTTGTTTTTTATCAAATGGACAAGAACCCGCAAGCAACTTTTACAGAACAGTCACAGCAAGCATGTGCTTGCCTGACACATGAAAAAGGTGTTAAAACAATCAAATGGTGCTAAGGTAGACAAAGCACCAGGACTGAATGGTAGTATAGGTACTTATAGAGCTGAGCCAGGCCAGATTTTTTTTTTTTTTTTTCAAGGTTTCTTTTGTGTCAGATATGGTGTCCATGGATTGGCCTAAAACCGATTTGGTGCCCATAATTAAAAAGGATCAGAATCCAAGCCTGGAAATTACAGACCTGTACGGTTGTCATCTGTGGTGGGGAAACAGTTTAAAGGGTTGCTACGTGAAATATTCAAGATGTTCTCTGAAACAGGAATATAAGTAGCAGAAGTCAACATGGTTTTGTGAATCAAAGTAACTTAATTGCATTATATGAAGAAGTGAGTAAAAAATATAGATTTGGTTGCTGCAGTTAGTTTGATCTGTTTAAACTTTCAGGCATTTGATACGGTTCCACCCAAAAGGTTACTGTGCAAATTGACTGAAAAAGGTTAGGGGCAAACATTTGTGTGTGGATTGGTAATTAACTGAACGATAGAATGTGAAGAGTGGTGGAAAAAAGGAAATTCTCAAAATGGACAAACATGATAAGTGGAGTACTTCAGGTATCTGTCTTGGATTTGCTTGTTTTTAAGTTATTTATAATTGACTTAATCCCTTTGACATATGGAGCCAAATGATTCAATATAGACAAATGTGAAAGTTGTGCATTTTGGGTATAACAATAAAAATGCAACATAAGGTTTAAATGGTGTTTATTTGGGCAAATTTAATAATGTAAAGGATCATCCACTAGTCTAAAATCCCAGAAAATGAATGTCTAACTTCTAAAAACAGAATATACCTTTTAATAGTTAGCAAACTGCTATAAATACCATATATGTTTGTTGGTAGTTTCTCTATGTGTTATCAATAATTATTTACCCAGTATGTTCTCTCTTCCTGTATAAATATATCTATGTACGTATGATGTTTTAATGTGCTGGTAAATGTGAAATGTGTAATACTGTTCCGGACTTGATCAGACATACTTGAAAACAAGAGAAATATAAATATATTCTTTCCAGTTAAACACTTTCTAAATAAATACATTTGGCAGTAATGGTAGATAACAGACTTAGCAGTAGTGTGCGGTGCCAGCTGGCGGCTGCAAAGCCAATAATATATTGGCAAACATAAAAAAGGCTATTGACTCACGGGACTCACAGGTCCATGAGAATACCCCAGCTTGAATATGCAGTTCATATCTGGGTGACTTTTCAGATAAAGGACATTAAGAAAGGCTAAAAAACTAATAAGGGGAATGAAAACTGTTATTTATGAAGAAAGGCTAGAAAAGTTACATTCATACACACTAGAGAAATTATATAGTAAGGGATATTATGACAATATATCAGTATGTCCAGGGCCCATACAAATGGCTTTCCAAAGCCATTAACAGAACGGTACAAAGGAAAAGTGCTCAACCACTAAGACTTGTGGAAAGGAGACTTCGTCTACAACAACAGAAGGGATTCTTTATTATAAGAACAATAAAGGTAATGAATCCACTGCCTGAAGAGGTGGTGATATCAAATACATTAGAGTCAATAAAGAGAGAATTGAAGGGAAGTCAGAGGAAAATTAAAACTCTTGGTAGGGGACTTGGAAGAATTCTCCAATGCAGCTGAATGGGAGAATGTCTCCAACTTGGCTACTTATGGCCTTATGTTTTAATTTCCCATATAAATTACCTGCAATTCTCTCTTTATTTATTAGAGCCTTCGAAGGTTCTTGATAACTGTGTAAAAGAGCAGAACATAGAAGCCTATGTATGTTACTATTGGGATTAATATTTATTTAATGCATGCAATAAAATTATTTTTTATGTTATATATATTATTGACAGATATACAGCATACACATGTATCATATGTATATTCTTTTTACTTTTATTCTTGATTTAGGAAGATTATTTATTTAAATGATTGATTATTGTATTAATATGGGAATTTGGCTATTTTTCATATGAAAAGGTAGCATTGAATGCACCATATCAAATAATAGGGAGTTCAAGACTATTGTTTTGCTTAAAAAAATAGCTTAATAGAAAGCTTTGAATGCCCCTTAGGAAATAATGGGGAGTTCGAGGCCACCATTTCAGAGCAGCCGAATTGTAAAAGAATGCCCTTAATTTAGCCATTTTGTTCTGTGGACCATGACAGTTCTCATTCTGACAATTTGCTTATCCTTGCTGTTAAGGATTGATTCATACAGTTATTGCAGATAGCAAGTACAAGGACGACGTAAGTAAATTAATAGTACAATAGCCTTTTGCTCATTTTATTTACTTAGATTCCCAGAATAATCCACTATTCTGTCTTACATTCTGTGTAAAATCCACTGTTCTGTCTTCCATTCTATATAAAACCCACTGTTCTGTATTCCATTCTATGTGAAATCCTCTTTCTGTCTTCCATTCTATAAAAAAAATCCCCTATTCTGTCTTCTATTCTGTAAAAAATCCACTGTTCTATATAAAATTAACTGTTCTGTATCCCATTATTTATATCATCCACTGTTTCGTATTCCAATCTGTATAAAATTCACTGTTCTGCATTTCACTCTGTATAAAATCTACTGTTCTGTATTCCATTCTGTTTAAAAGCCTCTGTTTTGTCTTCCATTCTATATAAAATCCACTGTTCTGTATCCTATTCTATATATCAACCACTGTTCCGTATTCCACTCTGTATAAAATTCACTGTTCTGCATTTCACTCTGTGTAAAATCCACGTTTCTGGATTCCATTCGGTATAAAAGCTACTGTTCTGTATTCCATTCTGTATGAAAGCCACTGTTCCGTATTCCATTATGTATAAAATCCATTGTTCTGTATTTCACTCTGTATAAAATCCACTGTTCTGTATTTCATTCTGTATAAAATACACTTTTCTGTATTTCATTCTGTATTAAATCTACTGTTCCGTATTCCATTCTGTATAAAATCCACTGTACTGTATCCCATTGTGTATAAAGGAAACTCTTCCGTATTCCATTCTGTATAAAATCCACTTTTCTGTATTCCATTTTGTATAAAATCCACTGTTCTGTATTCCTTTCTGTATAAAAGCCAGTGTTTCATATTCCATTCTGTATAAAATCCATTGTTCTGTATTCCATTCTGTATAACATCCACTGTTCTGTATTCCATTCTGTATAAACCCCACTATTCTGTATTCCACGCTGTATAAAACACACTTTCTGTCTTCCGTTCTGTAAAAAAATCCCCAGTTCTGTCTTCTATTCTGTAAAAAAAAAAAACATTGTTCTAAATAAAATCCACTGTTCAGTATCCCATTATTTATATCATCCACTGTTCCGTATTCCACTCTGTATAAAATTCACTGTTCTGCATTTCACTCTGTATAAAATCTACTGTTCTGTATTCCATGCTGTATAAAAGCCACTGTACTGTCTTCCATTCTATATAAAATCCACTGTTCTGTATCCCATTCTATATATCAACCACTGTTCCGTATTCCACTCTGTATAAAATTCACCGTTCTGCATTTCACTTTGTATCAAACCCACGTTTCTGTATTCCATTCTGTATAAAAGCTACTGTTCTGTATTCCATTCTGTATGAAAGCCACTGTTCTGTATTCCATTCTGTATAAAATCCATTGTTCTGTATTCCATTCTGTATAACATTCACTGTTCTGTATTCCATTCTGTGTAAACCCCACTGTTCTGTATTCCACTCTGTATAAAATCCACTGCTCTGCATTCCATTCTATATAAAATCCACTGTTCCATTTTTCACTCTGTATAAAATCCACTGTTCTGTATTTCCCTCTGTATAAAATGCACCTTTCTGTATGCCATTCTGCATAAACTCGACTGTTCTGTATTTCACTCTGTATAAAATCCACTGTTCTGTATTTCCCTCTGTATAACATGAACTGTTCTGTATTTCACTCTGTATAAAATCCACTTTTCTGTATTCCATTCTGTATTAAATCTACTGTTCCGTACTCCATTCTGTATAAAATCCACTTTTCTGTATTCCATTCTGTATAAAATCCACTGTACTGTATCCCATTCTGTATTAAGGTCACTATTCCGTATTCCATTTTGTATAAAATCCACTGTTCTGTATTCATTTCTGTATAAAAGCCACTGTTTCGTATTCCATTTTGTATAAAACCCAGTGTTCTGTATTCCATTCTGTATAACATTAACTGTTCTGTATTCCATTCTGTATAAAATCCACTTTTCTGTTTTCATTCTGTATAAAATCCACTGTTCTGTATTTCATTCTGTATAAAATACACTTTTCTGTATTTCATTCTGTATTAAATCTACTGTTCCGTATTCCATTCTGTATAAAATCCACTGTACTGTATCCCATTCTGTATAAAGGAAACTCTTCCGTATTCTATTCTGTATAACATCCACTGTTCTGTATTTCATTCTGTATAAAATCCACTGTTCTGTATTTCATTCTGTATAAAAAAAAAAGTATTTTCTGTATTCCATTCTGTATTAAATACACTTTTCTGTTTTCGATTCTGTATTAAATACACTTTTCTGTATTCCATTCTGTATTAACACCACTGTTTCGTATTCCATTATGTTTAAAACCCATTGTTCTGTATTCCATTCTGTATAACATCCACTGTTCTGTATTCCATTCTGGATAAAATTCACTGTTCTGCATTTCACTCTGTATAAAACCCACATTTCTGTATTCCATTCTGTATAAAATCTACTGTTCTGTATTTCATTCTGTATAAAATCTACTGTTCTGTATTCCATTCTGTATAAAAGCCACAGTTTTGTCTTCCATTCTATATAAAATCCACTGTTCTGTATCCCATTCTATATAAAATCAACTGTTATGTGTCCCATTCTATATATCATCCACTGTTCCGTATTCCACTCTGTATAAAATTCACTGTTCTGCATTTCACTCTGTATGAAATCCACATTTTGTATTGCATTCTGTATACAATCTACTGTTCTGTATTCCATTCTGTATGAAAGCCACTGTTCCATGTTTCATTCTGTATAAAATACACTTTTCTGTATTCCATTCTGTATTAAATCTACTGTTCCGTATTCCATTCTGTATAAAATACACTATTCTGTATTCCATTATGTATAATATCCACTGTACTGTATCCCATTCTGTATAACATCCACTGTACTGTATCCCATTCTTTATAAAAGCCACTGTTCCGTATTCCATTCTGTATAAAATCCACTGTTCTGTATTCCATTTTGTATAAAATCCACTGTTCTGTATTCCATTCTGTATAAAAGTCACTGTTTCGTATTCCATTCTGCATGAAGCCCATTGTTCTGTATTCCATTCTGTATAACATCCACTGTTCTGCATTCCATTCTGTATCAACCCCACTATTCTGTATTCCACCTTGTATAAAAACCCACTGTTCTGTATTCCATTCAATATAAAATCCACTGTTACATTTTTCACTCTGTATAAAATCCCCTGTTCTGTATTCCATTCTGTATAACATCCACTGTTCTGTATTCCATTCTGTATAAAACCCACTGTTCTGTATTCCACTCTGTATAAAACAACTGTTCTGTATTCCACTCTGTTTAAAATCCACTGTTCTGTATTCCATTCTGTATAAACTCTACTGTTCTGTATTTCACTCTGTATAAACTCTACTGTTCTGTATTCAATTCTATATAAAATCCACTGTTCTGTACTGCATTCGACTAGAGGTTACCACTTAGGCTGAGTGCATTATCAAATGTCTATAAGGGCAAGACTAGCCCTTTGTGAAGTTGCCACTGGGTCATATTTATGTATTTGTATCTATGGAGAAATGAAGTCTCTTTTGGCCCTTTTAGATGTGTCAAGTTTCTCACAAGACTCACCTAAGCAAGTGTAGGGTTTAATTAAAACGTAATTAAAGCTTGTGAACTGAAAGCAATGGAGCATTACACAGCCAGACTATATCTACAACAACAATGCACTACACTGCTAAGGAGAGGGGATTAAAATGTTTTGATATTTGTACAGTCTGTGTGAGGTGCTGTTTTTTTTCCAACTAGTAATCTGAATGCAAGTTAGATTTTATGGACAGTGCTTACTAATGTTTCAGTAATGCTCCTTTAGGACAATTGCCCCCTATAAAATGCCAGTTAGCTAACACTGCTTTATACCAATTAATATATAATATGTATATATTTAAACTGATCAGCCATAACATTATGACCACTGACAGGTGGCAAGCCGGTGGAGGCATGTGATGCTTTGGCCAATGTTCTGCTGAGAAATCTTGGGTCCTGCCATTAAAATGGATGTTACTTTGACATATACCACCTACCTAAGCATTGCTGCAGACCATGTACATCCTTTCATGGGAACAGTATTCTCTGATGGCATTGGCCTCTTTTAGCAGGATAATGCACCCTGACACAAAGCAAAAATGGTTCAGCAATGATTTAAAGGTGTTGACTTGGCCTCCAAATTCCCAAGGTCTCAATTAGTGTTGAGCGAACCCGAACCGCACAGACTTTCGGTTTATAGAATAGCAATAGCATTACATGTATTCCATAAACCGAAAGTCTATAAACCGAATGTCTTTGGTTTATAGACTTTCGGTTTATGGAATACATGTAATACTATTGTGGTAGGTGCGTTAAGTGACTTTCACCAATGTGATAAAAAGGAAAAACTGATAATTGCCTTGTAAGGTGATTCACTCCTACAGGTCGATGTTTCTATTTGTCTCAAAACAAGAAAAAGACAGAGAAACATAGACCATAGTGTGGTACAATCCAGATATATGGAGTGTTATAAAAACTATAAGCCAATGCACTCACAAACATATAAAAAAGTATGCTTATCTGGTGATCCTCATGCAGTCTTCTTACTCCTCATTCAGAAAATATGTAGCAGAACAGTCGAGGAATAGAAGGGGGACAATGAGTATGTAGTACAGTGCAAAATATTTAATGTAAAAAGTAGTAGCTTACATAATAAATGTGGAATAACCAGCACAGTGGGTAATCTTGGAAAATGTCCTGTCCCACGATGGTATAAAACTCCAAATAGACAATATTACAGAGAAGCAATATAAAAAAATATAAAAAAGAGAAAAGTTCAGGTCCGCAGTAAGTACAGTATATCACGCTACGCGTTTTGCCTTAACGAAGGCTTCCTCCTGGCGTGGACACACTTTTTTATATGTTTGTGAGTGCATTGGCATAGTTTTTATAACACTCCATATATCTGGATTGTACTACACTATGGTCTATGTTTCTCTGTCTTTTTCTTGTTTTGATACAAATAGAAACATCGACCTGTAGGAGTGAATCACCTTACAAGGCAATTATCAGTTTTTCCTTTTTATCACATTGGTGAAAGTCACTTAGCGCACCTACCACTTTTGTTTTATTTTTTGTTTACTGTTCACGTGTGTTTGCAGAGGCTGGTGCAGCTTGGACACAGATAACGCGCTAGTCTTTTTTCTGTTTACCTATGTAATACTATTGGCTTTCTATAAACCGAACTAGAGTCCCCATTCATAAGAATTTCTTATAAATAGGGACTCTAGTTCGGTTTATAGAAAGCCATGTATTCCATAAGCCGAAAGTCTATAAACCGAAAGACATTCTGTTTATAGACTTTCTTTTTATAGAATAGCAGTAGCATTACATGTATTCTATAAAACAAAAGTCTATAAACCGAATGTCTTTCGGTTTATAGACTTTCGGTTTATGGAATACATGTAATGCTATTGCTATTCTTTAAACCGAAATAGAGTCCCAATTCATAAGAATAGGTCAATTGACCTATTCTTATGAATGGGGACTCTATTTCGGTTTATAGAATAGCAATAGCATTACATGTTTTACATCTGAGAGTCAAATAGAACCGTCAAATACTGTGCTTACAGCGCACTTTGAAAAATTCTGGCTTCCTCCTCCAGCGCTGCTTCCACCTACACCGCCACGGTCACCGCCTCCTCAACCTATGGGTCACTTAGTATAAACTGAAAGAGAACTCCAACCCTCTCTCAAGTGGATAATTCTGTTGATCCTCCTGGCAGCCATGCTTTAGATTTAGATTTATGTTCTTCCAAAACTAAAATCAAAGATTCCATCTAGTGCTATTTTATGGCTCAGCTGTATTGTTAATTTGTATGTATTTTATGTTTTTTGAAGTTATTTTCCTATCCATATTTGTTTGCAGGGCACTTGTCCTACTCTTACCCACATTTTAATTCCTTTTGCAGCCCTCTAGCCCTTACCAGGACTTTTTTAGAGGCATTTTAGTGCCCAAAAGTTTGTGTCCCCATTGACTTCAATGGGGTTCGGGGTCAAGTTCGAGCCCGAACCCGGACTTTTTTCCGAAGTTCGGCTGAACCCGCCGAACCTGAACATCCAGGTGTTTGCTCAACTCTAGTCTCAATGTAATCAAGCATCTGTGGGATGTGCTGGATAAGTCCAATCCATGGAGGCCCCACCTCACATCTTACAGTAAGGTGTCTTGGTATCAGATATCACAGCATATCTTCCGAAGTCTAGTGGAGTCCATGCCTCAACGGGTCAGGCCTGTTTTAATGCAAAAGGGGACCTACACAATTTTAGGCAGGTGTCATAATGTTATTGTTGTGTGTGCATGTCTATATATAAATATTTTTATATATATATACATACATATATATACAGGGAGTGCAGAATTATTAGGCAAATGAGTATTTTGACCACATCATCCTCTTTATGCATGTTGTCTTACTCCAAGCTGTATAGGCTCGAAAGCCTACTACCAATTAAGCATATTAGGTGATGTGCATCTCTGTAATGAGAAGGGGTGTGGTCTAATGACATCAACACCCTATATCAGGTGTGCATAATTATTAGGCAACTTCCTTTCCTTTGGCAAAATGGGTCAAAAGAAGGACTTGACAGGCTCAGAAAAGTCAAAAATAGTGAGATATCTTGCAGAGGGAGGCAGCACTCTTAAAATTGCAAAGCTTCTGAAGCGTGATCATCAAACAATCAAGCGTTTCATTCAAAATAGTCAACAGGGTCGCAAGAAGCGTGTGGAAAAACCAAGGCGCAAAATAACTGCCCATGAACTGAGAAAAGTCAAGCGTGCAGCTGCCACGATGCCACTTGCCACCAGTTTGGCCATATTTCAGAGCTGCAACATCACTGGAGTGCCCAAAAGCACAAGGTGTGCAATACTCAGAGACATGGCCAAGGTAAGAAAGGCTGAAAGACGACCACCACTGAACAAGACACACAAGCTGAAACGTCAAGACTCGGCCAAGAAATATCTCAAGACTGATTTTTCTAAGGTTTTATGGACTGATGAAATGAGAGTGAGTTTTGATGGGCCAGATGGATGGGCCCGTGGCTGGATTGGTAAAGGGCAGAGAGCTCCAGTCCGACTCAGATGCCAGCAAGGTGGAGGTGGAGTACTGGTTTGGGCTGGTATCATCAAAGATGAGCTTGTGGGGCCTTTTCGGGTTGAGGATGGAGTCAAGCTCAACTCCCAGTCCTACTGCCAGTTCCTGGAAGACACCTTCTTCAAGCAGTGGTACAGGAAGAAGTCTGCATCCTTCAAGAACATGATTTTCATGCAGGACAATGCTCCATCACACGCGTCCAAGTACTCCACAGCGTGGCTGGCAAGAAAGGGTATAAAAGAAGAAAATCTAATGACATGGCCTCCTTGTTCACCTGATCTGAACCCCATTGAGAACCTGTGGTCCATCATCAAATGTGAGATTTACAAGGAGGGAAAACAGTACACCTCTCTGAACAGTGTCTGGGAGGCTGTGGTTGCTGCTGCACGCAATGTGCAGGCTTTTGAGTGTCCTTGCAAAGAAAGGTGGCTATATTGGTCACTGATTTGTTTTTGTTTTGTTTTTGAATGTCAGAAATGTATATTTGTGAATGTTGAGATGTTATATTGGTTTCACTGGTAAAAATAAATAATTGAAATGGGTATATATTTGTTTTTTGTTAAGTTGCCTAATAATTATGCACAGTAATAGTCACAGATATCACAGATATCCCCCTAAAATAGCTAAAACTAAAAACAAACTAAAAACTACTTCCAAAAATATTCAGCTTTGATATTAATGAGTTTTTTGGGTTCATTGAGAACATGGTTGTTGTTCAATAATAAAATTAATCCTCAAAAATACAACTTGCCTAATAATTCTGCACTCACTGTATATATATCTAAGTATACAGCTGAAACATTTTGTGTTGATTAAATACCTAACACAACTGGCATTCTTTAGACTCTAAATCTCTATTTTTAACCTTGTCAACATCTTGACTGTATTTATTATTCATTTTGCAACTCATTTGATGTATGTCCATTTAATTTCATGGAAAATATTTATCCAAGCAGTTGCAGTGGTCATTATTCACTTAGGGGTCTATTCAGTAACAGGAGAGTTGCAGGTGAGTTGAGAACATTTACTCATATGAGTTTAGCTATACATTGTGGAGAGATAAACCTGCTGAGTTTGCACAGAAGGGGGAAACTCACCAGGTTTATCCCTGCATAATGTATATTTAAAAAGATGAAATGCTCATCTCACCTGCAATTCACCTTTTAGTGAATAGACCCCTAAAAGTAGCAGGGACTTAGATGGCACTAAATACAAATTGGCTGACAACCAACTACACTCTACTTTCTTCTAATAAGCAACAGGCAGCCTCAAATGCTTCAAAATGCTTAGTCAGTTATTAGATGAGTAAGCATGATAGGATATGTAGTTCTGGGTCTGGGTACTGATACCAGCTCAAATTTTCAAGTCTACATCATCTCCCTCTCATTGTCTCTTCCTCCTATTCCAATTCTAACAAATGTTTCCTGACAGGTGATGGTTTTGAATTTTCCTGGAATTCGATATAGAGTAGGGGGTCCTGCACCAGATCCAAAAATAAGCTTTTTAATAAACATGCAAATCAATCTTCCGGCTGACCTCCTTCTTCGGGTGAGAGATGTATGCTAACTGCTGCTATTAATCAGGCTGTCTATGGGGAGAGGATGTGGACTATAAATGGGTTAGAAAATAAGGGTTTTGTAAAAAGGTACAGAAGCTGTTTCTCCTTGTTCTCTATCTATTCTCAAATCTCAGATGAGCACACGGCAGAGTGACCTAGACAGGGACTTGTTAAATGTTGTAAAAAATTCTGTCTGGGGTTATCACCTTTTCTACAGTCCAGGAACAAACACATTTCAATATTAGTTCAGATTAAATTCTGCCTTTCTAAATCTCGTAACAATAAAAAAAAAAAATGATATATGAGCTATTTTTTATTCCACTTTCTGAGCTCTTCAATCCTCTCTATCCTTGCTGCTTCTAAATTCCATTATCCTGTTCTTTTATAGATAATAAATTCCCTTTCAGGTAGGCAGTGTGTAATTGAATCTACATATTTGCAAAAATGTCAAAATGATCAGTATATATATATATATATATATATATATATATATATATATATGTGTGTGTGTGTGTGTGTGTGTATGTGTATGTGTATATATATATATATATATATATATATATATATATATATATATATATATATATAAAAGTTGTGGTGGAGGATCTACCAGTAACAAACATACTCCAACAATCAAGTCCTTCAGAAATCACCAGGGTCTACTAGTGGTATGCTATTTACAAGCAGCTTGGTCAAGTTGGACAAATGGACAATGATTAATCATGAGTACACGCGAAACGCGTAAGGCGATTTTCCCATCATATGCCTTGCTGCTAGTCATATCTATTTTTGTTTTATCGGATCCTTATGTATTAATAAATTATTGCACTTTTTCACTGAAACAGGAGTGCATACATCGTTCTTTCTTTTCTCCAGGCGTTACGCCTCAACAGCGGGATGGAGCACCCTTAATTATGGGACTTTCAATCTCGGAAGTATCTTTATTACTGCTGTAGAGTGGAGCCGGTGTTTGGAAGAGATTTCTCTCCTTCCTCTCTTTTTACAAATGGGCAAAGCAGCTCTATCTTCCAAATTATGTTTTATTGTGTCTAGCAAAACAAGGGTTACAAATAAACTACTACACAGCTTGGTTTTGGCTCAGTTGATTATGTCATCAGATCCAACACAAGTGGTACACAAGGTGGCTCCGGACGTCACTCCCAAAAATGTATGTTGAATATGAGCCACACTTAACCCACCATCCTCGGTTAAGCATTTGTGGGTGGCAAAGTTGGTATTGAAAATAAAATGGACCTGGGGCCCTCCAAACTATTATTCCCGCTTTGGGTGTAAGTAACATTAACAAGTAATCCAAACATTGCAAATAGACACTAACATATATATCAGCACCACATGCAAAGTATGAATTAAATGAAGTATTGCACCAATACAATAAAGCACTCTCCAGCTGCTTACAAATATAGATTGGGATTGCAGTGGAGGATAGTGATGACAACTCCTTATCCTGCTCCCAGATCTGATTGGACCAGATTGTATGGGATATTTCAATACATCTTAGAAAGATCACAAGAATTCTTCAGCATAGTTTGCGCTTAGCCTGGAGACAAAGATCAATTGGTGGTTGTCCACTCATTATATGTGCCTTTTTTGAAGAAAATGTCCATTCACTAATTGACTTATTTAAGGTAAACATCAATACACAATGATAAGGGATCTAGCAGGGATCAAGGAGGAATGAAGGTGACATTATCAGTGCTAGCTAAATCAGCAGGAACATCTATAGAGTCATAAAACATTGTCCACATCCTGATTCCGACTTAGACTTGACTACCTGAAATCAGACAGCACTACAATATATATATACCAGATAAGATTTTAGTGTTACTGTGATATTTTTAAATGGTAATTCAGTATGAAATAGAGTAATCGAATGACAGTAGTGTTGAAAGGGTCACTTCTAATGGATTTCTAAGTAAGTTAGTGCAGTAAATTAAGGGTTCTATCCTGAATATTTATTTGGATACCAGTAAGAGAGATTGAAGAACACACCCTGTGGAGAACAGATAATACATTTAAATAAGTTTGTTTACTCATCCATGGAGTAAAAAGTATATCCTAAAAACCTGACATGTATGTGGTGCTTGACAACAGATTTGGAAGCCAATCTCTTGTATATTTAAAATAATCCCTTTCCCACTTTATAAATAAAATACAAGGAAATACAATTCCAACACTAAACTCCAAATTATTTTCTTGTAAATGTAATAATATAATGATAAAATATTTCTAGCGTTTATTGCAGTGACGGTTGAGATCTGGGATCTGAAAAGCAGTCACCCATTGAACTCTCTGGTGACTCTAGTGACACATTTCATGTTGTCACACAGAGCGCAATTTTCTTATGCTATTTTTGACATACGTAGTGCGTTTGCCTAATTAAAGTTTCGTCAAATTGTCGCCCTCCTGCTGGCTTTGGCAGATTTGGGGCTGATGGATCTAAGGACATTTCCATCAAAAGAAGGATAATGTTAACTCTTATAGTTCAGTTCCAGAGATATTTGGAGTCTGCGGTATTTATATAACCTAAGGAAACAGATAGAAGAGGAAATAGTTAACATGAATGTCAGAAAAGACATACAGGAGTGAACTGAAGTTATGGGAAGTGGGCAAGTACACCCACTACCCCCAGCACCTATTCCCCCCTCTGTGAGGTGTTGAAAGGGGATTAATTATCCCAAAGCTGAGGTCCTATTACAAGCTGAAAACTGAAAAGGGATTAATTAATTGGGAGCTAAAGGTCCTGTTATAACATGTATACCTGTACTTTCTGCACTATATTTATAAGCCTTCTGCTCTGTCCAAAAATAGGTATGTAATTAGTACTTCCCCTCCCCCCAATGGATTAATTAGTAACACCTCCTGTGTCTAGTACATACTCAACATCCGCACATAGGAAAAACAAGTCAATATGAAGAGGCAGAAGAGGACAGAAAGAGCAGCCCCTCAGAAATCAAGTGGGATTTTGTGGAGAAACAGGAGGAGTCTATAGAGTATACTTATAGAGACTCCATAGGAGCTAAACTATTGAGCTGTTCCTGAGATGGTAATTGTCAGAAATCGTTGTACAGTTGAGGCATCGACCATCTTTGATATTCAATACATGCAACTTGACATTAAAAGCAGCAGGGTAGCTCATTGTGTCTATCCCTTAGAGGTTAATGTTATCTTTGGGAGAAAAGCATTTTCAAGCTGGTAGACATTTGACATTTTTATTGATTTAGGTTTTTAACCCATAAAAATGTTCAAGCCTTATCAAAACTGAGTCTGCTAACACTGTGTCTATTCAAGTCAGCAGTCTAACACCCCATCAACCTACCCTCCAATTACAACTTGGTTGTGTCAAGAATGTGACCAATAAATGCTACCTAAAAATGAAATGGGTGTGGTGCTTCAAAAAAAGTTTTAGAATATATATACTCAACAAACTATAAAAAAAAAACTATTAAAAAAACTATAAAAAAAATACAGATGAAAAAATACATAATAGAAGAAAAAAATAAATATATATATAATCATAAAATACATAAATTAAATTATAAACAACCGTATTCCACAAGCACACAGGATCCAGAGTGATGTAATAATGTAAAAATATCAAAATGTTATTATAGGTCCATGAACCATTAAACATAATTCAACAGCATAAAAAATACACATGAGAATAAATACCATTTATTATGGGCAAAACTGAGGGATGGTAGTCACTAACCAGGTATTGGCACACAATTAACGCTTTTCACACGCTTGTGCTTCATCAAAAGCTGCCTTGTTGTTTACAAGCATGTGGAGATGTGGAGAGAATTTCTCCATTTGAAGCACCGACTACAGGCTAAAAAAAACACTGATTTGGAACTCACGAAAAAAAAAAAAATTTTATAAATATATATACACATACAACAATGGGGAACAAAATAGAGTAGTTAAACAGATATAATAATAGTGGGTGCAAAGTAAATAATATATCCAAAAATGAAAATATTTAATAGCTAAGAAAAAGAACATAAAAACACAAAACAATCTATAAAAATAAAACAATCTAGAGTGCACTCTGCCAACTAATAAATAAACATAAACAGCATTCAATAATTATAGACGTAATATAATACCAATAATCCTCATAAACAGAGTAGAAAGTTCTTAAGTGGTCCCATAAAAACTATGAACAAGATGTATATTTCTAATAAAATGAAAGGCTTGGAGTTGCCTGATGGAATCAATGGCTCCAGAAATAAACAAGCGGTGTGGTTAAAATAACTTCAGCTGTATATTATGAATAGCTAAGCGAGTAGAGGCAATGTTCCAAATAATGGGGGTTAGACAACGGGAATTAAATATTAACATTTTTCTGGGGTTCGAAAAAACCTAGAATTTCTATCTCAAGTTTGGATGGAGACCTTACGGAAGGGGGTATGTCCTTTCCTGATTAATTCACCATACATGATCAAATCATGATGTCCCACTTCTTGGAGTGGCAGGTGAGGGATAATACTCTTGGTGTAGGTATGAAAGAGATGAATGTGGAATGGAAGACTTTTCTTATATTTATTCAGCAGTAAATTCGAAAATTATGTCAAACAATGTTATAGTTAGGGGAAAGTATTAAAAATAAATTCTCCGTTCTAAAACAGATCTCTACAGCCGCCCCAATAGGGATCTTGTGCCACTATATAGATAACTTGAATTTGAAAAGATGGAAGGAAAGTGGTATTAATAATATTAAAGATCTTTATACAAACTATTTAATTTAACCCTTTTCTCAAATACATACTCAATACAAAATAGATAAAATAGAACAATTTTCTTACTTAAGGGTTAGACATTTCCTAAAATCTCGAGTCATCAGGGAAGAAATCCTATTAAATAATTTACTAGCAATTGAAAGTGCTCAAAAGCTGGTAACCAGGGTATCCAGGGTAATGAAATAGTGTGGGCAACTGGGAAAGATGAAAGCTATTCTAAAATGGGAATCAGAATTGGGAATAGAGTACTCATACGATGAATGGTTGAGTGCCTTTGTGATCACAAGATACTCAGTTCACTGTATCAATATCCAGGAATCTTTTAAAATTGATACATAGATGGTATCAATCCCCTAACAGAATAAATCTTATGTTAAGCTCTAACTCTCCTAACTGTTGGAGATTTAATGGTGAAATAGGCTCATTGGGCCATATTTGGTGGAATTGCTCGAAAATGTCCTATCTAAAAAAAATAGTTAACGAAATGTGGAAAGATATCTAGAACACTAATGAAAGTATTACAGTTCAGTCCTTTGTTTTCCATTTGGAACTACCTAAGATCAGTAAACCTTTATTGTAAACGTGTATTGATCCACATAATTATGGTTATTAAACTTTGTCTAGCCAGATACTGGAAAAACAGACAGGACCAGGGTGGAATGAAATAAAAATCCAGATAAATTACCAATGGTATATGGAAAAGACCATCTATAGGAACTTCAACTCTCCAAAACTAGACTATGAAATTTGGCTGCCCTGGATACTGAATTATAGTAATTGGAATTAACTATATATAAATATCACCCTCTTGGGTCCACAAACCACAGATTAAAAGGTCTAATTTTTTTAATCTACCCCGCTTTATGATTCTCTTCTAGTAACTAGATATGTGTTTATCGAAAAATAAATACATGTAAGAGATGTATAACATATAAGGTATAATCATGGTATAGGAAAAAAAACCTTAGCATTTTGCTTTATCCTCCTATGAGAAACTCTGACACAGCAACGCAATCAAGAAATAACAACACAAAATATTTGTTAACCACTTTTTAAATTTAATATTATATGCACATTTTTGTAATATTTTTAATGAACTGTTGAATGTTTTGTCAAATTTTGATACTACTGGAAACCTTACACTGCTTTAAAAAATATATATATTAATCAGTATAACATATCTTCACTCACATCATTTGATATTGCTATGTTAGAACCTTCTGACCTCCTGACCTTCCGACTCTACAGGCACAAACTAGGGAGTCATGTATAAATACAGAGCACATGCAGAAAGCTTGTTCTGTGTTACTCATCATGGCTGTGCAGCCAATGTATAAAACATCAGATGCTGAAAAGCACCTGTTTAGGGTCCTTCTCCCCCTTTTTAATAAGGCACACTGGCCATTATATGTAACGGTGATTATACCTTGTTTTTATGCCTCCTGAGACTATTTTTATATACATGTCCCCCATGGTTCATCAAGTTCAATCCTTCCACACACCAATATTTGAGGATTCGAAAGAAAAAAACAATGAGACTATATTAATATCATCTCAAAGGCAGTTAAACTCAACATTACTTAATCTATTTTGTCTGGGGGCCTTCTAGTTTTTTATTTTTAACCCATTCCCGACATAGGACGGACTTAAATGAGCATTGTTTTCCATCTAAGCTCAGACTGTGAGGCTTTAATGCCTCGAGGTTGAGGCATTAAGTATCACCGAAATTCGGTGCCTAGGGCACCTGATATCGCTTCACGGAGCCTCATCCAATATGGGAGTTGCCCACTTGTGGGAAGAGTTTCATAAATGAAAAAAATGTAACTTCCATCACTCTGATGCTGTTGCTAGACTGCCCCTAAAGGCTAAATTAACTTAACATATAAGGTTAGGGTTAGAATAATGGTTAGGGTTATAGTGAAGTTAGGGTTAGCATAAGGGTTAGGGTTACAATTAAATTAAAATTGCATTAAATTAAGGGTTAGCATAAGAGTTAGAGTTAGGGTTAAATTTAGGGTTAGGGTTAAATTTAGGGTTCAGGTTGGGGTCAAAAGGTCACTGTAGGTGAAAATGGTAAGAAAACAAAAGAACACTATTTTTGGTTATTGCCCAAAAAACAACAGAAAAACATGGAAATGAGCATAGTTCTAAACTTGGCCAAAAATGTAGAAACTATTTACGGTAGACAGGGTCTTTTTTACTGATTGTATTTGTGTAAATTATTTTTTATGTCAAAGTTAGAAAAAGTTTTTTTTTTCATCATATTTTATGATTTTTTTGTAGTAAATTATAAGATATGATGAATATAATGTATCTAACAAAAGTCCTTCTAATGGCTATAAAAAAAAATGTGGGTACAGTATGTGAGAAAGCAGAAAATTACAGCTAAACACAAACACCCCAGAAATGTCAAATGGTCCATGTCACCAGGGTAAAGACAAGGTCAATAGGTCATGTCACTAAGGAGTTAATGTGATTTTTAAAAATACTTTATCATTTCTTTTTTAGATTTTAGTATTAAGACCAGGGTTTGCGTATGTACAGAAACCTGCTGACAAAACTTCTTCATAAAATAGTATATTGCATGATTATAGACTAGCTGATACAGCTAAAAGCATAAGTTTATTGTATAAGTGGAACTGTATGTTATAAAAATGTTCCCTGTTTGTTCTGTTTACAAAATGTATGGTTACATAGATCACTGAAAGGAATTACACTAGTTAATAGATATTTTACACAGAAGGGTTACATTGCCCAATAGAGATAATTATAGAGATAATTAATGGGAAATTGAGTGGGGTTATATGAATTGTTGCGAGAGATTGTATGGGCAGAGGCATAAGACTATAGTTAAGTTATAGAGAACGTTAAAGGTTACAAGTATGTCAAATCCTAAAGATTGCCCCAGGTATTCAGTGCTGTAATCCATATAATCCTTCCTGTACATGATAAAACATTGACAGCCTTCTCAACCCCCAGGGGAGCGTCTGATTATATCCCATGTAGCAAGCACTGATCCCGCTGCGCTTCTTCTATCTTAATTAAACATCAATGCAACCAAATGTGCAAGAATAATCAGCATTTAAATGCCTGTCCTCTTAAGGTTCTCCTTGAGTATCCCAGACAGGTATCTGAGGTGGGAGCCTGAGGGAGAGGGTGTTCTTAGCGGATGAGTCTGTGTGAGCTTTAATTACATAAAGAACTAACGACCATTCACTAAATCCATTCCACTGCACTCATTTTAACTTAATTATGTTTGTTCTTTGTAAATAAACATTATCCTTTTTATTATACCTCAGAGAAATGTGTTAGGAGAAGAATTTACTGGAACTTTGTGTAGCCATATAATAATAATGTTACTATATAGAGAAATTAGCATAAATAAAGTTAGAATTTCCCTTTAATTATCTACATTTATACTTTATACATTTAACGGACAGCGGTGCAGAGACAGACCCTCATTTTTTAATGGAATCAGCAGGGGAGATCTAGATATGGGCCACTCTGCGTATCCCACTGCTAAAAGGAGGGTCTCTCTCAACATTAGCTGAGAGAGCCAGTCGCCGACCAGGCAGGGCTGCCTGCTTCACAGGGTGGCATGGCAGCTGCCAGTCAGAGGATAAACTGGCAGGTACTATTAACGGAACTTGCCAGTTTATCCTTAGAACAGGAACTTCCTATTTTAGAAGCTCTAGTAAAAAATAAAGTTTGGTTGTCCTGCAATCATTGGTTCTCTAAGCATTTATTATTAACCCCAAAATAAGCTGTTTTGCTTCCAACTCTCCTCTGCTTTCTGGTACTGGCTGAGACAGTTGAGCAGAGACATTTCAGGGAAATCGACTGGAATCTCTACATCTTTATTGAAAGCTTTTCTGTATGTGGGTAAACATTGCAAATATGTGTTTGTTTTGCTCCATAGCAAGAATACTACATTGGCAGGGTAGAACATTCTTCACGGAAATTTGCTTCTGTGAGTTACACATGTTTTTTTGTTTTATTTTAAATCACCAGACCAGGAGGCAGAATTTATTTAATTGGCCAGAACCCAGGAGGGTTACCCAGGAGGGTTACCTGGCAAACCTCTAGACCCCAGGGGGATGTTTATTTAATTATATGAGGGGACTGGTGTGTCTTTAGTCCTCAGACCCCCGGGGGGTATTTATTTTAATTAGAGGGAGTCCTGAGGCACTTGATCAGTCTCTGACCCAGGGGATATTTATTTAATTATATGGGTGACCCACAACTACTTGCCCTGTAGGGAACAAGAGTCTGTGAGCCATTTGGGCAGCTTTTAGCCCGTTCATTATAGGGAGGGCCAGGACTACTTGCCAATGTAGTATACAGGGGCTGGGAGCCATTTGTCCAGCTGCCAGTTCCATGAATCGATGGTGGGGACCTGGGCAGTAGTCGTCCCCCCCCCCCCCATTTATATAATATAAAGGCTAGGAGCATTTTCCCAACACCCAGCACCATATTTGATAGCAGGGTCAGGGCTACATGCCCCTTACCAAGTTTCTGCCACCACAATTATTAATATCACATTTTGTTGCTCTCTAGTAATGATACTGTATGGAAGAAAACTATTTTTCTTTCCACAATGTGCAAATTTACCCGTGGCTGGATCTGCACCAAGTGGATATTGTTTGACTCTATGCAGCCTACCAACTCCCACAGCGGCAATAAACCAGCTGAGCCACAGAGTCGTATTGTAGGGACACGTCTCGTTTTATTAATATAGATAAAAACAGCTCTCGGAAAAAAAAGAGCAATTTCTTTCTATTTTTTTTTTCACAAAATAAATAAGAATAGGTTAACTTCAGATATCTGTCCCAAATGCATGAAGGAACATTATTAGAGCACCAACAGTATAAATCATAACTGCTAGCAACTGTTCAGGAGAAAAATGTTTGCTACTCTTTCTGAAACAAATAGCTAGATTATTTCAAAATATCTCATAAATGCTGTACACTGCTTAACTTTAGGAATTCAGGGTTGAATATAATGTGTTAAAATGCGGCACTGTTTATATAAATGTATGATGGGTGAGAAGCTGTCAGTGATGTGGAGTTTTTGTGTGCCTGTCTGATCGTCTCATGTTTCTCCCAAGAAGGATGTTTATTACTCTGATTAGGAAAGAGGAGAGTGTTCCACCCAGCAGTAGATGTATGTATTTTTATTTTATTTGTAGTGCCGTTTGCTAGGAGCTAATCCATCTTCTCGGTAGCTGTCAGGCGGCAGGCGGGGAGAGCCTAGGAATAAATAACCTGCGAGAAAACGAAAACCGCAACTAAATCTGACTTTATTCAATTATTGGGGCCGATATCATTTCAGGCTGGCATTATTAATCCTGTCAGTGAAGCAGAGGTTAAAGGGGAGTTCTCCTGTACGGATAAATAAGTCTTATCTTAATGGAATTCTTGTCTTGGAACGATTCCTGTGTGTTCAGAGAATAATTCCGCCCGCCGCCACTTCACTGTTTACAAAAATTTACAAGAAACATCGGATCAGACTGGAACAGCGGACATAACTGGCAGTTATAAGGTTAAAATTGACTAAGAATACAGGGGTAGCTTAAATGTAGAATAGGCACTAAGTGAAAAATGCCAGGGAGTCTAACATTAACGCAACACTGGGCATTGCACATATGTTTTAAATGGATTGCAGTCAAGGCCAAATTTACATTCCAGACATCCCAAGGCACCTTAACCACTACAGGGCCGTCTTTAATATTGATTGGACTCTGGGCAATCATTTGCTTGGGCCCCCTGGACCCTGCCCCCCTCCCCGGCATGCAGTCACGCCCTCCATCACAATATTACCCACACACAAAAACACAAAAATAAGCACACACACAACTGGACTTTTATTGCAGTGAGTACTTTTATTGGAGTGTTTAAAATGTTTATATTAGGTGTATAATTGCAGTGTATAAACTGTATATATGGATCAAAATGTGTATATATGGCTGCAATATGTATACCTTCTTACTATGCAACACTGCACTACAACTACTCATTACCTAAATTACAAAAGTATACACGGATATTAGAGAGCACTTACAAATGTTAATATACATTTATAAATAGCATCTCTCTCTCTTTCACTAGTTGTATTTATCCTTACATGAACTTCTTCATATTATATTCAACTATTTTCATATGTAATAAAAATGTTATTGATGATTTGCATTTCTTGTTTTTATTCCCTTTTTTTGCACCCACATTGCACCTAAAGGACTTAACACAGCACCATAGAGTAGGCACAGCACTTGGCTTGCACTCATATTGTACCCAGACAATTTGGCATGCCACAGTGTCAATTTGCCCCACAGAACATACCACAGTGTAATTTTGTTAGACTGAACTACCCCTGCAGAACAAGCCACATTGTCACAAATGTAATAGCCTGTTTGTCTATTAAAACATGCAATTATTATTTTGCCCATTAATATGAAGGTATTATTGTGCCATCAATATGCCAGTATTATTGTGCCATTCAGATGCCAGTATTATTGTGCACAACCAATGTGCCCATTAAGATTCCAGTATTATTGTACCATTCAGATGCCAGTATTTTAGTGCCATTCAGATGCCAGTATTTTAGTGCCATTCAGATGCCAGTATTATTGTGCCATTAAGATGCCACAGTCAATTTGCCCATTCAGTTGCCAGTATTATTGTGCAACTCAGATGCCACAGCAAATTTGCCCATTAGAATGCCAGTATTATTGTGCAACTCAGATGCCACACCAAATTTGCCCATTAGAATGCCATCCAGATGTCACAGTTAGGTTTTTCTTTAATAATATGCCAATGTTAATGTGCTCATTATATATCCCCTTCCTCCGTGCAGTCTTCCCTCCTGCATGGGGGGAAATACAGCCACCGGATGTGGCAAAAAGCGAAGCAGCAAAGCAGCGAAGCGAAGAAAATGCACAGGGCACGGTTCCCATGGGGCAGCTGCTTTGGGCCCCCCAGGAGTAATGGAGCCCGAGGCAGCTGGCCCGTTTGCACTGTATTAAAGATGGCCCTGAACCACTATAGAGTACCCTAACACCTTGAAACACATGATAGGGCTCCATGGTGAGGCTTTGGAAAAAGTAGGTTAACCATCCCCAACAGGAAGCAAGGGGGTTACCCAGGCCTCTTAGTAGAGCCATTCCCATTGCCGTCCATGTGACCACTGCACCAACAAGTGATGTGTGGACAAAGCTGGTACGGTGGACAGTGGGGCCATGCATCACTTTTACCACTGTGTCACATTGGTTTCTAGTCACACCACTGCCTAACACACTGACATGTGTAAAGGTACCCTTTCATATCCACAGCGGAGATGGTGCATTGCCTATCAATGTTGCCTTCCACTCTCGGTAACATGAAACTATATGTGATATAAGTGACATGATAGAGAAATGGTACATATAACCTAACAGCCGTTGACTATGAACAACAACCTATAGGTGCCATCATATCACTGGTATTGTTATATAAGAAGAGCTGTTTAGTTGGTTTGTAAAAAATTATATGTTATTGTATATACATATACATAAGTTGGAATTTTCTAAATTTATCCCAAATAGTATTTGGAGATTTGAAAAGTCCAAAATACGGCTAAAAGCACCAAATAACAAGCAGTCCATGTGCATATTGGCCTAGAAGGTGAGCTGGTAAACAGGAGATACTGCAGACACATTTTACTCTTAAGATATACATTTCCTTGCCATTCTGTTAGCAAAATGTATAGATCGTTTTTTATTCTCTCCATTAATAGCAACATGTTTATGTGACACAGTCCCTTGAAGTGGAAGTAAGTGGGATTTTGGCGGGAAATGAGCAAATAGAATTCTATGGAACAACCACGGTTTTATAGCAAAATATTAACGGATGCAATTGGCATAGCAAAGTAACAGATTCAGGCTGTCTCTCTCTCCTTTTCCACATCTTTCCTGATACTAATTTCTTCCACAGACAGTAATCTGTGTATATCTTGTCTGTTTCTCACTATGTATGTGCCAACTGTGATCTCTCTATGTTCATCCCAATTCCTCGACTCAAGCCCTCTATTTATGTCTCCCTATCGTTCTGTCTCCCTCTGATCTGAGCCAGCCTGTGAGTGTTATAGACTGTGGCATGAGGCAGTTCATTAGAGAGGTGAGAGCAGATGGGTGAGGCTCTGCTCAGGAAGATTAATCATTCTCACCGACACTAAATAGAAGCAGGTTTTGTAGTAAACACAATCTCTCTCTCTCTCGTGAGAGAACGATCCAACCTGTCACATCCACTCTCCCTGATCCATACAATTAACACTTCACTCAGGCTGCTGTCTGTGGGGGGTCACCAGTCTGTGGATTGATTTGATTCTCGAGATCTAGCTTAGCGGGCATTCACTACATTTTTTTTCTTTAATATCCACTCTTACATTGCTGGTGGGGATATAAATATACAGAAATCTAGATAGTGAGAACCAACCATTTAATCTGCCCACAACAGAAATCTCCGATGTATTTGTTTTCCATGATAGCCTTATAGACATCCCAGGTGTTAACCTTTACTATATCCGCTGGAAAGTTATTCCATGCATTGCAATATATAATATTTCTGTAAAAATTCATGGAAAGGTAAGCTGAATATTTAATCTCACTGATTTAATTATCCATTGTTCAGGTCAGTGACCTTTACATTCTAGAAGAACTCAACTCTGTCCTTCTTACAAGAGAAGCTCAACAGGTTTGTTCCTGCATAATGCATAGTTAAGTCTATGAGATGAAATGTTCTACTCACCTGCAACTCACCTTCTAATGAAAATAATCTTCCCTTTTCTAAGTTCAAATTGTGCCTTTTTGTGTAAAGAAAATACAAGACACATGATCTGTACTGAAATGTTTGATCAAAGAACTTAAATGATAATGCTCTAGACGTATTATAAGATCTCTGTTATGTATCATGTGGCTGTTAGGTGTTTTGTATTTTTTGTTTTCCATTTTTGTTGTCTTATGCACTTCAATCATTTGTTTTTTCTTTATTTTCTTTATATGTCATGCTGACTCATTCACTCCTCTCCACATACACCTCTCTTCCCCATCCCAGTTCCTCTATTGTCCACCCCAACTCTTCTATTAGTACATCATATTTTGTTGTTTGTGAGCCGTGCCACTAATGATTGTCATAACATCTGTATTGCATCTTTGATTTTTCACTACAAAGACCCTGCAGCAAGAGCAGCTTTGAACACAGCATATAGAACATAGACTTTGACAGCAGAAAAAGAAACAATTGGCCCTTCTAGTCCATTTTCGTATCTACTTAAAAAGCTCAGTTATATAATCCTCAATATTGCCTTACGTCTGTCCCACATATTCTTGCTTTCCTTAAAGCGAAATGAGCCTTAAAGTAATAGTTAAACAAAATTACATGCATAACATATTTAAAAGAAGTGTTCAAGTAGCATATTTCTTATGTGCCCTAAGATTTGAGAAAAGGTGCCAATCCTACACAGTTGTCATTGTAGTATCCAATGTCATGTCCCATGAACCGGCAACTCCAGATTCACTTCCTCCAGCCCCACAAGACACAGCACAGGTGAGTGCAGCTCGTTAACGGTGTTCCCAGCCGTGAATGATAGATAGACAAGTTAGTGAGCAATCGGTGCACCTCTCCATGCACAAATGAGGTAAATGAGTTAAATAGGCAGACTTGGTGGTATAATCTTCAAAGTTTTAATGGCAAAAGATCAGCATACAAGCTAGACTGAGCTTGTATGATGATCTTTTGCCATTAAAACTTTGAAGATTATACCACCAAGTCTGCCTATTTAACTCATTTACCTCATTTGTGCATGGAGAGGTGCACCGATTGCTCACTAACTTGTCTATCTATCATTGTAGTATCCATCTAGGTTTTCTTGTGGATAACTACTCAGTAAGGCAAAGACCACTCTTAATTAAACAATCAATTAAATTGCAGAATAAGCAAAATGTATCAATAGTTTTTTTCTGTTCAACATATTGCTCTGCTTTTTTGTTATTTTTCAGATTTATTTCCCCGATTACTGCGTGGGTTGTACAAGCAAGTAAATACATGAAATCTCTAATCTTACAGCTTGTCTTTCACTTCACAGGAACTCCCTAAAACTAACCCTTAACCCCTGAACCCTAATACTAAGCCCTAGTACTAACACCAAACTCTAATATTAACCCTTAATACTAACCCTGATCCCTAATACTAGCCCCAAACCACAATAGTAACCCCTAATAATCCCTAGTACTATCCCGATCCCTAATACTAGCCCCAAACCCCAATATTAACCCTTAATAATCCCTAGTACTACCCCGATCCCACCTACTAGCCCCAAACCCCAATATTAACCCTTGATAATCTCTACTACTATCCCCATTTCCTAATACTAAACCCAAACCCTAATATTAATCCCTAATACTAACCCCTAATACTAACTGTCACAAAGTGAATTCTGACAGCCTACCTGACTGGGGTTCTTGGAGGGGCCAGAGGGCCAAACACTTCCCTGTAGATTATGGGCCCTGGCTTATGTGCCATAACTCTATACATTAATAATGTTAGTTAGTTATATTCTGTGAGTATATTGGTTTATATGTAATGTTTAATTCTGTGAGTAGACCACTCTGAAGGGTTATAATGTGTCAATGACTAGAACTGATAGTTACTCCAACATCCATTGTTCTGTATTAACTGTATTAACTGGTAAACTGATTATGCTGTGTACAGTACATGTTTCCTACTGTGTGTCTACTCACTGTATGGTAATTCCTATTTGGTTTGCAGTCTGAAAGTATAATGTATTCCTAGCCCCAGTTAGTTGGAGAACTAGGCTTAGTTCCATCCCCTATTGTATACTAATGTGTGTGATGTCATGTTTTAGGTCTTTTTATAAGTCTGTGTTGTTTGACAAATAAAGTGGTTGTTCCTTCTTGTCAGGGGCGTTGCTAGGTTAACAAATGATCAGGGGCTTGAGCCCAGATGAGCACAGTCGCACACAATCTCACCCCGTCTCTCTCCCTCTCTTTCTAACACACACCGCCTCTCTCTCTCTCTCACACTCTCCGTCTCTCTCTCTCTCACACTCTCCGTCTCTCTCTCTCTCACACTCTCCGTCTCTCTCTCTCTCTCACACTCTCCGTCTCTCTCTCTCTCACACTCTCCATCTCTCTCTCTCTCTCTCTCACACTCTCCGTCTCTCTCTCTCACACTCTCCGTCTCTCTCTCTCACACGCTCCGTCTCTATCCCCCACAGCGTCTATATCTCACACAGCGTCTATATCTTTCTCACACACACTTACACATACACAACCTGACACACACACACTCATACACTTATGCAAACACCCTGACACACACACACCCTCATACACTTATGCAAACACCCTCCGTCTCTCTCTCTCACACTCTCCGTCTCTCTCTCTCACACGCTCCGTCTCTATCTCACACAGCGTCTATATCTTTCTCACACACACTTACACATACACAACCTGACACACACACCCTCATACACTTATGCAAACACCCTGACACACACACATCCTGACAAACACACCCTCATACACTTATGCAAACACCCTGACACACACACATCCTGACTTTCTCTCTCACACTCTCCGTCTCTCACACTCTCAGTCTCTCTCTCACACTCTCAGTCTCTCTATCTCACACAGCGTCTCTCTCTCTCACTCTCCGTCTCTCTCTCTCGCTCACTCTCCGTCTCTCTCTCTCGCTCACACTCTCCGTCTCTCTCTCGCTCACACTCTCCGTCTCTCTCTCGCTCACACTCTCCGTCTCTCTCTCGCTCACATTCTCCGTCTCTCTCTCTCCGTCTCTCTCTCTCACACTCTCCGTCTCTCTCTCTCACACTCTCCGTCTCTCTCTATATCTTTCTCACACATCCTGACACACACACCCTCATACACTTATGCAAACACCCTGACACACACACACCCTGACACACACACCCTCATACACTTATGCAAACACCCTGACACACACACACCCTGACACACACACCCTCATACACTTATGCAAACACCCTGACACACACACACCCTGACACACACACCCTCATACACTTATGCAAACACCCTGACACACACACACCCTCATACACTTATGCAAACACCCTCCGTCTCTCTCTCTCACACTCTCCGTCTCTCTCTCTCACACGCTCCGTCTCTATCTCACACAGCGTCTATATCTTTCTCACACACACTTACACATACACAACCTGACACACACACCCTCATACACTTATGCAAACACCCTGACACACACACATCCTGACAAACACACCCTCATACACTTATGCAAACACCCTGACACACACACATCCTGACTCTCTCTCTCACACTCTCCGTCTCTCACACTCTCAGTCTCTCTCTCACACTCTCAGTCTCTCTATCTCACACAGCGTCTCTCTCTCTCACTCTCCGTCTCTCTCTCTCGCTCACTCTCCGTCTCTCTCTCTCGCTCACACTCTCCGTCTCTCTCTCGCTCACACTCTCCGTCTCTCTCTCGCTCACATTCTCCGTCTCTCTCTCTCCGTCTCTCTCTCTCACACTCTCCGTCTCTCTCTCTCACACGCTCCGTCTCTATCTCCCACAGCGTCTATATCTCACACAGCGTCTATATCTTTCTCACACACACTTACACATACACAACCTGACACACACACACTCATACACTTATGCAAACACCCTGACACACACACACCCTCATACACTTATGCAAACACCCTCCGTCTCTCTCTCTCACACTCTCCGTCTCTCTCTCTCACACGCTCCGTCTCTATCTCACACAGCGTCTATATCTTTCTCACACACACTTACACATACACAACCTGACACACACACCCTCATACACTTATGCAAACACCCTGACACACACACACCCTGACACACACACCCTCATACACTTATGCAAACACCCTGACACACACACACCCTGACACACACACCCTCATACACTTATGCAAACACCCTGACACACACACACCCTCATACACTTATGCAAATACCCTGATCCCCCCCAGTAGCCCCCCCCCCCCTAGCGACGCCTCTGCTTCTTGTTGTACCTAACTGCTAGTAGTCTCCTGTCTGCTATTTGGGTGCAAAGAGCAAGGGTCCAGGAAAGACTTGCTGGGTGAATGCTGAGCTGTAATCGGGGGGCTAAGGAGGTGATTTCACACAACGGACCGAGGGTCTACTACGTCTGGTAGACGGTCCGTTACACTAACCCTGACCCCTAATAATAACCCCAAACCCTAATATTAACTCCTACTATGAAGCAATAATACTAAGCCATAAATCATAATACTAATCCTAATACTAAGCTCGAATACTAACCCCTAACAAGTGCCTAATACTAACCTCAACTAGCTATGCAAAGAACTGTCCCGTGAGGAATTGTCCCGCAAGAAACTGTCCAGTGATGAACCTCTTGCAGTGAAGCGGCTGAGAGGAAGTAGTCCCATGATGAACTGTCCCATCCCTGCTCCCAGCAGCCCTATTTTTTTTTAGCAAACCCTGCTCACATCTAATCAGAAGCTGTCTAGTACATATTTATGTCAAGATAGACTCAAAAAGCAGTGGTGTGTCTTGCCCACAAGGCACCTGGGTGCCAGCTGGTTGGAGGTGCACCCACAATCTCCCACAACAGGCTAACTCACTTACCCTTCATCTATTGGGGGTATTGTGGGTCAGCCTGATGGCACAAACCAACCTGACACCTGGTTTGGTTCCTCCTTGGTCAGGAAGCAAAACAGCTGTGGCATTTTCACACACAAACCATAACAAGGTATAAGTTGAGGAAGAATCTGCAGATTGCTGACAAACTAAAAAACAGTACATCTTCATTAAACACATAATAAAAATGTAGTTCATAAGAAAAATATATAAAAATTCCCCAATGCAAATACATGGACCAATTCCTACATAAGGTTATATTGTTTAAAGTAAAAAAACAATCCCTAACATTTACCAGCATGAATCTTCCTTTATCGCCTATATGTTCTATACCTTTAAGGTACTGCTAATCATGATTTGTAAACACCTTCATCTGCGTTTGTTTTGCTATTTCACTAGCACTTTCCTGTGTTATACTACTTCTACCAGCTCTACCCACCTCTTCTCTGTGCCAGTTTGGGACACAGTTGTCACTGGCATACTAACAAGCAGTATTATTACGGCTAATAACAGTTTTCACATAATGGTCCTGCTGACATGGGCCCGCCGATGGTGCTTTGCTGTGTGACAGCTCAGTGACAGTGTCACCTAGAGAGATCAATCTGTTCTGATGTACCCACAATAAAGACCAATGTTACAAACTCCAGGGCATTGTAAGAAACATGCAGGCAAAGCAATACATATCAGGATTGGGTAGGACCACTCATTAATGATTACAGGCATCAGACCTTATTAATGAAAATTGATATTAACCCTCATGGGTGAAATGTACATGTAGATATTTTAAAGATGAAAAAAGTTAACTGAACAGGTTTCAGTGGAGTGACAATGACACCCCCAAAAATGTTCCTGCCCCCATTATATTGACTCTTATTTTTCACCTGGAACTCCACTAGGCTGAACCAGGGTGAATGGTCACAAAGGTCTTTGTGGTTTCTCCTGGTTCATAGAACAGCCACCTGTAAGTATTAATAAGAATTATTGGTCGGCTCAACTAACTATTCAATCTCTTTAACATTATCTCTTATTTGTATGCTTCACATAGCCTTCAGCTGATTCATTTAAATTCTTCTGCTCCACAGTATCTCATATAACAGTTTAATACGCAAAACTGTCCTGCTTTAAGACTTCAATTCGAGACTGCAATGCCACAGTCCTAATCTTCATTCCTTGGTGTCCGGGACACCGGATAATGAATACTGTGCCTGGTCAAAGGTCTGCGCCGTACCAATGTCCATTTTAAATAAGTAAAAAGTAACTGTTATTCCAAATTGCTAAAATTTAATAAATTCCAGAAATATAACAAAATCCGAAACCGAAACTTATAAGGTAGGACAGTCCAGGGCAAGTTCCATACACAGAGGGCCACAGGTAGTCTAGTGCACATAAGTTCATGTGCAAAGGTCAGAGGGAGGGAAGATGCACACTAGCAGAATGAACATCCCGCAATGAAATGCTAAGTGGGTCCCATCTGGAACTCTCAGTCCTGTTTGAAAAAAAAACTGTGTGGTTAGACAGGTTCTGTGTGTGTGTAAGGGTGACTCTGTGTGTGTGAATAAGTGTGACACTGGGTGTGTATGTGTGGCAGTGTGGCTCTGTGTGTGTAAGTGTATCTATTTGTGTAAATGTGACTGTATGTATTTGTGTGGAATTGTATGTATGTGTGGCTGTGTATGTATATCTGAATGCATGTGTACTTAATTTGATGATTTTTTTTACTTCACCTTTATTGCTGTGGAATCTGTGATTGACAGTGACAGGCAACAGAGGGTTGTAGTCAATGGGGTATATTCGATGCAAGGTCTTGTTACTAGTGGGGTACCTCAGGGATCTGTAAATGGACCCATTCTCTTTAATATTTTTATTAGCGATATTGCAGAAGGTCTTGTTGGCAAAGTATGTATTTTTGCTGATGATACAAAGATTTGCAGCAGGGTTGATATTCATGGAGGGATAAGCCACATGGCAAATGATTTAGCTAAACTAGAAAAATGGTCAGAGCTGTGGCAACTGACATTTAATGTGGACAAGTGCAAGATTATGCACCTTGGGCGTAAAAACCCAAAAGCAGAATATAGACTATTTGGTACAGTCCTAACCTCAACATCTGAGGAAAGGGATTTAGGAGTAATAATTTCAGAGGACTTAAAGGTAGGTAGGCAATGCAATAGAGCAGCAGGAAATGCTAGCAGAATGCTTGGTTGCATGGGGAGAGGTATTAGCAGTAGGAAGAGGGAAGTGCTCATGCCATTGTACAGAGCACTGGTGAGACCTCACTTGGAGTATTGTACGCAGTACTGGAGACCGTATCTCCAGAAGGATATTGATACTTTGGAGAGAGTTCAGAGAAGGGCTACTAAACTGGTTCATGGGTTGAAGGATAAAACTTACCAGGAAAGGTTAAAGCATCTTAACATGTATAGCTTGGAGGAAAGACGTAACAGGGGGGATATGATAGAAACATTTAAATACATAAAGGGAATCAACACAGTAAAGGAAGAGAGTATATTTAAAAGAAGAAAAACTACCACAACTAGAGGACATAGTCTTCAATTAGAGGGGCAACGATTTAAAAGTAATATCAGGAAGTATTACTTTAGTGAGAGGGTAGTGGATGTATGGAATAGCCTTCCAGCAGAAGTGGTAGAGGTAAACACAGTCAAGGATTTTAAGCATGCGTGGGATAGACACAAGGCTATCCTAGCTATAAGACCGGGAATGGGGGACTAATAAAAGTATTCAAAAAAAATTGGGCAGACTAGATGGACCGAATGGTTCTTATCTGCCGACACATTCTATGTTTCTATGAACTCGTATGCTGCACATTACTGTGATTTTGATTGCTGTGGAGTCTGTGATACACTTACACGCTGCACGTTACTATGAATTTTATATATACATAATTCATGAAAAATGAATGTTGTCCATGCACACACATACATTTCTGGTGAAGTGACCCACTGCGGAAAAAAACTTGGACACCCCTGGCATATGTTGACTTTTTTTCCTATTGCATGCCTATTATTCAATGTCATTAGGATGTGAAATGCAGAAGGAATATGTTGACTTTTTTTCCTATGGCATGCCTATTAACAAGTGTCTTTAGTATACGAAATACGTAAAGGTGTATTTTGACTTTTGTCTATGTTATGCATATTAACAAGCGTCGTTACAATAGGAAATGTGTAAGGGTTTTTTCTATGCTGTGCATTTTGTGATTTTGTTAATTGCAGGGAATTTATTACATGTTACAATTTGTTTTCAAAGTTCATTTTTTATTATTTTGTACTGACTGTTTGGATTTCTTGAGCACTACTTAGATTCTGAGCACTTCCTACTGGAGAACCACTAGGGCTCTATTCAATAACCATAGTAATGACATATCAGTGGCTTGTAGCTTCAAATTGTTTATTGCCGCCTTTAGTATTCAATAGGCTAGAATTAAATTAACTTAGGTTAACTCAGGTTATTGAATAGAGCCCATTGTTTAGGCCAAATAGAATAATTATAAGAAACCTAGGTTAAAAAGATCCATTGGATTAGTTGCATTCATATGTATTAATCAAATTCATTGTTTCCATGTATCCTTAATTGTTGGTCCAAATGGAGCTAAAAGAAAATATTATCAATACTGCAAAAATTGCCTTAAAAAGAGAAGAGGGGTCTCCAATTGCAATTGAATAATTGTTATCCAGATCAATGTAGCCTGGCCAGATCAATGTTACCAGGCTGGGCTTACATGTCTGTGTTAAGCCATTTATTGCTCCATGCAGTTGACTCATCTTCCCATCCACCTTTTCCTCCATCTATTGCACATTGTGGTCGACAACAAGGACTTTGTTCATGAAAGTGGGAATTGCAAGGAACTAAAAAGAGAATTTATTGCAGTGTGTTTTGCTGTGTCTAGCTAAACTATTGATTAATCTGGTAAATTTAAAGTATTTTGCATTGTTTCTGGTTTGTGCATTCTTCTGCTACACTTTAGTAGCATTAAACATCTGGCTTGGTGTGTGACATTCCATTCTTGACCTGCAACCTGTTGTATATCTCTTGTTTGTACACTTCAGCCTGAACACAAGCCTCTTGACCTTGATCTATGTCTGCTGCGAATCTGTTGTTTGAACTCTGTATCATGAGTTGGACATGATCAGCGAAAGCCGAAGGTACATCGTTACATGATCGTCCTGCACAACACACCTACACACCTAAGCATATACCTTTAGTTCCTTAACTATTTTAAACCAAACCTCAGAGCATTAGATAAAGTTAAAGTTAAAGTGGGGCTCTTCCTATTATTTTTTAAAAGGTGAAATGGCTTGTCAAGTCAATCAAAAGCAAAATCTAGCCCTGAATGCTACCTGTGTTGCCATTTACGTGATTTCATTTCCCTTCCCTGTTTTTCCCAGCACAAAATTCAAATTAATATTTATTTACTGAATTTGTTAACACAACTGTAATTATCAATGCATTCTACACTTATACTCTACAGACTTAATCAGATGAATGTTCCTTATCTACATATACATAGCATAACCCCCAACTTCCCGCTTTGAACAGGACAGCCTTGATTTGGCCAAGCTCTACCTCTGTTGCACTTTTCTGGGGAGAGTTAGAGCTTGGCGGGACAGCAGAATCCTGGATGCATGCTCCCATGTCCAGGACAGAGAAGGCGGGCAGAGCTATCATGACACCATTACCACTCGACTTCCAAAGCTCCACCACCCGGCACCCCGATTCGTTGGTGGAAATGATGGGATCTATCACATTCTATGTTTGTATGAATATGAAAAGGAATTAGGATGGCTGAATGAGAAATGAGGGATGGGCGCTTGCGCTGCGTCCAAACAGCAATGAATAGATGAAAAGGACTTAGAAAGGCCTATATCTTGTGGTGAGTCAAAACAATCGCTGATAGTAAATCCAAATGAATATGTGTTCAGTCCTTCACTAGCAGAATAATGTAGGCAGATTCTGGCAGAGAGATTGCCTATGGCTAAGTGCTTGTGGTAAGCATGAAACACATTAGGCATTTCACCTCATTAGAGTAATCTGTAACCACCGGGCCACAGTGGTAAAAATTGCATTCTTACCACAAATGCACTACACCGAACATGTTAGTTTGTCATGGCCTATCCTTATTGTATGCAATAAA
Source organism: Pelodytes ibericus (assembly GCA_036172795.1). Taxonomy (NCBI): domain Eukaryota; kingdom Metazoa; phylum Chordata; class Amphibia; order Anura; family Pelodytidae; genus Pelodytes; species Pelodytes ibericus. The sequence continues at coordinate 28,193,439 of CM069866.1, forward strand.
TACTTGTATAATATGGGATATATATATATTTATGTATTACATGTAAATTGTATTACCCAATTTACAGGTCATTTCAGATCACTAAAATTATCCAAATTCAGCCATGTGTCTACTAAGAACAAATACAGAGTGGCACTAATGCTTATTTTATTTTGTAAAATAAATGCCTAGAAACATTTGTCTAATTATCAAGCTAATGCTGGAAGAGGAAAATAAGACCTCACATTATAATAGTAATGATAATAAGTATTTATCAATAATAGATGTTCCTCTAGATTGTAAGCTTGCTAGCAGGGTTCTCTACTTCATGTATCAGTCTATCTCTGTTCATCTAATTTACTATGTAGTTCTCTTCTATGCTCTGTATCATGCACTATGTAAATTGTTGGCACTATGTGAATAAATGGTAACGTTAACCATTTAGACCCCTACATTCACACACTTCCAGCTTCACATCCACACATCACAGTGATTCCTATGAACTCAAGGTTTACTACTCTCTATGGAATGCTTACCTCATATAGCTATCTACTGCTCTCTTGATTTTGCTTAATATTTAACTGCTTGGTTTGTTTTGCCTTCCCCTGTTCACAGCAACTTGGTCTGTGCTGCCATCTTGTGGCCATGTACACAACACTTCAACACTTTGCACGGTATGATGTTGAGTAGTGACAAAGAAGCTGTGTACATATACACATGCACAGGTAATAGAATAAATAATAGAACATATCATTCAGTTGCCAAAGATAGATATGACAAGAGGAGTGATAGAAAAGTATGGATTTCCATAAACATCGCAGTCGTTGACGGATTTACATGAAAGGATGCGTATTTTACATTTTGCATTGCTTAAAATATATTTTAGAAAAGTTGTAGAAATTACAAATTGCAAGCTTTTTTGAATATTTGAGAATGCCCCCCACTCACTGACTCTGGTAAAGAATTCATAAGTTTTTACAGCTAACCAATAAGTATTTTATTCATTTGAATAGAATTTCCTGTTTTGGGATGTCATGCAGTGTTACACTGGCAGGGACCCCACGCTGAAAGACCTTAAATAGTTTGCTCCATTTGACAGCTTCTAATCTACATGAGACAAAATTTGCAATATTCCACAAAAGTGGAAAATTACGTCATTACAGCAGAGACCCAGATGGTCCCAGTCTGAAAGAAACTGTGCAAAGAGCAATGGAGGAACAATACTGGAGGCTGAAGCAAAGCGGTCAGATGAGCCAGTTTCTTCTCAAATCATTTCATCAGTTTCATAAATATCAAAACTAACATTTATTAGTAGTCATCCAGCTTTGGAGATTCAGCCCTATTTGATAAAGTTTGTGATGGCATGGCTTTATATATTTCCATCTCTCTCTTTTGCTCATATAATGAGTAGAGACACAGATGACTGACAAGACCTTGGTGTCTTTATCTATAGCTGTTGACTCATTGCTATGTTTACAGTTCAGGTATTCACACATAGTTTGAATGCGAGTTGAGTTGATGCCAAAGAGCTTGATTTTGGTCTCATCTGACCACAACACTTTCACCCTGTTCTCCTCTGAATCATTCAGATGTTCATTGGCAAACTTCAGACAGGCCTGTACATGTGCTTTCTAGAGCAAGGGAACTTGCGGGCACTGCAGGATTTCAGTCCTTCACAATGTGTTACCAATTGTTTTCTTGGTGACAATGGTCCCAGATGCTTTGAGATCATTAACAAGATCCTCCCGTGTAGTTCTGGGCTCATTCCTCATTGTTCTCATGATCATTAAGACTCCACAAGGTGAGATCTTGCATGGAGCACCAGACTGACGGAGACTGACAGTTTTTTTGTGTTTCTTCCATTTGCGAATAATTGCACCAACTGTTGTCACCTTCTCACCCTGCTGCTTGGCGATGGTCTTGTAGCCCATTCTAGCCTTGTGTAGGTCTACAATCTTGTCCCTGACATCCTTAAACAGCTCTTTGGTCTTGGCCATGGTGGAGAGTTTAGAATCTGATTAATTAATTGCTTCTGTGGACTGGTGTCTTTTATACAGGTAACAAGCTGAGATTGGGAGCACTCCCTTTAAGAGAGTGCTCCTAATCTCAACTCCTTACCTGTATAAAAGACACCTGGGAGCCAGAAATCTTGCTGATTGATAGGGGAACAAATACGTATTTCTTTGACTGACATGCAAATCAATTTATAATGTTTTTGACATGCATTTTTCTGGATTTTTTTTTGTTATTCTGTCTTTCTTGATTCATGAGTAATATATGTTTGTGTGTACACTCTATAAAAAGGATTATGCTTGAGGAAATACTGGCTTATACATAACAAGTTTCACTTGTTCACAATTATATTATATGATACTTTGATCACTCTTGTTTTGGTCTGTTACTCTCTGTTGATCCACGAGAATTGTATTTCCTGCGTGTACACTGTATGAAATGGATCATGCTCAGTGAAATATTGGCCTATATAGAATTTTCTATGGTAAACATGGCCATATCTATTTCAGTTTACCCGAGAGGAGGTGGGATCTAATCCCTATATTTGGTTTTGACTCTTCCCTCTTCTGCTATACTCCAAAATCATAATAGCATATTAGATACCTACTCGTATACCACTCCCCTTAGATCAACATTATTGGTTTATCTATTTATGGATTCTTGGGACGAGACAATTTTTAGACTCTAATAAGAGACTACCCTCCCACCAGATAGTGGGCACCCACTTAAATACAGCCATTATTATTGCTGTATGTCAGCCCGCCAACCTTTCAAACATTCCTCAACCCCAGTGGGAAATGATTTAACTTACTATGCAAATCTATTGATAACTGTAAAATATAGACTTACTTATCCACCTGAAACTCAGAAAATTGTTCAAACATATGTCTAGTATTACTTAGATATCTCCCCGTGCCCAACATGGGTTGAAAGTTTAGATCAACCTAATCGGGGAACCCTTGTGTGCAACATCTTTTGAGCTATGAAGAGTCTGAAACTCATGACGCTGAACTGTAGGGGCCTTAGTTCCCCACAGAAAAGAGCATACTTGTATAATACCTTAATTGAAGATAATGTTGATGTCGACTTTATACTAGAAACTCACTGGGACGACACAGGCAGGTCTTACTGGATATATAAGAAATATCAAAATATTTACTACTCTGGTCTCCATAAAAGAAAAAGAGAGGGGTGGCTTTTTTTCATTTCCAACTCAGTTAAACGTGAACACATTTTTCATGAACAAGAATATATCGGAAGATCCATTATACTGATTTGTAATATTAATGATATATTATACACATTTTTGAACATTTAATCACCGAAATATTTCCCAGTTCGATTTCTAAATCACATAACTGACAGATAGAAAAAAAAATTCAGGGAACTCCCATCATGGGGGTGACTTAAACACCTTGCTGGACATTAAACTTGATAAGAGCCTCCATCTGGAGAGAGTTATTGACCCTAAATTGAAAAGAGCGGCTCAAAAATTGACAAAATGTATCCTTAATAGGACATCTGGCGAGTGTTGCATCCCCTTGAGAAAGATTTCACCTTTTACTCTGAAACACACCAGTCTTATTCTAGAATCAACACTTTCATTACGCATTATTCCTTCCTAAGTAACTGTAAAACATCTAACATCGGTAGCATTGTATGGTCAGACCATGCTCCTGTCTACTTGGAACTAGATCAGAAATCTCAATTCACCATTAGACCAGACTGGAGGTTAGAAGATTATTTTATAGTCTCTGAGATTGATAAAAAAAAAAAAAAAAAAACTTTAAGACGGAAGTTGAAAAGTTCCTTATTAACAATAACGTCAACCTAATATCTAGAGGAACCCTATGGTGCACACTTAAGTGTTACATTAGAGGGTACTTTATAAGCAAACAAGCCTACTTGAATAAGAACAAAAAAAAACCTCTATCTTCACCATACATAACAATAGCACTTAAACAAAAGGAAAATAAATCTAGCCTCTCTGCTTTCCTAGCCACAGTAATTAGAAAAGTAAAACTTGAGACAGAACTGATATCACAGTAGTGGCCAGGTGGGAAAAGTGATGACAAGGAAATTAAAATTTAGACAAATTAGAAACATAATTTTAAAAATTGAATAAGAATATTACCTGCCTGTTACCAGATGCAATTAGCAAAGCATTTGGCGACTACTACAGTTCTCTCTACAATCTCCCAGATGTTAAGCAAGACAGCTGGGGAATGATAAAATTCCTGGACTTTCTTGGACTTCCTACGGTTTTATACAAGAGGCTCATTGACCTAAATGCTTCCTTTACGTTGATTGAAGTCAGAGAAGCTATTAAGGCCTAAACAGAAATAAGGCCCCTGGCCTAGACAGCTACACATCACTATTCTTTCAGATATTAGATCACTCCATCTCCCCATTATTATTGGACTTTTTCAACGAGATCGGTACTAGTAAAAAATTCCCATAGGAGATGTCACAGGCAACCATTAGTACAATACTTAAATCAGTGAAAGACCCAAAAATCAGCACGAATTACAGACCAATCTCGGTGATCAACCTTGATGCCAAAATATTCTCTAAAATCTTGGCTAATAGACTCAGTTTGGTTATAGCAGAGCTGGTGCACATGGACCAAACAGGCTTTATTCTTGGCCATACAGTCAAAGACAATGCCCAGAAAGTCCTCAACCTGATCTCTGGTGTACAAAATGGGGAGTTTCCAGTTGCCTTCTGCGCTTTAGACGCCGAAAAGGCATTTGATCGTGTCAACTGGCGCTTCCTATCTCATACACTAGACACCTTTGGTCTTACAGGATTTTTTAAAGAATGATCTATGGCACTCTACACCTCCTCCAAAGTGAGAGTATCAGGCCCCATGCTAAAATCAGAAATTTTTAACATTAAAAATTGGAACCAGGCAGGGCTGCCAATTAGCCCCTTTCCTATATGCACTGTCTATCGAACCACTTGCAGCCCAAATAAGCTCCAATCAAGACATCAAGGGGTTTAATCATGGAGATTCAAATTCAAAATCACACTCTTCATGGATGATATCCTCCTGACACTTTCTTCACCTGAATTTTCTATCCCAGCTCCCCTTAAAAATATGCAAGAATATGCTGAATATTCTAACTATAAAATAAATCTAAGCAAATCCCAGGTAATTACACATGACCTAGGAAACTGAAATAAATTATTTTGATCTTATAACAAACCTCGAGAGACCAGTGGCTTCAATGGAAAGACTTGGAACCCTCCTGGTTGGGACGTTTAAATATTGTAAAATCATATATAATCCGTAAAATACTATATATATATATTTAGAGCCATTCCCCCCTGGGCCACTAAGACCAAACTTTAACAACTGTCCTGACTAATTGGTAATTGTATCTTGGATTTTAGAAGGCCTCGGATCATATGCTCCATATTAAAAAATAAATTAAACCAGGACAGTCTGGGACTGCCTGATCTATTTGCGTTTCATGAATGGATGCCTTCCGAATGTTTGTCCTGGAATTTGGAGACAAGCTCCTTCACCGGCTGGTTCAGGTTGGAATGTAACGTAAGTAAAATGAAGAACCCTTTCATACTATTTTGGACACCTCCTGCTATTATTAATAAATTCAGAAGGAGTAATGAGAACATTCGTAACACACTAATTACCCTACAGAAAGTAAAAAAAGGTTTTTGTCTTGGACTTACTCTCACCCTTAACACCCCAGTTGAGATTCTTCATATTTATATGACCAATCTGAGCCTACCCTCCTGGAAAAACAACGGTATCTTTACCTTGGCCGATAACACACTGACTGGAATTATGCCTCTCTCTGAAATCCAGGCTAAATTTGGTGTAGCCACTGGCGACTTTTTGCTCTATCAGAGGTTAAAACATTTTATGAAAAATAATCTTATTAGACCTAATACTCCTTTTGACGACTTTACTGGAACTCAACAACCCTCAAATCTGGTCACTAGAATTATTACACTTTTCAACACTATGTCTCCCCCAGAGAAATCCCCATCAATCCTCAAATGGGAAAGCGACATGGGAAACACAAATACGGTTAAAGAATGGTATAGAGCATGGAGTTTCACTAGGAAATCGGTCCATTCGGTGGGTCTCCATGAGACATATACTTTATGTATACTTTAAGACTCTACATAGATGGTACAGGGTACCCACTAGATTACACAAAGTTAATGCCTCTATACCAACTCACTGCTGGTGATGTAAAAAAACTTCCTGGCAGCCTGTTTCACATATGGTGGGCTTGCAAAAGTCTTGACAAATGAAAAACAAAATACAACTATTGCTCTTTAAACTGTTTCATATTACAATAGCTATCACACCTCAAATGTTTCTATTCCATTTAAATCTTTCGAAACTAAGCAAATCCAATTGATTTGATTGGTGCATTAAACCATGTCTGCAAATAAAGAATAGAGGTTCTACTACTAGCGCTCTCTATCATTGGTGTATCTGAAAGCATCAGTCGAGTGGCACCTCATTCAGTGGAAAGGAGCAGATCATCTGCTCCATGGCTGGAGATGTGTTGGCATCAGAGACGTTGCACACAAATCAAACGCTGCCAGGTTCTACCTTCAGAAAGAGGCTTAAATCTCTACAGACAGATGCTCCTGTAGAGCAGTGCTCAGAAGCCTTTTTGATCAGACAGATGATGCTTTCTGTCTGATTAAAAAATTGATAGGAGGGTTTAGTCTCTCCTTAAGAGAGTGGTCAATAAGCATAGAGTGAATCACTTAAAAATGGGTTATTCAGCTGCTGCTGATCTGCTCAGTTTCAAGTCATGAAGTAAAAGGCACATCTGTCAGGTTCAACCTAAATAGTTAAAAGGCTTAAGAACACTGGGGGTTATTTACAAGTCAGTTCTGTGACAAAGTTCTAGAAATGGAGCTATCACAATGGAAACCTGGGGCGTTCTGATTGGTCGGTTATTTGTGCACTGGCTGAAGGGCCTGGCCAGTGCCGCCCCTTTAAAATATATATTTTTGCACTGCACAGACTCCATGCTGCCTGCCACTGGACATCAGGGATCTGTGGCTGCCAGCTGGGGTAAGTCCAGCGTGTCCAATGTGGGTGATAGGGCATGGGTTTGCAATGTGGCTTATGGGATAAATCTTGGGTGTGCAATGTGGGTGATGGGGCATATCCTGGTTGTGCAATGTGGGTGCTGGGCATGTCCTGGGTGTGCAATGTGGTGATGGGGCATGTCCTGGGTGTACATTGTGGGTGATGGGGCAAGTCCTGGGTGTGCAATGTGGGTGCTGAGGCATGTACTGGGTGTGCAATGTGGGTGATGTGGCATATCCTGGTTGTGCAATGTGAGTTATGGGGCATGTGCTGGGTGTGCAATATGGGTGCTGGGCATGTCCTGGGTGTGCAATGTGGTAATGGGGCATGTTCTGGGTGTACATTGTGGGTGATGGGGCAAGTCCTGGGTGTGCAATGTGGGTGCTGAGGCATGTACTGGGTGTGCAATGTGGGTGATGTGGCATATCCTGGTTGTGCAATGTGAGTTATGGGGCATGTGCTGGGTGTGCAATATGGGTGCTGGGCATGTCCTGGGTATGCATTGTGGTGATGGGGCATGTCATGAGCGTACATTGTGAGTGATGGGGCAAGTCCTGGGTGTGCAATGTGGGTGCTGGGGCATGAACTGGGTGTGCAATGTGGGTGCTGTAGTATGTCCTTATAAAGATTAATCTCATGCTGTATGTTCTAAAATATGGTTATATGTATTTGGTAACTACATGATGCTCAGACATAGGGCTGAGTAAGCATTAAGGGAGATGTAGTCCCCAAATATTTGCCAAGGTTAACCATCACTCTTCTTAAACAAAGCTACAAAAATGCATAGTAGTTTGTAGAAAATTATCTGTTATCCAAAATGACCCATCATCCAAAATACTTCTGGTCCCAAGCATTTTGTATAAGGATTAGACATGTGCAAAACTAAAATTTTCGTTTCGTTTTCGTCCATTCGGACGAAAATGTTATTTATTTCGTCTAAAACGAATTTCGTTCATTAGTGCATTCGTTTCAGATGAAATTCGTTCATTATTTTCGTTTCGTTAATTTTTATTCGTTCGTTTTATAGAATACAATGTAATACTATTGGCTTTCTATAAACCGAACGAGAGCCCCATTCATAAGAAATTCTTATGAATGGGGCTCTCGTTCGGTTCATAGAAAGGCAATAGTATTACTTGTATTCTATAAGCCGAAAGTCTATAAACCGAACGACTTTCGGCTTATGGAATACATGTAATCCTATTGCTATTCTATAAACCGAACGACTTTCGGTTTATAGAATAGCCATAGGTTTACATATATTACATAAGCCGAAAGTCTATAAACCGAAAGTCGTTCGGTTTATAGGCTGTCGGCATTTAACTAATAAGAGACAGAGTCTCCATTCATAAAATTATGAATGGAGACTTTGTCTCCGTGTAGTAAAATGCCGACAGCCTATAAACCGAACGTTCGGTTTATAGGCTGTGGGCATTTTACTACACGGAGATAAAGTCTCCATTCATAATTTTATGAACGACTTTCGGTTTATAGAATAGCCATAGGATTACATGTATTACATAAGCCGAAAGTCTATAAACCGAAAGTCGTTCGGTTTATAGGCTGTCGGCATTTAACTATACAGAGACAGAGTCTCCATTCATAAAATTATGAATGGAGACTTTGTCTCCGTGTAGTAAAATGCCGAAAGCCTATAAACAGAACGATCGGTTTATAGACTTTCGTCTTATATAATACATGTAATCCTATGGCTATTCTATAAACCGAACGTTCGGTTTATAGAATAGCAATAGGAATACATGTATTCCATAAGCCGACAGCCTATAAACCGAACGTTCGGTTTATAGGCTGTGGGCATTTTACTACACGGAGACAAAGTCTCCATTCATAATTTTATGAATGGAGACTCTGTCTCCGTATAGTTAAATGCCGGCTTTTAACTATACGGAGACAAAGTCTCGATGAGCGAGACCTCCCCTGCTGCCGCCCGGAACGACAGCCAGGACTTTTATGAGGAAGCCGGAAGTACCCAGCTTCATCATAGAAGTCCCGGCGGTCATGCCGGGCGGCAGCAGGAGAGGTCTCGCTCATCGCGCAGACATCCTCCGCTGCCTCGCTAGCCACCAGGGAGAATCGGGCAGCTGGGGGATGTCTGCACGAATCGTGCAGACAACCTCCATGCTGCCCGACACTTCCGTCTATTATGTATAGTGCATACATCCCCCGGCTGCCCCCACTAGCCACCAGGGAGCAAGAAACAGGTGAGGGGGGGACAGAATAACAAGGGGGGGGGGCAGAGAGAAACAAGGGGAGGGAAGGGGGGAAGAGACAGACACAAGGGGAGCGAGGGGGGAGCCAAAGGGAGGTTGAGAGAGAGACAACACTAAGGGGGGGAGAGCGACAAATCTGGGGGCAAGGGAAAGAGAGAGGCAGCATTGTCACATAAAAGGAAATAAAAACAAGATTTTTTTTATATCATAATTTTTTATTAAAAAAGCAATTTACATGTGAATATATACTAGACATGTGCATTCGTTTTCAGACGAATGCATTTTCGTCCGAAAATTGCATTTTCGTCCATTCGCCCGAAAAACGAAGAACGAAAATGCTAAGCTAACTAAAGCCGAATGAACGAATGGTTAATAAAGGAAAATCATTCAGTCATTCGTCCATTCGTAGTACTATTGCATTCTATAAGCCGAAATAGAGTCGGTATATAGAATACAATAGCATTTAACTATATGGAGACAGAGTCTCCATTCATAAAATTATGAATGGAGACTTTGTCTCCGTGTAGTAAAATGCCCACAGCCTATAAACCGAACGTTCGGTTTATAGGCTGTCGGCTTATGGAATACATGTATTCCTATTGCTATTCTATAAACCGAACTTTCGGTTTATAGAATAGCCATAGGATTACATGTATTACATAAGCCGAAAGTCTATAAACCGATCGTTCGGTTTATAGGCTTTCGGCATTTTACTACACGCAGACAAAGTCTCCATTCATAATTTTATGAATGGAGACTCTGTCTCTGTATAGTTAAATGCCGACAGCCTATAAACCGAACGACTTTCGGTTTATAGACTTTCGGCTTATGTACTACATGTAATCCTATGGCTATTCTATAAACCGAAAGTCGTTCGGTTTATAGAATAGCAATAGCATTACATGTATTCTATAAACCGAACGTCGTTCGTTTTAAAGACTTTCGGCTTATAGAATACTATTGGCTTTCTATAAACCGAACTAGAGTCGAGTCCCCATTCATAAGAAATTCTTATGAATGAGGAGGGACTCTAGTTAGGTTTATAGAATGCCAATAGTATTCTATAAGCCGAAAGTCTTTAAAACGAACGACGTTCGGTTTATAGAATACATGTAATGCTATTGCTGTTCTATAAGCCGAAAGTCTTTCGGCTTATAGAACAGCAATAGCATTACATGTATTCTATAAACCGAACGTCGTTTGTTTTAAAGACTTTCGGCTTATAGAATACATGCTGCTATTGGCTTTCTATAAACCGAAAGAGTCCCCATTCATACGAATAGGTCAATTGACCTATTCGTATGAATGGGAACTCAATTTCGGTTTATAGGAAGCTAATAGCATTACATGCATTCCATAAACCGAAAGTCATTCATGTCGGTTTATGGAATGTAGTACAATGCTATTGGTATTGTAAACCGACTCTAAGTCGGTTTAGAATGCCAATAGCACGAATGGACGAATGGACGAATGAACGAATGATTTTCGTTTATTAACCATTCGTTCATTCGGATTTTGTTAGTTAAAATCTTTGTTATTCGTTTTTCGGACGAATGGACGAAAATGCTATTTTCGTCCGAAAATGCATTCGTCCGAAAACGAATGCACATGTCTAATAAGGATTACTCAACCTGTTTCAATTGCCACTAAGTCACAATAATACAATTAAGATTAATTCTAAGGTTAAGGTAACTAGATGCCCATAGAAAATGTATTTTAGCGGCTATTTTAAAATCAATTGTAGCTTATAGTGAGATCATGTTAAATATTCCTAGAGTTGAGCAGACACCTGGATGTTTGGGTTCGGAAGGTTCACCCGAACTTCGAAAAAATGTCCGGGTCCGTGCTCGAACTTGAACTCGAACCCAAACCCCATTGAAGTCAATGGGGACACGGACTTTTGGCCACTAAAATGCCTCTAAAAAAGTCATGGAAAGGGCTAGAGGGCTGCAAAAGGAATAAATGTGGGTAGGAGTAGGACAAGTGCCCTGAAAGCAAATGTGGATAGGAAAATAACATAAAATACATACAAATTACAAATACAGCTGAGCCATAAAATAGCACTAGATGGAATCTTTGATTTTAGCTTTGGAAGAACATAAATCTAAATCTAAAGCATGGCTGCCAGGAGGATCCACAGAATTATCCATTTGAGAGAGGGTTGGAGTGCAGGGTATTCTCTTTCAGTTTATACTAAGTGACCCATAGGTTGAGGAGGCGGTGACCGTGGCGGTATAGGTGTAAGCAGGGCGCTGGAGGAGGAGGAGGTAGCCAGAATTTTTCAAAGTGCGCTATAAGCACAGTATTTGACGGTTCTATTTGACTCTCAGATGTAATCTATTGAGATTCTATAAACCGAAATAGAGTCCCCATTCATAAGAATATGTCAATTGACCCATTCTTTTGAATGGGGACTCTATTTCGGTTTATAGAATAGCAATAGCATTACATGTATTCCATAAACCGAAAGTCTATAAACCGAAAGACATTCGGTTTATAGACTTTTGTTTTATAGAATACATGTAATGCTATTGCTATTCTATAAAAAGAAAGTCTATAAACAGAATGTCGTTCGGTTTATAGACTTTCGGTTTATAGAATAGCCAATAGCATTACATGTATTCTATAAACCGAAAGTCTATAAACCGAATGTCTTTCAGTTTAAAGACTTTCAGCTTATAGAATACATGTAATGCTATTGGCAATTCTGTAAACCAAAAGTCTATAAACCGAATGTCTTTCGGTTTAAAGACTTTCGGTTTATAGCCGAACCTCGAACTCCAACCCGAACATACAGGGAAATGTCCGGGTTCGGGTCCGGGGTACGGACACCGTAATGTTCGGTACGAACACGAACAGTGCGGTTCGGGTTCGCTCAACACTAAATATTCCCATAAGCTCACACAGATGTTACCTTAAAGCACCCAAGGGGGGTGCGGACTGGACCGGGTGACACCTGCATCCTGCAATCCCGCAGGGCATTGCACTTCCAAACTTTTTTTTTTCTGGCCGCCACATCAGCTAGATTCGGCTTCCGGTAAACAAAAGTAAAAAAAAAAAATCATTTTGACCTGATATGACCTTACATCATATTCGGTGGCTGTGCTTCCCTCCTCCGTGCAGGAGGGAAGACTAAACGGAGGAGACGACTGGGGACATGAAGCAGCCAGGAGATAAGTACTGGATATGGGGGGAGGAGGGTTTTAATATAACAAGCAAAATACTCGCATATTAAATGGCTAAATACTGGAATATTGAATGGCAAAATACTGGCATATTGAATGGCTCAATAGTGGAATACTGAATGGCAAAATACTGGCATATTGAATGGTTAAATACTGGCATATTGAGTAACAAAATACTGGCATAGTGAGTGGCAAAATACTGGCATATTAAATGGATAAATACTGGAATACTGAATGGCAAAATAATACTATATTAATGGGAAAACTGGTTTATTTTGATTTGCAAAGTGATGTTGTGGCATGGTCTGTGGGGCAAAATAATATGTGCTATAGGGAAAGTGACATTGGCTAGTTTGTGTGGCTCCTGTATGTGGCATATTTAATGGGCCATCTGACTGGCATTACTAACGAATCTGTTTGGCATGGTATTGGAGGAAATCCAGGGGGTTGACACCATGAGTTACTGCACCGGGTGACACCAACCCTAGTGACGCCTCTGCCTTAAAGTGAGACATTCATGGAAACCAAAACTGCATTCCAAATATATCTTATATTAAACAAGTTTACTGTCTCTTTAAAGGATAATCTGGTCACTTTACAATTGCTCATCATGCATACATTTTGTGGCAAAGCATTTTTATAGCAGGATAAAGATATTGACAGGCTCATAAAGGACAATTGCTAGGAGCTGTATATTTTCCTGTGCAAATCTATACAGATTAGTACCTATCACTTTGTTATATATTCTGGAGGCTTAGATAATTGTCAATAATGGATATGGAACTATAAATACATGTTGCAATGCTACACACAATTCCAGGTGTATGTTATTAAGTAATAGTTAATGCAAAATACCATTAATTTAAACATAATGTATATAAAAAAAACACTAACTGTGTAGTAGGTCCCCAAATGATAGTTATCACAGAATGATTCTCACACAAGCAGTCTTAAGTCAATTAATGCACATGATAGGTATACCTATATTAGCATAATTGACAGCTCTAACTAAATGGCAGAAAAAAATCTAATTATTTTATTCCATGAAACATCTATTGCTCGCAGGTGGGTAGGTTAGGTGAGTGTTTTTCCAATTGCTTCATTTTCTTGTAATTGCTAGAAACAGATACCCATAGTTTTAACTATTGAATTAGAACATTTCTATGGAACAATGCAAATGAAGGATTTGCTTGTAATGAGTGTATAATCCTTAGAGGGGAACGTTGTATTAAAAGCATGCCCAGAACAAAAGGTATTTAATTATTACCAATAGGTAGCGTTTAAGTACATAAGCAAGGAGGTCTCCGATTTAACAGCCCTGGTTTATTGATGTACTAAGGGCAGCTGCAGTACAAAATACATTTTTAGATTACCTCTAGCTATGTTGGGGTGACTAGACGAGCATTATGAGAGTGGTCATTATGTAACATACAGGATGATAGACTTAGTATTGGATGCAAGCCAATTTATTACTAACCTGATGGTAATATACAGTGCTAGGGGGCAGTCCTAATGATAAGTTTGCATTAAATAGAGATCCAGTGCTTAGCATTGTCCTCAAAAGGGAGGGTCTGGTTACATTAAAGAGGGAGTAATGACCCAATTTTTTGTATTATATTTCTACCATCTACTTCATTTAGAACACAGGCGTCCAACATGCGGCCCACTGGCCAGTCCACTCCAACAAAGTGCGCACCGGGATGTCCCCTTGCACAGGGGAGAAAGCTCCGCCCCCTCGTACTCTGACCCTGTTGGAGCCCCGAATGTCAGTGACATCCCACTGCTCAGATGGAACAATCCCCCTCCCTGCAGATAAAAGGTAAGCGAGCAGTGAAGGGGAACAAACGTGGATTTTTTTTTCTTGTAAAAAAGAAGAATCAAAGTCTGTGTGTGGAAGTGTGACTCAGTGTGTGTGTGCGTGTATGTGTGTGTGTGGAAGTGTGACTATGTGTGTGTAAATGTGACTGTGAATTTGTGTATGTGTGTCTGTGTATACACATGTGAATGTGTACATTTAATGTATTTTTTTTTATTGCAAACAATATAACGTGGGGATTTTCTTTTTTTTTTAAAAAAAGCAAAAGTCTATGTGTGTGGAAGTTTGAATCAGTGTGTGTGCATATACTAATTCTACCACCAGCCTTTGTCAAAGTTTTGGTCAGTAATTTTTTTTTATGTTTTGTTTCCACATACAATGTACTTCGGGCATGAATTTACAGATTCTGGTATTTGTCACTGCCAAATAGAGTTGAGCGGACACCTGGATGTTCGGGTTCGGTGGGTTTGGTCGAACTTCGGAAAAAAGTCCGGGTTCGGGGTCGATCTTGACCCCGAACTTGACCCCGAACCCAAACCCCATTGAAGTCAATGGGGACCCGAACTTTTGGCCACTAAATTGCCTCTAAAAAAGTCCTAGAAAGGGCTAGAGGGCTGAACAATGAAGTAAAATGTGGGTGAGTGTCCCCATTCATACGAATAGGTCAATTGACCTATTCATATGAATGGGGACTCTATTTCGGTTTATAGAAAGCCAATAGCCATGTAATGCTATTGGCTTTCAATAAACCGAAATAGAGTCCCCATTCATAACAATAGGTCAATTGACCTATTCTTATGAATTGGGACTCTATTTCGGTTTATAGAATAGCAATAGCATTACATGTATTCCATAAACCGAAAGTCTATAAACGAAAGACATTCGGTTTATAGACTTTTGTTTTATAGAATGCATGTAATGATATTGCTATTCTATAAAAAGAAATTCTATTAACAGAATGTCTTTCGGTTTCTAGACTTTCGGCATATGGAATACATGTAATACTATTGGCTTTCTATAAACCGAACTAGATTCCTCATTCATAAGAATTTCTTTTGAATAACAGTTGTATTTTAAGGATTACTTTATAAGTCAGAAAACTGGATAATTGGTAATATACCAACTAAACCAGGAAGCTAAGAGAAACCACCAAAAGGAAGTGTCTGATCATTTTTTGTAAAAAAAACTTTTGTGGGCCGGGATAGACTATCCTGACTTTTACAACTCATCACAGCTCCCTGCAATGAGCAGTACTACAGATCCCACTGTGGGAACCTTAGGAACTCAGACTGACTTGGAAAATGTAGCCGATGATCAAAGTGAGTGCTGGGTATATTTTACCAAATCGCAGCATGCAAAACTTCCGGGGCCAGGAGCAAAAAGACACCATTTTGGACCAAAACGCCATCCGGCAGGAAGAGGTTAAACATTTGCTGGAAATATATCATATGATTAATATAGAAGTGTTCAAGCTGGCTCTTCAAAGATATAACCTAAAGGTCCTTTCCTATTTATAACTAAAAATAAAAAGTTAAATGCGATTCTTATGTGACATTTTTGTGCCGTTCATGTAGGATAGCCACCTTTTTTTCAAAAAATACCAGCAATGCTACTGTTGTGACTTAACATCAGCTTAAAGCCATTTTCTTTACCATACTGACAATAAAATACCATTTGGGTTGCAACCCTACCTTGATGTATAACCACCATGCTGAGGTTTGAACAGGTACTACTGTTAGAACACTTACCAACTAAGCGATCTGCATCTTAAGGTTCCACATTGACTTGAGCTGACACTGCCTACTTGTATTCCTCTTAACCCTGCGATTCTGATTCTCTGGTGTGCTTCCATTCTAAACCATTAATCTATAACAAATGAGCTCCTTTATAACAAATGAACTTTACTGCAACATTGACGGGGGCTCAAGAAAACAATAACAATGACACATAAGATATTGACAGATAGGCAAACAGATGATAAGTATAGAAGCATAGAAAGATATATCTATAGCTTGTTTTTCCGTCCCAGAGATGACAGTTGCTGAGTGAGGAGTGTGAGACCTGACGGAGGCATGATTATTGAAGGCTCATTATTGTGACAGCGATTACCAGCTATATGTCTTTATCTGCCTGACAACTGTCTGCCAGCTGTCATGGAGAGATGCTCAGTATCATTTGCAACCAACATATTATTTTGCAAGTTGACTTTGAACATCTATCTATACACTAATAATGGACATGTTGCGCTGCATAATTATGTCAATGATTTGCACAGTGGTAATGAGCATGGCATAGGCGTTTGGCATCCATACAATGTAAAATGATGATGCTGTAATATACAATGACACTGAGCATCTATACACAAATAACAAACACGAAGATGTGTATAATTATGCTGAGTACCAATACACAGATAACAAATGTGCCAAGCTGATTAATGGTTCTGAGACTCCACTGACGGATAATGAACATTCTGCACTATATAAGAAAGAAGACAATCCATATACAATCCCCACTGACTTAGGGCCTTTACGTTTGCTTTTATTGGATCTTAACAATGGGCTTTTAGGGTAATAAGGCACAGGAGCAGCAATACAGCTGGTGACAGCTGCTTATTAATTTAAATAGAGGAAAACATACAAAAATTACAAGTTAGCACCCTTTGACATCTCTTTGGTCCAGACTTGCTGGTCCCGGCTTACCAGCCGAACAATAATTTATTGAACACTATCGACATCTTTTAGCATTGTAGTATTTTACTCATGCTTATGATTATTAGGTACATCACCTGCATACAATTATGTATGTAGTTACTACATGGAAAGGAAAGTGGCTTTATGTATTTTGAGATCACATTCATGATTGGTATGAATGTACTACTTTATATACTCAGGATCAGTTAGATTATATTTCTAACCACTCTTAAGTATTTCACTTCTTTTATATGGTTCACATTAGCGTTATAAGCTTTGCCAGGATAATGAAAACTATACTCATATTTTTAAAGTCAGTGTAGTTGCTCTTATTAGTCACTGCTCATGGAGTACAGAATTCGAAGTCAGGATAAACCGGTTCAGGGGATGACACTAAATTATATTGGCAGTAGGCGACTGACAGGGGAGCAAGAGAACTGGTCCACCCCGGGTGACACTCATTAGATGGATTCCATTGGCTGGGGTGCCAAGGATCTTAGGGCCGAGCCTGGGTGGTTGTATGGGGGGCACCGCACCCAGGCACCACTGAGCTGAGGGAGAAGAGGGTGTCAGATTTTGCTTTTGTGGAATCCAAATTGCTCCCCCCCCCTCCCCCCTCCTCCTGGGCAGAATTGCATTTACAGGAATGCAGTGAAAGAACTGAATTCGGGGGGGGGGGGCAGAAGTGGCAAGTCTGGGAGGTAGAATTGGCAAGTCTGGGAGGTAGAATTGGCAAGTCTGGGAGGTAGAATTGGCAAGTCTGGGAGGTAGAATTGGCAAGTCTGAGAGGTAGAATTGGCAAGTCTGACAGGTAGAATTGGCAAGTCTGGGAGGTAGAATTGGCAAGTCTGACAGGTAGAATTGGCAAGTCTGACAGGTAGAATTGGCAAGTCTGGGAGGTAGAATTGACAAGTCTGGGAGGTAGAATTGGCAAATCTGAGAGGTAGAATTGGCAAGTCTGACAGGTAGAATTGGCAAATCTGAGAGGTAGAATTGGCAAGTCTGACAGGTAGAATTGGCAAGTCTGGGAGGTAGAATTGGCAAGTCTGACAGGTAGAATTGGCAAGTCTGACAGGTAGAATTGGCAAGTCTGGGAGGTAGAATTGGCAAGTCTGGGAGGTACAATTGGCAAGTCTGACAGGTAGAATTGGCAAGTCTGAGAGGTAGAATTGGCAAGTCTGGGAGGTAGAATTAGCAAGTCTGAGAGGTAGAATTGGCAAGTCTGGGAGGTAGAATTAGCAAATCTGAGAGGTTTTTACATTTTAAAGGTGAGGGGTGCCATACACTGATTGAGAGCCAAACGCTCTGGGTACATCCCTTCATACTAGATTAGTATGATTCAATGTAACAGTAACTCCCAAACTGGCATGAAAATCGGCCATTGTGGCCAACGTTTGTGCAGACATTTCAGCAGCCAAACTCTTCTAGAGTTCGGCCGACCAAAATAGTAGCTTTTATCCTTCCCATAGACTTCTATTGGGAGGGCTTCGGTGCAATTTTGGGAGAACTTAGGCAATAGCGAAAATAGCTGAAGTCCTCCCAATAAAATCAAAGTCCTCCTGAAATGGCCTCAAGATGGGCAAAAGTAATAACAAAAATCAATACAAATTATAATAAAGTAAACATAAATTTGAATATTAATAGAATGCATGCAAATATTTAAACATAAAGTACATAAATATGATATAATATATATATTATGATATATGTATATTATTTTTTTAATTTGTATCTAAAATAATTTTACTTTATTTCTTTATTCTACAGTTTTTTGTCAATTCACCAGCTATAGCCCGGCGAATTGAAATCCATGAAATATTGTAGACAAATTTGAAGCCATGTGGGGGCTTTCTGACCTTTTTAAGTAAGGGGAATCCTATATTACCGAAGCATATTGGGTAGACCCCAGAGTTTTGCTAAAAACTTTTAAAAAAGAAACACTTGAAATTCGAATGTTTCTGATAGGGGAGTCATGATAATTTGTTAGTTCTGGAAGGCAAAGATGAAAATAGACATTTAATATATTGTGTTAAGGAGGGGCAGGTGAAAACATAGGTTGAGACGAGGTTGATGTCGTGATGAATAATGATAGATTCGTAATTAAACATAGAAACATAGAAACATAGAATGTGTCGGCAGATAAGAACTATTCGGTACATCTGTCTGCCCAATTTTTTTTATTTTTTTTTTAGTCCCCCGCTCCCGGTCTTATAGCTAGGATAGCCTTGTGTCTATCCTAGCATGCTTAAAATCCTTGACTGTGTTTACCTCTACCACTTCTGCTGGAAGGCTATTCCATACATCCACTACCCTCTCAGTAAAGTATTACTTCCTGATATTACTTTTAAATCGTTGCCCCTCTAATTTAAGACTATGTCCTCTAGGTGTGGTAGTTTTTCTTATTTTAAATATACTCTCTTCCTTTACTGTGTTGATTCCCTTTATGTATTTAAATGTTTCTATCATATCCCCCCTGTTAAGTCTTTCCTCCAAGCTATACATGTTAAGATGCTTTAACCTTTCCTGGTAAGTTTTATCCTTCAACCCATGAACCAGTTTAGTAGCCCTTCTCTGAACTCTCTCCAAAGTATCAATATCCTTCTGGAGATACGGTCTCCAGTACTGCGTACAATACTCCAAGTGAGGTCTCACCAGTGCTCTGTACAATGGCATGAGCACTTCCCTCTTCCTACTGCTAATACCTCTCCCTATGCAACCAAGCATTCTGCTAGCATTTCCTGCTGCTCTATTGCATTGCCTACCTACCTTTAAGTCCTCTGAAATTATTACTCCTAAATCCCTTTCCTCAGATGTTGAGGTTAGGACTGTACCAAATAGTCTATATTCTGCTTTTGGGTTTTTACGCCCAAGGTGCATAATCTTGCACTTGTCCACATTAAATGTCAGTTGCCACTGCTCTGATCATTTTTCTAGTTTAGCCATCATAAAATCATTTGCCATTTGGCTTATCCCTCCATGAATATCAACCCTGCTGCAAATCTTTGTATCATCAGCAAAAAGACATACTTTGCCAACAAGACCTTCTGCAATATCCATAACAAAAATATTAAAGAGAATGAGAGTACAGATCCCTGAGGTACCCCACTAGTAACAAGACCTTGCATCGAATATACCCCATTGACTACAACCCTCTGTTGCCTGTCACTCAGCCATTGCCTAATCCATTCAACAATATTGAAATCCAAACTCAAAGATTTCAGTTTATTGATAAGCCTTCTATCTGCGACAGTGTCAAAAGCCTTACCGAAAACTAGGTAAGCAATGTCTACTGCACCACCCTGATCTATTATTTTAGTCACCCAATCAAAAAAATCAATAAGATTAGTTTGGCATGATCTCCCTGAAGTAAACCCATGCTGTCTCTGATCTTGAAATCCAAGCGACTTTAGATGTTCAACAATCCTATTCTTTAACAAGGTTTCCATTATTTTCCCCACTACTGAAGTAAGACTTACTGGTCTATAGTTGCCCGCCTCCTCCCTACTCCCTTTCTTGTGAATGGGCACAACATTAGCTAATTTCCAATCTTCTGGAACTACTCCCGTAGTAATGATAAAATTACCCTGTAACCATATGTGGAGGATTGGGACAGTTTTCTATGTGTAATCAAACTTGTTGCTGGTCCTCTAGTCATTGTAGACAACCATTCAGGATCAAACCACAAATGCTTATTGGCTTTGTGCCATGGGCAACCGTGCATAGATAGTGCTTCGACGCCAACACAGGCACTAATTACCATAGCTGTGCCTCCAAAATTGCAGCTGAACTTAAGACAAATAAAGGCAGTGTAAATATGTAACCTAAGCATCTGTCCCTTCTAACAACTCCTGTCCTGGCCCTTTAAATGGACAATTCCTGAAAATGCCAAAATCAAGTTGAAGCAAGGGTGGTGATTACAGTGGAAATTATTTGTACAGTCAGAAACGTACATAAGAATGGTGTATCAGATTAGCATGTGACCAAGACATGCATTAATTTAGTGTCTGGCCATTCAATTCCCATTTAACATTATGTGCTGTAATTTGCATGAGTATTTAAAAGCATTTAAATAGAATTGTTACCTGGAAACATTGCATGCCTCAGACACAATCCCATGTAAATGCATGTATTTCGACTAAATAATTATCCACATATTCCTTGCAAACTGCTCTTTCCACTGTGCATTTCTCATTCAGATAAAGAGTTTCTCTCTGTGTGAGTTATGGCCGGGTGGGATGTGCATATTCTGATAAGGTAAAATAATAACATGTCACAGATACATCTGCCTGTGATATATGCTCAGTGTCTAGACACAATATATTAGGGTCATTCATCACTCTCTTTCCTGGCAGAGAATAGCCCTTTCTGAAGCACTGCTTTTTCTGTGAGAGATGCAGAGCAGTATAGTAAATGAGAAAGGGTGTAGGGCCTATCCTGGAAAGGGTAACTGCAGCTAAACAAGTGCAGAAGTAATTAAAAATGATAGCTTACACCTACTTCATTGATCCATTCTCCTTGTGCATTCCGAATGTACTAAGTCCAAATGAATACTGATAGCCTCAGGATGCTGGAATATGTGTAAACTGACTCCTCTTTATAAACATTGCTTAGAATGTAAATGTTTGGGTGGGAGTTGTGTTGGTGGAATTACAAGAGAAACTCCGCTATGGATATTTGTGCAGTCTCCTGCTTATGACATCATCTTCTGGCTCGATATGCAAACTACATATTAGGTAATTCATTTGCACATCAATCCACAAAAAATATAAACAACTTGCTCTTTTTTCCATGCAGGTGGTAGGAGATCTTATCACACCACGCATAGACCATTGTTTATTCTCTACCCATAAAGGACAGACACTGTTTAGATGAGTCGATTTATTATAATATAATTTAATTTTAATAATAATCTATTTAATTATAAGCAGAGCTGTGCTGACAATTCATGAACCATATCCTGCCAAGTATACATATATTTGAAAAAAAAGTATTTTAAATCTATGATAAGCAGACACAACTACACAAGATGGCCAAGGCTCTATACTATAGTCAAGGATTCAAGATGGTTAGCAATAAAAATTAAGCATTACTGTGGAGCAGAGACTACAGCTTGGATAATCACATTGTAGCCATAGGTCTTATTTATTGTAATGCTCAATAATTTCCCATTGCGGTGCTCTACTTGGAAGATTAATACTTACAGTTAGATATTTGTTTTAATTTGTTGTTCACTTAATACCATGAGTCCCTCTTAGGGGTCTATTCACTAAAAGGTGAGGTGAGTTGAATATTCAGTCTCACCAATTTAAACATAGATTGTGCAGGGACAAGCCTGGTGAGTTTGATTAGCAGGAGCACTCATCAGATTTGTCCCTGCACATTGTATTGTTAAAACGGTGAGAGGAAATGTCCATCTGACCTCAACTCACCTTTTAATGAATTGCCCCTATATACCATAGATTAAATGAAAAAGAAACGTAATGTAGGTTCAACCATCACTCAAAATCAGTTTAAACATTTTTCTTTTGAAAACACCGATATTTTATTTGTTTTATATTTTTTTTACTTTTGACATGAATATATATACACTTTTTGGGGGGTTGGTCTCACTTTCTTTTTCAATTAAACTTTCCTTTTCAATCCTAGCTAACCTGATTGCCATTTATCATTCGCTGTTCTAAAACTGAATCCCCAGTTCCTTCTGACTTAAATCATCTAAATGTCTGCGTCTTCCTTATCATGCCTTCCTCTAGGGTTTAGCCAAGATTGGTATTAATCTACTTATGTTATGTTTATTCCCCAAAGGTATACACAGAGATGCATTCATCCCAACAATGCTTTATAAGTGTATATTCTTTTTATTCTGTGTTTTGACCATGTAAGGCTTAGTCCTACTTTGTGTGTTATTAATGACCTTAAAATGCATTCAAATTTGTCCTTTCAAAATGTCTTGGTTGATCTCATAGAATCTAATTTATCTAAGATGATAATTTATGTTATCAATTATATTAAAAAAATATAATTACATTGCATTATCCTCAATTAACTTCAATTTTTTCTTATTATGCATAATTAACTTACATTTGATTTCTTTCTATTTCTACAAAAGCGTGCACCTGAAGTATTGCTGCTTTTAGCAGTCTGCCTGGATTATTTTAATAATTGATATAATCCCAGGATAAAAAGGTTAATATTATGAACTCCTGTATACTTACCAGTGCCAAAATAACATGAGCAACAGATGCACCACAAAACGGATCCTATACTGGGCACCCCCTCGACATTCCACCCCAGTTGCCTTTATATCCCCCAAAGTACCCCCAGTTGCCTTTATACCCCCAGTCTTCCCTTTTTTTAAATCTTCCCAGTTGTCTTTCTTGCCCCTTATCACCCCTAGCTGTCTCTCTTCTGATTTTATTTACCTCAACTGTTTCTCTTCCCAATGGACCAGTTATTTCTCTTCCCCCTTTGTTTGGACAAGTTGTTTCTCTTCCCCATTTGTTTGCCCTAGCTGTTTCTCTTCACCCCTTTTTCTTCCCCATCACCTGTTTTCCTACCTACAAGTAAGCTCCGACCTCAGTAAGGGCTGCCAATCACTTTGCGTGCATAATGATGACTCGGAACATCATGTGCCAACACTCTAAGTCATCACTCTTGGCAAGTCAGCACCGACTGAGCAGAGGTCTTCTGTTGCCTGTGCGGCTTCAGATGCAGATGAATTCTTTGGAGTTTTCAAGCAGGCTGGACAGAGCAGACCATACCCTCCCCCCATTTTTTTTGCATTGGTCAGTCTTAACTACATATCAGTAAATTTTGTACACATCATTCATATCCTTTCTTTTAACCCAAAGCTATGTTAAAGCTACACTATTGTGTCCTCTCTTTTATTTGTTATGGTGTACTTACAGAAGAGGCAAACACTCAGTAACTTAGCTGATCTGTCAATTTAATTCCTTTTAAGTAATCTAGTATATCAAAGAATTACAGTGTTATATGTCAGAAGATATACCATGGAATATAATAGGATTTCATTGTTATGACTGTTTTATACTTTGTGAGTACTCACGTAGCTGAAAGAATACATTTAATTGCATTCATCATTACACTATTGCCATTTGTGCACACTAGGAATTTACTATATTGAGAATGTGACATGATGGATGAACGATGTCTACACACTTATTGTCAACATTATAAGGGTGAGAAACAAAGTCTTTTGTTTTTTTTTATATAAGATGATAAAAGTGACCTATCACGTTGCACCTCCAATTTCAGTAAGGTGACCACCTTGTATTTCTGTCATTCAGGGACATAGTATATTGTGGATGAGATTTTACACACACAGGGATATATCTAAACACACTCATATATACCCACAGTCACATATACAAAAAATGCATATTGTTTTATATTTTACATTAATTATTTTATATAAAATGATTCCCATCTACACATATACACGCACACATTTGTTGGACACACAAGTGCCACAAACAGACACACAGTCACACACACACAAAATTACACAAACAGACACTGTGCTAGCTGCAGGCAAGCTCCAACAGTTTATACTGAGCTTCATGTGAAGGTGGGACTCAAGTTTTCCACCCAGCGGATGTTTTACCAACAGGTCTATGGAGGCAGCATTTTTTTGGCAATTCTACCTAGACCCATCCAATCAGGAGAAGCTTCTCAACTCTTAACTCTTCACCCCCTCCTCTGACCCGCCTCCCACACCATTAACCCTCCATACATTATATATCTATATATATATCTATATCTATATATATATATATATATATATATATATATATATATATATATATATATATATATATATATATATACATACATACATATATATATATATATATATATATATATATATATATATGTATATAAAAGTATAATGTATAGTGTCAAAAATAAATAGATCTAAATATTCAACTTCCATGCTCTAAATGTGTCACACATTGAAACCCTTAAACACAAAAACACCCTTGCAGTCACACACAGAGACACACTTACAACTTACACACACACCCTTACACAGACACAGTGACACACTTACACACACCCTTACACAGACACAGTGACACAATTACACACACCCTTACACAGACACAGTGACACACTTACACACACACCCTCACACAGATAGTGACACACTTACACACACACCCTTACACAGAAAGTGACACACTTACACACACACACACACAGTGACACCAATACACAAATAACCTGAGACACACTATTTTGACACTCAATATGCCAGTATTTAGCCCCTCAATATGCCATTTAATATGCCAGTATTTTCCCCTCAATATGCCATTTAATATGCCAGTATTTTCCCCTCACTATGCCATTCTTTTGCCATTTAATATGCCAACATTTTGCCCCTTAATATGCCATTTATTATGCCAGAATTTTGCCCCTCAATATGCAAGGATTTTGCCCCTCCAATATGCCATTTAATATGCCAGAATTTTGCCCCTCAATATGTCAGGATTTTGCCCCTCCAATATGCCATTTAATATGCCAGGACTTTTCCCCTCAATATGCCAGGATTTTGCCCCTCCAATATGCCATTTAATATGCCAGGATTCTGCCCCTCCAATATGCCAGGATTTTGCCCCTCCAATATGCACCTCAATATGCCATTTAATATGCCAGCATGTTTGCCCTCCAATATGCCATTTAATATGCCAGGATTTTGCCCCTCCAATATGCCATTTAATATGCCAGCATTTTGCCCCTCAATATGCCATTTAACATGCCAGGATTTTGCCACTTAATATGCCAGGATGTTGCCCATCAAAATGCCATTTAATATCCCAGGATCTTGACCCTCCAATATGCCATTTAATATGCCAGGATTTTGCCACTCAATATGCCAGGATTTTGCCCCTCTAATATACCATTTAATATGCCAGGATTTGGCCCCTCCAATATGCCATTTAATATGCCCAGATTTTGCCCCTCCAATATGCCCAGATTTTGCCCCTCCAATATGCCCGGATTTTGCCCCTCCAATATGCCAGGATTTTCCCCCCTCCTCCCCCCCTCCCCAGTACTCACCTCCATCCTGCTCTGTCTCCCGGTGTTCTGTTGTGCAGGTCTGTGGCTGTGAGGGAAGCGTTGTGCACTCCCCTCCAGCCGTGCGGCTTCAATAAAATTTGTTGAAAAAAAAGTTTAAACAAACTCTATTGAAGCTGCGCGGCTGGAGGGGAGCGCACAATGCTTCCCTCACAGCCGCGGACCTGCACAGCAGCAAGGAAGGAGGTAAGTAAACGGGCCTGGGGGCGCGGGCGATTTTCCCGCCCCCTCCCTTGGGGCGCCCTAAGGCAGCCGCCTGTGCTCCCTTACGGTAGCACTGGCCCTGATTGAGAGCTATCATTCCTAGACTTTGTATTGTGCAGAAATGAGGCTGCCCAGTACCAGGGACATAAAGCCCAATTACGGAATTGTCCTAGACAATTTTGTGATGTGTGGTCACCCTTCAAAAAAAAGTTTAAACAAACTCTATTGAAGCTGCGCGGCTGGAGGGGAGCGCACAATGCTTCCCTCACAGCCGCGGACCTGCACAGCAGCAAGGAAGGAGTTAAGTAAACGGGCCTGGGGGCGCGGGCGATTTTCCCGCCCCCTCCCTTGGGGCGCCCTAAGGCAGCCGCCTGTGCTCCCTTACGGTAGCGCTGGCCCTGATTGAGAGCTATCATTCCTAGACTTTGTATTGTGCGGAAATGAGGCTGCCCAGTACCAGGGACATAAAGCCCAATTACGGAATTGTCCTAGACAATTTTGTGATGTGTGGTCACCCTTCATCAGTGGTTTTTAAATTGTCCATTTATCCAAGGAATAACAGTCATAAGTTCCATACATTAAATACATATATATTGTCATTTTTTAACATCAGCTATCAGTTTGGTAAATGACAAACAACACCAGAAAACAATCCAACCCTATAATATAATAACGTTCAAGCTACTTCCCGCTATGGCCATCTTTATTGAGAACCCAGAGATCAAAGAAAAATGACTTTAAACGGATATAAGCCCATCACAATGGTAGTGTCAAATGATTCCTTGATATTGAACGCTCAATAATTACTTAATTCATGAACCAAATTAACACAGCCTCTCAGTGGGGCATCATTTTTTTTAAAAAAGTGTCCCTTCTCTTATTAAAACCATACATGTGGGTTTACCCTCAGCCCTGCATCTCAGCTGAGACCACCTGACATTTTATCCACATATTAGGGTCACTGAATATTTTACTTGAAAAATAAAAGCTTAATGACCCTTAAAGGCTCTTTCAGGAGTGAAAATCTGCTAAATCTTTTCATACAAATAAGTAAGATAACGTTGACAAAAAAAGGTTTAAGCAATATAAAATTATTTTTGTAAAGTACACTTAAATCAAAGCCCAATTAGATGTTCTTACATTCATTAAGTTATACCATTAAAACATATATATAATAGTCTCTTTCAAAATTCAACTGCTTTTGCATTAAACATTCAGTGTTTCAATTCCGGTCTTGGTGTTGTTGTGGAAACTGGGCTAAGGGCTGATTTACTAACCAAGCTCAGAAGATCAAGAACCACTTTTTACCTAAGTCCTCTGACCTTTGATAAATAGCGTGCATCTCCAGTCCAGCCTACACTTGCATTGCATATTCTGCCATTGCTTTGAAAATGAGGGCTATATATTTGAAACAGCTTTGCTTAGCTCCCCTAAGAATAAATTTGCACTCAAAGTTATTTTTTTTTCTTCAAATAAACCAAATAGCATTATATTTATATAAATATAACATCCTCGATTTCAAAATAAAAATTGTATTTTTCAATTCTAAAATAGGACTTTAATAGTGCAGCAAGCAAAGTGAAATTCATAAATGCCTTTTGATGTTCCAGATACATACAATAGAATTATCTCCATAAGAGGAACTAACGATTTCGGTCCTGAAGTATTTTTAAAAAGTCTATATTCTGCTGCTAATCATTTCTATCTGTCTAAAATGTAAGCAGCATCTAGATACACAGCCATTATATTATTAATGTAGAGGACACAGGCTGCGCTGGGCCGTAATTCTGTCTGCTGGCCTCAGACATTATTTTTGGGGGGCGGCGAAGCACCAGTTTACTGTTTTTGTATATCATATCAATGAGTTTTGAATGTATGCATTTTATTTATCATGCCAATAAGTTTTAAATGCATAAACTTTGTATATCATGTCATTGAGCTATAAATGCATAAACTTTGTATATAATTCCAATGAGTAGTAAACTTGCTTGGGAGAGCTATTCATGCTGAGCGCTGGGATGCCATGGGACACTTGGCTCAGATTCAGTAGGGCATTGCACAAGATTGTGGGGCAAGCAGTCTGTGCCAATGGTACTGGCAAAGACCATACCCCTTTGTGCTTCCTAAAAAAAAGAACTGATTTGAGGGTGGGGCAACGAGGGCATCATGCCACCCTCTTTAAAGTGCAGCCTGGGTCCACCCTGACCCATTGTAGGGTTGGGTCTGGTCATTGGGCAAAATGCAGAGTGAGAAAGCTGAATTGAGAGGCAACAAGGCAGTTATAAATAGTTCAGGCCACTTTTACTATGCCCATTTTCAGGTCTTATGCAAAAGACTTTAAAATAGTTTTTCCCATTTGTCAAGGCGTAGTTGTGCCTTTAGTGCCTGCCTATTGGCAACTTGGTAGTGATTCATTCAGTATATCTCCAATGAAAAAATGGCAGAGATCACTATCTATTAATAATGACAGAGACCTAAGCTACACCCCTGGATAATGTATGCGGTAACGTCCAAAGTCCGGCCCGCGGGCCAGTTGCGGCCCGTCCTTTACTTCCATACGGCCCCAGAGACGGCCCCAGAGACACGGCTGATCAATGTCTCTCTCTGAAAAAAAAAAAAAGCTTGCAGGCAGAGACGGAGGTGAGAAGGGATCGGAAGATCCCCCCCCCACCATCGCTCTGCCTGCCAGGCTGCACGGGGAGCCGAACAGGCAGCACGGAGAAACCTCCGTGCTGCCTGTTCGGCTCCCCGTGCAGTGTGCCGACACGGAAGTGCCGACAGGTCACGTGACCGGCGCGCTGACGTCATACGCGCGCCGGGTCACGTGACCTATCGGCACAACCACCTGTGAGACGAACAGGCAGCATGGAGAAGACCATGCTGCCTGCCACTAGCCACCAGGGAAAGGTAAGTGCTGGGGACTGGGGAGATTGGGGGAAAGTACTGGGGAAAGAGGCAGGGGCTTATTAATGATAAGGTAACACTGACATATTATTTGGCAAATTAGCTGGGGAATATTAATGGCAACTAACACTGGTATATTACTGGGCAAATTGGCTGGGGCATATAAAATGGCAAATAACTGGCATATTACTGGGCAAATTGGCAGGGGCATATAAAATGGCAAATAACTGGCATATTACTGAGCAAATTAGCTGGGGCATATAAAATGGCAAATAACACTGGCATATTACTGGGCAAATTGGCAGGGGCATATTAAATAGCAAATAACACTGGCATATTACTGGGAAAATTGGCACGGGCATATTAAATGGCAAATAACATTGGCATATTATTGGGAATATTGGCAGGGGCAAATTAAATGGCAAAAAACACTGGCATAATACTGGGAAAATTGGCAGGGGCATATTAAATGGCAAATAACATTGGCA
This sequence comes from Pelodytes ibericus, assembly GCA_036172795.1. Taxonomy (NCBI): domain Eukaryota; kingdom Metazoa; phylum Chordata; class Amphibia; order Anura; family Pelodytidae; genus Pelodytes; species Pelodytes ibericus. Next base: position 28,223,137 of record CM069866.1, read on the forward strand.
TATTATTGGGAAAATTGGCAGGGACATATTAAATGGCAAATAACACTGGCATATTACTGGGAAAATTGGCAGGGACATATTAAATGGCAAATAACATTGGCATATTATTGGGAATATTGGCAGGGGCAAATTAAATGGCAAAAAACACTGGCATATTACTGGGAAAATTGGCAGGGGCATATTAAATGGCAAATAACATTGGCATATTATTGGGAAAATTGGCAGGGACATATTAAATGGCAAATAACACTGGCATATTACTGGGAAAATTGGTAGGGGCATATTAAATGGCAAATAACACTGGAATATTATTGGGCAAATTGGCAGGGGCATATTAAATGGCATATAACACTGGCATATTATTGGGCAAATTGGCCGAGAGAACCATGCATGGGAAGGGAGAAGAGAGAGACATAAATGGAATGGTAGAGGAGAGACAGACAGACATGGGTTCGCAGAGGAGAGACAGACAAATATGGGATGGCAGAGGAGAGACAGACAAACATGGGATGGCAGAGGAGAGACAGACAGATATGGGATGGCAGTGGAGAGACAGACAGATATGGGAAGGGTTAGTTGTGTTCCTGACATATATTTCAGCATCTTGTGTTGTTGTTTTTTTTCATCTGGCCTTCAGATATGAAAGGCAGAGTGATTTTACTACTGTTTAGAATTGTCATTCAAATCGTTTGCAATAAAGTTTGCATAAAATAGTTCATTTGTACTTAATTTTAACTGTCAGGCAAAATGGTCGGCCCTCACGCATGTTCACTTCATCAAGTCTGGCCCTCTTTGAAAAAAGTTTGGACACCACTGCGGTAACGTATCTTACACAGAAGGAGATATGAAAATCCACCCAAATGTAATCTCTGATTTTTATCGAAACTATGTCACCGTGACATATGTTGTAGAATGTAATATTGTCCACATGTATTATATATGTTACCTCTTTTAATAACTTATTTTAGAGCACTAAAATAGTTATGCACAATGTGGAAGTGCAAGGTACTATCAATTTGTGATGATATATGTTTGTTAGACACACAACAACTAAACAATAAACTCTATCTGACTACTGTGCTTTCTGTATCCCAATGACAAATAGTAATAAAGGCTCATTCTAGATATATATAGCGATAGAGAACTATATGAATGATCCCACTCTCGTGGTGCCATATATTCTTGTAGTACTCAATTTCAGTTACTTTTTATCTACCACAGTGAACCTCAGGTACCTGCTTCAAAATGATAAAACAAACAATGTTACTATTAGAAATGAGAAAATGTAAAGTCAGTCACTACTCAATACCACAAGTACACCACGTATAGTCTGTGAATGATAATAGATTTCACTCTATAAAGTGATCCACTCACCGAGGTTCCTTTTCGTATACCGGTATGTAACTTGAGGGTGCTCCTAGATAATAGTCCGGAACGTCCCATTCCAGATTATTAGAAATAAATTCTGGACAAACCAAGAATATACCGCACTCAAAAGGTGAATCCAAAGAATAAGGCTACACACACCGATCAGACGTAACATTATGATCACTGACAGGTGGCAAGCTGGCGGAGGCAGTGTGATGCTTTGGGCAATGTTCTGCTGGGAAACCTTGGGTTCTGCTATTCATTTGGATGATACTTTGACACATACCACTTACCTAAGCATTGTCGCAGACCGTGCACACCCTTTCATGGAAACTGTATTCCCTGACGGCTTTGGTCTCTTTTAGCCTGTATCCATCATATCTTTCCTGTTTGATTGCATAGAATGGGGTCACCTAAACTTTGTTTATACTGTGAATGTAGAGAATAAAAAAGTGGTCAAAAATAATCCATATGTTTGGATTGCCTTTGCAAATTCATAATATGTGTGTGTGTGTGTGTGTGTGTGTGTGGTGTCTCCTGTTTATGGTATCAGCTGTGATTTCATATAAATATCAAGGAGAAAAGAACTGCTTGCAAGGGGAAATGTGTCATAAACAAGAGATATCACTGATTTCAAACTCATTCTTTACATTCACAATTTAAACAACTTTAGCTGAACTTTAACCCCTTAGTGACAAGACATTTTCCCCTTGACTTTCCCTTGGTGACAATGGCTGTTTTGACATTTCTAGGGTGTTTGTGTTTAGCTGTAATTTTTTTCTTTCTCACATACTGTACCCACACAAATTATATGTTGATTTTATCGTCATAAGAAGGGCTTTCATTAGATACCATTATGTTCATCAAATCTTATAATTTATTACAAAAAGAAATCATAAAATATGATGAAAAATTTAAAAAAAAAACACTTTTTCTAACTTTGACAAAAAATATAATTTACACAAATAAAATCATTAAAAAAGACCCCGTCTAAATAGTTTCTAAATGTTCTCCCGAGTTGAAAAATAAGCATGTTTTTCGGTATTTTTTTGCGAGTTATGGGGCAAAAACCAAAAATAGTGTTTTTTGTTTTTTTCCTATATTGATCTTTTGACCCCAACCCGAACCCACAATTTAACCCTAACACTAAATTTAACCCCAACTCTAATCCTTATTATATCCCTTAATATTTTTTAACTTTAATTTAATTTTAACCCTATCCCTTATGCTAAAAAATATTTAATTTTAACCCTAAAGGCTAATATAGCTAAATAACCTGTTTTTAATTAATTAAATATGTATTTTAAATATTTTCCATTGCAATGCTACTAAACTACCACTAGGGGCAGTCAAGTAGCATATTCAGAGCGACGGAAGTGAAGTTACTTTCACTTCCGAAGCTTAGACCGGCAGAGGGCTTAGCCATATTGACGGTCCCAAAATAGAAATTTCGGTGCTGGCTATTGCCTCGATGTCGAGGCAATAGACCAGCACTGTTAAAGCGGTTTTCGCGATCGTTGATCGCGAAAACCGCTTCATTCACTGCAGGACGTGCCAGCAACGTCCTTTGTCGTTAAGGGAGTTTCTCCCAGGACGTGCCTGGCACGTCCTTTGTCGTCAAGGGGTTAAGTCTTGTAATATTTAATTGGCCAAGCCAACATTTTCACAGGTCTCTTGCTAAGTCAGGGATACCAACAGTCACAAATGCATGAGTGAATTTCATACATACTGTATATAAGGGTCTACTTAATAAAGAGGGAATGGCAGGGAACTGAGATGGGAATTTTTTAACTTAAGGCCAAAGTAGCCGAACAATTCTTCAATGCAGCTGAATAGGAGGATTTTTCCAACTCGGCTACTTTTGCCTTAAATTAGAAATTCCAGTCTCAGTTCTGTGCAAGTCTCTGTTTATTAAGTAGACCCTATAATCTGCCAGAACCATCCATGTCACATCAATGCTACATGATAAAACAAAAAAAAAAAGAACTCACCTGTATAATACTGAAGCCTTTCTGTATAATCAGTTTTGTGCAAGTCAAGCGCAGATATATGAGCAGGAGTTTTAGATAAAATAAATAAAGATAGATAGGCAGGGAGGAGCTGAGCTGGAAAATACAGATTAATTGGAGCCCATTGTTAAAATGTCAGCTCACAAGTTATTAACTTCAGGTGAAGCGGGTCTCAAAAGACCTTAAGAAATAAAAAGAGAATACAGAACTCCCAGTATTCAGGTCCCTCGAGGACATTATGCAAAGTAATTAATCAAAACACTTAATGAGATGCCTGTAACCGGGCCCCTCCTCACCCAGCCGTATTTCTATTAACTGATATTATTACAATGGTAATCAAGCAGACGCTTGCTGCAAATTGTTATTTGTTATTGCTCCGCTGCCACCAATTTAGCAGGTCCATAACGGCTGGAGATAAGCCAAATGAGAACAGAGAATGTGTGCGTATTATGGGTTGATGGTGAAACATTAAATAATACTTTCTATCTTTTATAAGTGCGCCTAATTAAAGTTTAGTCTGCTGACCCAACCTACAGGTCTGCAGTGCTTCGTTTTTCAGTAACACAGACTGAAAGAAATTATAGATCACAATGTGGGTGTGTTAAACTATTAAACTAAAAGAGTCTTTTGTGTTGGGAGAGAATATGATAACACTGCCGGCTGTAGACTATAATTTACATTACTTCAGTGGTTGGGAGACGCGTACAAGGGTCACGTGTGCTGATAGCACCTTAAAAGCAGTGCCTTCACCGGGTAAGCCAATGACTAATGTGCTATGTGCACCTGTCCCGCATTTCACTTTAACCAGTTTTGGTACACACCACTAGTTATTGAATTCCGGTGTTTCAATCAGACCCATTGCCACAGGCAACGCTGTATTTAGTCCAAGGCAAACAAGGCAAGTGCCTAGGGGGGCACTTTTCCTTCTATGCACATGGATTTTTTTTTAAAACCGCCCTTTAACCCCTTAACGACAGATGACGTGCCAGGCACGTCACGGCAAATCGAGGACTTGCCGACAGCTGACGTGCCTGGCACGTCATGCACTAAACTGAGTAAAGAAAGCGACCAGCGGTCGCTTTCTTTACTCTAACGGTGTTGCTACAATGCCTCTAGGTAGAGGCATTGTGCAACACCCCCCAAAAGTGCAGGGGCGCGCTACGATCACTCCACGGAGTGATCGTAGCAGCCATTTAAAAATGGCTGCGCCCGCTGCACACATGTGCTTAGAAAGCGAACGATCGTTCGCTTTCTAAGCATCTCCGGTGTTGTTAAAGTGCCTCGCCAGCGAGGCACTTAACAACACCGTTCTGCTCCCCAGAGCCGATGGTGGTCGCTCTCCTGAGCGACCCCATCGGCTCAGTAGAAGGGAACGCTGCCTATACAGGCAGCGCTTCCCTTCTAATGGCAAGAGCATCGGAAGTGAAAGTATTTCACTTCCGATGCTCTAGGGGGAGCCAATCGATGCCGGCACAACAGATCTATGTGATCTGTGTGCAGGCATGTATGATAAGTGCTCTGATGAGCACTTATCATACTGTCAAAGGCAATATTAGCAAATATTGCCTTTGACAAGTATTGATCTGCCTCCCTCACCTTACTAGTTATAGTAAGGGAGAGAGACAGATCAGATAAAGTAAAAAAATAAAATAAAATAATAAAACAAATATTTAATAAAATTTTAAACACCAAGGGCTTTTATAAAAGCCATTTAACCCCTTCCCTGCCATTGATCGCTGTGTACGCAGTGATCATACACAGCAGCACATTTTTTGCTGTCTGTGCATTTTTTAGGGGTTAATTTTTTTTACTGTAATTCATTACAGTATAAAAAAAAGCTCTTTTAAGAGAGATTAACCCCTTTCTTGCTGTAGATCACTGCCTAAGCAGAGATCTGACGCAAATGCAGCAATCTTGCTGCAGAAGCATTTTTAATTTTTTTAAAACTTTTTTATTACACCCGTCACGTGTTAATTATACCCGCTAGAGGACTACGTTTAACGTAATTTTTTTTTTAAATAAGAGCTATTAACCCCTTCCTTGCCGTATATCACTTCCTAAGCAGCACATATGGTCACTGCCTAAGCAGTGCATATGGTCACTGCCTAAGCAGCGCATATGGAGCAATCTAGTCGCAGAAGGATTTTTTTTTTGCTATCAGCATTTTTTTTGTCAGACTCGCTAGGGGTTAATTATACCCACTAGGGGATTACGTGTATTCCTTTTGAAGCTGTCTGAACACGTGTATAGCGATCAGTAACAGCCGATCAGTGGCAAAGGTGGTTTGGTGATTTCTCAGATGAGCATCACCATTCGTCTGGTTCGATCAATATTGGTAAATATTGTTCTGACCCATATGGATCTGCCTCCCTCTCCTCACTTGAGTTTTAGTGAGGGAAAGAGACAGATCTGTATAACATAATTTTTTAATTGTAATAAATTAAATAAAATGTTAAAAAAATTGTGAGTCCCAAGGGCTTTTATAAAAGCCATACCCTTTGTATAGTGTAGTGTATTAACCCCTTCCCTGCCACTGATCACTGCACAGCAGAAATTTTTTTCTTGTCTGTGCATTTTTAGGGGTTAATTTTTTTGTACAGTACTACAAAGGCTCTTATAAGAGCTATTAACCCCTTCCTTGCTCTACATGTTCAAATTCCAAGTTTGAAAATCAAAAAGCGCACCTCTCAAATGTAGCCTTTCAACACCCAACAAAGCTGACAAAGCTATGCATGGGTGGTATCCCTGTGCTCGGGAGATGTTGCTGAACATATATTGTGGTATTGTTTGTCAGTGACACATACCGAAATATGTGAATTTGTGTCTAAAGTACAATGTATGTGGGAAAAAATACACAATAAAATGACTACCACAAACTTTGACAAAGGCTGGTGGTAGAATTGGTGCATGGAAAGTGTTAAAATAACACCATTTAAAATAGCCTAGGGTGTCTACTTTTACAAAATATATACTTTTTGGGGTAAAATACACTGTCCTACTTTAAAAAAAAGTCCCAAATGAAAGATGGGCTCAGGCTGGCTACACGTCAATATTCCAAGTTGAAAATGCGCACCTTCACAATGTGGCCCTTTTAGCCCCCAAACAACCCAACAAACCTATGCATGGGTGGTATCCCTGTACTCAAGAGATGTTGCTGAACACTTATTGGGGTGTTATTTGGCAGTGACACATACCAAAATCTGTAAATTCATGTCTGAAGTACAAGGTTTGTGAAAAAAAAACACAAAAAAATGACTACCACAAACTTTGACAAAGGCTGGTGGTAGAATTAGTGCATGGAAAGTGTAAAAATACCACCATTTGAGATAGCCTAGGGTGTCTACTTTAAAAAAATATATGGGTTGATGTGGTAAAATACACTGGCTGGTTTCAAATATGTCCCAAATGGGACATGGGTGCAGGCTGTCTGCATGTCAAAATTTCAAATTGGAAAACCAAAAACTTCACCTCCCAAATTTGGCCTTTTACCCCCCAAACAATCCAACAAACCTATGCATGGGGGGTATCCCTGTACTCAAGAGATGTTTCTGAACACTTATTGGGGTGTTATTTGGCAGTGACACATACCAAAATCTGTAAATTTATGTCTGAAGTACAAGGTTTGTGAAAAAAAAACACAAAAAAATTACTACCACAAACTTTGACAAAGGCTGGTGGTAGAAATAGTGCATGGAAAGTGTTAAAATACCACCATTTGAGATAGCCTAGGGTGTCTACTTTTAAAAAATATATGGGTTGATGGGGTAAAATACACTGGCTGGTTTCAAATATGTCCCAAATGGGACATGGGTGCAGGCTGTCTGCATGTAAAAATTTCAAGTTGGAAAACAAAAAACTGCACCTCACAAATTTGGCATTTTAGCCCCCAAACAACCCAACAAACCTATGCATGGGTGGTATCCCTGTACTCAGGAGAAATAGTAGAATCTATTTAGCATGTTTTTTCGTTCGCTATTGTCGATGAGGAGAAGTTGTTTCAAATAAAAACAAAGAAATTTGTGTATTTTTTTTTTTTTTACCATATTTTATTATTTTTTTTTAATAATATGATAAGATATGATCAAAAATATGGCATCCATAGAAAGCCCTTTTTGTCCCGATAAAAACAATATATAATATGTGTGGGTACAGCAAATGACGAAGAAGAAAATTACTGCTAAACACAAACAGCACAGAAATGTTAAAATAGCCATTGTCCAGAAAGGACAAAAATGTTTCAAAGGCTCTGTCCTTAAGGGGTTAAGAAAAAAAATTGCTCCCCCCTCACCACTGCTCTGCCTGCAAGCAGGCAGCATGGGGAGCCGAACAGACAGCACGGCTCCCCGTGCGATATGAGGGGGAAGTGCTGACAGTTCATCTAGGGCAGCACAAAACCCAGATACACCACTGGCCACAGGTGTATACAATGAAGCACCTAGCTATGCAGTCTGCATTTATAAACAATTGTAGTTCTGAAGAACTCACTGAAATCAAGTATGGTACTGTTATAGGAGGCCACCTTTGCAATAAATCAGATCATGAAATGTCCTCCCTGCTAGATAAATCAAGGTCAGCTTTAAACAGTATTATTAGAAAAGGGGAGCATTTAGCAGCAGCAATACAGCCATGAAGTGGAAGACCAAGTAAAGTCACAGAGTAAGGAGTGCTGAGATGCATGGTGCATAAACGTCATCAGTATTCTGATGATTCCATAGCTGAAGAGTTCCAGACTTCCATTGGCCTTAGCATCAGTTTAACCCCTTAAGGACAGAGCCTCTGAAACATTTTTGTCCTTTCTGGACAATGGCTATTTTAACATTTCTGTGCTGTTTGTGTTTAGCAGTAATTTTCTTCTTTGTCATTTGCTGTAACCACACATATTATATATTGTTTTTATCGGGACAAGAAGGGCTTTCTATGGATGCCATCTTTTTGATCATATCTTATCATATTATTAAAAAAAAAAAAAAAATATGGTAAAAAAAAAAAAATACACAAATTTCCTGACTTTTATTTGAAACAACTTCTCCTCATCGACAATAGCGAACGAAAAAACATGCTAAATAGATTCTACTATTTCTCCTGAGTACAGGGATACCACCCATGCATAGGTTTGTTGGGTTGTTTGGGGGCTAAAATGCCACATTTGTGAGGTGCAGTTTTTTTTTTTCCAACTTGAAATTTTTACATGCAGACAGCCTGCACCCATGTCCCATTTGGGACATATTTGAAGCCAGCTAGTGTATTTTACCCCATCAACCCATATATTTTTTAAAAGAAGACACCTTAGGCTATCTCAAATGGTGGTATTTTAACACTTTCCATGCACTAATTCTACCACCAGCCTTTGTCAAACTTTGTGGTAGTAATTTTTTTGTGTTTTTTTTTCACAAACCTTGTACTTCAGACATGAATTCACAGATTTTGGTATGTGTCACTGCCAAATAACACCCCAATAAGTGTTCAGCAACATCTCTTGAGTACAGGGATACCACCCATGCATAGGTTTGTTGGGTTGTTTGGGGGGTAAAAGGCCAAATTTGGTAGGTGCAGTTTTTGGTTTTCCAAATTAAAATTTTGACATGCAGACCGCCTGCACCCATGTCCGATTTGGGACATATTTGAAACCAGCCAGTGTATTTTACCCCATCAACCCATATATTTTTTAAAAGTAGAGACCCTACGCTATTTCAAATGGTGGTATTTTAACACTTTCCATGCACTAATTCTACCACCAGCCTTTGTCAAAGTTTGTGGTAGTAATTTTTGTGTGGTTTTTTTTCACAAATATTGTATTTTAGACATAAATTCACAGATTTTGGTATGTGTCACTGCCAAACAATAACCCAATATGTGTTCAACAACATATCCTGAGTACAGGGATACCACCCATGCATAGGTTTGTTGGGTTGTTTGGGGGCTAAAGGGCCACATTGTGAAGGTGCGTATTTTCAACTTGGAATATTGACGTGTAGTCAGCCTGAGCCCATCTTTCATTTGGGACTTTTTTTTAAAGTAGGACAGTGTATTTTACCCCAAAAAGTATATATTTTGTAAACGTAGACACCCTAGGCTATTTTAAATGGTGTTATTTTAACACTTTCCATGCACCAATTCTACCACCAGCCTTTGTCAAAGTTTGTGGTAGTCATTTTATTGTGTATTTTTTCCCACATACATTGCACTTTAGACACAAATTCACATATTTCGGTATGTGTCACTGACAAACAATACCACAATATATGTTCAGCAACATCTCCCAAGCACAGGGATACCACCCATGCATAGCTTTGTCAGCTTTGTTAGGGGTTGAAAGGCTACATTTGAGAGGTGCGCTTTTTGATTTTCAGACTTGGAATTTGAACATGTAGAGCAAGGAAGGGGTTAATAGCTCTTATAAGAGCCTTTGTAGTACTGTACAAAAAAATGAACCCCTAAAAATGCACAGACAAGAAAAAATGTTCTGCTGTGCAGTGATCAGTGGCAGGGAAGGGGTTAATACACTACACTATACAAAGGGTATGGTTTTTATAAAAGCCCTTGGGACTCACAATTTATTACCATTTTATTTAATTTATTACAATTAAAAAATTATGTTATACAGATCTGTCTCTTTCCCTCACTAAAACTCAAGTGAGGAGAGGGAGGCAGATCCATATGGGTCAGAACAATATTTACGAACCAGACGAATGGTGATGCTCATCTGAGAAATCACCAAACCACCTTTGCCACTGATCGGCTGTTACTGATCGCTATACACGCGTTCAGACAGCTTCAAAAGGAATACACGTAATCCCCTAGTGGGTAAAATGAACCCCTAGCGAGTCTGACAAAAAAAAATGCTGATAGCAAAAAAAATCCTTCTGCGACTAGATTGCTCCATATGCGCTGCTTAGGCAGTGACCATATGCACTGCTTAGGCAGTGACCATATGTGCTGCTTAGGAAGTGATATACGGCAAGGAAGGGGTTAATAGCTCTTAAAAGAGCCTTTGATATACTGTAATAAATCAAAGTTAAAAAAAATAACCCCTAAAAAAATGCACAGACAGCAAAAAATGTGCTGCTGTGTAAGATCACTGCGTGCACAGCGATCAATTGCAGGGAAGGGGTTAAATACTGGAAACGGCTTTTATAAAAGCCTTTGGGTCTCAATTCTATTAAATATATTATAATTAAAAACTTACATTATACAGCTCTGTCTCCCTCCCTCACTAAAACTCAAGTGAGAGGGAGGCAGATCTACACGGGTCAGATCAAATATTTACACATATTGATCTAACCAGACGAATGGTGATGCTCATCTGAGCAAACGCCAACCCGCCATTGTCACTTATCAGCTGATACTGATCGCTATACATGCGCTCAGACAGCTAAAAAAATGTTTTTACGTTAAACGTAGTCCCCTAGCGGGTATAATTAACACGTGACGGGTGTAATAAAAAAGTTTTAAAAAAATTAAAAATGCTTCTGCAGCAAGATTGCTGCATTTGCGTCAGATCACTGATTAGGCAGTGATCTACGGCAAGAAAGGGGTTAATCTCTCTTAAAAGAGGTTTTTTTTATACTGTAATGAATTACAGTAAAAAAAATTAACCCCTAAAAAATGCACAGACAGCAAAAAATGTGCTGCTGTGTATGATCACTGCGTACACAGCGATCAATGGCAGGGAAGGGGTTAAATGGCTTTTATAAAAGCCCTTGGTTACTAAAATTTTATTAAAGATTTTTTTTTATTACTTTATTTTATTTTTTACTTTATCTGATCTGTCTCTCTCCCTTACTAAAACTAGTAAGGTGAGGGAGGCAGATCAATATTTGTCAAAGGCAATATTTAGTAATATTGCCTTTGACAGTATGGTAAGTGCTCATCAGAGCACTTACCATACATGCCTGCACACAGATCACATAGATCTGTTGTGCCGGCATCGATTGGCTCCCCCTAGAGCATCGGAAGTGAAATACTTTCACTTCCGATGCTCTTGCCATTAGAAGGGAAGCGCTGCCTGTAGAGGCAGCGTTCCCTTCTACTGAGCCGATGGGGTCGCTCAGGAGAGCGACCACCATCGGTTCTGGGGAAGCCTGGAGGTGTTGTTAAGTGCCTCGCTGGCGAGGCACTTTAACAACACCGCAGATGCTTAGAAAGCAAACGATCGTTCGCTTTCTAAGCACATGTGTGCAGCGGGCGCAGCCATTTTTAAATGGCTGCTACGATCACTCCGTGGAGTGATCGTAGCGCGCCCTTGCACATTTGGGGGGTGTTGCACAATGCCTCTACCTAGAGGCATTGTAGCAACACCGTTAGAGTAAAGAAAGCGACCGCTGGTCGCTTTCTTTACTCCATTTAGTGCATGACGTGCCAGGCACGTCACCTGTCGGCAAGTCCTCGATTTGCCGTGACGTGCCTGGCACGTCATCTGTCGTTAAGGTGTTAAAAACTGCGTGGCGGGAGCTTCATGGAATTAGTTTCCATGGCCGAGCAGCTGCATGCAAGCCTCACATCACCAAGTACAATGCCAAGCTTCGGATCAAGTGGCGAAAAACATGCCAACACTGTACTCTGGCGCAGTGGAAACGTGTTCCAATTTTGTGCGAACAGTTTGGGAAAGGACCTTTTTGTATTCCAGCATAACTGTGCCCCAGCTCCAGCTATTGGCAACTGTGGTCACCAATTGCTAGTCTTCATCCTTTAGATACTGGCAGTGTCTAGCCACCAGGAGAGACTATAAGTATCCAGAGGAATAGTCTCAATGGGTTAAGGCAGGCAAATATTCTGTTTGTTGAAGATCTGACGAAAACTTGTTTGGTGAATTCAAAGATGCCAGTGGGCCCGAGGAACCAGGTCTATGACCTATGACATTAAACACAGAAGACTCATCATTTCTCTTGCAGAAATGAAGGTCTGATCTTGAATGTGCAAATTGCTGTTCTGGAGTTTCGATTTGCGAACTTATGACAGGAAAACCCTCTCCTTAAGTGTTACACTGTGGACCCAGATGTTGAGATAGAGAAAGTTGGCAATTGGTCCAATTCATTAACCAGCTAATTCTTTGAAGACAGTTGTATCTGTGCATGACTAAAACCTTGAATGAACTTGTGACAATCAGAATATTGAAAATCCTGATTCCCAGGTGTCTGAGCAAATAAACCTCCAGTCAGCAGAACTCCAGGAAAGAACCAAATATATTAAATAATCCAAATTAATTGCATTAATGCATAAATATATTAAAATATTGTGGAAAACATGTCACTCAATAAAGTCATATAGTCAACATAGATACACAGAGGATAACCCCAATGGCTATTATGATATAATTACTGGACATACAAACATATAGGGCAAAAAGCAGAAGGGAAAGGTGGAGCGTGCACAGAAGTAAATGGAACAAATATATAGACCAGTTGTCATATATATGAGCACATACGAGGATAAAGACAGCAAGGTTATAGCTACCACTGGTTGGCATCCAGCCCCAGCTGTTAAGTATGCTTTGGAAACCAAATAATCCATCTCCTTCTGAATCGGATCTCTGAGGCATGCTGTGTCATCCATAGAAAGCATTGTATGTGTAGCAATAGATCCCAGACTTTTCACTCCATAAACGGATACAGTCCAGATACCCCACCCTTAAAGGAAATCTTCTTATCCGTCTTTAGTCATTCTGAAGTAAAAATATCCCTCATGAAAAGGGAAGGTAGTTCTGGAACAGGATCATGGATCTGAAGAGAAAGAAGCCTTCTCTGCCGAGATAAGTTGCTGCATAGACTTGTAGTCCAGTGGAATGGAACTGTCCTAGTACTCCTCTTCCTTCATCCTCTAGATCCACATGTGGAAATTCCCCATTATATGAGGAAAGTTCATCAGCCTTGCGAGGGCAAGCAGGAAGCTTGGATCTCTTAGAGACTAATCCTCAATTCCTTGTGAGGCCGCTAGTCGATGAAAGTGAGTTGTGTTTGAACCACAAGCTATGATTCTTTTCTATAAATAACCACGACAATTCCTACAAATATAACCACTATTTAGTGCTGCCTTGGAAACGAGCCAATCAACTTTGACGCCACCAACATCTGCAAGTATGTGTTGGTATCACCATAGATATAGACTAAAAGTGCTTTGGTGATCGTTCACAGCAGCGTAAGGTTAGTAGGATGTGTCAGCCTCTAAAACAACATAGAGAAAAGGGTTAATAAACCACATACAAATATATCAACAGTATCCAAAATAAAAAAAAATAAAAAACCTGAAATAGGCTGGAGTATCTAAAAATAATGGGTAAGAGCTGAATCTAATGTGTACAAAGATGTCTCTAAGCAAGTAATATATTCATTTAGTAATTTAGCTTCAAAAAAATAATTAAGTCCATCAATTTCAACTATTCATTACCAAAATTATACTTAATATCTAACAAATGTAACAAAACACAATACCTAGTGGAGATGAAGGCTCTTATATAATTGTGGCACAGATATTATGTTTATAAATTTATGAAAAATATTCAGAGAACACCATAGTTCAGGATATCATTTATACATAGCGAATGGATGCTCTATATTTTCAACACATGACAGGGGTGTATCTGGCAAGGGCTTGTTCTAGCAGTGCTCATGTCCGGGTTGAAGATAGAATATGTGCGCCAACTCCAGGGACATCAGCTAATTACCAACGGGAATCTGCTTGCCATGCCTCTGGTTAGCTGTCTCCCATCCTACCCATTTTGCCTAGAGGCATCAACATAGGAGTCATCAGTCATCATATGCATATTAGTTTCTGCTTTTAGCCACTATTTTCAGAGACTCTGATATCTTTCAGGTGATTTTTAAACATTTTGACAAAATATTTTTAATTGGTTTACTTAATTAATCCTCATAGTACTGGTTAGTGTTGAGCGTACCCGAACCGCACTGTTCGGGTTCATACCGAACATTACAGTTTTTGGACCCCGAACACGGACATTTCACTGTATGTTCGGGTTGGAGTTCGGCGATTACATTGTATGTATTGCTATGGGCTTTCTATAAACCGAAATTGAGTCCCCATTCATAAGAATAGGGACTCTATTTCGGTTTATAGAATAGCAAAGCATTACATGTATTCCATAAACCGAAAGACATTCGGTTTATAGACTTTCGGTTTATGGAATACATGTAATGATATTGGCTTTCTATAAACCAAAATGGAGTCCCTATTCTTATGAATAGGTCAATTGACCTATTCGTATGAATGGGGACTCTATTTCGGTTTCTAGAAAGCCAATAGCATTACATGGCTATTGGCTTTCTATAAACAAAAATATAGTCCCCGTATTCATCCGAATAGGTCAATTGAGCTATTCGTATGGATGAGGACACTCTTACCCACATTTTACTTCAGCCCTCTAGCCCTTTCCAGGACTTTTTTAGAGGCATTTTAGTGGCCAAAAGTTTGTGTTCTCATTGACTTAAATGGGGTTCGGGTGCGGGGTCAAGTTTGGGGTCAAGTTCGAGCACGGACCCGGACATTTTTTCGAAGTTCAGCCAAACCTGCCGAACCCGTACATCCAGGTGTCCGCTCAACTCTAGTGCTGGTGTATATATTTTACTGTGATTACTAGCTGTCTCGCTTTAGTCTAGGTTTTTTGCACACACGGTTCTGTTTTGTGAGTTTCAGAAATCTGTTATAACTGGAGACTAGTCAGGTCTAAAGGGAGCCACTTGATGCAGACCTTTTGGATGTGGCTCCATGTGATGATCCCACTACCCTGATATTATTACAGAATTATTGCAAAGAGGCTGGAACATAAAGATTTAATTGCTGCAATAAACAAAACAGTGATTAGTCTGTGAGCCGCGTCTCTTCTAATTACCAACTAATATATGAGTCACTTAGGTGTTACAAAGGAGAAAAGCAGACAAGCCGAAAATAAAAGAGTATACACATGTATGATACACACAGGAACGTTTCAGTGGTTACGAATGGTATTTATTTAATTGCTTATACTGTGAATGTAGAGAATAATCTTTATATTGTATTAGCAAAATTGCAAACACATGTCTATAGTGTCTCTTGCTTATTGCATCACCTTGTGGTTTGATATGCAAATTACACATTTCCCATTGAACATAAGTTAATTTGCATATCAGGCCACAGGTGATGTCAGTAACAGGAGACACCACATACACATTTATAATATGTAGTGTATGCTCTAAAAATTGTGCAGGTCTCTGCATTTTTCTTGCAGTGGCGACCGTACCACCTATGCCACCACAGCACTTGCAAGTGGTGTGTGGACAAAGATGGTACAGTGTAATTTTTTCCAAATTTGGCCGCATTTCGGTAATTTGTTACTGGCCGTATTTGGTCGACATACAAAAAAAGTGTCAAAAGAGATACTTATTTAGATCAGGTGGGATAGATTATAGCCAGTGAAAGGTTCCCTGTAACCATAAAGCTGAAGAGATAAACAGAGCCGTTAAAACCCAAAAAAGATGTTAAAATATGTTTTACTTGTGTAATTTATTATCTGAAGATTTGAAAGACAGGAAGAGCTCAGTTTTGGTGTATGTGTATTTCAAAGTATTGGGGATAAGGTAGACAAACTAGTTTTATTTCAGTAAATGAACCACATTTGTATTAAATTGACCTATAATATTCAAAACTTTTCAGTCATTCTTGTATTGATGTGTTTGAAATGGTCAATAACATTTAAGAGGGAGTGATGGCACAAATTAACAATAAGTTAGCCCTCTATGGTTGACTAACTTTTTAGAACACAAAATAGAAATGAGGAAGCCGACATACAAGCCGGCGAAATGCTTTGCGTCTTTCTTCGACATTATACCTGGACTCAATTTCTTCTTGGAAGTGGGACACTGTTTATATCACCAGGACTATTATTTGAATACTTGCATATTTTAGGTGCTCTGTCTTTGTAAGCTTATCTGTTTGCACTGGTCACTTTATTTGTGGGATACTGCACAATTGTATTTTGTATATGTCTTTTAGAACTTTGGATTAAAAAACAGAAGATTTTATATCTTATTGATGAGCCTGAACCATTCTTCTGTTTGTGAGTGCACAATCTTCTCTAATAATTTAAGATATTAGTTCCTCCAATATTGTGTTATATTTGTATGCTTTTTTCCTTTGTAAATGCGCCTCTGATTTGGAGTTTTTTGACTAACTTTTAAAATATTCTTTCTATCATGTTTTGCTAAGACCATATCACTCATACAGTAAGCAAGAAACCAAGCACTTCCTCCATTATTGGTTTGACAGTCTGACATCCAATAGGGACAGTAGCAAAGGCATGTCCATCAAGGGGCAGATGCACTGGTGACTGTCCATACCATTTTGGACAGATACCAAGCAGCTACTATTTTGGCTGCTCCCCTACATAACCAGTGATATCTTCTATATGAATCATGATAAATGAATAATTCAAAATGTGATTAAGTCATCAGAACATGACCAATTAGTAGTTTAACAGTCTGGGCATTACTCCATCGTTAAGGATTCATACAAAAATGAATGTATTTCTTTGTGTATCTAACTGTATGAGACATACATTATTCATGGAGTTATTATATGCAGCATTCCACCAGCAAACCTGGGATCTATGTGAACTATTCTGAGAAGTGAGTCATCAATTATGGTTCTAATATTGGCCCTCATGGAAATACTAACTTGTCATGCCATGTTTATCAACGAACTGAGTCACTGTTATTCAAGTTAGGGTTTCAATTATGGGATTTTAATAAAAAGCACCAAATGCAGGAGGCTTGAGAATGATCAATTATTGCAGAATATTGAATTGTCAGTTACATATAGAATGTGTCAGCAGATAAGAACCATTCAGACCATCTAATCCCCCCAATTTTCTAAATACTTTTATTAGTCCCTAGTTCCCTATCTTATAACTAGGGTAGCCTTGTGCCTATCCCACGCATGCTTAAACATCTTCTCTGTTTTTACCTCTACCACTTCCGCTGGAAAGCTATTCCATATATCCACTACCCTCTCAGTAAAGTAATACTTCCTGATATTACTTTTAAATCTTTGCCAATATAATTTAAGACTATGTCCTCTAGTTGTGGTAGTTTTTCTTCTTTTAAATATACTTTCCTCCTTTACTGTGTTGATTCCCTTTATGTATTTAAATGTTTCTATCCTATCCCCCTGTTACGTGTTTCCTCCAAGCTATACAGGTTAAGATGCTTTAATCTTTCCTGGTTAGTTGTATCCTTCAATCCATGTACCAATTTAGTAGCCCTTCTCTGACCACTCTCTCAAAGTATCAATATCCTTCTGGAGATACGGTCTCCAGTACTGCGTACAATACTGCAAGTTAGGTCTCATCAGTGGCCTGTACAATGGCATGAACACTTCCCTCTTTCCATTGACATCACAAGTGGGGTGCAGGGTATGCAGACCACACTGGGTGACACCCCCCTCATTTTTTCAGCAGATAGCATATAGCCTTTCAGTTACTGATGCCGGATATGATCTCAAGTCCTATCTGGCGGCTGTATTTCCCTCATCCTGCACAGGAAGACTGTGTGGAGGAGAATAGCAGTGGACACACAGCAGCTAGGTGTGTACTGAGGAAAGTTGCCTGTGACATATTAATGGGTAAATTGGCTGTGCATATTAATGGACAAATTAACACTGGCATGTTAATGGGCAAAATAACACTGGCATATTAGTGCTGCACTTCTGTGTAGCATAATTAATGGGGGGGTTTGTGAGGGATATTTATTGGGGCTCTTGTTTGTGGCATATTTATGGGGCTCCTGTGTGTGGCATAGATAATGGGCTCCTGTATGTGGCATAATTTATGGGGTTGCTGTATGGCATATTTTAATGGGCCATCTGATTGGCATT
This sequence comes from Pelodytes ibericus, assembly GCA_036172795.1. Classification (NCBI taxonomy): domain Eukaryota; kingdom Metazoa; phylum Chordata; class Amphibia; order Anura; family Pelodytidae; genus Pelodytes; species Pelodytes ibericus. The sequence goes on from CM069866.1 coordinate 28,241,373, forward strand.
ACTAAGCAATCTGTTTGGCATGGCATTGGAGGAAATCCAGGGAGTGACACCATGAGTGACCGCAACAGGTGACACCAACCCTTGTGATGCCTCTGCCTCTTTCTACTGCTAATACCTCTCCCTTTGCAACCAAGCATTTTGCCAGCATTTCCTGCTGCTTTATTACATTTACCTTTACGTGATGTTATTGTTTATTCTGCTTTTGGGTTTTTATGCCCAAGGTGCATTATCTTGCAATTAATTTTCTAGTTTAGCTAAATCCTTTGCCATTTGGCTTATCCCTCCGGGAACATCAACCCTGCTGAAAATCTTTGTACAATAAGCAAAAAGATAAACCTTAGCAAGAAGACCTTCTGCAATAACATTCATTCTGTGTGACTTTTAAAATCTGAGATCAGAGTAGAAATTATTCAGATTCCATTTCCAGAATATTGCTTCTCTGGGGTGCTGGCATGTGACCGTCAATTCAATGGTTCTCTACAAACATTTCTCAAAAATGTTAAGTCTGGGCTGGATTGACTATGCACTCAAAATACATGATCCCCTAGATCTGGTCTTACATACTATGAAGTAGTCCAGCCAAACTGACTGATGGGCCTATTCACTAAAATTTGAGAACAACTCGAGGAGGTCAACTTTTACTTTGCAACTAAATCAAATTCGGCACCTAAGTTTGACTTAGTTTCAAAAATAGCTTTGGTCATTTCGACTTCCATTATTTTCATTTGGGAAGATTCAAACTTGGGGGGTTTTTTCTAAGTCAAACTCTGGTGCCGACTTTTGTCTCAAAATGACCTCCAAAGTCGACCTACTCTAGATGTTATCGAATTTTAGTAAATAGACCCATAAGAGTATTTCATGAAGAAGAATAAGTGTCCACAGATCTTTTGGGAATAAAATTGCATGGACATGGCCACTGAAGAAGCTTTGGTCCTTGCCATCTTGAAGCTAGATAATAGTAAATCGGTGCAAAAATATTTTACAAAACATTCACTTGTATGAAACAGATTGTTACTTTAATTAAGTGAAGTTCAGTAAAAACAAAAACCATGTATAGTTTACATAGACTTCCAAAAACTTATCCACCAAACAAAAATTGTTACCAATGTGGAGAGTAATATTTCGAAAATCGGTCCAGCCAAGCAGATAGCAATTATCCCCAGCAGTGAAAAGGTTAATATCACACAATACGAGATGGTGATTTGCAAGTTCCCTCTGTGGGTGAGATAATTGTCATTAGCCTAGATGAACAGCCTCCCAAGAAGCTAAATGGACGGTTTTAGAAGACTATTATAAGTTTGTGGCACATCTGGGGAATATAATAATAGAAAATAACTTGGTAAGGTTTTATCCGAGCATCTGTTCTACAGTATAGCTGACTGTGCTCTATCAACTGGTTTTATTGTTTTAGTGTCTTAAGACACAACTGTGTCTTAATGCCACCCTCCCTGGTATATTTGTCATAAACATTTCACAATGGCAATCTGGTTACAGTTGTTTCTTGTAATGTGCTACTTAACTGCTGCTAGTAACATCCCTGGGTTCTTTTTTAATCACAAACTTCTCAATAGCGGTGAATGGAATTTAGAGATAAATCCACAGGTACACTTTCATTGGTAGTATACAGGCTTCTGCATCCTGTAATGTGATGCAATATTTATTTTTGAGCAAAGTAAATGTATGCTGGCAGCTGAGGAGTTGTGCTCTACAGAGTCATATCTACGTTTTCCTCCACCCAAGTCAAAAAAATAAAATTGTGCCCATTTTTTAATAGTTTCATAGCAGTCATTGTGGGGGTGCTCAGCTAAATGGGAGGATTTTGCTGGGTTGTGGTGTAGGGGTATGATGTCATATCCCATATTCTGAGCTGAGTAGTCCTGTGTGTGACATGATTGACACTAGAGAGGAGGACAGGAGGGGCAGAGACCAGCCGCACTGTTGCATGTCTAGTTATGTAGCTATCATCGCTGCACCTCCATGCTTCCCATTTTACAGTGATGATGTCACTGTGATGTTAAATTCACCAAATTGGAGGGATGATTTGAGATTTTGTCCCGCTGTCCCACCAAGCTCTACCCGTTTTTCAGGACAGAGGTAGAGTTGGGTGGGACAATGGGATTCAGTACTGCAATACTGCAGTCCTGATTCCATTCACCGGATAATGTTTACTGCTTGCGAGTTCCTTTCCCTGACATCCTGGTTCGCCAGTGACAGAGGTTGGGAAGTGTCGCCTCACCTCTGTTCCCGAAAATGGACGTGCCTGGCACATCCTGCGGTGAATCAAGCGGTTTTCGCGATGTCGAGGCAATAGCCAGCACCAACATTTCTGAGCGATCGTGGGAGCCATATTGACGGAAAATGTGGAGACATGGCAGTCAGTTATTGCACTGTAAGATAAGTCTAAAGAATTCCCAGGAATGACAATTTGTAGTTTCTGAGTTAAAAATAATTTACAAAACAATGTGGAGCTGTAGTTGTGGTAGAGCAATAGTATACTTGTGTTTTGTGTTTAATGACAGGAAGCACCAACAAAGTCAGTAATGGGTTCAGAAGAAGTTAACATCATCATCAGCTTCTCTTTTAGTTTTAAATGATGAATTGCTATAAACATTTATTATTAGAATAAACTACATTCTCTCCTTATATACTGAACCATAAAATACTTTTTGTCATTATCCAACCTTTTCACCAGGTTTCACCTGCCCACTGTCAGCATATCTAATGACTACTTCAGTTATATATGTTTTTAGCAAATACAAGTTATTTTATTTTTTTTTATTTATTGTGCTCTGCTGTGGATCCGTATCATAATCTATTCCCATTTTATATTTACTATCAGTGGTGTCTCACGAATTCAAATTCATTAATGTGACATTTGGGAAATTGCTCATTAGATCTGTATGTTTAAATTATAAGAAAGAATTGTGTTTATTGGATTATTTTAAATGCTTGAAATTCAGCTCCATTTTCTTGTCACATGTAACAAACACTTTGCAATTATTAATGTTATCCCCTTTCCCCACTATAACTGCACCCATCAAAATATGCCCACATCCATTATGTTAAATCATGACAATTAAAAATAAAATGAAACTTATTAGGAACAGCACCTTGTCCATGTGAAAAATTATATGGAATGTCTAGTAAATGAATAAACTTTGTATACCGTGCCAATGAGCGGTAAATGCATAAACTATGTATAGCATGCCAATGAGCAGTAACTACATTACAATTTAATGTAATGTAATATCATGCCAATGAGCAGTAAATACATAAATGTTGTATATAATACTAAAGCACAAACATGTAACAAAAGGACTGGTATAGTGTAATATTTACAAACTGAGTCCTGCTATCCCAATAGTGTAACTAAAGGGAGCCTTGAATAAAATGAAGGTAAATACAGTCTGAGGGAAACATCCCTGGTTGTAAACTGCTGTGGATCCGTATCATAATCTATTCCCATCTTATATTTACTATCAGTGGTGTCTCACAAATTCAAATTCATTAATGTGACATTTGGGAAAGTTAACACCAAAAAGTAGCGCTAGATAAGAATAATTCAGACTCCATCACATAAAAAAGCTGCTTGGGAGAAGCACAGCTATTTATTGTAGAGGCACATGCTCAGTACGAAGAATGCTAATTAATAAAAAAGGCCCCAAATGAAGCATGACTTGATTCAATAACTGATTGCACTATATTAAAGCAATACACAGTGGGAAGCATGTACACAACATCAACATTTAAAAATAATTAGATATAATAGCAGATTTACTAAGCGGCCACCATGGCATCAAGAATAACATACAAATACATGATGTAAATTAAAAGCTGAACAGTATGATTGAATTTGTGTTTGCTTTTATTCTATTGTATGCAGCTAGTATTTTATAGCCCATTTCCAAATGTGCAGTAATTTGATAATTTGTTTATTGTGCTCTTCTTTTTTATTTGGGATCATATTCAGCAATAAAATCATTTTCAATGATTGTGAAAGTTTTTATGAAATTAGCAGATTTATCCAAAAAAAAATTAAATTCAATAAAATGCTAAATTTTAAAGATAAATATTGAAAAAACGAAATTGAAACAATTCTTGCAAGCTTTCGAAATATCGGTTTTAATATGCATCAGCTGGTTCAATTTGTTTTTGTTTGGACTAGTGTTTTAAGGTCCATCAATATGACAACTGACATGAGAAACATTTCAGGCCATCAGTGTATTTAAAACAAACAAGTAAACAAAAGTGCGCTTAACACAAACTGTGAAAAAATACAAGGTGTCAACCTTATTAATATAAGTGAAATATAAGTGAACTGTGGTGAGATCCAGGAGAAGCTATGTCTCCCCTATGGTATTGCACTCACAGAACTTCTGAAAAAATGTAGCACAGCTCTGGAAGTCTTGGGAAAGATGATCCTCTATGTGTAGAGCTCCAAAGACAAACAAGGATCCGATTAGTGATAGTACAAGTTATGTTTAATAAAACAAAAGCATCTGCTTACATGTATGGAATCCAATGATCAGCGCAGTGGGGCCAGCACGGCGGTAAAATCAGGAACTTAATACAAATAAGATACAGAGCTATATAAAACATACAATAAAATTCGAGGTAAGCAGGTAAAGTCCAATCACGCTACGCGTTTCGCCCGTCAGGCTTCAACCAGGCGTCTGGACTTCCTGCTTTTAGATGCCGTATTTAAGTCTCTTGGATCCACGCTGCCGTATGTGTCTAATGCCTTCAAATCTCCTTCCGCATACGTCATAGACTCGCGGGATGTTGACTTAGTCATAGGAGTCATAGGAGACATAGCTTCTCCTGGATCTCACCACAGTTCACTTATATTTCACTTATATTAATAAGGTTGACACCTTGTATTTTTTCATAGTTTGTGTTAAGCGCACTTTTGTTTACTTGTTTGTTTTGCATCTATTATCTGAGTGTGGTTTAGGGACACACTAACTAAGTGCTGCTCACCATTTTTTTATTTTAGCGCTGTGTATTATTGTTTTTTTGCATCAGTGTATTTAGTTTTGCTTTTTTTTGATGATTAAACCCTCCTCATGATCTCTTATCCAGACAGATGACATCTTATATCTGATTTAAAAATGGTTCCTCAACGATGCTCATTTGCAACACCATTCTGAATCGATTCACAGATGATTTGGAAATCAAACACTGACTTGCATGCTGCCATCTCTCAGCTGCTAGTTCTCCTCAAACTGGCAGAAGGGTATGAGATGATAATCTGTAGACATGTGCAAAACTAAAATTTTCGTTTCGTTTTCGTACGAAAATGTTATTTATTTCTATAAACCGAACGTTCGGTTTATAGACTTTCGGCATTTGTAATGAATGTAATAGTACTATTGGCATTTTATGAATGGAGACTCTGTCTCTGTGTAGTGAAAGCCAATAGTACTATTACATTCATTTCAAATGCCGAAAGTCTATAAACCGAACGTTCGGTTTATAGACTTTCGGCTTATGGAATACATATAATCCTATTGCTATTCTATAAACCGAACGTTCGGTTTATAGAATAGCAATAGGATTACATGTATTCCATAAGCCAAAATTCTATAAACCGAACGTTCGGTTTATAGACTTTCGGCTTATGGATTACATGTAATACTATGGGCTTTCTATAAACCGAACTAGAGTTCCCATTCATAAAAATTTATGAATGGGGACTCTGTTTCGGTTTATAGAAAGCTAAGAAGTTGAACGAATGAACGAATGGTTTAATATAAACGAAAATCATTCGTCCATTCGTGCTATAGTATTGGCATTACTATAAAGCGAAATAGAGTCGGTTTATAGAATGCCAATAGACTTACATGCATTCCATGAACCGAAAGTCGTTCATTATGTCGGTTTATGGAATGTAGTGTACTATGCTATTGTATTCTATAAACCGACTCTATTTCGGCTTATAGAATGCCAATAGTACTACGAATGGACGAATGAAAGAATTATTTTTGTTTATTAACCATTCGTTCATTCGGCTTTTGTTAGCTTAGCATTTTCGTTATTCGTTTTTCGGACGAATGAACGAAAATGCTATTTTCGGACGAAAATGCATTCGTCCGAAAACGAATGCACATGTCTTATAATCTGCTCCCCAGTTATTGGCTGTGTGTCGTATAAGTGACATGAGACAACACCAATGACGGAGAGAGACAATCGCCAGACCGCCTCTCTCTGCTACAGTGACGGAATCCCGTTAGTCTACTTTGGTACAGTCAAAAGGAAGTTTAATGAAAAACAATACTGCATATTTTGTTTTCACAAAATCAATATTAGAAGCAGATATCTGCTGTTCTGTCCTCATTTTTGAGAAAGTGAACACAACTTTAATGTTCTTTCTCGGTGTATCTATGTCTCCTCATGGAATTGGATTTTTGGGGTTAACCTTTTCATTAAATTCATCTTATTAGCTATGCCAAAACTTATACATTACCTTCAGATTACCTATATTGCACAGACTAATATTTTAGTGATCTTTAATCATTATGTCATCCTGCAAGGACTTAATACATGAAGGTATGGGGACATATAAAATTATATACTCCGCTTTATAAATCCCATCTATAACCCCATTAGGAAAAATCCCAGGTGTAGCATTAATCATTCAAATGATAAATTGGCCTGGAAACCCTTTCACTGCCAAAAGGCTGTGCAAGAACTCACAGCATAATGATTTTAATGACAATTCCAGGTGAGAATAAGTTAATTCACAATATTAAAAACATCTCTCCTGGAGGATCCATTAGTGTAGGAAATAAGGAAAATTCCCATCTCTACTAATTGCAAAGTATCTAGCGATTATTAATCTGTTTTTAATTCTATTAAGAGCGATGGTGCTGGAAGGTGTATTAATTTCACATTAAGGAGCTCAGAGCACTTCATTAGAAAAGCTTCCTATTGTAATTGAAACCGAAGTCTTATCTCCTATAAATATCCTACTCGAGAATCTTGCCAGCGATGGGACCCACATGGCTCTTAGAAGATGCTAAGAGAAAGAATAAGGATATAGAAGGAGACCAACACTACGTATCTCATCATGGGATTGGCTCAGGCTACTAATATATCAAGGGTGGTGTTAAATCCTTCATTGACTACAGATCTTCTCAGTTTTATTGGAGGGACTATTTTATGACCTATAACAGTGTTATCTGTTGCTAACTCTCACCACATAAATTAACATGTTGTGACCAGTGCCGGATTTTGTAGTCCCACAGGCTAGACGTACTGTGAGCGGGGGGGGGGAGGGGAGTAGCATCCACTCTTAAATCTCTTTAAAAAAGGAATCATAACTGACAGTTGTGATATAATAGTATACTTTAATTGTAAACTTACCGCAGTAACAATACAAAATGCTATTAGAGAGAAAGCTTTGCAAGGTTACAACAAATAAAAACCTTCATACAATATGTGTTTACAGTACAGGGTTTCATTTTATCATAGTATGTTTACTATATATATATATATATATATATATATATATTATATAAATATACATAGTATATAAAGTGATTTTTTTTTTTAAAATTGATAATTTATGGTACTTATACTTTGATTTAAGTATGCGTGTGATAAGCACAAGGCTATCCTAGAAATAAGATAGGGAACGGGAGACTAATAAAAGTATTTCCAAAAATTGGGCAGACTGGATGGACCTTATGGTTCTTATCTGCCGACACATTCTATGTTTCTATGATTCAGTATTCACAAATTACATAACTTTTCATTTAGTGTTTAGAGGCCCACCACCTGCCAGAGACCCCTGGGCTGTAGTCCCTAAAGCCAATGGCTTAATCCATCCCTGGCTGTGATCATACAGAGATATTAGATGAAATAGACACATTATTTTCCCCATGATGTACAAATATAATAATAGGACACAACATATAACAAAGAACAGATTTATTGAATGAAGTACTACTTACACTATGTTCTACACTGATAGTTTGCACTGCCCGTTCCACAATGCAAAGTCAGCATAAGTCACTCACATTACCTAGTCTGTAGTAGCATCCCTCTCAATTTACCACATAGACACAGCAAAAGGCCACACACACAAAGGTATCACGAAAGATCTGCGATGGTTCATAGAGCACGATTAAATGGCTGATCACAAAGATCAGTTAATGTCCACCATTAGCATTGTTAATGTCTATACTTGCTTCCCTGATAACCAGTTGGCTCAGATGAAAATTCTATGTTTCTTTTATTTATTGTCTTCACCCTGGATACTGATAATTTCTTCTGAAATTAAACAGAGGGGACACTTCACATCAGAGATTCTAGATAATCATTAAATAGGAAAGTTAAAAAATAGCTTTTATTAGTAGCTTCATACAACCAGGAAGTGGGGGAGGAGGGGGGGGTGGAGGGAGACAAGAGGGCAAAATCCCCCTTAGTCAAATATAGGTATTGAAAAAATGACTTTAAAACAAATAATTGTAACATGATACACTGAGGTGAACCCTCACTTTATTGTTACAATGGAACCACCACCTCTGTGAACACCAATTACTTGCAGTTATCCTGAGTACAAAAAAGCGGTTGTAGCCATTTAATTAATCATTATCTTGCAAAAGACATAAACACAATCATTAAAAGCAAATGAGTGTTGTAGGTCCTGTTTCAAAAATTCAATTAGATCAATTAGTTGCAAAAAAAAACCCTCATTATTTTTCAAAAATATTTACTTGAATCAAGCATGTCAGAGGCTGACAAAAACCTGGACAACAGTTTACTGAAGTCTAACATCAGCCGACTAGCAGGACACCACTGTATGTGGCTTAGACAACAGCTGATTTTCAACATACTCTTAAAGGTAGTTTTTTTTTTGCTTTAAAGGCATAGGAATTTTTTTTTTTTTCCAGACCAACAAAACCCACAGATAAGAAACAAGCCCCGATGCAAGTTTCACCTGACCCAGCTTCATCAGGGGATAACAGATAATGAGAAATGTTAGAGCTTAAGAAGTGTTTCTGATGCACCCACTAAAACGGTGAGCCAATCAGGGTAGAGGGGGGCGTGGCCAATCTTTTTCACCCAACCCATCACTATTAGTGTTGGACGATTCCCTCTTGGTCGAAACTGACCGATAGACGAGGAGTGGGAGTGGTCTATATTTTCAATGATTGATGATTCTATGATAGAACAACTTTGTTTAGTCTGAAATTACTGGATGATTGGTTATGTTTTTTTGCAAGGGGAGTGGGTGGTAGCTTGACCATGTAAGTAAGCTACTAGTGGATGTTGGTTTACAATACAAGTCTGTTGCAAAATGTTCCCTATCGCAGGTTTCCCTTTTGTGTATCACATTTGTGAGTTACAGACCTATTTGGTTATCATTGAGATATTCATTGAACTCATGGATTAACATGGTGGGATCATTCCAGATGAGAAGCACGTCATTGATGTAGCGCATCGATAAGGATATATATTGTGTGTAAAAAAAATAGATATATCAGTGAAGACCATAGTTTCCTCCCCCCATGTGAGATACAGATCGGAGTAGCTTGGAGACACAACTTGTTCCCAAAGCTGTACCCTGGATTTGTTTGAAATATGTCCCATTGAAGATGAAAAAATGGTCCATTCTAGCAAGATACCATTTTGAAGGTAATTTGACATTCTGGAATCTTTGAATAGTATGAGCAGTGTCATGGGACATAATATTCTGGCCATGAAGATACTGATATTTTAGGTAAGTGAGTTATTACCTGAGATGATCGGTCTACCAGGGGGATGGAATAGATTTTTATGAACCTTTGGAATTGGAAGGCAATAAAAGGTCTCGACTGTTGGTGATTGGATATTCATAAATTTTAATTCATCCTTTGTAATTATGACTTTAGGTGTATCATGCACATATTATAGTCAGGGCATGTTGCTTAGCTGTGTGTTTAGTTGGTCCAGATATTAAAAAAAACTCCTATGCCTTTATAGCAACCTACCTTTAAGGTTTGAGAAACCTTTGTTGAAAATCAGCTGTTGTCTAAGCAGCTTATTCTTCTGTCCTGCTCGGCTTATGTTAGGCTTCAGTGAACTGTTGTACAGGTTTTTGTCAGCCTCTGACATGATTGAAGTAAATATTTTTGGAAAATAATGAGCGATTTTTTTTTCCGCATAAAATCTAATTGAATTTTGAAAATTGAACCTGCAATCATTTGCTTTTAATGACTGTGTTTATGTCTTTTTTTGTTTTGTTTTGTTTCACTGTACCCTGAGTACCTTATGCAGAGATACATGTGAGATAATGATTAATTAAATGGCTACAACCACTTTCTTGTACTCAGGATAATTGCAAGTAATTGGTGTTCACAGAGGTGGTGGTTCCACTGTAACACAAAGTGAGGGTTCACCTCAGTGTCTCACGTTGTTGTTGGTATTAAAGTTAATTTTTCTATACATGGATTTAACTGCGTGGGCTTATGCCCTCTTATCTCCCTTCCCCCATTTCTGGTTTTATTAAGATACTTATTAAAGCTATGTTTAAACTTTATTTAAATATATTATATTGTTATATATATTGGTGGGTCACTCCCACACCTTTTTATACAACAATATGTTGGTTGTGTATAATCATTAGTTAGACACAACTATCAATAACTATTTAGTTACTACACCAACAAAATAATAACTTTGATAAAAGTTGGGCGAATATTACAGTTGACTATGGAAAAGAATTTGTAATGATACTGATTTTTATCGGGTTTTAGAGTCCAGCATCCAGATCAGCAAAGTCTTCTTCCAGAAGCAGCCACTCGTTACACAGGTGGTTGAGCCCCTGAGCTTTGAGTGACAATCTGGTCTTTAGCAGAGCTGAGAGGATGGAACAAAGAGTAGAAGCGTAGTCAGTCAAGCCAAGGTCAGTAGGTAAGAGAAGGCAGAGTAATCAGACGGTCCAAAATCAGTAACAGGTAACTAGAGATCAGTAACAAGCTTGATTCTGATACAGACAGGAACCACAATAATCTGACGAAGGTATAGTGATAGGAAGTGTCTTTTATAGGTAGAGAGTCAGCACATGACCAGACACAACAGTGGAGTTGACAGTTATAACAAGGCTTTGTAGATTCATTGTTACTAGAACAAAGGCTGACATGTAAAAGACTGGCTGGCAAACTGGTAAAGAAGAGAACTGGGAACATGGATGTCAGGGTTCAAGTCAGGGTATACCCAGTTCCTGACAGAATTAGTTTAAGTCTGAAACTTTTACCTGCAGACTATATTTATGGTCATCAGCCTCCAGACCTGGAAAGACTCATTACAAGATAAATTAAAGTGAGTATGTACTCACTATATGTTTGAGTCACAGTTGTTTAAGCAATGAGTTATCACATATGTGGCTCACATGGACCTGGAGAAATTTGTGAAATAGATTATTGCCTTAGACAGAGTTATCAAGTTTGAGAAGATAATGTCTACCATTATTTTTTATATATAGCTAATCAAAGGAGACTCAAAATATCACACCACAATAGAAACACCACTGTGACAACCAAAAGATGCCATGCCCCGAAATTCAAAGGGCTGAACAGATCTCATTTATTACTGGATTTTATATACAAACACTGAAGAAAGGACAAGTCAGAGGAAGAAAAATTCCTAGGGTTATTATTTGTTCAAGTACTTACAATGGACAAGAAGCGAAAATCTTTCCCATTCCCATCTTTATTGGATGCAGGTGCCTTTGAGTGGGGGGATGGAGGGAATCAATAAAACAGTTGCAATACTAACCTTCTGATCATATTTTTTCTTATTCTTATACTTTATGTACATTACATACTAAACCCCTTCCCGACGCTAGGACGTACTATGCCGTCCTGATTTTAGGGTACCTAAAAGACGCTAGGACAGCATAGTACATGCAGCGTTAAACAGCTCATCGCGGCTCCCCGAGCGTGGGAAACAGCTTGTCTAGAATGCTTATTTTTAGAGCCAGGCATAATAGGACAACTGATTTCATTATAGTTTTAGTTTCCTGTTTAGAAGGTGTGGTCTGCAGCTTACTTTTTGGAGCCTTGATATCACAAACTCCCAGTCTCAATACAGCATCATGAATGGTCATCCAGCCCTGGTACCACAAAAGTAATATTTTAACATTGTAGTAACAATGGCCTTTTATGTGATGAGAATCATCTGAAGTGTTTAATGTATATGGCTGCAAGTAATTTTAAGCATGCGTGGGATAGACACAAGGCTATCCTAGCTTTAAGACCGGGAACGGGGGACTAATAAAAGTACTCAAAAAAAAATATGGGAAGACTAGATGGACCGAATGGTTCTTATCTGCCGACACATTCTATGTTTCTATGTTTCTAAGTAATCCAAGGAACACATACAAGGTGTTTGGGTGCATCTCTAAAATTGAAGCACAAACATCAAAAATGTAAAAGACCACATACAATTTCCATTTGTGTCCAAATTTCAATTAGTCACATAAATAATTATTTGTCTGCAAATATACCTGAGTGTAATCTCTACTACAGCACCAACATAGTTAATTGTCCTCCATATTACTATTAAGTTATGGAAAGGCATTTGTTTAGAAAGAGCTATACTATGTCACTTCCTTTATGTGCAATGTGAGAACGTTTTAATAAATATTGCAGTTTTATACAAAGTACACTTTGGTAGTTGGTCCCCCTCCTCTTTTTTGTCTTCCTATCTGAGACTTCACTCCTGTATTATGTATAGGGTTAAATTCTATGCTGACCTATTATTTCCCTGCTTCTTCTGTCATTTGCCTAGATAATAGGGGTCTTGTCTCTTTAATGAGATTGAAGAAAAAACTTTAATTTTTCACCGAGTCTCCTGTAATTGCATTTTCTGAGTGTTTGAAAAGAACGACAAAAGAACTATTAATCTACCATGTGCCAGAGGGAGAGAGAGGAGGATACATAACTAGAGCAAGTTACTGATCCATGGTCTGCCACAAAGGCCTCTAACACAAAAAAACATGCTCACACACAGATATGCACTGTAATAAATGGACATTCCATGCAAAAGATATTTGAACATTTAGTCCCAGGGTAGTGCGTAACCCAAAACCTCAAAGAATCCATTGCAAAACTATTTTTTGTGTGACAGCAACCTAAAAAATAGAAAGGCATCCTTCTGTGTACTTGCTAATGCACAGGGTCAGCCTTTGGGTTGGGTGACCTGTGCGACCACATGGGGAGCAACACCCAGGGGGCACCAGAGCAGGCACCTGCCTACTTTGTGCCTCCTCTATCAAAGGCGCTGGTTGGGAAGATCAAAATATCTCCCCTCAACATGACAATATGTGGGGAGGTAGTCAGCTGGATATCAATGCGCTGCTCAGGCACACAGCCATCCTTTCAGGCTGCCTCTCACACTCTCTGCTGAAGTCAGAGGGTTGGGGGATCATGTGACTTCCAGCAGCACAGCACAGACTCCAGAGATGCACAAAAGGAACCATGATAGAATATCTGTTTGCCTGGGCAGTGCACAGATACCCAATTTCCCACTACTATATGTATATTGGTGCTAGGGCATGCCCCAAGTGTGCAATCTGGGTGCTGGGGCATGTCCTGGGTCTGCAGTTTGGGTGCTGGCTGCTGCATGTCCTGGCTGTGCAATCTGTGTGCTTTGGTATGTGCTGCATGTGTAATCTGGGTGCTGGGGCATGTCCTGGGTGTGCAAACTGGGTTCTTGCTGAGGAATGTCCTGGGTGTGCAATCTGGGTTTTTACTGTGGCATGTCCTGGGTGTGCAATCTGGATGCTTGGTGGGGAATGTTCTTGGTGTGAAACCTGAATGCTTGGTGGGGCACATCCTGGGTGTGCAACCTGAGTGTACAATCTGGGTGCTGGCTGGGGCATGTCCTGAGTGTGCAAACTGGGTGTTGGGGCATGTTCTGGGTGTGCAATCTTGGTGCTCTGGCAAGACCTGTGGGTCCAATATCCATGCTTTAGCAAGACCAGCAAGCTGGGTGCTCTGATGAAACATGTGCAATGTGAGTGCTTGGCAAGTCCTGTGTGTGCAGTCTTGGTGGGTGCAATCTGTGTGCTCTGGCAAGACCTGTGTATGCAAATGTGGTGCTCTAGCAAGACTTCTGGGTGCAAGCTGGGTGCTTCAAGTGCCATGGGTGCTGCAAGGTGGTGCTGCGGCAATGTGGGTGCTATCGGGTGCTGTAGGTGCAAGGTATGTGGGGACAATAATAAAAAGTGGGCGAGAAAAATGGAGTGAATAGAGGCAGGGGAAGGAAATAAAAATGAATGCATTTTTTCAAAAACTATACCATACCACCCCCTATGACAGAGGGGGAAGGGCGCCACAGGAGTGACCCGCCCAGCGTGCCAGAACACCTAAGGCTGGCCCTGATAATGCAGAGTTAAAAAGCAATGTATGCCCCAGTTAGAGGTTGAGTTCACAGAGTGGTGGAACAAAGCCTCCTCGTGGCCATTAGTTTTTACATGCACATTTTTTGCAAACCTATTAAACTGAATTGTCCTTATATAAATACTGATGATCCGAAGCAGTACAGAGTTAGTTTGCAGTTAAAAATGAATGGTCATAGGTGAACATTTATATTGTGATGACAACTAGGAAAGGCTTACTCATAATAAAGACACTGTGTTGCACAAGAACAATTTACACTGTTAACTTAAAATGCACAGGCCTTGATTACAATGTGTTTTACATATGTCTGTTCATGCTCTTATTTATTACATCCACTGTTTGGCATACTATAATATTCATTATTGTGGACTCTGACACCACAAGGTGATGTCATAATTAACAAAGATAACAAACAAATGTAAAACATTTCCTCCTTTGACATATACTTTTGCTTCAGTTGGAAACACAGTTTGGCGACAGATTCACTTCATCATTCTCTCTAATAATAATCTAAAACATTTTATAAAATTAGGGACAGGTTATGAAGAACACACAAGCAAAAAAATTGGAGTGACTAAAAGAGATCTGATGACATTACAGTATGTTCTGTGCACTAAAGGGTTAGTATTGTAGAGTTCTATTTCCATTGCCTGCATTATGATACTTTTAGCCATTACACTTCATGTGTGATGCTGAAGGATGGTACAGAGATTCTTTCCTCTTCTTCTCTATTCAGTTCTGAATACAGATCACCTCCTGAGTTCTCTAAGTCATCCACGTGTCCTGTAAAGGCAGCAATGAGACACAGAGATAGGTATCCCTGCACTGAATGGCCTGTACCATACATCTAAAAGAACTGGGACCTTGAGTGCCCTTGGGGATGTCACGTGCCTGTACTCCCACTGTCACAGATAGGAATCAATCATCTGATAGCACAGTGACACTGAGAGGTGACAGTCTCACTGGCACATTGCAGTGTGAAACTTGAAGGTGTCTTTTGCTGCCTGAATATTTCTCTACTTTTCAAGAATTATGAATGTAAACATCTCAGCACACAAAACCAGTGGATGTGTTGTGTCTCTCGGTCATTGCGTTGTTTAACCTCACCCTGATCTCACTGTGCTTGTAAAGACAGCAAACCTTCTTTGTAATCAATCACTTGTATCCAGGGGTCAAGTCCTGGGAAAAAAAGTGTGGGAACTCACACAAAATCCACTGCAACTAACCCCCCCCCCCCCCCCCCAATATATATTTCACCAAAAATTCTGTGAATTTTGCCCCTCTATGACAGGATTCTGCCCCTCTATGACAGGATTCTGCCCCTCTATATGCCAGGATTTCGCCCCTCTATGTCAGGATTTTGCCCCTCTATTCCAGGATTTTGCCCCTCTATGTGCCAGGATTTTGCCCCTCTATGTCTGGATTTTGCCCTTCTATTCCAGGATTCTGCCCCTCTATATGCCAGGATTTTGCCCCTCTATATGCCAGGATTTTGCCCCTCTATATGCCAGGATTTTCCCCTCTATGCCAGGATTTTGCCCCTCTATTCCAGGATTCTGCCCCTCTATATGCCAGGATTTTGCCCCTCTATATGCCAGGATTTTGCCCCTCTATATGCCAGGATTTTCCCCTCTATGTGCCAGGATTTTGCCCCTCTATGCCAGGATTTTGCCCCTCTATGTGCCAGGATTTTGCCCCTCTATGTGCCAGGATTTTGCCCCTCTATGCCAGGATTCTGTCCCTCTATATGCCAGGATTTTGCCTCTATATGCCAGGATTCTGCCCCTCTATGCCAGGATTTGCTTGTTTAATCCACCCTCCTCCCCCTTCCCCAGACAGTACTTACCTCCGGTCTTCTCCTCCGTGCATCTTCCTCCCTGCACGGAGGAAGGAAGCTCCGGTCGTCACGATTTGTTTTTTTTTACTTTATTGAAGTCGCGCGACTTCAATAAAGTTAAAAAAAAAATAAAACGTGACGACCGGAGCTTCCTTCCTCCGTGCAGGGAGGAAGATGCACGGAGGAGAAGACCAGAGACAGAGAGCAACAAGGAGGAAAGTACTCACCATCTCCTTGGTGCTCCCTGTCTCCATCCAGCTCCTCCGTGCAGTCTTCTTCCCTCCTGCACGGAGGAGGGAAACAACGCCACCGGATATGACTTGTTGTCAAATCCGGTGGCAGTGACAGGAAGTCCTGCAGGAGCGAAGGGAACGGCGTTCCTGCCATGATAAAAGTGCAGGAACGCCGTTCCCACACCTTCCTGCAGGACTCGATCCCTGCTTCTATCGGTTACAAATTTTCCACTGTATCTCCACCAAATCCACAGTTACCTGTTAAGGTGCCACAATGTCCCATTATGTAAAGATTAAAAAACCATAGAGCTGTCTGATTAGTCTTTTGCTTGGCCCTTTCTCTCTCCTAAAAGCTGCATATAAACATATAATAATTGGTGTTGTTCGGAAACTGATCAACAAAAGAGTTTTAATCACTGTGCTACAATAGGCAAATTCAGCCCCTGCTTATCCCAATAAAAAAGCATTATGCACAGGAGCACACATTTTAAACAAACATACAACATACAGGATCTGGCCCTTTAAATAATATACAACTGAGAGAGTCTACTTTAGATCACTTCTTCAGTCAGCTTACCTGAGAGGAGTTAAAGCACTGACACCTTCCAAAGAGCAAAACATTTGTCTGTTTCACAAAGAATATTACCTATTGGTAAACATGAGATTAGTAACATGCTTTGGGAATCAGATGATAGTGCTCTGTGGACTGTGTCACTATTTTATTTTGTATAAATTGGTTTTTGTAGTGATGCTGTTAAAAGCAACACTGCAGTGTATTAAAATGACATGTACTGTGCATGTAGAGAACAACAAAATATTGAAAATGATCTTACATTGTGTTAGTAAAACCTGTGGAGTGTTATATCATCCTGAACTCACACCTGTACTTCATGTAACACATGTATCAGCTGTGTCACGGATACCTATAGGAATGCACACTTACAGGGAATGCATAGTTGCCATCATCGGCCATGTTTCCAGGGACACATATTTATTCCACATGCTGCAGAAAGATCATGCAACATGCAGCCCGGCAGTATGTAGGATGGATCTACACACAGACAGAATCCTATTAATTAAATAGTATGGAGATCTCATAGGACCTAACATGATTAATTAATTGGATTGTGTCTGTGTGTATATCCATCCTACATACTGCCGGGCTGCACTGTGCATGCTCTTTCTGCAGCATGTGCAATAAATAAGTGTCCCTGGAAACATGGCCGATGTTGGCAACTATGGGAATGTTGCATCTGGCTGCATATGTCCTAATGGCTGCCACTCATAGAGAAGCTGCAAGAATGTTTGTAGAGAACTGTAGCTGTGCTGAGCTTGTTAGCTGGGAAGTAGGTGGGTAAGCAGGGCATTGCAGCTATTATCCTGTATAAATGAATGCTGCAAGTAGCTAATGGAAGTTGAAGTACAAAGTTGCGGTGTATAAGAATGTCTATAGAATGTAGTAACAAATGTAGCTAGGAGTGTCTGTACAGATATATATATACATATCAATATGTGCCTACATCTATGTACAGATAGACACCAGCTACCTCTGGAATGCAATCAATGTACATTCTACTGTAAATCCATGTACATGGATGTACAGTTGTATGACAACTATGTACTTGTACTACAGTGATAAGAATGTGTAAACCCTCGTTGGTTCAATCACAGGATTAGCATGCAATGAGTCTAGCATGGGCTTGTGTTATGTAACTGCTAACTGATTCTGTAAATTTCTATGATAACTGCACAGACAAGGTTAGGTTGTTAGAAACCTTCTCTTTTACTGCAGCTACATCTGTGGAGGCATCTATAATGCCCATGGGGGGGTGGGGGGTGGAACCAATCAGTCAGCATCAGTCAAGCACATCAGGAGCCCATTCACAATCAGCTGCTGATCCTCCAATGAAAGCATTCTAACCTTTTGCCGTTCCTGCAAGCCTGAAAAGGGTCAAAACATGATATCATGCATCTTGGGTGGGAATTAAATCTGGAGTGATGGGCTTCTAGCACTAAATCAAGGTAAAAAGGATTGCTGACTAATCCCGACATCATGCCCAGAGCCTAGATGGTGCAGTACTGCTCGCTATCTCACCAGCCCAGGTATTTAATGGTTCCTTCCAGTCAGAGGCTCCAGATCCTGTCTTATCTGCTGGAATTTGGCCACATGGAAAATCCTAAACATTTTGAGACTGACCCTTTCCAAGATGTCCTTGGCAAACATGTCCCCAGGCAATCTGATCATCACATGGTCAGCCAGAAATTCTCCCTGGTTGTCATCCCTCCAGGCAAGAAAATTATTGAAGGAATCCAAAATCCCTCTCGGTCTGGGATATCAATGTGTGAGGTTGTCAATCTGCCTCCTTTTTATGATCCTGATTGGGTTCTGTGAATCATGTGTATTTCAGTCTGATTGCTGGGATCTCCCAGGTGGATTGGGGTGTGTATTGCTGCATCCAGGCCAATTTGGTCCCAATATCAAGGTGATCTCGGAATGTCTGAAATTTGACTAAATTGCCCATTCCGAATCCATTGAGCACTAGAACAGTCTATATTGGGTAGACCCTAATATGTGGCTGCTTGTTTTTTCTGTGTGTTGTGTACTTCACATTATTAACCCCTTGATGCAGGTTGGTTCTTTTGTCTTTAAGGACAAATTGTGATTGTGTTCCTGGCCAATCAGGGTCTTTACTTATGCTGTGGATTGCTGTGAAAATAAAGTGACATCAATTGTGCTCAATCCTGGAAGTTTTGAAATGTTGAGCATTGGTTACATTAACCTGTCAGACATACCTTCATCTGACAGGTAGGTTTCTGCTGCATTTCTCCGCAGTGGCATCTGTAGCACAGCCTATCACAGGGGGGCTGAGATGAGCTGCTGAACCGAGGACATCCTATGCCGTCCTAAAAGAATTTGAGCCTACAAGTAGGAAGAGGTTAAAAACACACACAGAGGGTCGTTTCAGCAAGGCTCTGAAAAGTGCAAAATATGCAGAAATTACTGTATGATAAGGATTCAGGCATTCAATAAGCAATCTATTTAAGCAGACTGTTTTATGGTGTGAAGACATTAGCTAACAGTGTAATTAGTGGCTGAGCATACATTTGTATTCATCTGTAGAAGTGATGCATTGAAGTGGGTGGAGTTAAGGTAAGATATAACAGCAATAAAATGGTTGCAGTTCAGAAAGTATGATTGAGATTAATGCAGACAAAGGTAACTCAGCACTGCAAAGTGAGGTGAATTTATTCTGCAAAAGTGGCAACATTTCGACCCAATGGGTATTTCTCAAGCACAAAATAATTATACATATAATAAAGAATCAAAATTGGAGGGGAAACTAAAAAGAAGGTATAAAAATATGTATTTTTCTTGTTCTCACTGTTAATGCAATATTTCTGATTGAATTTGTCTTTTCAGAGACACTGAATATTATATATTAAGTTCACCTAAGTGTCATTTGTAATTTATCTGTGATGTGTTGCAGTTCATATTTTTTGATTTATAAAATTATTGAACATGTGAAAGTATTTGATTTTGTCATTGACGTTTCAGGGGGCGTAACGTGCCCCTGAGTGACAGGCATGCAGGCAGACCGGAGCACGCCAGTCACTCGGAGGCCCGATGTATCTCGTGTATTTCCGGGGGTTTGTGTGCTGAGAACAGAACTGAGAAATACACAAGATACGTCCAAAGGGCCGACAGCAGCTGTGAATTCGGCAACAGAGTCACTCACTCTGTTGCCAATTCGACAAGCACAAAAAATATCCAAATCTTCGTGTACTTTGAGTGCTTGTCGAATTGGTAACAGAGTGAGTGACACTGTCGGCCGAATTCGCAGCTGCTGTCTGTCTCCTGGATGTATTTCCGGGGTTTGTGTGCTCTCTGTTCGGAACACACACACCCCAGAAATGCACAGCTCGGCTGCTCCGTGCTAGGTGTGCCAAGCACACCTCGCACATATGGAGCATCCGGCACTGCATGTTGCATTTTTTGTCACTTTTAATTTGATCACACCTGATTGTTTGTGCACATTTGTGTTTTATGTCTTGTGAAAGACCCATCGGCTCAAAACGTTGCCACTTTTGAGGAAAAAATGTATCTCATTTTGAAGTGCTGAGCTACCTTTGTCATTATTCTTGTTTTGGGGCTTGAAACCCCAGCTCAGGCACCTTATACACAGAGTGATGTATTCAGTCATTAGTTATTGGAGTCACTGAGATTAATGGCTGCTCAGGGTACAAGTAGCAAAACAATGAAAAAATGGGGTGTGTCTTTAAAAATGCTACGAATACTAGGCGACTTGTTAATTATAAATTTGATGTGAACTGCAGCGAATGAGAGCTGATGCTCTTGTCTGATTAGGGTTGCCACCTGGCCAGTATTTTACCGGCAGGCCGGTAAAAAATTGGCATCAGGCCAATGTTAAGTCTATGGAGACGGTACCAAGGCCGAAATTTTTGGGAAGAAAATGTGGCAGCCCTATGTCTGATGGGCCTATTCACGAAAATTCGATTTTAGTCCATAGTCCCATGAGTGTTTTGCTCTGTGCTAGAGTTAGGCTTATTATTGAGCAAATGTTCAATCTCTAGCAGCGAATGAACAAATTATCTTGCAACATTACAGAGTTTGCAGGCGATGCCAGTCAGAGTGAAAAATGGCATGTATCTTTAAATACATGGCATTTGCTCCACCATATACATTTAATATATGTTTATATTCTAGAGAAACAAGTAAACAAAAAGGTTTAGTGGCTCTTTAAAGGCTCAATCTTTGAGCAACAACACAAATAATTCCGGTAGTAGCTATAATGCGTGAATTCAAAAACACCTGAGATAATAGTAAGCCTATTAATCATGAAGTAATGTCAAGGATTTTATAAGTGTTGTTTAAAGTAGAATGGGAAGTGGAGAGGAGAGATAAGCCAATTGGTTCTTATCTGCTGTCAAATTTATTGCTTCTAAAGGGTAAATAACCAATTACAAAGGAAGGAACTAAAATCAAGGATGTAATTAGATCTCTCTCTTCTCTTCTTGCAGACACAGGAAATTGAACTTTCATCCACTATAAATAAAGAGTATACAGGTTGGGACATCTAATTCCAGCATGGACCGTGCATACAAAAAGAGACGTTCCATAGATTTCCTAGGATATTTCAAACATGCTGAATCCCTTTAATCTGGGTAGTGTCCACTAAAAATGTTACCTTTTCATGAAGCCACTGAATGAATGGTACAAAGCTGCGCTATATTGCATTACTTACTATTCTTACATAGGATTGAGAGATGTTTTCACCGTTTTGGGTGAAAAGAGGGAGTTGGATTCCTGTCTGGACCTCTGGTCCTCTCAGGGTAGAAACACTGCATATCCATCAATCAACCATGGAAAATAAATTGCATAATAACACAAGCATCTGCAGAGTTTAATGTTCTATGGAGTGTGGCAGAGTCTTAAAAATAGATTCAGAGCCACACAAGATAAGTGCAATGGTGTGAGTAAAGGCTTTCCACTGTAAAGTGGTGATGAATCCTCTCTGCAGTTATCAGATACATGCACAGTACAAGCTGAGTATCCCTTATTCAGAAATCCATTATCCAAAATCATCCGTTATCAAAAATCATCCATTGTTTTAGAATTTTACCAGAAGTTGCAAATTACACACACACCTGTCAGAATGCAAGTGGACAACAGTTTATTCAGTGTCCAGCCCCCCTTAAGCTGTGATATAGACTTTCCATGCATGCTCAGATAACATAATACAATGACATGTGTGTTGTCATCATGTGCCCACGGGTGTCCAGCGATGCCTCACATCACAGCTACATCACAGTAAATGTGATTTATTTGCTCCATACAGTATTTGCATTGGTACTACTGTGTTTCATGATTGCTGAGAGGCTTTAATATATATTTTTCGTGAAAACGATCCATTATCCGTTATCGAAAATACTTCTGGTTCCAAGCATTTTAGATAATGGAAACTCAACCTGTATACTATATTTTATCCATATTAAAGGAAACAGTAGTCAAGGGAATGATGAGATGAAATGTGTCAAAATAATGGTATCAAAATAATGATACTTAGCATCCACAAGCCATGTCCAACTTATACCTACTGTGAGTGAAGAACAGATGGAAAGATACATTACTCGTTCACAGAGGCTTTTCCCATGTGAAATGTGAAGTCCCAACAATCTAACTATTTAGAATCTGTACACAAAATCTGCTCTATCAAAACCGTGAATTATTTATTGTAACTCCTATAAATACTTGCAAAGCAAATGTTTATTCTACACATGCCAAGAGTAATTACAGAGTGTTACAGCCAGTTTCAGACGTGGAACATTGTTATCCTAAAATGCTAAACAAAAACATACTGTTCTCACAGTTGAACCTATGGATTTTTGTGATGGCAGGATGGAGATATTATGTAATTGCCTCCTGTTCTTTTGTTTTGTTTTATTTTGTTGTTTGTCTTGAAAAGTTTGAACAGAATTCAACTTCAATTTAAGCACAGCGGAGAGTCTGTTTAGTGGATGAATTAGTTGCAGATTTTTCTATGTAGCAAAAAAAAACAACCACATACTTATCAGTTAAAATGGTGTGGACAAGGTGTATCCTATACCTCCTTTAGATTGGACAATAAACTACATAACGTCTACAGGGGAAATGCAGTTCAAGGAAGTTATCCATTTGCCACAGGGAACAAAATCCAGTCACAAGTGTTGTAGCTCCCATTCTGACACACAAGTAGCTATATTTCGTAAGCTAACGAAGAAACAGTGAGTAGTATTTGTCAGGAAACGTCTTCCAATGAAATACACCAAAATAATGCAGCTTGTAATAAAACAATATATACTTTATTAAATCCACATAAAATCAAAGAACACAGAGAAAACAAAGTAGACTTTGTTCTTTGAATTTTAGGTGGATTTCATAAAATATTTTGGTGGTGGGGAATGCCGTGGACTGCGGCATCAATATGCAACGAAAGAAGACTCCTTTAAGTGACTAAAAAGGGAAAAGTTAAGCTGTGTGGTGGCTGTCTGTACATTTCTTTATATTTCATATATTAAAACCTTAATTTGAAAAGATCTAACCTGCTTGTTGCTCTGCCCCCTGCAAGCTACACTGACCGCCACCAGAAGATCTCACACTAAAGGAACAGCTCAACTTGACATCCAGAGACCCCTCCATGAAAGGTACAGGGGGGGGGGGGGAGAGACACACACACAGTCTGTGAGAGAGAGAGAGAGAGAGTCTCTGTGAGAGAGAGTGAGTGAGAGAGAGTGACAGTCTGTGTTTGAGAGAAAGAGAGTGAAAGTCTGTGAGAGTGAGTCTGTAAGAGAGAGTGAGAGTGACAGTCTGTGAGAGAGAGAGAGAGTCTGTAAGAGAGAGAAACAGTCTGTGAGAGAGAGAAACAGACTGTGAGAGAGAGAGACTGTCTCTCTAACAGACTATCACTCACTCACAGACTGTCACTCACTCACTCTCTCTCTCACAGACTGTCACTCACTCACTCTCTCAGACTGTCACTCTCTCTCACAGACTGTCACTCTCTCACTCTCTCTTACAGACTGTCACCAACTCACTCTCTCACAGACTGTCACTCACTCTCTCTCACAGACTGTCACTCCCTCACCGACTCTCTCTCTCTCTCACACAGACTGTCTCTCTCTCTCACACAGACTGTCTCTCTCTCTCACACACATACTGTCTCTCACAGACTGCCTCTCTCTCTCACAGACTGCCTCTCTCTCTCACAGACTGCCTCTCTCTCTCACACAGACTCTCTCTCTCTCTCACACACAGACTGTCTCTCTCTCTCACACAGACTGTCTCTCTCTCTCACACAGACTGTCTCTCTCTCTCACACACAGACTGTCTCTCTCTCACAGAGAGATAGTGAGTGACAGTCTGTGAGAGTTTGTGAGAGAGTGACAGCCTGTGAGAGAGTGAGTGACTGTGTGTGAGCAAGAGAGACAGTCTGTGTGTTAGAAACTGCATGTGCCTTTGTGTGTGATAGACAGCTTGTCTATGTGTGTGATCGATAGCATGTGTGTGAGACAGTGTGTGCGAGAAAGCTTGTTTGCGAGTGTGAGAGACAGCTTGTGTGTGTATATGATATACATATATATATATATATATATATATATATACACACACACACACACTTCTCACTGGCATGATATACAAATAATACTTATCATTTCAGTGATAATCCACACCCTTTGTGGCTCCACCCCTCATGGCCCCACCCATTTTTAGCACCGCTTCCAGCTGTTCAGTATTGAATACGTGGTCTTCCTACTATTTTCACAAACAATGTTCAATATCATTTTGACTGTTAGAAAGATATTGTATATTTTACTATTTGTCTTTGGTCATCGGTGAAATGGATTTGTGTATTCTCAAATTCTGGCATTCTAGAGTCATCCAGGGTCATAATGGAATCACAAATTAGGTGTTTATCTCCAGAATCCATTTTGAGAATATTTCCCATGATGCAACATCATCCAAAATATTCCAGCCACTCTCATTTTACAACTGTTGCCAAAGCCTACATGATGATGTCAGAAGATACTCCTGCTCTCTTACTGGCTCCTGTGTATCATAGAGGGCAGGACTAGGTGGCTTTGTACAACTTTCTTTTACCTGCCTTCCAACACAAAGAGAGGAGATTAACCTAATCAAACAGGATCATAACTGCCACCTTGTGCTGTAATCGGTACATTATCCTCTAATTCAATGCAAGTCAATGATCAGAATTCTGACTTATAGACTGCATTCTGTGTAACCAGCCCCAAAGTGAGAAATGTGTGCTTTAAAATCTCTGAGGGGTGGCATCCAAAAACACTATATTTCACAAAATGGCAGACCAGTCACACTTGTTTAGTTACATATTTCATTTAATACAGTTACATAAGAAAAACAAAAGACAAATCTGAAATCAACAATATAATACAAAAAAAGTAAAATTTTTCATTTTTTTTGGTGGAAGTGTCCCTTTAAATACAAGTGGGGTTACTTTTCTTATGAAACGTCATGCCCCAGAGCTTTGTAATGCTCATAGACCTTAATTGTAGCAATAATAGAAAAGAATGGAACAAGCATAACATGCAATAGTTAGAATTTCCACTCTGAAATGTCTTAGGGCTTTTATTGTCTTTATCATATAAAGGGAAGCTAAAAAAACATATTTGATTTTGTTTCTTAATGCTCCCTGTCCCATTAAAAATAAATAAAAAGGTATAGAAAGCTTCTGAGGTTTGCTCTGATGAATCTGTGTAACCAGCCTCAAATCATATAAATAGATATTTACGCACACATATTTATTATTGTGTGATGATGGCAGGTCTGGACTGGAACCAAAAGTAGGCCTGGCATTTTAGTCTGTGCAGCCCATTTATTTTAGCCCCCAAACAGCCTCTCTGTCACCCTAGCCCCACAAACAGCCCATCGCTTCCTCCCTAGCCCCCCAAACAGCCCCTCTTTGTCAACTCTATCCCCCTCCCCCCCACATACAACCTCTCTCTACTACCCTAGCCTCCAAAACCGTGAGGCTGCACCCCATTTGTAGACTCATTCAGGCTGTGTCCAGTGATTTCTGCATCCTTTTGCTTTGTTTGCTTGCTTATTTCATATCCTTTTTGCTTTGATCTCTTGCTTATCATTTATTGCTCCCTCCTGCTTTTGCTTTCCTCACTAATTTTGCTTATTACCTATGCTCATTCCTGCCTTTGTTTTGCATACCTGTACCTTGTTCCCTCCTTCCTCAGCCACAGAGTGGTATTTCCACAGTGGCGCCCTTCCCTCCTTGCTCAGCCACAGAGTGGCATCCGTCCTTGCTCAGCCACATAGTGTATCGCCCACTGAGTGCCATCTCCCGTTGCTCGTTCACATAGTGTATCCCCCACAGAGTGGCATCCCTCCTTGCTCGGCCACAGAGTGGCAACCCTTCCCTTGCTTGGCTATAACTGGTACTACTATCAGACCCGGGGATTTCTGTTAGTAAATTGGTAATCACAATGTTGGGACCCAGATGCAAAGGAGATCAATCTTGTTGAGGCAGTACACAGAGAACTGGAAATGGGTACGGAAATCTTTCTGTGTACTTCCTCAGCAAGAGTACACTGTTTATCATCACAGTGTTAGGTTGTTAAAGACTGCTTGGATTGAAATGACTGTGTCTCTTCTTGCTTCTGTCTGTCAGAGTATCAGGAGGGTTAACTTGTTATTTGTGTAGCTCCTTTAAGATTCAAAATGTCATCAACTAACCCTTGTTGTGACATTGCCATTTAAATTGGCCACACAAAAACTAAATGACCGGTGTGTCCGATGGCAAGTCTGGGCCTGCGTGATGGTGAGGTGTGATATGCCAGAGGAATGCTTGTGAAAAAGAAGGATATGGTATCATAGCACACTTAATCTCCAGCACAATACAGGCTGATCACAGTATATCACAAGCATAGCACACCTAATCTCCAGCACAATACAGGCTAATCACAGTATATCACAAGCATAGCACACCTAATGTCCAGCACAATACAGGCTAATCACAGTATATCACAAGCATAGCACACCTAATCTCCAGCACAATACAGGCTAATCACAGTATATCACAAGCATAGCACACCTAATCTCCAGCACAATACAAGCTAATCACAGCATAGCACACCTAATCTCCAGCACAATACAGGCTAATCACAGTATATCACAAGCAAAGCAAATCTAATCTCCAGCGGAATACAGGCTGATCACAGTATATCACAAGCATAGCACAACTAATCTCCAGCACGATACAGGCTAATCACAGTTTATCACAAGCATAGCACACCTAATCTCCAGCACAATACAGGCTGATCACAGTCTATCACAAGCATAGCACACCTAATGTCCAGCACAATACAGGCTAATCACAGTATATCACAAGCATAGCACACCTAATCTCCAGCACAATACAGGCTAATCACAGTATATCACAAGCATAGCACACCTAATCTCCAGCACAATACAGGCTAATCACAGTATATCACAAGCATAGCACACCTAATGTCCAGCACAATACAGGCTGATCACAGTATATCACAAGCATAGCACACCTAATCTCCAGCACAATACAGGCTAATCACAGTATATCACAAGCATAGCACACCTAATCTCCAGCACAATACAAGCTAATCACAGCATAGCACACCTAATCTCCAGCACAATACAGGCTAATCACAGTATATCACAAGCAAAGCAAATCTAATCTCCAGCGGAATACAGGCTGATCACAGTATATCACAAGCATAGCACAACTAATCTCCAGCACAATACAGGCTAATCACAGTATATCACAAGCATAGCACACCTAATCTCCAGCACAATACAGGCTAATCACAGTATATCACAAGCATAGCACACCTAATCTCCAGCACAATACAAGCTAATCACAGCATAGCACACCTAATCTCCAGCACAATACAGGCTAATCACAGTATATCACAAGCAAAGCAAATCTAATCTCCAGCGGAATACAGGCTGATCACAGTATATCACAAGCATAGCACAACTAATCTCCAGCACAATACAGGCTGATCACAGTATATCACAAGCATAGCACACCTAATCTCTAGCACAATACAGGCTGATCACAGTAAATTACAAGCATAGCACACCTAATCTCCAGCACAATACAGGCTGATCACAGTATATCACAAGCATAGCACACCTAATGTCCAGCACAATACAGGCTAATCACAGTATATCACAAGCATAGCACACCTAATCTCCAGCACAATACAGGCTAATCACAGTATATCACAAGCATAGCACACCTAATGTCCAGCACAATACAGGCTAATCACAGTATATCACAAGCATAGCACACCTAATCTCCAGCACAATACATGTATGTAGCAGAGTGGAATGTTCCTTACTGATGTAACCAGGTACCCCCAACCCCAGACCCCCAATAAAAGACGCAAGACGTATCTGGAGTATAGGCCACAGCATTTATTAATATAACAATGGTAAACTGTATGAGCCAAAACTTCTCCTTTTATTCATTATTATTAATCTTATAACTTATTATCAAGATAAATATAAACATATATATAAACATATATATATATTTTAACATTAAATAACACCACATACAGCTACCACTAGACCTTGCCAATCCGCTGAACATAAACAATGCCAACTTGTTCTTCATAAGAACTTCCAGATTATAGGGGGAGCCCCTCCCCCCTCGTCCCTGTTACCTCAGCATTTTTGCCCACTTAATGCTAACCACCAGCCGGCTGTTAGCTCGGTGGGCACGACCATTACGATCACCTACCACGTGATCAGAGGTTAAGGGAGGGGACCCCTATCCGTCCATCTGATTCCATCTCCTTAACTATTGGATTGACAAGGACAACCCCGCCTGCTGCGACAAAGAGAAAAAACGTTAATACAACATAACATAAATACAGGGAGGGTGGGCGGGAAATTCTTACTGGTGTGTCCGTCAGACAAAATGGCTGACGACCCAGGAAGTCCTGGACTTATATACATCCCCTTTTCCATAACCCCTCCCCCATACACCCAACCTGTTGTCACTCACACCCCTCACACATACATGGCCCCCTCCCACCTAGCTCTGCTTGTTTCCCGGGGGACTAGCTAATCACAGCATAGCACACCTAATCTCCAGCACAAAACAGGCTAATCACAGTATATCACAAGCAAAGCAAATCTAATCTCCAGCGGAATACAGGCTGATCACAGTATATCACAAGCATAGCACAACTAATCTCCAGCACGATACAGGCTAATCACAGTTTATCACAAGCATAGCACACCTAATCTCCAGCACAACACAGGCTGATCACAGTATATCACAAGCATAGCAAACCTAATCTCTAGCACAATACAGGCTGATCACAGTATATCACAAGCATAGCACACCTAATCTCTAGCACAATACAGGCTGATCACAGTATATCACAAGCATGTCACCCCTGTGCTATGGTTGCTGGGTTCACTACATTTGTATTTATTTATTTTGTACATACTATTTTGGGGAGTGCAATGCATATTAATCAGGGTCATGCTGGAACAGTCAGATATTTGATGGGACTGCCCTAATAAGTCCAGGACTGAAGGCATGTGTACAAAGGGAGTCAAAATGTTTTAAAACATAGATGTATTTATTTATAAAAAGATGGGGATAGCCAGTGAAGAGATATAGATTTTGTTTAAGTACTCTAAGCTTGTATCTGTTTGTTTTGATTGTCCAAACAATATCTGGCTTGAGCATTGATAGGCCTAAACAATGGCTGTCTAATCAGAGGCGTTACTAGGGTTATCTATACATACAGACATCTCTCTCTATATATATATTTGCCCAATTACCGTATTTGCTCGATTATAAGACGACCCTGATTATAAGACGACCCCCCAAACTTTGGATATTCCTTTAGGAAAAAAACTAAAAGCCTGAATATAAGACTACCCTATAGGAAAAAAGTTAAACTTGTATATATTCACATGTAAATTGCTTTTTTAATAAAAAATTATGATATCAAAAAATGTATTTCTAGTTTTTATTTCTTTTTATGTGCCAATGCTGCCTTTCTCTTTCCCTTGCCCCCATTTTTCTCTCTCTCCCTCACTCCCCTTGTCTCTGTCTCTTAACCCCTTCCCTCCCCTTGTCTGTCTCTTAACCCCTTCCCTCCCCTTGTCTCTGTCTCTTAACCCCCTCCCTCCCTTGACTCTGTCTCTGCCCCCCTCCCTCCCCCTGTCTCTCTGTCCCCCCTGTCTCTCTGTCCCCCTCCCTCCCCCTGTCTCTCTGTCCCCCTGTCTCTCTGCCCCCCTCCCTCCCTTCCCCTTACCTTGATCCCTGGTGGCTAGTGGGGGCAGCCGGGGGATGTCTGCACGATACTTGCAGACATCCTCCATGCTGCCCGACACGGCAGTCTATTATGTCGGACAGCTGTCCGTCATAATAGTCTGCTGTGTCGGGCAGCATGGAGGATATCTGCACGTATCATGCAGACATCCCCCAGCTGCCCGATTTACCCTGGTGGCTAGTGGGGCAGCAGAGGAAGTCTGCGCGATGAGCGCAGACCTCCCCTGCTGCCGCCCGGCACGCTCGCCGGGACTTCTGTGACGAAAGCGGAAGTACCCGGCTTCTTCACAGAAGCCCCGGCGGTCGTGCCGGGCGGAAGCAGGGGAGTCTGCGCTCGTTGCGCAGACATGCCCTGCTGCTAGAGAGGGGGATCCAGGTCCCCTGCAGCTCTGCTGGGGACCTGGATCCATGTCTTATAATCTGACCTCAATTTGAGGTCAGATTATAAGAGACCTCGATTATAAAATGAGGGGGATTTTTCAGAGCATTTGCTCTGAAAAAAACCTCGTCTTATAATCGAGCAAATACGGTATATGCCAGTATCATTTTGTCATTAATAAGATACAGCCAATTTGCCCATTAATATGCCAGTATTATTGTGCCATTCAGATGCCAATACCATTGTGCCATTAAGATGCCAGTAATATTGTGCCAGTCAGATGCCTGTAATATTGTGCCACTCAGAGCCCAGTATTATGCCACTCAGAGCCCAGTAATATTGTGCCACTCAGAGCCCAGTAATATTGTGCCAGTCAGATACCAGGAATATTGTGCCAGTCAAATGCCTGTAATATTGTGCCAATCAGATGCCTGTAATATTGTGCCAGTCAGATACCAGGAATATTGTGCCAGTCAGATGCCTGTAATATTGTGCCAGTCAGATGCCAGTAATATTGTGCCACTCAGAGCCCAGTAATATTGTGCCATTCAGAGCCTAGTAATATTGTGCCAGTCAGATGCCTGTAATATTGTGCCAGTCAGATGCCAGTAATATTGTGCAATTCAGAGCCCAGTAATATTGTGCCATTCAGTGCCCAGGAATATTGTGCCAATTAGATACCAGCAATATTGTGCCACTCAGAGCCCAGTAATATTGTGCCATTCAGAGCCCAGTAATATTGTGCCATTCAGAGCCCAGTAATATTGTGCCAGTCAGATACCAGTAATATTGTGCCATTCAGATGCCCCAGCCAATTTTCCCATTCCTCCCTCCTCTCCCTGTCCCCAGTACTTACCGCCTGGTTGCTGCTCCGTGTCCCCCGCCAGATGTCTCCGTGTCCCCCGCCAGACGTCTCCGTGTCCCCCGCCGGACATCTCCGTGCAGTGTTCGCTCCTGACGTAACGTCACATACGGTCACGGTGATTTTTTGTTTTTACTTTTTTTTTCCAGCGGATGTGGTTGCCAGAAAAAAAAAAAATTAAGCAATGCTTAACTTCGCTGCGGGGGGATGCCGGCAGCACGGGTGTCACCCTCGCTGGAGGTGTCACCCGGTGCGGTCCGCCACTGAGACTAATGTAGGGACAGGAGATTGTAATCTCTGTGATGCTGGATAGCACTGCATATGGTCACACAAATTCACTGCCTACTTACAGGCACATGGCAGCAAGAGCTGAATATAGCAAATGTCAGCACTGTATGGACAGGAGCTCAGATATTCATTCTAAGTGTCAGCAGAGCCAGTAAAGATGGCAGATCTCCCCTGCACTCCTTTAACACCAAGAGCTGCAGCAGTGAGTTGCAGGAGATGGAAGGTTGTAGAACCCTGCAGCCTCCTGCTCTGAGTTGTGCAGAGGCTGAGGAAGCTTGAGAGAGAAAATATGAGATCCTGGGTGAAATTCAAAGTTAGAGTTATATTTACCAACTACAGAAGAAATACAAGTGACTTCAAATCAAGACTAAGGTCATTTGACACACAATCAATAGTACTACACATTGATATAAGTAATACAAATTTATACAAATAACTGTTTATGTGGAATAGCATCTTTAAAGTGATAACATTTGAATAAGGAGCTTTAGTACATACAGTGACAAAAAACATTTCTGAACCTCAATGATAACACAATGTGTTTCACCTACTAGAGGCTTTTTCAAGTGTGCCTCTATATAAAGGGTAACTAAGTGTGTGAAGTGTTGAGATAGCGCACTGATTCACTTGTTGTATTATCCACCCATTAGTTGCAGACATTACAATAATAATAATTACAGTAAATCTATTGAAATATTGATTGCATTTTTGAACCGCTTAATCAAAATCTACTCTAAAAGCCTATTGTGGTTGCACCTGAAGACAACTCTGAATGTAAATAAACCCTGCACTATGGTCCAAAATTCCTTAAAATGAATATGAAAGACTAAACAAAGTGCAGGCTCTAAATCATTATACATACCCTTATACATACCTTTATACATACCCCTTGGGCCTAGAAATCCCTATAGTTTGTGTATAAAGTAGTGGCAGAAATAGAATCCATATTCCAGTCTGTGTAGTCTTGGTGTGAAATCATTCCAAGGATCTTTCTGTCATCATATAGTTGGATGGATAAACCCAGGAACTCATGTACTTTACCATTTAGTTCAACTACGACGCATGATGAATGATTTCCCTTATTTTTGTTCTCTTTCCAAGCAAAACAGCAAATGAAACAGCCTGATTTATATTAGTGAGTAAGGTACATACAGCTGCATAAAACATGAGTAATGAGTATAACCCTTAGCTGGTTCTCACCGAAGGGAGGGTCCAGCAATAAGCTGCTAATCTGAACTAAACACATTACAGATGAGCTCATCAGTTCAAATCTAATTATTATGTGCCAGGCCTGGCTTAATTGCTTGTCCTTGACATAAATAATGTCTGCCATAAGCCTATTACCCTATGTAAGCCTATTATTGCAGTAATCGCGACGCTGTCAAAAGCACAAAACGGAAACGGGCGAAGAGATGAAAATAATGGGATGCAATTAACAGGCAAACAGGGACAAGCAGCTTTCTAATCGGTACATGGGATACACAGGTCTGATTCAGTGCTCACTGACGAGAGCAAAAGTCTATAGGGAGGAAGTCAAAGACTAATAAGTAAGCAAAACATAGGGGAATGCCTGACTCAAATCAACAATCCCAAGCCATATGGGAACCTGGATGCAAGGATTGGGGTTCTAGAACCTAAAGGATGTGAGATGACAATAGCTGGCAAGTACGGAAAGATTAATGCCTCAATGTATAGGAGATTATCTACTGGACCCATGATGAAAAATAAAATGGAGTTACACAGAGTTACACATTTAACAGTAGATAAAAAACAAATACATACATACATATATTAAACAAGTTGGAAGGAGAACATACAGGGTAAATCATTATTGATAATAAAAAAAATTGTATCAATAATGATTTACCCTGTATGTTCTCCTTCCAACTTGTTTAATATATGTATGGATTTATTTATTTTTTATCTACTGTTAAATGTGTAACTCTATGTAACTCCATTCTGGACATTCCTGAAATCATGGCACTAGAAACTGCTGTAATACGGAGTTCAGAAGTTTTCCCACACTGGAACAAGAATACAAAGTTTATGATTTACTTGCTGGGTGGAGGCACAGTTACATATCTAGAATGTCCAGACCTTCCCATACCCTGGTGAAGTTTCTAGGTTCCTGGTTCTTAACCCATTGTATGGTGGTTCCCTTGACAAAGGCATTGTCGGATTTCTGGGCCCTATAAAGGCCTTTGTTATCCCAAATGAACACAGACACAGTATATAAGTGGAAATAAAAGGCCACAGCTTATTTAATAATAAATTGAACACATATAAGGTCATTGCCCACCCGTAACACAATCCTTACCCCGTTTATACAGTAAACTTAAGGCAATGACCCACATATAAATTAACATATACAATTAACATATTACATAACATTGAGTGCAATACCTGAATTAACACTTATAGGGGCATACCGAGATGCCCCTATAAACCCCCGGGTTAAGAGCCACAGGCCAGCTCTAACCCACCAACCATAACATGACCACCAGCCTAGGTTCCTGATCACACCCTTCCAAGAACCTAACACTGATCCTACACCCCACATTACCTCCCAACTCCTGCTGTGACAAAACTCAAACTGACGTTAATTAACATAGGGAGGGCGGGCGGGCGGGACAACTGTCACCTTGGCTGTTAAATTAAAATCTGAAGAATTAAAAATTTGGCGGGCCCTATTTAAATAACCCCACCCCCTACATGAGATCACTGAAACGTAACCCTTTCTGGCCCACCTCCTAGCCCTGTCAAGGCCCATTGCATTTAGGCAATTCCATGGGCTTCATTCTTCTCCAGTTTAATTCTACTAAATGTGGTCTTGTTTAGAAGACTTTGTGAATTGTGTTTCTCTCCTGAATGAAGCATAGTGGTATACAGTACCAAGGGTCACTGAAGTTTCATATCAAATACCCAACCGAATGGTATCAGAATCAAGAAAAAAGATTAATTTTCCCAGCTTGAACTCTACATGTCCTCTCTAGCTTTAAGAGCTGTTAACAGCTGCTTGTCCCATTACAACGCTACATGCATTTATTTATTTATAGGTCTGATGCGAGGAGTAAATTAATCTATTGACATATTTATTATCTGCTGTCCTTGTGAAGGGCATGGACTTGATTTGCCTAGTCAAGGGTCTGCCCTGGTGTGCTTTCCAATTCTGTTGCTATAATTTACCAAAGAGTCATTGTGATTTAGACTATCTGCAACTTCACTTTAGACTGATCCCCGTATTTTCATCTGTTTGCCCAATAGCTTACAGCATTTTGCCACTGCCTACTTCTTAAATGGATTCGGTCAACCAAAGCATTGTTAATATGGAAAATGTAAAAAAAAGATCTATACATTATGTTAGCAAAATTGTAATCAAATTAATAAATTAAATTCCAGTATTAATACAGACCCAAATTTTACCACAAAAAAAGTTTATTATTTTTGATAGGCTTTTAGATGCTTAATGTGGGACATGAGAACAGACCCCGCCCTATTAGTGTATACAACCAAAAAGTATTTAAAATATAGACCTCTTCATTTAGAATTCACCCTTCAAACTGCAAATATACTATTTCTTGTAAAGTGTGTAGCTGAGCATGTGTAGAGAGAAGATACTTCCCAGTGTATTAGGATATTAGTTGTGATGTGCTTCGCATTGCACAAAATGAATACACAAGCATCATCAAAGACTGTTACATAAATAAGAAACATTTCTGGTATATCCAATACATGCATGTGATGGTCCTCAAGGCATTTTGTGCAGCATCCATCCTAACTGAAAAGCACAGTTTATATTGCATTACTTCATGAAGTTAATAGTTTACAGTCCCAAGATGTCTCATACCCAATGTGTCAAATAATATTAGATAAAAACATTAAAGTGGTGCAAAACAATAATTTTCTTTATGGCATAACACCCAAGTGCCATTTCTGACACAAAATCAGTGCCAGCTTTGCCCTATACAGCTTGCCAGTGCCAACTTTACCCCACACATCTTGCTAGTGCAATCTCTGTCCCCAAACAACTTATCAGTGACATCTTTTATGCCAAACAACCTATCAGTCCCATTTGTATCCTTGTCTGTGTTTCCTTTGTCCCCAAACAGCTAACCAGTGCCATTTTTGTCCCCCAACAGCTTGCCACTGCCAACTTTGCCCCATACAGCTTTCCAGTGCCACCTTTGTCCCCAAACAGCTTCCCAGTGTCATATCTGTCCCCAAATAACTTACCAATGCCATTTTTTATGCCAAACAACTTATCAGTACAATATTTCTCCTTGTTTGTTTTTCCTTTGTCCCCAAAAAGCTAGCCAGTGCCACCTTTTCCCCCACCTTTTTGCTATTTCCTTTTTTGGCACCTAACAGCTTGTCAGCTTCCCCAAGACTACTGACCCTGTTTTCTGCACTCCTGCTGGTGAGCACAGGTGGGACCCCCTTTACATAGAAACATAGAATATGTTGACAAATAAGAACCATTTGGCCCATCTAGTTTGCCCAATTGTCTAAATACTTTTTTTAGTACCTGGCCTTATCTTATTTCCTTGTGCCTATCCCACGCATGCTTAAACTCCTTCAATGTGTTTACCTCCACCACTTCCGCTGGAAGGCTATTCCATACATCCACTACCCTCTTAGTAAGGTAATACTTCCTGATAATACTTTTAAATATTTTGCCACTCTAATTTAAGATTATGTCCGCTTGTTGTGGTAGTGTTTCATCTTACAAAATGTACATACTTCCTTTATTGTGTTGATTCTGTTTATGTATTTAAATGTTTCTATCATATCCCCCCTGTTACGTCTTTCCTCCAAGCTATACATGTTAAGATGCTTTAGCCTTTCCTGGTAAGTTTTATCCTTCAACCTATAAACCAGTTTAGCGCTTACATTGTCTATCTACCTTTAAGTCCTCTGAAATGATTACCCCTAAATCCCTTTCCTCAGATATTGATGTTAGGACTGTATCAAATATTCTACATTCTGCCCTTGGGTTTTTACGCCCAAGATGTATTATCCTGCACTTTTCCACATTACATTTTTTTCCAGTTTAGCTTAATAATTTGCCATTTGGCTGATGCCTCCAGGAACATCAACCCTGCTGCAAATCTTTTTATCATTAGCAAAAAGAGAGAACCTTACCAACAAGACCTTCTGCAATATCACTAATAAAATGATTTAAGTACAGATCCCTGAGGCATTCCCACTAGTAAAAAGACCTTGCATTGAATATACTCCATTGACTACAAACCTCTGTTGCCTGTCACTCCATTTACCAGTGGACCCTGGGTAAGTGCCCACTTTCCCCACTGTTTAATGTGGCCCTGATCCAGGATAAAAACAGCACTTAAACTGTAGACAGTACCCTTCTAAACAGTATCTTTATGACACATGGTTGGGTGACATATCACATAGCATAGAGAACAGCACCATCTAGTGTTTGACAGACAAAAGGCTAATTGTTGAATGCTGTTTGCAGTGCTGTTTTGGTTGTGAATTTTACAGTAATATCAGAGATCGGCAAGAAAGCACTTTTTACCATATTCAAGAATAAATATTCAGGTTTATTCCCATGCTCTCTAATTGCTGTCATTTTCTCACCATTCAGTTTGAGGCCTGTTATATTTTTACAAGGGCCTCTTTTTAAATGTTGTCATTTGTGATGTTCACATTCTGAAAGGAGTATAGTAATAAATGATTTTCTACACTATACGTGCTTTTTATGTTTGAGTCTAGCATGGGAAACCATTCAGAAATCACAAATGTATAAGCTTCGATTAAGGTAGCTGCCCCGAGTTTCACGAAGTGACCTCCAATTGAAATTCCTGAACCATTCCTCCAGAGTTTGGCTGCCAAAATGGTAGCCTCGGTTCTCCCCCCGGAAATAGCCAAAGTCCTCCCATAGAAGTCAATGGGAGGACTTCAGCTATAGCGGAATTAGCCCAAAGTCCTCTCAAAATGGCTCAGAAATTAAATCAAATAGAAATATGTAAAAATAAAAAAACTTAACACATTAAATACACTAAAATAAATTAAAAAAAACATAAAATAAAATATATTTTTATTAAAATGCAAAAATGCTTATATTAACGTAAATACACCATTATAGTATATAATATATAATAGTATATAAATATTTATATATGGTTTACATATGTTTACTTTAATTCTTCTATACTTTTCTGTTCAATTCTCCTGCTAAAATCTGCATTTTTTGGCCAACTTCGAGGGGTGGCTGAACTGCTGTTATATTTATATTGAGTACACCCTATAGTATATAATAGCTTTTGTAGGCCTTTGTATAAAATATATAATAATTATCAGTTAATAGAATTATAATTCAAAATGATTGCAATCGACTCTACACTGGAAATGGAAATCATCAGGAGGACTCAAAGAAACTGGAATCTCTAGTTTTGTTTACTTCCCTATGGCAGAGATAGATGGTTCAGGTGATCCAAAGATGACAGACAAATCAATATATCTCAACAGTAAGTATTAAACACTCTCAATAAAACAGTAAGATACATCTTTAATACATAAAAAATGGATTCAAGGTGTCAATCACAGAAATCTAGGGATATTGTTTGTGAAACGCGTCAGGTCTATTTTCGTTATACGTATGGTGAATATTATCCCTCGATTTACCTGACTGACACCTTAGAACACTTTTTACTGTTTTAATTATTTATTAAAAATGCTTATTGGGAGTCTATAATGTGAATACACCCTAATTTTGAAATATTGACTTAAGTCTGTAATCTTTGGAGCCCTTGCACATTCGTCCTTTTCACGCACTGCGTTCTGTACTGGCGTTCACAGCTGCCTGCAGCAGTGGTTTCTACTGGTATTACTGGTTTCTGGTGCAGAGACCTGTTTTTTATTTACAATGTTAAGTCTATTGAAGCAATAGCATGAGCAGCATTTTTCTTTTCTTTTTTTTTTTTTAGAAAACCATTCACCCATCGTTAATATAGATAATTAAAGACTTCATGATCATTTTTTTTAAAAGCTTGCCAGTAAAATGCTGGCCAGGTGGCATCCCTAAATGGGAATTGGGATAGCGGGGGCAGAGTGTGGGAGGTTGAGCATCAGCATTAACGCACATACAAGGTAGCAGTCATTCAAAATGTCAGCGCCACTGCACATGCAGTATGCATTATCTGGTGTCTCAGACCTGATATCCTGCAGCGTGCAAAGCGGGACATTTGGGAAGCATGTACATGAATATGTACTAGCGGTGTTCTACCATTAACACAAACTAAACTTCTTCAATAATAAAATGTACCTTGAATTTGCTGGATTTGATGTACTTGTATAACTGTCCTGTACAGGTAATCCCTAATATACATGTTATAATTGTATATAAACTACAATCTGGAGAATTGAAATGGGCGAATTCCGCCTATGTTCAGGAATGATTGGGAAGGCGAAAATCTGTGCTTTTCATTGAATAAATGTCCCGACTCCAATGCCTCTCATGCTTCCTTTTTTGAGTAGTCCCATTTTGGTGATTTGTGAAATTTGCCTAAAGTGCCCCACCAGAATCCAATCCGGGACATATTGGTGTATATTGAGTAGGGTTGCCACCCTGCCGGTAATTTACTTGCACAGTCGGTATTTGAGAGGTAGGAGCCGGTGCCGGTAAAACTGAAATACCGGTCATGTTAAGACCTGTATTTGTTTTGCAGGCAGCAGGGAGAGGTGAGCAGCAAGCAGGGGACGATAAATCCCAGGCACCAGGTCACCATGGCACCAGGAAATTAGACCTGGTGCCCAGTATTCATCCACATGGTCCCCTTGCTGCTTTTGTTTCTCCGGCACAAGGGGGAAGTCTGTATGAGGAGCACAGACAGGAAGCTCCCTTGTGCATCGATGATCACTGTGTCTCCTGGCATCCAGCAGGAGTGAAGCTAGGAGTGCACAGAGACCAGGCAGCAGGAATGTCCCCCCTCCCCTGAAAACAGGTAATACAGAAGGGAGGGGGGGACACATTAAGAGAAGAGTGCGTTTTTTTATTTTTTTTATTTTTTTGCTAATAAATAAAAAGCCTCTAAAAGTCTTACTGGTTTGTGTGTGTGTGTGTATGAGAGAGAATGTCACTGTGTGTATGTGCTAGTGTTACTGTGTATGTGTGTGAGACTGTCACTGTGTGTGCTACTGTCACTGTGTGTATGTATGTGCTGCTGTCACTGTGTGTATGTATGTGCTGCTGTCACTGTGTGCATGTATGTGCCACTGTCACTGTGTGCATGTGTGTGTTACTGTCACTGTGTGCATGTGTGCGCTACTGTCACTGTGTGCATGTGTGTGCTACTGTCACTGTGTGTATGTATTTGCTGCTGTCACTGTGTGTATGTATGTGCTGCTGTCACTGTGTGTATGTATGTGCTGCTGTCACTGTGTACATGTATGTGCTACTGTCACTGTGTGCATGTATGTGCTACTCTCACTGTATGCATATGTGTGCTACTGTCACTGTGTGCATGTATGTGCTACTGTCACTGTATGCATATGTGTGCTACTGTCACTGTGTGCATGTGTGTGCTACTGTCACTGTGTGCATGTGCTAATGTCACTGTGTATGTGTGAGACTGTCACTGTGTGTATGTGCTACTGTCACTGTGTGTGTGTGTCACTGTGAAACTGTCACTGTGTGTATGTGCTCCTGTCACTCTATGTATGTGTGGCTGTCACTGTGGGTGTGGCTGTCATTGTGAGCATGTTGTGGCCCCACCCTTTGTATATTATTGAGTCAATCTTAATATATGTAAATTACCAATGAACCTGAATAAGCTAATAAGTTGGTGGTTGGTCCAAGAAATTAGTGCAGTGGGTGTTGTTAAAAAGGTATGTTTTACATTGGTGCAGTAAGATGGAGATCTACTATGAATAAATAGCTCAGGTTGTAATAGGATTGTTGATTGAATTCTCAATGTTAATACATTATTAACTAAATCTAAATTCGGTTTTGACTCAAAACCATTAATGCTCTTTTCGTGCCATCACTCAAGTGTTACTTTGCACTTAATGTAATTGTCTTTCTTAAATTTACACTGAAAACTGCCCAAGGCAATTTGTTATTGTAAACATAGTGGTTAAAGGGACCTAAACATTGTTCTTACAGTGAATATATAGAATAAAAATGTTTAAAAATTGTGTGTGTATATATATATATATATATATATATATATATATATATATATATATAAATAAATATGTATATGTATAACAAAATTTTAAACAAATACATGAAGAGACAAAAAGTGTTTTAAAAAATTATATGTACAGATTTATATATATACATATATATTTCTGTTAAGTTTCCAGTTTATGACAATCTCTATTGGATTCCTGCTCTTTTGCAAGTAGTTAATATGCATAACAAGCCACCGGTGATGTCATAAATAGGAGACAAATACACATTTAAAAAACTGTTTCCCTTAATTTATTCCTTGCTTAAAGGGGCTGTATCACCTAAACATTGTTTGCAGATAATAAAAATGACTGAAAATGATCTATATGTTGTGTCCACAAGCCTGAAAGAAAATGCCTAAATTAGGACAAAAGTCACCTGTGGCTTGATATGCAAATTGCACATTTTCCATTGTAAACCTGTTCATATGCAAATCAAGCCACAGGTGATGTCATAACCAGGAGACTCCAAAGACACATTTAAAATACATTTTTCTAACTAAAACTCGATGAACAATATAAAAAGGACATAGCACGCTTCAAGATTTCATGGTATGCGAATAGAGGTAGACCTGGGAAGGCCATTTCCAATAAAATTTAATTCAGAAATTATCAAGCACGTATAGCCAAAATAGTATATAACGACAATATATGTCTCTCTCCAGTCAAAATAAGTTACACTATATGGTACACTATATAGTAGTATATGGTACACTACTATGGTACACTATATAATCTCCCTGTGGAGGGGAAGTCCCCCGCGCAGATTGAATCTTTTTTGGCTAAAATTGGTCTTCCTTCGCTAACGGCAGAGCAACTTTCCGTTTTGAACCAACCCATATCAGAGAGCGAGTTGGGTGCGGCTATTCGATCTTTGAAAAAGGGAAAAGCCCCGGGGCCGGATGGCCTGTCGTCATTGTTCTATGTAGCATCTCAAACCGAGATTATCCCTGTACTACTAAGGATCTTTTCGGATGCTATCTCATCGGGCGAGTTCCTTCCGGAACTGCTTGAAGCCACCATCTCACCAATCCCTAAGACGGGTAAGGACCCTACACGGATCCCTAACTATCGGCCAATATCCTTGATAAATCTGGATGTAAAACTGTACTCGGGGATCTTGGCCGATAGACTGGGTCGGGTTATACCCGACCTAATACATCCAGACCAAACGGGCTTTATATCAGGACGTTCGGGGGAGGACAGCGTTGGAAGGCCTCTTAATTTGATTCATTATGCTGGACATACCGGGGAGGCTACTGTCTACCTTGCTCTCGACGCTGAGAAGGCGTTTGATAGGGTCGATTGGCTCTTTCTCGATAAGACCTTAGAGGCATTTGGAATCACTGGCCCTTTCAGAGCCGGCACTATGGCACTATACTCGGCGCCGAGGGCACGGATATCATAACCCTCACTTAACTCTGGTTTTTTTAATATAAGGAATGGGACAAGGCAGGGGTGCCCTTTAGCACCACTGCTATATGCCCTTAGCATTGAGCCCCTGGCCGCCCTGATCAGAGGTTCACCCGCTGTTAGGGGCATTCATTTGGGTTCCAAGGACTATAAGATCTCGCTTTATGCGGACGACGTTCTGTTGACGCTGACCTCCCCCGAGGATTTTGTCCCGCAGGTTCTATCACTCATTAAACAGTATAGTTTTTTCTCGAAATTAGTGAACCTCGGGAAAACACAAGCATTAGGTTTCTCTCTCTCTCCCTCTCATCTCCAGAAATTGTCAACTCTGGGAGACATCAGGTGGTCTAATAAAACGCTTGACTACCTGGGGGTGCGGATCACTCCTGATTTGAGACAGACTCTGTGTTGTAACTATGAGAAGTTAGCCCATGAACTTGAAATCTGCTTGAGAAGCTGGCGTGGCTTGGAAACATCATGGCTTGGACGTATTAATATAATCAAGTCCTATATAATCCCTAAAATTCTCTTTCTGATGAGGTCTATCCCCTTGAGAGCACCAACTATGTACTTAAAACAACTAACTTCTCTATTATCCTTGTATGTTTGGGATAGGAAACATCCTAGAACTGCTAATATAACCCTCAGACGCGGCATAAGAAATGGGGGGCTGGGCTTTCCAGATCTTGTAAGGATGCAGGACGTATGTCAATTTTAAAACTTTCTAGCCTGGAAATTCAAATCAGCTCAGAACACCCGATGGCTTCAAATTGAGACTTTTGAATGCCATGGTCTAGAACCTTACTATTTCTTCTGGACCCCAACAACCTGGTTCAATAAATTAAAAATCTCGAATCCGATAGTTATAGAGACAGTAAAGGGAATGTTTCGATTTAAGAAATTATTTTCCAGTGCTCAGGGATTGAACGGTCTGGCCCCTCCGGGAACATTGTCGATGAGAATACACAATCTGGATATCAGAAAATGGCTTGCGGCAGGGATGAATAAAATAGATGACATACTCCAGGATGGCAAAATGCCCTCCTTCCAAAATCTACAGGGCAAACTTCCCCTCCGTAACTCTGAGTACCTCACCTATCTTCCCATATTCAATTTTATAAAAACAAATCCTTTGACAGAAAGTACCTGTCTCGATAAATTTCTCTTTCAAAATTCCCGAACCAATAACATCTCTAAGTTGCAAGTATTATTGGAAAACCTGCTCTCACAATCTAAATCTACATCTGTTATATATTGGGAAACCGATCTTGGTAAGATTTTTCCCGTGGAGACTTGGAATAATGCTTTCCAAAATACTAGATCGGCTCTCCACTGTATTAATCTCCAGGAACTTTATTATAAAATACTATACAGATGGCACTATGTACCCTCTCGAATATGTAAATTCTCTTCGGACGCCTCTGACCTGTGCTGGAGATGTGGAAGACAGAGAGGATCCCATCTTCATGTTTGGTGGTCTTGTAAACAATTAATCCACATCAAAAACTTTCCCTTGTACTCAATAGGGTCCTAGAGAATAATATCCCATTGTCACCCTACACATTTCTCTTCCATCTGAACACAGGTCAAGCTAAATCCCCCAGACAAATTCTTTCCATTAACATACTTATGGCAATCAAACTGCTGCTCTCCCGCTTATGGAGGAAGCAGGAGGTGCCAGCCTGGTCAGATGTAGTGAAACAGGTAGATTTTCAACTTACGGCAGAAGAAGCATTCTTTCTCTTGGGGCCTGCTAGAGGCAAACTAAAAGAAATTAAAGTCATCTGGAGTGGAGTAAAAGAAGCCCACTTAGGGAGTGGACAATAGTCGCGCTGCCGTGAGCGGGGAGGGGGAGTGGGTAGGGGCCGGGGACGCACCGACGGAGAACTACGTTCTTTTTTTTTTTCTCTTCTCCCTCCCTCTTTTTCTCTTCTCTTTATTTACTCTCCCTTTTTTCCATCTTTTCTTTTTCTCTTCTTTTCTCTTGCTCTTTTCATAAACCCTGGGAGGATCAGACCCTTTCTATTTGTGTTTCATATATTGTGGACTACTCTGGACAGAACTTTATTTGCGAAACACGTGTATGTAAGATCTACATGTTTGTATGTTTTCATAATTGAATAAAAAGATTTATATAA
This sequence comes from Pelodytes ibericus, assembly GCA_036172795.1. Lineage (NCBI taxonomy): Eukaryota > Metazoa > Chordata > Amphibia > Anura > Pelodytidae > Pelodytes > Pelodytes ibericus. The sequence goes on from CM069866.1 coordinate 28,285,991, forward strand.
ATCTCATAAAATACATTTTTCTCCTAATTTAGTCATTTGTTTGCAATTCTGATAAAACAATCTAGAGACCATTTTCAATCATTTATTATTCTCTGCATTCACAGTAAAAACAATGTTTAGGTGTCCGAGTTCCTTTAATTATTTTTCCATGTGCCCCACTTATTTTACTATATAAAATGATCGCTTAGGCCTATTGGTCAATTTCAGTCACAGAACTGAAAAGAAGACAACATGCTGAAAACAGTAAGCAGACAGTAATAAAACACTCTAGTGATACTAGATAAAGTATCGATCCACACTAGTGAGATAAGAAATGTGAACTCAGCAACAACCAAGAATAATCACAATATTTTATTCAAACTGGAATCTACTGCTCCATTATAATAGGCTGTATTTCTACAACAATACGATTACATAGATATATATATGGGTCTCTACTGAAACCGTTACACTCACGTTGGGGCACACTGCCATCCAGAACCCACAAAAAATGCAATCTTTGTTCCCCTCCCGATTACCTACCTTTGGTTTGCTTGGGAGAGTGGTCCCTTGGAACGTGGGATTAATTACAAATAACCTTGGAATTAAGATCTATTCAAATCGGAATGGTAAGATAAATTGCCTTCTTTAACCAGTAAACGGAAATGTAATAGGGAAATTGTGTTGACCGCCACAATATGAGGCAGTTTAATAGACCAGAGAGTACTCCCCCTCTTCCCTACATCACCCCCTTTTGGAGGGGGTAATTTATATGGACTAGACCCAATCTTCTGGCCCGTTTATTTTATTTTACGATTGTTAAAGCTATGAGAATTCCATCCCACCACTAGTATACTAAGTCCTTATTGCAACTCCTATCATGCTGGCTCAACACTGACCCATCATGTTTGGAGTTGCAATAAGCTAGTGCAGCAAAAAATAATATACAAAAAGTGGACCAGGGAAATTACAAATTCCTGAGGTCCCCCAACCAAACATCATTAACTACATAAATAAATGGCCCAGGGTTGCTGAGGTCTATTTATGAAAATTCAATATTGGAGGTTGAGATTAGCACTAAACCTCAAAACGTGAACAGACTCCCCCACCTCTTGGATGAATCATCTCAACCCAGGGCCGGACTGGGAGAAAAATTCGGCCCGGGCATTTTTTGATCACAGCGGCCCACTAAGAAGGGGGCGGGGCAGAGGAGGTGTGTTTTGTCATCACCAATGACAAACACGCTCCCTCTCAAAGTGAGCATATTGGTTCAATGCTCTTCCAGGGCAGACCATGCACAGAGCTCTGCTGAAGAGCTCTAGCATGAGAAAAAAGCCCTGTATGTGTTCTGCACAGTGCAAGCAAATGTAATAACATGCTTGCACTGTGTTTCCTTGCAACTTGTCTCTGGTGTCTCTATAAATGGATACCAGGAAACAAAAATGCCAGGAAAGAGTATTGAGCATGTGTTTGGAGCCTGCTTGTGGGATTGCGTGTGTGTAGAGTAAGCTGATTGTGGTGTGGTATTGTGTAATAAGGTTTGGTTTTAGTTGTGTTGTGTTTGTGGTGTAATGTGATGCATATGTGGCTAGGGGCTGTAGAGAATGTGTGTATAGGGGATATAGCAAGTGTGTGCATACAGGCTATAGTGTGTGTGTGTGAATATATATATAGATGTAGTGTGTGTTTAGTAATGTGTTTGATTACAAGGAATCTAGTGTGTGTATATATACATATATATATATGAGTCTAGTGTGTGTTTGAAGGACCCAGAATGTGTATAGATCTAGTGAATGTGTGTTTATAACGGTTTCAGAGTGTATATAGGGATCTAGTGTGTGTATGTGTGTAGATGATCCAGTTGGGTAAGGGATCTAGTGTGTGTCTGGAATGTAATGTGTTTAGGGGTGCAGTATGTGTGTGAGGGGTGCTGTGTGTATATATATATATGTAAGTATTGTGTATGTCTGTTGTGCAGTGTGTTGGGGGGTTCTGTGTGTATGTGAGGGGTGCAGTATGTGTGTGTGAGGGGGCGGTGTGATGAGGGGGGCGGTGTGTGAGAGGGGGGCGGTGTGTGAGGGGGGGAGGTGTGTGAGGGGGGGCGGTGTGTGAGAGTGATGGTGTGTGAGAGTGATGTGTGTGAGTGCTGTGTATGATGTGTGTGAGAGTGCTGTGTGTGATGGGTGTGAGAATGCTGTGTGTGATGGGTGTGAGAATGCTGTGTGTGATGGGTGTGAGAGTGCTCTGTGTGAGAATGCTGTGTGTGATGGGTGTGAGTGCTGGGTGTGAGAGTGCTGTGTGTGTGAGAGTGCTGTGTGTGTGAGAGTGCTCTGTGTGAGAATGCTGTGTGTGATGGGTGAGAGTGCTGTGTGTGAGAGTGCTGTGTGTGAGAGTGCTGTGTGTGTGAGAATGCTGTGTGTGTGAGAATGCTGTGTGTGATGGGTGTGAGAATGCTGTGTGATGGGTGTGAGAGTGCTGTGTGTGATGGGTGTGAGTGCTGGGTGTGAGAGTGCTGTGTGTGTGAGTGCTGTGTGTGTGAGAGTGCTCTGTGTGAGAATGATGTGTGTGATGGGTGAGAGTGCTGGGTGTGAGAGTGCTGTGTGTGAGAGCGCTGTGTGTGAGGGTGCTGTGTGTGTGAGGGTAATGGGTGTGAGAGTGCTGTGTGTGATGGGTGAGAGTGCTGTGTGTGTGAGAGTGCTGGGTGTGAGAGTGCTGGGTGTGAGAGTGCTGTGTGTGATGGGTGTGAGAGTGCTGTGTGTGAGTGCTGTGTGTGATGGGTGCTGTGTGTGTGAGGGTGCTGGGTGTGAGAGTGCTGTGTGTGATGGGTGAGAGTGCTGTGTGTGTGAGAGTGCTGGGTGTGAGAGTGCTGGGTGTGAGAGTGCTGTGTGTGATGGGTGTGAGAGTGCTGTGTGTGATGGGTGTGAGAGTGCTGTGTGTGAGTGCTGTGTGTGATGGGTGTGAGAGTGCTGTATAAATGTTAGAATGGATTGTGTGTGTGTGTGTGTGTGTAGGGGGGGGGTAAATAAACAAATAAAATAACAGGCATTATGGGGACATAATGCCTGTTATTTTATTTGTTTATTTACCTACCCCCCCCCCTACACACACACACACAATCCATTCTAACATTTATACAGCACTCTCACACCCATCACACACAGCACTCACACACAGCACTCTCACACCCATCACTCCTTTCTTACCTTTAGCCTGGGAGGGGGGGACCGGCACGCTGGTACCTGGGACTGGCGGTGGCAATGTTCCCTCGTGGTGAGTGAACTCTAGCCTGCCGGCTAGAGTTCACTCTCGCGAGATCCGGTCGTTGCCATGGCAATGCTCCGGATCTCGCGAGAGGAACCCGGTGGAGCTGCAAGTTAGAGCTCTGCCGGGTCCTCTCCTTCCCTCTCTCCCCGCCGGCGGCCGCATTTGAAGGCATGTGGGCCGGTGAGGGAGATCTTTGATGTCCTCACCGGCCCTTCATGTCAAACAGCGGGGCCGGCGCTCGGATAGTGCCGGCCCTGCATAGACCGGCAGGGGAGATTCTGGGACCTCCCCTGCCGGCCTCGGCCCATGGCCACCGCGGCCCACCGGGCATCTGCCCGGTGTGCCCGATGGCCAGTCCGGGCCTGTCTCAACCTCACAAAATAGTATTCACTAGTAATTTTTGCAAGGTAGTGATGAGGTCACATGAGTTCTGCCGAGAAGTTCAAGACTAAGTCAAACTCAATCTCCGATTGCCAAATGGCTCCCCGCCCTCCTTCCCCATCAATACTTTTTTGGAAGAGGGAGAGCATTGTTTATTATGTGGCCCTGGGATCTTGGTCAAGCCCCGGGTATTATTTATTGGGAGCAGGGTATTTTATTTATTCTAATTGCTTAACAGTGTATGAGGAGGTTCATTATAAGTCCCCCATCACTGTCTGGGAATTTTTTAATGGCCCAGTGACCTTGAGCAAATGCTTGACCCATTCATTTTAGGGGGGCTGGGAGCTATTTAGCAGGCTCCCAGGCTTCACAATTAAAATGGTGAAGGGGGCTGGCAGCCATTAAGCAGGCTTCCAGGCCAGTTATATAGACTTGGGGGACTAGGAACCATTTGACAGGCACCCAGACCCATTAATAATAACAGGTGTCCAGAGCTACTTGCCCTGGCCCCCCATTTGTATTAAAGTATCCGGGGGCCTTTTGGAAAGCCAAGGACCCTGTTTTGTTGGGAGGGGCACTTTGAATTTATCCCTGGACTGCCGATTTCTTCATTTTCTACACTTTTTTTAAGCCAAATTCAACCACTGATTATGAGATTAAATTTGACTTAGAGAAAAATATGCTAGTTTCACTTCACTTTCCATATAAAGGGAGGCTAATTGAAACTAACAGTTTTTGCCTCATCCCGCCTACTCTAGACCTCTCAAAAATTGTTTGTGAATACTATTTTGCGAGCTCGAAATGAGGCCAAAATGAGGCGAGTCTGTTCATGGTTGGACTAGCACTAATCTTGACCTTCAATCTTGGATTTTAGTGAATAGACATCGGTTTAACCCCTAAAGGACCAGCGTTTTTTTTGGCAATTGTGTATTTAACTGTCATTTTTGTCTCTCTTTAAAAGGCACATACACAAAAGTTGTATAGTTTGGTTTTTTTTTAACACCTTCGCGACAATGGACGTGTCAGGCACGTCCTGCGGTGAATCAAGCGGTTTTTGCGATCAACAATCTCGAAAACCACTTTAATGGTAATTGCCTCGAGGCAATAGACAGCACCAAAATGTATTTTCTGGGGCACCCAGCGATCGTGGGAGCCATATTGACGGAGCAGCATGCTCCATCAATACGGCTATGCCCTCTGGAGGTCTGAGCTTCGGAAGTTAAAGTAAATGGTTGGTAGCCAAGCAGCATAGCAATGTAAAATAATTAAAATAAATATTTAATTAGTATAAAACTGGTTAAATAGTTAGATTAGCCTATAGGGTTAAAATTAAATAATTTTTAGCATAAGGGATAGGGTTAAAATTAAATTAAAATTAAAATATAGTAAGAGTTGGGGTTAAATTTAGTGTTAGGGTTAAATTTTGGGTTCGGGTTGGGGTCAAAAGTTCAATATAGGAAAAAAAACAAAAAACACTATTTTGTTTTTTGCCCCATAACTTGCAAAAAAATACCGAAAAATATGGAAACATGCATATTTCTGTACTCTGGACAACATTCAGAAACTATTTAGACAGGGTCTTTTTTAATGATTGTATTTGTGTAAATTATATTTTAGGTCAAATTAAGAAAAAGTGGTTTTTTTTAAAGGTTTCATGATTTTTTTATGATTTTTTTTGTAGTAAATTATAAGATATGATGAACATAATGGTATCTAATGAAAGCCCTTCTTATGACGATAAAAACAACATATAATTTGTGTGGGTACAGTATGTGAGAAAGAAGAAAATTGCAGCTAAACACAAACACCCCAGAAATGTCAAAACGGCCATTGTCACCAAGGGAAAGTCAAGGTGAAAATGTCTTGTCACTAAGGGGTTAATAAAACATAAATTTGGCATGAAACAAACTTCACTAGTCCTGAAGTGGTTAAAATGTACCAGTAGCTAGAGAATAGGAACGGAAGGGAAACTTTCCCAAGATCATCGAGCACTAAAAATGGATTGGAGCAGGGCAACCTTATCCAATGGGCAAGGTGGGTATCTGCTCAGAGTCGACCATAAAAGGGGGCCTCACAGCCAGGTTTAGTTTTACTGAAATTGAAATGAACGTAATAAAGATAGGGAGCACACCTGCACCTTAACACAATATAGTTTGAGTTTCTTATACCATATATTATTTTGTGCTGCTTTTGTACATATAGGGGGCATTGACTGTAGAGGGAGCCCATTATTGAAAGCTCTGCCCAGGCCCACTGGTGCTTTAAAGATGACCATGATTGGAGAGATAACTACTGGGGTAATTTGTTTAGCTGCAGCTATCAAAATATATAAAATGATGTTAAGATAGTTTGTTGTATAGATGCATTCTTATTGAATACATGGCATGTTTCAGAAATATAACACATATAATTACAACTTCAGTCCAGACCTGGCATGAATTAATCTGTGGCCAAAACTGTTCTTTCAAAAAGTGTCCAAATTGGTGCAAGATGGATTATGCTCATGTAGACAGAATATTAATGGTCCATGGTAACCAAGACCTGGAACTGGCATAAATTAATTAGCCAAATCTGCTGTGTCCTAATATGGTATGCCCTAATGGATGTATAATGGACCATGATAGTGGCAGCAGAATATTAATGTCTCACTGCAACTTCAGTTCGGAACTATCAATTAATTATTGGCCAGAACTGTTGTCCATCCAACTAGACGTATGCTCGCTCATACTACTGAAGACCATTTATTAATGTCCCCAGTGCAACAAAGGTCCGGAACTGTCATAATTGAATTATTATAACAAACCAAGAAGGAACACAACATACAGGAAGGAAGAAAAGAGAAATTGGTGCTTTTGTATATATTATCTTGAGATTAGATGCGACCTACGAAGTACCCTGATTTTCTGACTGCTGGTTGGTTTTATACTGTAGAATTGCTGGAAAATTTGAAAGATGTCTAGTGGCACTTCATCCCATTGATGTTTGTGAATACATTGGCCTTCATTCAATTAAGCACCTCTTCATAGTAATTGTTTGTTTTCTTTCTCCATGTATATTGCACCTCTCCCTGGTTTTTTTACAAAGTCTAGATTTTGACATGCCAGAAGAAATGGGGTTAAGTCCAATACTTAACCCCTGCCCTACATCAGGGGTGTCCATGTTTATACTGCAAAGGGCCACTTCCTAGAAATGTACATTTGGGGCCACTTCCCCAAATGTAAAATCCTGGCATATTGAGGGGCAAAATCCTGGCATATTAAATGGCAAAATCCTGGCATATTGAGGGGTAAAATACTGTCATATTGAATGGCAAAATAGTGGCATATTAAATGGCAAAAGAATAGCATATTGAGGGGAAAATACTGACTTATTGAGTGGCAAAATATTACTGGCATATTGAGTGGCAAAATATTACTGGCATATTGAGTGGCAAAATATTACTGGCATATTGAGTGGCAAAATATTACTGGCATATTGACCAACTGCTCCCAACCACCCTCCATATTACATTAGACTGGGATAACATGCTTGTGAGGGTAGGTGGGGCGAGTGGGAGATATTGTGGAGGGGGGGGGGGCAGAAAATGTGTTCAGTAAGGGGCCCTGAAATTCCTGGTGGCAGCCCTGCACTTACCTCACACACACATACACATTTATACACACACACTCACATACATACACTAACTCCCCCACACACACATTTATACACACACACACACACTCACATACATACACTTGCCCCCCCCCCCACACACACACACACATTTATGCACACACACTCACATACATACACTTACCCCACACACACATACACATTTATACACACACACTCACATACATACACATAGCCCCCACATACACATACACATTTATACACACACACTCACATATATACACTTAACCCACACACACACACACACACATACACATTTATACACACATACTCACATACATACACTTACCCCACACACACACATACACATTTATACACACAGATTCACATACATACACTCACCCCACACACACACAAACACATTTATACACACACATTCATATACATACACATTTATACACACACACACTCACATACATACACTAACTCCCCCACACACACATTTATACACACACACACACACTCACATACATACACTTGCCCCCCACACACACACACACATTTATGCACACACACTCACATACATACACCTACCCCACACACACATACACATTTATACACACACACTCACATACATACACATACCCCCCACATACACATACACATTTATTCACACACACTCACATATATACACTTAACCCACACACACACACACATACACATTTATACACACATACTCACATACATACACTTACCCCACACACACACATACACATTTATACACACAGATTCACATACATACACTCACCCCCCACACACACATACACTTACGCCTGTATATCTAATAGAACGCCTACACACACACCCATACTCCAAATAAATTTATAGTATCTTTAACATCCTTCTCTGTCTTGCCCAATTGTGTAAATGACTACAACTAGCTGAGACAGTAACATGCTAACCTTTCCACCACCACCCCAGCTAAGCATCCCCAAATCTTACCTTAGATTATCTCTCTATGGGGCTGCAATAAAATGTTCTTTATGACCATTTCAGGCTTGATCATTTCTATTCTTCAAATATATTTCAGGAGCTCATTTGCTAGAGGCAGGAATGTCCTTGGCTGGATAGGAATAATGTTATTTATTGAAAGATTCAATCTTGATTTGTTCAGATGTTGTTCTCATTTTTAGTGGTTAATTACAAAAGGATTGCAAAGCTGAGCTTCTAGGAAAAAAAACTAAACAATGCTATAAAGAAGTTTTTGCTCAGCTTTAGGGGGATCTAATTTAGACACATATCTGGCATTCAGCAATAAGGGCCTCTGCGGAGACGATTTAATGCATTTATCAGACACTGAAATCAATATTTCTAATTTAGGTTTGTAACAGTGAGTTGAAAGAGCATTTTTATGCTGGAGGTATTGAGCATGATTTAATCTGTCACAAAGGCTCTGTATGGGGTAGATGTAAAAAATGGTCTGCTCAATAAACAGGGGGTTTAGGTCATATGATTTTAAAAAGCGGTTATTATTTCAAAGTGGTTAGATAAAAAATAATGCTTTCAGTTTTTAAACATGTACTTGTAATCAGTTGGGGTAAATAAAATATGAATCAATCTAATATGCTTAATCGAGCTTATGAGTAAGTGAAATGCATTAAGCTTACATAGCTATGTGTTTTGCTGAACCCAGTAAACATAGCAGCATTGCTTAAAGCTTCATGTCTCAATTTGATTATTTGAAGTTGGTCCCCGTGTGCCGTGGACTTTATTGATTGATTCGCTTTCTTGGAGGTCTGAGTCTGGCTGCCGGTTTGTGAACAGCCCAGCAGCTCAGTGTCTGAACCACCCAGCAGCTATATCCATAGATATAGAATAATGTGATTGAAGGACCCTCCTGCTTGAGAAAGACATCCCTTATTATTTATACTAAAGTTAAACAATGCTAAACATGTACAGTATGTTTAATCTATTTGATTTAAAGAATCAGAGGTGGGAGGAGTTGGAGGTAAATAATTGCAGCTGTACTGTAAATACTCAAAACTATTTGGGAGCCAACAGTAGTGGCCATGGCTCCAGGGGAGGGCTAGCAACTAGTGGCTCTGGGGCAAAAAATAAAAATAAAAATGTAGAAATCATTTTTTTTCCCCATCTGTTTCTGTAATACTTACTTTTTAAAATGATATCTTGATATCATGACAGGGTGCTGAGAGGATATGTCAGCCTATAGTGGGAATTAGTGGGAGGAGTTGGGATAGTATAAAAGATAGGAACAGGAAGTTTTGGGGCCATTTTAGGAAACGTTTTTCCCCATACCTGTTGTCCCACCCACCCTCCCTAATTTTTTCTGGTTAATGAGCCTTTATTTATTTATTTATTTACATGTCACAGCATTGGCGGAAGCTTGCAGGGTATCCAGGAGGGTTAATGGAAGATTTGGATTGGGGAGAGTCAATCGGGACTCTGGTGGGAGGTTCGAGGGGAAAGTGGTACCTCGAACCTCAGGTATTGGGGGCATTGGTATATGCCCAGAACATGGACTTCGGCACCCACCTGGATACTCTTGCAAGCTTGGTTGGTTTTCCTGTATATGGAATGTTTATGTTTATGTTTAGTCATTGTATTAATTATGGATATATATATGTGAAATGTGTATATATATGTATATATGATTGTAAATGCAATGGCTATTTAAATAAAGTGCTGTGGCCGATGTTTTACCCCACAATCTGGTTTTAAGTTTAGTTATTTCTAGCAAATACATATCCTCAATGATAGAAGCTATCATGTCATGTAGCTTCTTGCAATGGACAGCTCCTCTTTCATAGGAGCACACTGTTCATTGCTGGTACTGCATGCATGTCCTAGCAGTAGAAAGAAGGAAGTGACATGCAATTGTATAGAGCACTGGTGAGACCTCACTTGGAGTATTGTACTCAGTACTGGAGACTGTATTTCCATAAGGATATTAGGGCTACTAAACTGGTTCATGGGTCGAAGGATAAAACTTACCAGGAAAGGTTAAAGCATCTGAACATGTATAGCTTGGAGGAAAGACGTAACAGGGGAGATATGATAGAAACATTTAAATACATAAAGGGAATCAACACAGTAAAGGAAGAGAGTATATTTAAAAGAAGAAAAACTACCACAACTAGAGGACATGGTCTTAAATTAGAGGGGCAACGATTTAAAAGTAATATTAGGAAGTATTACTTTACTGAGAGAGTAATGGATGGATGGAATAGTCTTCCAATGGAAGGGGTAGAGGTAAATACAGTCAAGGATTTAAAGCATTCGTGGGATAGACACAAGGCTATCCTAGCTATAAGATAGGGTACTGGGGACTAATAAAATTTTTTAGAAAATTGGGCAGACTAGATGGGCTGAATGGTTCTTATCTGCCGACACATTCTATGTTTCTATGTTTCTATCACATTCAGTGGGGCAGGTGCTTAGCATGTAGAATTTTGGAGCATACTGCTGTATGCTGAGAAGTTCTAAATGCAGGCCACTAGGTGGAGTTTTTGTTTTTTGCATGTTCAAGCAAGAAGATACTGTGCATGAATGAGCATGCAAAAAGTAGCTATACATAAATACAACATTCTCCAAAAAATGACTTGAATGGCCATTTGACTTTTTTTTGTCGATCTCATGGATACACAAAAAAAAAATATGGGCACTTCATCATATTAAATAGTATTGTCCTACATCGATAGGCCCAATCAGGGTACAATTTTGGAAAATTCTTTGTACTACAAGTCGCAGCTCTAATAATTGATGGGATATGTAGTCAGATGCTGAATTGTGCCAATTAACTAGTCCTGGATGAACTATAGGTTCAAACCATCTATATAAACTACATTTTTATAGCTGAGGCTATTGCAGGCCTCGCCTAGAGAGATCACATTTTGTGGCTCAGGCATGAGGCTCACCTTTCAGCCATAACATGTAATTATGTAATCAAAATGGCATATTCGTAAGTTGCATCAGATAACCAAATGTAAAAACATAATACGATGTAGTACATAAGGTCATGTCGTAGCCAAGCTGGGATCACGAAGGCATAAAGCATACAATGGAAATAAGTTGTTAGGATGAAAAATACATGTAGGTAAAGCAAACAGATAGATGCTAAACAATGAAGGCATGGTTTGCTTCTCTACATGTGCGTCTGCAGGGCGTCTGCAAGAAAAAAAAAGTGCCCCCCGCCACTGCCTTTGATCTAACAGGGAGCTTAACGCTGCCTTTAAGCTCCATGTTACACTAACCTTAGTCGTCTCCTCGGTGCATCTTCCGTTCTGCACGGAGGAAGGAAACTCCTGTTGTGTTTTTTTTTTTAACTTTATTGATGCTCCTTCTTCCATGCAGGAGGGAAGATGCACGGAGGAGAACACCGGAGAGCAAGCAACAAGGAGGTAAGTGCTGGGGAATGAGGGGGGAGAAGGGGGGCAAAAAACAAGCAAATCCTGGCATTTTGAGTGACAAAACCTGGCATATTGAGGGGCAAAATCCTGGTATAGAGTGGCAAAACCTGGCATAGAGTGGCAAAATCCTGGAAAATTGAGGGGCAAATCTTGGCATATTGAGGGGCAAAATCCTGGCATAGAGTGGTAAAATCCTGGCATGTTGAGGGGCAAAATCCTGGCATATTGAGGGGCTAAATCCTTGCATATTGAGGGGCATAATCCTGGCATAGAGTGGCAAAAGCCTGGTATAGAGTGGCAAAAGCCTGGCATATTGGGTGGCTAAATCCTGGCCTAATAAATGGCAAAATCCTGGCATATTGAGGGGCAAAATCCCAGCATATTGGGTGGATAAATCCTGGTATATTGAGGGGTTAAATCCTGGCATATTAAATGGCTAAATCCTGGTATATTGAGGGGTTACATCCTGGCATATTGAATGGCTAAATCCTGGTATATTGAGGGGTTAAATCCTGGCATATTGAATGGCTAAATCCTGGCATATTGAATGGCTAAATCCTGGCATATAATGACCCCCCCCCCCCCCCCCCCCTGGAAAAATTTCTGCGGATGCCCATGCTTCTCTAGATGATTTATGCACAGAAAGCAGCGACAAGCTCAATTTAGGAGAACAATAATATTAAAGTGAGTACTGCACATAGGTTTAGGCCTAATCAGAAAGGTGAAGCAATGCTGGCAATTAAGAAGGTTCTCAGAATAACTAAACTAGAGAATTTTCACCAAACATCTTTCTATTAATCCCGCTAATGGTTCTCTCTATCGACCATGGTAGGATGTTAATATGTTGATTGAATAAGAAGTTAATATCCAGAGCTCAGAGCTGTAAAGAAGCACTTAAATAACATCAGATATATTAGTTTAAAGTGCATTTAGGTAATCTGCATTCGGACTAATGTGGGACCATTAACTGAATAGGCTTTTAGCTACTTTTCTATTTCCTAGAAGACTTTAGTTCATTCTCACAATCAGTTTCTCTAGGATTTCACATTTGAATACAAAAGGGCATTTGATTGTATACATTCTAATAATATCAGGTAGGATGACAGAGCTCGCATTTAAATGAAGTTGTTTATGGGGAAATGCAAACAGTATATTTGCATCAAAATCATTGCTCTGAAGCATTATATGTGACATAAGCTTCCATAATCCATCAATTCTTCCACTATTCTAAAATCACTTATAAATGTCTGCCTCAGTGCATAGATATAATCAAATGCACCTGTTAAAAGGTTACTCTGAGCTAGGAATAAAATGAATACATAAATGCATGTTAAAGCTGACACAAATATGCACTTGTTTTATTCCAGCTTTTGTGTTTTAGTCTTTGGTAAGTCATCTCCTGGGGACTGGTCCAGCCCACCTTGATATCTTCAGCTAAAAACAGGTGATTCCTGGAAGCCATCCATAGAGATGTATAGGAATGCCCAAGTGTCCTCCCCACTCAACAGAAATGGCCCAAGGCAGGTGCCCAGTCTCCTCCATAGGTCCTTTATCACCCCTTCTTTATCATATATGTAGAGGGGAGAGGAAGACTGTGAAGGTAGAGATAGCAAGGGACATTCCTTTCACATTGTGAAAAAAAAAAACAACAGTGAAAAAAACGATCGGGTTGCCCGTGCATTTTTTCTTAGGGGGCAGAGTGATGACAGGTCACGATGATCGGGTTGCCATGCATTTTTTTCTTTGGGGGCAGAGTGATGACAGGTCACATGACCCGGTGCTCTGACGGCAGACGGCGCCGGGTCACGTGAACCTATCTGCACTCACTGCGAGGAGTCCTGGGGTGAGGGGGCATGTAATGGGGGTAATGGTGGCATGTAATGGGGGTGATGGGGCATGTAATGGGGTTGATGGGGCATGTAATGGGGTTGATGGAGGCATGCAATGGGGTGAAGAAGGCATGCAATGGGGGTGATGGGGCATGTAATGGGGGTGATGGAGGCATGTAATGGGTGTGATGGAGGCATGCAACGGGGGGATGGAGGCATGCAATGGGGTGATGGAGGCATGTAATGAGGTTGATGGGGCATGTAATGGGGTGATGGAGGCATGTAATGGGGGTGATGGGGCATGTAATTGGATTGATGGAGGCATGTAATGGGGGTGATGGAGGCATGTGATGGGGTCATGTAATGGGGTGATGTGGGTTATGGGGCATGTCGTGCGTGGGTAGGGGGGTGCCTGAATTTTGTCTGCCTAGGGCAGCAAAAAACCAAGATACACCACTGGCTAGCCTGCAAACCTCAGGTTCATCCCTGGATATTTAAGCAGATTGACCCACAGGAGCAATTGTTCCCTACATTATATCTGAAGCATTAGTGAGATCTGTAAAAATAATAAAAAGAGGTATTTTAGAACTGAGTAACTTTAGTTATATTTCAGTAGTATAGTCAGAAAATCATAATACACAGTAGTGAGCGCAATGTGATAATATTTGTATTTCTTTGCATTGTGTATTATATTGTGTTACTGTTCCACACAATATGAATTTCTATGCAGGACTGAATGTATATGTAAAACTCCAACAAGGCAGAAAAATGAGATTTAAGATTGCAGTTCCTGTACCACACTGGTGCAGCATTGTCCCTGAGTAGATCATTATGTTCCTATTCCATGTTGGTGTGCACAGTGTATTGCTATTTGCTGTGAGGTTGTCAGGTACACAGACCACAGGCTGCCAGTCACACAATGCATTGGCTCAGACTCCGCAAGGTAGAACAGGCTTTTCATATTCTAAGTACTTCATTCATTACTGGCCCCTCCTGAGAGAGGGGGGGGGGGGGGGGGGAGGTCCGGGGAGACCATGGAAACACAACACAGGGATTTTACACTCACAGTGGACTTTGAACAGAACATATGGACACCCCACCAGTGTCCTGTATCTGTGATCTATGTGACTGTGGGTGAGTTGGCCAATCCAAAATGTATTAATAGTGAACGCAGGGAGGGGTATTATATGAACATTAATTATAAAATCCAGATTAATATAAAGCAGGCTGTATGCATTACTGTATACACTGCAAATCGTCTATATTTGTATTCTGAACTGACACATTCATATGTGTAAGAGACAGACAGACAAAGAGAGTTATGAAAGGCTAATTTACATTAATGTATGTTCATGCTTTAGCTTGCTTGAGATTATTTCACCCATGGAAAGGTAACTGATACAGAGAAGTGGTATGCCATGGTTGGGATATAATCACTAAACAAGCCAGATTACGGCACTAATAGCTGAACTGGAAACATTTTCCAACTCACCTATTATTCCAATTCAACTGTCAATTACAAATTTTTCCAGTTCCCTTGTCAATTCACCGCAGTTCACAGATACAAGGAAAGCAGGTGAATCTAAACAAATATTCACTGTATAAACTTGTACATTGGTCAAGCTTAATAGCTGCACAACCAGAAAATATATGTCGGCTGATAAGAACCATTTGGCCCATCTAGTTTGCCCAATTTCTGCCTAATTTAAAAATAGATTTTAAAACAAATCTGAAGACTTACATTAGTTCCTGGCCTTATCTTATATCTAGGATAGCCTTATGCCTATGCCATGCATGCTTTAACCCCTTCACTATATTAACCTCTACCACTTCTGCTCGAAGGCTATTCCGTGCATCCACTACCCTGCCAGTAAACTAATACTTCCTGATATTACTTATAAACCTTTGCCCCTCTAATTTAAGACTATGTCCTCTTGTTGTGGTAGTTTTTCTTCTTTTAAATACACATAGATAAAACAAACAAAAAAAAGGAATTAAATAAAAACTCCTATACTACTTTTAGCAGAGACTCAGTTAGTCTAAGTTGCTTGTGTGTTTCCCTAAATTTGAACAACCCATCAAAGCATTCGGTGATAGTTGTCAAGATTGTACTGATTACATAGATCAGTCTCCCCTTGTAGTGATTAAACAAAAGCACTTTTCTGTGTTTGGCTTCTTTTGGGCTCTGTCACATACCAACCATATACAATAACACATAAGGAGTGACAATGCATGTTAAACCAAACACAAACAAAACACAATAGTGAAGTATCACAGATCTAATGTAAAGAACAACCATGAACTAACAAAATCTTTTTGTAAAATTAGATAGTTTACATACGTTTAGCTCCCATTAAAGATCCCCATTTTGGTTCTCAGAAATTTTCTCATAGCTTGAGAAAGGTTCTGAGAGCCAAAACGTGTATTAAGTAGATCCTACAGTGTTTCTTTGGATTGTATTTACAATGCAAATAAAGACAAGTGTAAATAAACAAATATGTGTATTGTTCAAACAGGGAATGTAACACAGTAGAGACAAATTAATTTATAAATAGAGTGTGGACAAATGTATACATTAAATAACTAGGTAAGGGCATACAGCACAGACAGGTCTGTATAACCAAACAGGGAGACATGGGACAAACAAGTAAACTTGACCTGAGTTTTTTTCTCCATAGACAACAATAAAGAGGCAGGTGATAACCACAAATGCTTTATCTCTAGGCGTCACAGACATCACAAGGACTGCAGGAAAAAACGGCGTATCCAGCGCAGAGAGACAAATGACTGCTACATCTCACACTACAAGGCCACATTCAACGGCCCACAGAGTTAGTAGTACTCAGTACTTGGGATTTACATCTCTTCTGTCTATAGCAACAGCAGATATATCCAGGCTAATGGTCCTTCAAGCAGGGATCAGAGAGATATACCGATATATTTATTTTTACTAAATGGTGTCTTATCTATATGCTGTCAGATTGCTGAGTTGTACAGGTTCATACCACAGACACCTAAATAACGGAGCAGTTTGTTGGAAAATGTATTGTTGGTTGAATTTGTGATTTGAATTTTTAGCATTCTGAAAGAGCCACGCTAGTCAAAACCATTTAAACTGATAAATGCACAAAAAAGCTGGCATTTAAACATGAAAATATGCGATTATTCATGCTCTTTAAAACCATGCATATCTGAGCATACAAAAAAATAGTACAACCTTTTTGCACCATGCTCCACCAAAAGACAAGAAAATAGAAGTAGCACTTTAAAATGTCCATCTCACCAAGTAATGTATAACGCCGATTGCGCCTTTTTATAAATATTGACAGTGCGGGAGAAGGACCTCTGGCAAACAGTGTTTGGCGGAGATTATCCAACTCTAATGAGAAGCTTTTCAGTGGCTGATTCATTATACATCAACGCAATGAATGCCACCACAACCTGGAACTGTGAAACCTGCAGAGGTGGCGCAAACTCTCCGAAATTTTGATTATTTATACGTAGGCGCAGCCTGCAAAAGCGTTTTTTGGTGCAATCCGCATGTGACTTGAGTTTATACATGACCCCACTTGTGTGGAGATACTTACACTTTTTTATGTCTGCATAGCAAATGTATATTGTATTTATAACTTGATACTAATTGCAACTGTTGGAGATGTTTTGTATCTAGAAAACGAGCCATGGACAGAGAGTATTTAACTATGCAGCTAGGTGTGTTGCTTCTGAAAGGCAGCAAGATCTTCCTGGCATAGACTAAATAAGTCTATACATGCTGTGAATATAAAAAATAATAGTGTAAGGTGTTGGAAAAACCTTTTTGTATTGATACCTCCCGCCTGTCTAATTCTGTATGTATTTTATGTAAAAATGATCAAACCAACCACAAGTAATTTCTCCATATATTTTTCTCTGACCGTTTTTCACACAGTGGCCTGGTTGAATGTCCATTGCGTAAACAGCTCTAAGTACAAATAAATGTAAAACGATTTTGATTAGACAAAGTAATCACTTTTTCTAAGGGCAGCAAGAGGTTTAACACTTATATCCAATGAAAAGAAATTTGAATTTAATTACTAAAATTCGTTGGGAAAAAACTGTGGCTATACGTAGTTATTTTAATTCTGAGTATAGTTACGGGCCATTTAATTTTACATTAGATGATCTACTGCAAATGAGATTTACTCTGCCACAACCCTTGAATGAAATTATAAATAATTCTTGACAGTTATTGCAAACATAACTCCGTAATAGAGTATGTACATGAAATTCAACAATTTATATATTCTCCTTCTGTTGCGGTTTAATCCTGGAGGCAAAAAAAACATTAATCCTATTCTAATTTTGCATTAAAATGAAAAAAAGTTCTTTAATCTGTGTTGTGGATCATAAACATTCCACCTGTGCTCAAATAAATTTTGGTAATGCTATGTATTCTGCCGGAGCGGTTCCTGAGTTTGCTGTCTTATCAAAAATACTACAACGTATGGTACTTGCGTCCTAGAACAAGCCGTTATTGTGTTCCTAGCCTGATCACAAGGTGATCGATAGCCAGGGACACAGCAGAAGACCCCGAACAGGGTCTTAATAGACCATATGGGTCCCTGCTGAAAACTGGCAAGACCTTGTGATGTCACATCATGCAGCTGTGCCCGATCACTGAGTGGTTGCAGAAGATCTTCGTGTCTGGTATGGTTGGCGCATGAATTTCATGTTCTGCCATGACACCCAGTGGAAATATCGAAACATATTCATTTTATATGAGTGTCATCTTAATCGAACTGGGACGGGATGTTCAGTTCTGCCTCTGTTATGGGAACATATGCAGGGAACACACAATTTAGTGAAATAATAATGCAAAGGATGACCCATGTGCTATGCACATTATTATTTGATATTCAATACAGAAGCATTCATTTGTTTAGCTGGAGGCAAAACCATTGCGTAATAATTCTGAGTGGTTTCTATTTTATCTTCAGATGCTCCTCCTCGGAGTAGTAAGAGGCCTCTCCACACTCCCCTGCTCTCCAGCCTTCCTGTCATGAACCTGATCACTACTCATAGATCAGAATTCATCCCTCGACCTCTGGGGGTCAGAACCAAGCCAATCATTCCTTCGGTAAGTGTAACAAACTGAGACCCGATACCTGATGTAACACAATGCATTATTCACATATACTCAGTAAGATCTGGTGAATAAAGAGAGAATTGCAGGGAATTTAGACAGAATTTTAAAACGTAAAGGACAACAACACTTTTTTTTTTTTAGTTTTTCACCAGTGAGTCAATAATTAACTTAATCAATGTATTTATTTTTAGGGGGGTGACTTACTGTATACTTTATTTGATTCATACAGTCCCCAGCCCCTCCTACTTTCATGTCTGAACCCTTGGCTCAGTTGTGTTGCCAACACAAATGAACCAAGCCGGAAAATGTAGCATCTGAATTGAATTTAAGACACAGCCTGTGTCGGTAATGCCATTCTGTATGATGCCTTAACTGTGCATGTGCATGCATGATAGTGGCTTTTCAATGAAAGCAGAATCAATGTGACCTACATTTCCCTTGATTCTGTGGTGGAAAAACACCAAAAAAAAAAGTTTAGTTGCCCTTTAAAAGGCCAAAGTAGCCAAGTTGGAAAAATTCCCATTCAGCTGCATTGGAAAAATTTTCTAACTGAGCTACTTTGGCCTAAAGTTTGAGATTCCCGTCTCAGTTCCCTGCAATTATCGCTTTATTGAGTAGACCCTAATATGTGAACAGTACATACTGTTCTATGCATGCAAGATATTTGTACTTTTTCACTGGTGTGTGATATGTGCATATTAAGATCATTGCCCAATACATAAAATATGCCTTTGTTACCAAGAGACCCAGATGCTCAGCAGAGACATCACCAGGGTTGGTGTCACCCAGTGCGGAAACTCATGCCCCTGGATTTCCTCCAATACCATGCCAAACAGATTCCTTAGTAATGCCAGTCAGATGGCCCATTAAATATACCACATAAGGGAGCCCCACAAATTATGTCACACACAGGAGCCCATTAACTATGCCACGCGCAGGAGCCCCATTACTAGGACAGACACATGAGCCCCATAAATTATGCCACACCAGAGCCCCATTACTTATTCCACACACTCAGGCGCCCCTTAATTATGCCACACACAAGCGCCCCATAGTTATGCCACACAAAAGACCCAATAAATATGCCACACATGGGACCGCCATTAAATATGCGACACACAGGAGCCCCACAAGGTGACAATTGCACAATTCTAAAACAACACATATCGATGCACACAGACATCTCTCTATCTCTCTCTCTCTCTCTATAACTAGTTGCATGTATACTTATTTGAATTTTTTAATATTCAACTATTTTCATTTGTAATAAAAATGTTATTGAAAAATTGCATTCCTTCTTTTTAATCCCTTCCTATGCACCCACATTGCACCTAAAGGACTTAACAAAGCACCATACAGTCTCCACAGAACTTGCCATGCACCTATATTGCACCCACAGCTCTTGGCTTGCACTCATATTGCACCTACACGATTTGGCATGCCACTGTGTCAATGTCCCACAGAACATACCACAGTGTCACTTTGCCCCACAGAACTAGCCAGTGTTACTGTCCTCATGGTACATGTTATTTTGCCCAAACAGACCATGCCACAGCATCACTTTGCCAATAAACATTTTCCAATTAATATGCCAGTGTCTGCCCATAAATATGGCACAGCCAATTTGCCCAATAATAGAGTATTATTTTGTCATTCATAAACCACAATTTGCCCAATAATATACCAGTATTATTTTGCTCTTAATAAGCCAGACAATTTGCCTAATAATGTGCCAGTATTATTTTGCTATTTCATATGCCACAGCCAATTTGCCCAATAATATGCCAGTATTATTTTGCCATTAATATGCTACAGCCAATTTGCCCAATAATATGCCAGTATTGTTTTGTCATTAATATGCTACAGCCAATTTGCCCAATAATATGCCAATATTATTTTGTCATTAATAAGCCACATTAATTTTGATATTTAATATATTCCAGTATTATTTTGCCACTCAGTATGCCAGTATTTTGCTCATTACAGGACACCCTCCTCCCCCCGTACTTACCTCCTGGCCGCTCTTTCTCCCGGTCGTCTCCTCCGTGCAGTCTTCCCTTCTGCACTGAGGAGGGAAACACAGCCACCAGATGTGACATAATGACACATCCGGTGGCATTTATTTTTTTCCGGCAGCCGAATCTAGCGGGTGTGGCTGCCAGAAAAAAAAAGTTCAGCACCACAATGTGCTGCGGGGGGATGCTGGCAGCACGAGTGTCACCCCCGCTGGGGTTGTCACCCGGTGCGGTCCACACCCCACGCACCCCCCCCCCAGCGACGCCACTGATGCTCAGTCATTTGGGAATAATAAGATACAGACGCTGCACAGGACACAGGCTGTGGTTTTTATTCTAAGAAGACATCTATGCTTTATTTAATCATGTTTGCATTCATTTATGCATGTTTATTTAAAACACTTTATACGCCTAGCTTACCATTTCAGGGATTACATTTTGCTTTTTTGGTACTGAAATATCTGTTAAATAAACTACATTTTCAACATTAACATTGGGGGCGTACCATGCATATTTCTCTGAGGCTTTCGTTTCCTTTTTTCCTCTGGCTCATTTACTAGGCTGGTGCTTTACTAAGCAATTATAGTAATTAGTTGGGCATACAGAAGATATTAATATTTAAGTAGATCTGGACTCCATATTCTGGTACATTGAGTTTAGGTTTCTTTATGTTGACTGATTTAATTAATGTTCCAAGCCAGTCTATTAACCAAGCCCCTACCCTTAAACTGTTAATAAAGCAAAATAGAAGAAATTCCTCCACATTTATTATTGCCATTATATTAATATTTATTTATTGCACTCTTCGTACAGAATTTAAAGGTTGTTAGACAAACTGACACACAAGGTAAGGAAAGCAATGCTCTCATGCTTGCAATCCAAAGTAAATAGGAGAGAGAAGACACATTGGGAGTAGGGTTGCCACCTGGCCGGTATTTTACCGGCAGGCCGGTAAAAAATTGGCATCAGGCCAATGTTAAGTCTATGGAGACAGTACCAAGGCCGGTATTTTTTTGAAGAAAAGGTGGCAACCCTAATTGGGAGAGCAGGAAAGATTTATTTATTAAAGCAGGATGAATAACACGAAATACACATTGTGCCTCAGTATTGACCACAGGGGAGTACTGGCATATGGGAATGGGATAGGCTTGCCACTCAGCTGGAATTGTACTCTAAAAAGGATATACGAAGGATATATCACTACAATTCACTGGTAAATTAATAAATCCAGGTAGACTCCTTCTTTAACCTCCTGAGTAATTAGCCATTTTGACTACCGTATTTATCGGCGTATAACACGCACTTTTTCTCCCTGAAAATAGGGGGAAAATGATGTGTGCATGTTATACGCCGATATAATGAAAAAAAATAACGAGCATACTAAGGGGCAATATCCTGGCATATTGGGGGCAATATCATGGCATATTAAATGGCATATTGGGGGCAATATCCTGGCATATTAAATGGCATATTGGGCCGAATATCCTGGCATATTAAAATGGCATATTGGGGGCAATATCCTGGCATATTAAATGGCATATTGGGGGCAATATCCTGGCATATTAAAATGGCATATTGGGGGCAATATCCTGCATATTAAGTGGCATATTGGGGGCAATATCCTGGCATATTAAAATGGCATATTGGGGGCAATATCCTGGCATATTAAATGACATATTGGGGGCAATATCCTGGCATATTAAAATGGCATATTGGGCTTCAAAGTTCTTTATTTGAAATGTAAGTTTTCCTTCTTAAAATGAGGTGCATGTTATACGCCGGCGCGTGTTATATGCCGATACATACGGTAATTACTGTATGGGCAGCTTACCCATGTCCCCCAAGCACCGCCAACCACCCCAGAATAGGTTTGTTTGTTTTTTAAAACTTTTTTTTTTTATCTAGGGTTAAGGTTTTAAGTAGATGTAGGGTTAGGGTTACAATGTCACTAAAGGTAATTCTGAAAAAAAAAATAGTTAGGAAAATGTGCTGCTTGCCGTTATTGCCTTATATAACTGCAAAACATGGAGTATTTCCAGACAATTATTAGAATCTGTTTAGCAGGTTTTTTGACTAGACGATTGTAGATGTGTTAAAGATGTTTCCAAGTAAAAGTTAGAAAAGTGTTCTTTTTGTAATTTTCCATCATCTTTTATTTATTTTTATAGTAATTGATATGATATGATCAAAATAATGGTATCCATAGAAAGCCTTTTTATCCTGAAAAAAAAACAATATATAATTTTTGTGGGTAAATTAAATGCAAAATATGAAAATGACAGCTAAACACAAACACCGCAGAAATGTTTACACAGCCTGTGTCATGAACAGTACAACATGGCCAAAACAGTCATGTCACCAAGGGATTAATCAATTGAATATAAACATAATTTGGCCTGTATAGTCTGCCCAATTTCTGCATTAAAAAAATCAGAATACTTTCATTAGTCCTTTCACTTATCTTATATCCAGGATAGCCTTACGCTTATCCCATGCATCCTTAATATGCATTGGGTACGAGACATTTCAAGCCTTTTCAGAGGTTCTTGGACATATGCATATACATCAGTCTGTCTATTTATGTATTTGTTTGATGATACCGGGTGGGCTGATGAAGTTGCACCATGTGACTTTAAATTACTATTTATGCCGAGGCCAACAATTGCCAGTTTTCAATCAATTGACAGAAATCTTAATTTTAGAAAACATTTTTTGGTCTGGAAACACACATCAGTCACTGATGGAGCAGTGTATGAACACTGTGCACAGAGCTACTCTCTCAGTTGGTCAGCTGTGCAGTGATGTTGTAAGTGCATAACTCCACTGACACTGTGAGAGTAATGCCAGGTTTATTAAAAACTTCTATTTAAAAAGTAATGATTGCTTCATTGTAGATCTTTTGCAATCTACAGTAAGAATTATTTTTCCTTTATTGTTTATTAATTTGTTACGCAGGAATGCTATTACCAAGGACCACAAGAGCCACTGATGGACCAGACAATCTATGGTTTGCATTACCCTGCCAAGGAGGCAGAGAAAATGGCGTCCAAACGACCCCCAGATAATTTGAGACCATTGGCACCTTCCAAATTCCAGCACAGCACCACTAATAAAACAGAGTACAAAGAGTGGAAGGCAGAGCGCCAACCACAATATGGAGAACTTCCAGCCATGGCAGGTATAAAAAAGACAAGATAGTAGAGGTTAAGGTTTATTTTTATTTATTTTTTTTGTTTCCCCCCCCCCCCCCCCCTCCCTTTCTGTTTCCTTGTCCCCATTAATATCCTTTCCTTTCTGCTGACCAATATGGAAAACTCTACAGGGGCTCTGCTCTTCCCCGGTCATAAAAACCATATGAAAACAACAACCCAGGATCATTTCACCGAAAAGAAGATGACAAGAGTTGCACCAGTGAGATCAGTAGAGTGTCACCTAAGCATGGAAGGTAGGCAATGTATAATGTGCCATTGTCATTCCACCTGATCTAGATAAAGTTCAGCAGTACTGTAATTGCATGCTTCCACATATACACCTGAAGAGTATTGATATATAATTGTATATGTACAGATATATCCAGATAAATATCTACACACACATAGTTTTAGCGTCATGTATTCACACACCTTTTTCACCCCGACCATTGTTTGATTTGGAAACTGTTCAGAACTATGGTTTCCATGAATCTCAGACAGTCAGCTGGTTGGCTGAGCATCATGGTGACTGTATTCCACAACAGCTTGGGTACTATGAGTTAGCCTTAAATGAATGAGTAGAGGAGGTGACTAGAACAGTGATTTGGACTGCATTACATGAACATTTATTTATATAGACTGTTGAATGTTTGGGTGAGCATCATGGAAGCTGTAGTCCAGAACATCCAGGGTTGTCACAGGTTAACTATGACTGGATTAGAGGAAAATCAATATTTGGCATCCCAGTTTATGTGGACTGCAGTTCCTATGATGCCAACCAGTCAAAATATCATTGGAAATGTAGTGCACAATACCTAGGAAATGGAGTCCACAACAGTTCAAGCACTACCACTAAGTTAACTGAGAAAAAGATTAAGGCAGATGTGGACAACAGATCCCATGATGCCTAGCCAGCAAAATATATTTTTGGTTGTGTTTCTGAAAAGACCAAGGCATTCTATTATTTATGGCAAAGCAGTAAGGTAAAGCTTGATCAGATCAGAGCTTGATCGCCATTATACATAACAAACATAATTTGCGCTTTTCTTCCCACTTCCATTATCAGTGTGGTCGTTTTTATACATGCCCCTTACTATTTAACACAAGAAATATTACCATATCTAAGAATGTATAGTCCACATAAACTAACACCTACCTATATTCCTTGCAACGCTATGATGAAATAGGTAAAGCTGTGCATACAGGTAAATAGAATGATACAAAGCAGTTGTAGACAGCCTTGTGAGGCAGCGTTGAGAGAACGTTCACTGATCCATGATAATACAATTATTATTTTTATTCAAGGTGATCATAACATGACAACCACCCATCAGTCTACATATTACCCTCTGCCATTGGAAAAAGTAACCAGAATTAAGGATAACATACCAAAACCAGTCGCCAATCTGCCACAAATGGAAGTTATAACCAAATATCAGAGTGATTTCCCCATGCCGCATCAGCCCCCGGAGCCAAGCAGACCAGCCCTTCCACCAGCTGATAACCTAACCGTAAATAACTATTACAGGTAAGAAGCAAGGGATGAGTTACACAATGCAAGGGATTCTCTGTTTTATATTCATTCAATCATTAGTCCGGAGATCACATCACGTCTACTCACTCATTCCAGTTAAGTTGTCAGGCTGTAAAAAGTGGAATAGATTAATGGACAGAAGGCAGGGCCACCATCAGAAAATGCAGGGCCCCTTACTGAAAATTCTGCCCCCCCCCACCCCCTTCAATAGTTTATCCATTAATAGCCCACTGATAATCTGTCCATTAATAGCCACTGATAATTTGTCCATTAATAGCCACTGATAATTTGTCCATTAATAGCCCACTGATAATTTGTCCATTAATAGCCCACTGATAATTTGTCCATTAATAGCCCACTGATAATTTGTTCATTAATAGCCCACTGGTAATTTGTCCAATAATAGCCACTGATAATTTTCCATTAATAGCCCACTCATTATTTGTCCATTAATAGCCCAAAATCCCCCCTCCTCCCCCCTTTCCAAGTACTTACACACAGTCACACTTACACAGACACACATACACTTATACAGTCACACTTACAGACACCTACACACAGTCACACTCACACTTAAACAGTCACACTTAACATACAGTCACACTTATACAGTCCCACTTACATACAGTCACACTTACACACACACAGTCACACTTACACTTTTACAATCACACTTACATCCAGTCACACTTACAGACAAAAAGTTACAGATTCACAATTACAGATACACTTGCACACAGTAACACATGCACACTCACACACGCAGACACATTTACATTTACACGCAGATTTTAATTTTTTTTTTAAATAAAAAAAATGCTCCAGGGATGAAACGTATAACTGCAGAGGCAGGACACCGTTATTCCTGAATGTTGAAACTCACCAGTCTCAGGGGAAGTTGGGGGGAGGAGCATAGTTTCTTCAAGCGGCCACGTTCTTAAAGCATGAAATGAATGCAATAATTTCTGTATTTGTCTCAGTAATCAGTTTCAGACAGTTCAAAGAGAGATGTTCCCTGGTTGGAACCCCTTGCTGTACCCTCGGCCCGAGCCTGCACACTTAAATGAGGAGCTGACCGTCATGAATAGAGAACGTGGGGGACAAGTGGATGGGAACACTGTGACAATGGTAAGGGTATTTTGATCTCCTGTACCATTATCCCAACTGATATTTTTACCAAGCCATAAGGTTATGCCACAAGCAGGAGATACCACAGACACGTTTAAAACATACATTTGTCTTATTTCATGCATTTGCTTGCAATTCTGTAAACACAATGTTGTATTTGGAAACAATACACTGAAATGTATTTAGTTTAGGACAATTGAGATAGTAAAAAGTTTTGTTTCTTTACCTGCCATAAGTATTTTCTTCACCGCACACGCTGTGGGGGGATGGGACAGTTCATCGTGGCTGGTTAAACGCAGCGACCTCACGTGATGGCCAGTACATCGCGTACTAGGTGAGTTATCATTAGTATAAGGGCTTAGTGTTAGTATTATGGCTTAGTGTGAGTATTATGGCTTAGTGTTAGTATTATGGCTTAGTGTTAGTATTATGGCTTAGTGTGAGTATTATGGCTTAGTGTGAGTATTATGGCTTAGTGTTAGTATTATGGCTTAGTGTTAGTATTATGGCTTAGTGTGAGTATTATGGCTTAGTGTTAGTATTATGGCTTAGTGTTAGTATTAGGGCTTAGTGTTAGTATTAGGGTTTAGTGTTAGTATTAGGGTTTAGTGATAGGATTAGGGCTTAGGGGGTGGTGTTAGCGCTTAGAGGGTTAGTGTTCGTTTTAGGGCTCCGTGTTAGTATTAGGGGTATTAGTATTAGGGTTCAGGGGAGCTGTTTGAGGGGGATTTACTCTGATTTGAAGTGCTGACCGTACACTGCTGCTGGGAAACGCTTGCGTTGCCTTTCACCTCTGACAGTTCAGTGCTCCAACTACTGCGAAGAACTGTCCTAGACACCTCTGTGGTGGATGTACAATTCTTTATGTACCTTTATCTGTTCCATAATCATTTCTCCACTCATGTTTCATTCAACTCTCTCTTCCCAGCTATCATTCCCTCCACCAGAGCCTGTACCTAAAGAACCCATTCGACGACCCCGTTCAGTTCTCCGTCCACTTAATGTAAAGTTTGATGGCTCCACTCACAACAGGGCAGTGTTCCAGGACTGGGGTGTCAAGCCACATATACGGCAAGGAGATCCCAGAGAAGGCATCTCCCTGAGGCCCTTGGTGAGACTGTGTATAATCATTATATAATCAACGCATAATGGTACATGTTACAGTAGCTCACAGTTAGCTGCAAGAGGACATAAAACTTACTTTATGAAGACATAATGAGCTGCAAAATTACTCAGAGTCCATAAACAGAGATTAATCCTAGTGTTGGAAAGGGCACTGGATGATTAATTCTCAGAAATCAGCAGTATCCCTTCCCTCCCAACGAATATGTGGCCCTTTCATTGACTAAGTCCCTGGTATTTATGCAAAAAATAAAAACTCTTCTTCCTTAACAGATTAAACTGAACAGTGAGACTACAACAGGAGCAACTTTTGTGCCAAAAAAAGGGGAAATGGTGAAGAACTGCAAGCCTGGGAAGGACAACCTAGAGCTGATGGGAGAAAGAGATTTTTCCACTGTGCATAGGGAGACATACAGGTACCAATGAGAGGTTTATTATCCCTCCTCACTGGAGGGGGAAAAAAAAACTTACCTTTCTAAGCATTTTATCAAAGAGACACTCCAGACATCAAACTAAATTCATCTGGTAGTGGTTAACCTGTATATTTCACAGGTTTTCTTTTCTTACATGCAGGGAATTCTAGGAGGCATCTGTCTTTCTTTTGTTTACAATTTTTCTTTTAAGTAGTGATTGTTGAGGAGGAATATTGTGATGTCATTGATGACAGCACTGATATTCTGGATTTGTGCAACTAAGCCTGTCCATGCATCTCTATGGGAGACCCCTGAATGGCACCTAGGAGATGCTAGGGACGCCCATCTGTTGCTTGAGTGGGAGATGTCATGGTGTTGTGCTTCAATCCACAGGAGAAAACATGCAAAAGGTAAGTTTTCAAGGTAAACCTTGCAAAAACTAATAAAAACTGTAACAAATAAAGAATGTTTTTGAATTCTTTAATATGAATTTATTAAGTCCAGTTTTTGTCAGACTGGACTGACCCTTTACAGGTCAGAACAGAAAGCAAATATTAATGACAGACACTACTGAAAACGTATTAAAGTTCTCAAAATATTCTCTTGTGTATTTACAAGGCAGACTGAGGGTGTTCCCGGCTGGAAAAAAACTTTTTATTGCACACAAAAAATGTTGCATTTAGCATAAAATGCAAAGCACGCCTGCAGATCTTTACCCCAATGATCACAAGCCAATGGAATGTTACTGAACCGTGATTAATAGCCCTTTTCTCACTTAGGATACTTCCTCTACCCCAGTGTCGGATGCAGGTGTACCTTGAGCAACTAAAGGGAGAGAATCCTCCAGCAGGCAAGGAGATCCACTGAAGAAAGGACCACTTACAGTGCCAGCTCACTAGCTTAAAAGGAACTGTAAACCTCAACACTGTTTATACCGTGAATGCAAATAGTAATAATAAAAACTATCAAATTGTGTTACATAAATTGCAAGCAAATGCTTGCATTAACCCCTTAGTGACATGACTGTTTTAACATTTCTGTGGTGTTTGTGTTTTGCTGTAATTTCTTTTTCTCATTTAGTGTACCCACACAAACTATATATTGTTTTTATCGACATAAGAAGGGCTTTCTTTTGATACCATTACTTTGATAATAGCATATCATTTAATATAAAATATGGCAAAAAATACAATGCACAGATAATTTTTCATTCTGCACATACACAGTATAAGCAATGTATGGGTTTAAATTGTCTTTCACCCATAAAACTTTAAAGGGTCATTTGTAATTATATAAATTACATCAACTTCAGATGTGGGTGACATATTTGACTTCTAATAAGAAATAAACTACAATTATAATCTAACTTTTGTTTTCCTGCTTCAAGAATTGCAGTTTGCAAAACAGAAAGATGATACGGCTTTCACTCTTTCCAGCAGCCATAAAGCATCCTCATCAACTCTTACTCAGTGGGAAATTCAAGGCAGTTATGCATATATTCACGTATTTGCCCATATTTTTTACTCAATTAAAGTTCACTGATGTTTTAAGCCTGGAGAGAAAAAAAAATCTTTGGTTTGACGTACAAGGAAAAAAAACAGGGGGATATTTACAGTGCTCTGTGAATAGACACTAAAAAAATAACTGAAAAAACAGTACTGTGAATGCCCTTCTGGTGACTGATATCAATATTTAGAAAATGTGATAATGTGACAAATACTGAAAAAAATACTTAGCAAGAGGACACTTCTCATGTGCTGCTTGCACCTGAAAAAAACAAAACAACAATGCCTAGTGCAATATGTATGTAACAGTGATAATGAATATAACACAATGTGCAAAAAGGCTCTTGATGGAACACTCAACCACACTCCTATAACCAAGGAGCATGGAATAGGAGAAGTATGATATACTTGCCACCACTTTAGTGATTCTGGCAATGAACTTGTACAAGCTCGGCTGTAGTGGAAATAAATGTATTTCTCCAATCGGCATAAAAAAAATAATTAAAATCCAAAGATGCATGAATCTGAAGCATAATCCACATTTGTAGTATGTACAGAGTTGTGAGGCACTGAGTCCATTTGCGTGTCAGCAACCTAGCGCTTTGGTGCTGCACAGGACTTCCTGGTGTACGGTGGCTCAGAGACCTCAAAAGACACCCTGCCGTTCGAGGACCAGAGGTAGAATGTACATCTTTACATCTCTGTCCTGGCTACGGTGTCAGCGTATATGGATTAGCTGGAGGAGAGTAATCTTCCACTAATCATGTTCTGTTGAGTGCTTGGATTTGATACATATCTTTGGATCCCATTTTATTTGAACATTCACTATTATCTCTGTGTTAATCAGGTTGCGGTATTCAGAGGAGTACTAGACTGGGGCAGCATAATGTAGGGAGTAATAGATCTTTATAGATTTAATCACTTCCTGATGGGTTTGTACCAATTTCTCCAGACTTAGAGCTTTATTCATTACGGAGAAAACAGCAGGAAATTGAGAAGGGAATTTAAAACAAAGCCAAAGTAGCCGAGCTGGAAAAATCCTCATTCAAAAAATAAAAAAAATAAAAACTGTTGAGCCTCTAGTATCTTGTTGAATTTCACTATATTTCCAGCAGAAAAACAAAAAAACACCTTTATTTTCATTATAAAAGTAACCATTTAATACGTCACAATTCAGGCCAAAAACAATACAAAGAGCAATGACAGGACATCAGTATTTGGAATTAAAATATTAAAAAAATAGATTCAAATCCTGGCATCATTCTTGTTTGTATAGTAAGCAGTTTTAAATCCTCGTGGAGCTCAGAGAAGTTAGTAAAAGTGATGAAGAATGTATAAGATACACAGCAATACATACCCATAGGGTATATAGCTCACGTTCTGCACATCCCCCACTCCATACCAATAGATTATAAAGTCTCAAATTATATTGGAAAAATCTTTGAGGTTCAAGAGTAAGCATATTTTTCCAAAACTGGTTGCCTGAGAAAATCCTGCTGATGCTCCTGTGACACTCTACAGAAAAGATGGAGTGCAGCATCTAAGCGCACACCTTTTGTAGGCAGATCTTAATCACCAGTGAACTTTCTATACAGATAAAAGACTCTTTAGGCCTTAGATATTGCAGAATCTATAAATACATATATTACGGAGCGCTGTTCTTGAACATTATGGTTTCTCCCATAAACAACCATGGAGGCCTCTTCAGTGCTCTCGGGGCTCACATGTCTTCCACACTCCATTTGTATGCCGCATCCTGCACAGCCTTTTTCTCTGACTGGCGTGCGAAGTACTGCTTCTCAAAACCATTGGATCTGAGTTGAAGGAAGATGGCGACACAGGAAATCATGTGTTAAGAAATAGTGAAGCACAACAGTCAAGAAACAACCCCTGAAGGCCCAACGGTATTAGTTGGCCGGAATCCCTAGCCCAGTCCTGTAAGACCTGCTGGTTCAGTGGAAGACCCTAGCACAATAGGGTCTTACCAAGGGGCTGGCTAGGTCATCACTCTTCCCCAAGGCTTTACATATGTTGGTCTTTGCTTTTTCATGACATCAACATATGGCACCACAAACAAATAAATGGCTTTCCCATTGAAGTAGTTAATTTGCATATGAGGCTGCAGCGTGACCTCACAAAAGGTAGAAAGTCAACAAGTTTCCAATACTTCTTTTCACAATTTATATGTTTGATCACAAGTCAGATAAAATAATGTAGAGATTGCCATCTTAACTGACAGATTGGGAATTACCTGTCCACGCCGTCCCAACGGTAGCCAGGCAGTATGTTAAATCTGTTAGGGGGTGGGTTTGGTCCCTTGTATCTAGGGCGCGCTGAAATAAAGGAGGAGAGAGAATAAAAGATTAAACATGCATAACCTGACCATTACAAACCTGCCTACTAGACATGTGCATTCATTTTCGTCCGAATGCATTTTCGTCCGAAAATAGCATTTTCAGGCATTCATCCGAAAAACGAATAACGAAAATGCTAAACTAACGAAAGACGAATGAACGAATGGTTAATAAACGAAAATCATTTGTCCATTCGTGCTATTGGCATTCTATAAGAATTTCTTATGATTGGGGACTCTAGTTCGGTTTATAGAAAGCCAATAGTATTACACGTATTCTATAAGCCGAAAGTCTATAAACCGAAGGTTGTTCGGTTTCTATACTTTCGGTTATAGAATACATAGAATTACATGTATAACGACCTTCGGTTTATAGACTTTCGGCTTATAGAATACATAGAATGCCTTTCTATGAACCGAAAGAGAGCCCCATTCATAAGAATTTCTTATAAATGGGGCTTTCGTTCGGTTTATAGAAAGCCAATAGTATTACACGTATTCTATAAAACGAACGAATAAAACAAAACGAAACGAAAAAATGAACGAATTCTGAAAAGAATGCAGTAATGAACGAAATTTGTTTTAGACTAAATAAATAACATTTTCGTCCAAATGGACGAAAACGAAAAATTTAGTTTTGCACTTGTCTACTGCCTACATCCTTTAAAAAGAAATACAACATATTAAGAATATTCCACAGAATGTAATTACTGTAACACTATTATGCAGTCACCCAGCTGTTTCTGTACTACAACTACCATTATTCCCTGAATTCTAGAAAGCTGTTGGGGAATTATGGGGTTTGTAGTTGTGCAGCAGTTGGAGGGCCACAGTTGGACACCCAGGCCCTATTGTGTTACACACAATTTACACAAACAGTGCAATATTCTCTGTACATACAGCACAAACTTCAGACACACACACAGGATGTAAAGTCTGTTTTTGCTAGCACTATAAATACACCTCTTTCTACAGTTAATCCCTAAACTTTAGTTGGTATGGGAATGGGTATTTTATGTACAGTAATGGTGAAAAAAAGCTTGTTAGCCATAGACAAATGTTTGGTTGTTTAGCAGTATTACAAAGAAGTTCAAAACAAACATAAATTAACTTTATTCAAACAAAAGTAAACATTTATTGGAATAATGTGAATAGGAGTTGGACACCCTTGCATTAGTAGATACTACGGCCAGACTCTCAAGTCATTACCTTTCGCCATTGCACTCTCCTTCTTCTTCGTCAGGAATTTGGCCATCGGGTCTCCTTCCCTGTCTTGCTCTCGCAACATCTGGTCCAAGTCGGTAT
Source organism: Pelodytes ibericus (assembly GCA_036172795.1). Taxonomy (NCBI): domain Eukaryota; kingdom Metazoa; phylum Chordata; class Amphibia; order Anura; family Pelodytidae; genus Pelodytes; species Pelodytes ibericus. Next base: position 28,319,174 of record CM069866.1, read on the forward strand.
CATCAATGTATCTAGCAAGAGGCTTCTCTATCTCTCGAGCAGCTTGTTCAAGGTTCTGACGCTGCTGTTCCTGTTGAGCTATGCTAAAATATAGAAAAATAAGATGTACAAATGATTGCCTGCTCAAAGCCCACTAGTAGAACAATTTGGGATAAGTTGAGGTACCGGTACCAATCCCTCTAGCTTTCTCCCCAGGGGGTACTACATGTATAGTTTAGAGGAGAGAGAAGTCATAGAAATATTTAACATATAGAAAATGAACACGGTTTCACGGAGTATCCAGAGGGAGGAAATCTACCAGGACAAGAGTTCATTGTTGTTATTAGAAGGTCAGATGTTTAAAAGTAACATCAAAAAGTACTACTGTACTGAGAGGGTGGTGGCTGCATGGAAAATGTAGATGTGGCAGACATTAGTTGACTTTCACCGCCTGATTGCAATTGGCTTTGTCATGTGAGGCACATGATCACTGTGATTGGTGATCACAGAGATCACATGACCTGAAAGAGAAATGAGCAGGCTTCCCAGGACTACTTCATGACAAAGCAGAGACCTGCATCGGGATTGGACATAATCAGACATCCGATAGGTGCGCAAGGACCAGTTTTTTCAGACATTTATATGGCAGTTTGAAAGGAGAGGTTATGCATGCAGGGAAAAGCATAAGCCTGTGCTGAATATAAGGTCAATTACCAAATAATCTATTATTAAGCATTTTTAAAAAGTTAGAAAACATGGGACAGACTTACTGTGCAAAATGGTTCTTATCTGATAAAAATTATATGTTTAATCGTCTTATGCTGCGTCCTTCCCTCAGCTCAACATCACTGCCATCATCATGCCCACTGCTTCCATCCCACCAGACCAGGCACCCCATCTATCCCACTGCCCCCTGCTCAAAGCCTAAAACAGCATTCATCCCTCTGTTGACACCACTTCAGCCATTTGTCACAATCTTTTCTCTGATCAGTTAATTCACTGAAAAATCTCTCACCCAGTTATATTAATGTCACCACGTACCCTTTACCCCACTGGGCATAAAGTTTTTCCTTCTTGTCCTGAACTGCCTGTTTCTCTCTCTGCTGTTCACGTTCTGTATTCAAGTCTCTCCGTTTCCCAGATTTATCTCGAAAAATAGTCTGAGCATTCATGGAGTCGTCTGGAAAGAAGCACAAAGAAAGAAAAAAAACCACTCATTACACATGTATAAAAGCAAAACATTAGGCTTTTACATGGCAAAGTATGTAATAATCAGAATGGCAGCTTCATCACTGCCGTTACATGCACAACTAGAACCCCTAACCCAAATACAAACCCTAGAACTAACCCTAAAAGTAACTCTTAACATAATACTAATCGCTAACACTAAAATAAACCTTCAACTGGAACGAAACTTTTACTCAGTGTTAAAGTTACCGATCTGCCCCATTAAGGTGAACTGTACTGCATAGCTGACATGGTCTGTGTCGACTATGAAGATTTCCAAAATGGTCTCCGCAGTTCAGTGAGCTAATGTGCAGACGTGTTGTTGTAAAGCGGCTGGCACTGGAGAGCCTGGCACTGCTTAGTACAGCAGATTAGTGGGAACTACATTTCCCAAGATTCTGCTGTTCTCTCGGCAATTAGACGCAATAAATAAGCAAAGGAGGAAATGCGGGGGAGAGCTCAGCCTCCCTTTCACCAATTACTATCCCCGTGGAGGAATGAGGAAGGTTAGGTAGGGAAAATACACACATTATATAAAAAATGCTCCATCTAATTGGTTTTATTTGCTAAGATTATTTAAATATTAATATGTTTTAAATAAAGTTTAGATCCACTTTAAGGTCAATGTGCCATGACAAACTCGCCGCACTTAACGATCTGTTGAAAGGTCTGAGTTCAAACAGCCGCACTGAAAGTGCAGTGAAAACATAGAATGTGTCGGCAGATAAGAAGCATTCGCTCCATCTAGTCTGCCCAATTTTCTAAATAATTCTATTAGTCCCTGGCCCTATCTTATATCTAGGATTGCCTTGTGTCTATCCCACGCATGCTTAAACACGTTCACGGTGTTTACCTCTACTACTTCCACTGGAAGGATATTCCATACAACCACTACCTTCTCAGTAAAGTAATACTTCCTGATATTACTTTTTAATCTTTGTCCCTCTAATTTAAGACTATGTCCTCTAGTTGCAGTAGGAAAACTATACCAGAGGTAAATATTTTTAAACCGGCTATTAATAAAGTTGGGATGTTTTCTCATGTCCTGTGAACCTGATTTGTAGGTAGAGATTGAGTGCCAGTGAAAGTTTTTGCATGTAGTATCCTATTGCCACTTGTATCTTCCCTGAACAATTTGATAATATAATAAAGATGCTTTTAGGCTTAGTCCAAATAGGTGGGTCTCCTCCCACCATCCCATGAAAACATTGTCAAATGATGGGGCAAACGTAGCCCCATCACCGTGCCACATACTATATATTTAATTTGAATCATAATCACTGTATCTAGTCATGTGATATTTAATAGCCTTAAAACCTAAATGGTGTGGTAGAGGGACTTTACATCCAATGTGGGCCAAAAATATGTAGGTTTCTGCTCAAAGCCACTGAACATTGACATGGTTACTATCTTTAAGGAACGAATATTGCCTTCTGACAAAGGGTTGCAGATAAACATCAATCATCTCAGACAGGTCTTCATTACCAGCTACGAATGGCCTCCCCCGAGGAACCCCATGGCCCTGATATTTGTGAATCTTCAGGAATAGATGAAAAATTGGCATAACTGGAGCATCTACTTTAAGAAACTTGGCAACTTATTCTCAGTTAATATTCCCTGTTCTTAAGCCAAATCTACTAAATCAAATAATATCCTTTGGTACCAAAAACGGCTATCGGTAGTCTAATCTAGTACTTAGTTTAGAGCCCCTTGCTGATCATCACTGGCATTAAGAACTACAATAGGCACGCCTTTATCTGCTTGGTGTACCACGATATCAGAAATATTTTTAGTAGATCTCGGGATTCAGTGAGAAAAAAAAAAAAAAATGTAGAGCAAAGTGCTGTGCAGAAATCAAAATCTATACAGGAAACTATCATTCCCACATCTGTTTTACAGAACTTTCAACAAATCATTACTCGTACATAGGGACATCTTACGCATTGCTTACTTACCTTCTAGATTCTTGTTATCTTTCTCTTTTCTCCTCATGTCCTCTTTCTCCTCTCTCAGAACCTCTGCAGACACCAGGCCGGATTTCCCACCAGACAGCATCTGTAAACATGTAGGACAGGCTCAATGCAAGCGTTGTTATGAAGCATGCAGAACATTCCATTACTTTAACAGACCATCAGCAGTGTGAGGGTAGGCCGTATACTATTATGAGTGGTATACACCTGAGGGACCATACTGTTAAATTATGTAAAACAAGAGAACATTGGGACCATAATAGAAAGAGAAATAAGTGGTACCTGGAGACAGATTTCGACAGTCTCTGTACCATATTTTTAGTGGACACATGAAATCCATGTACAGAACATGAAAAGCCAGTATGTAGCATGTGAAAAATTCTGCTGTGGTGGTTTTTACCATTTCTGTATTGTTGGTCTGATCCAAATACTTTTCCAAAGCTTGAAATAAATTCTTGTTTTTTTTAATGTCACTATATACCCTCCCGTTGATTAATTGATGAAAATATTGGTTGTAACATATTGAAAAAAGGAGGTAAGCTCAACAAATCAATATAAACATATGATAGTTATTGAAAAATGGTACAAGCATGCATATAAATGCTCGTAGGCAGTAGAAGTAAACAAATGACATACATATTTTGTGCGAAGCAATTACTGCACAAAACGCGTCAGCTGTCTGTCCAGCCAAATATGTACCATTTTTTTTCCCTTCTGTTGCATTTTTCTATGCTTTTACCATTTTTCAGTAAATATTGGATGTTTATATTGATCACCTGGTTGAGTTACCTTCTTTTTTTTCCACTATTTGCTCCTCCTCCTGAAAAGGTTTTATTTTGTATTTTGTATTGTTGATTTCAGATATATCTCTTGTTTTTGTCATATGACTGTATTTAATAAAATATGAAACTTAACAAGTGTGATTGGGTGCTGCCATTTTGTGAAATAGTATTTTTGGGTGCCACTCCCTAGTGACTTTACAGCACTAGTATCTCACTTTGGACCTGGGGACACAGAACGCAGTCTTTAAGTCAGAATTCTGATCAAAGACTTGCAATGAATGGGAGGATAATGCAACTATTACATTACAAGGGGCGGGGTTATAATCCTGTTTGATCAGGTCAATCTCCTCTCTGTGTTGGAAGGCAGGTAAAAAAGGTTGTACAGAGCCACCTAGTCCTGCCCACTATGATAAACAGTAGCCAGTAAGAGAACAGGGGAGTATCTTATGACATCATCATGGAGGCTTTGACCAAATCATGGAAAATATTCACAAAATGGAGCCAGGAGGAAAAAAAAAAAAAAAGTGGCATTTGATTTGTGTGATGTGATTGTTTAAATGAGCAGATTATCTAGTTACATCTTATATAAGTGGTAGTGTCCTTTTAAATGCCCCTTAGGAATCAGAGGTTCCCGTTATACCACCTTTCTTGTGTCTATACTGAAAATCACAATTGGAAACATGTTGTTAATAACCGACAGCATGTGCTTATACTTCTTCAAGGACACAACAACAGGATTACTTACTGCACCATTCCGACGCCGTGGAGGGGAGATGTCAGAGTCTGAATCTCTCCTTTGAGTGTTCCGTGGGGGAGATAGGTCAGAATCGGAGTTTGTTCTCTTGTTGTACCGTGGAGGCGACAAATCAGAGTCAGATCCCCTTCTTCGGTCCAAACCAGAATGCTGCTTTTGTAGTGCTAAAGGAGGGACCATATGATTTACAGCTTGAAGGAGGAATAAAACGTTATTTAAGGACAAACAGCGCGTGTGAAATCAAAGATAGGGATATATGTAACCTAGATGAACGGTGAGGGAAATTACAGCCAATTTGGCTAACTGTGGCTGTGAAACTAGACAGAGGGCTGGTCAAGGAAGCATTTGGGTAATAAAAATAAAATATAAAAATAGTATACAATGAAATATAGAATAAAATAAAATGAGCAAACATTCAGAGCTAAGACCCTAAGGTGCAGTTCCTAAATGTGCTTCCTATTGATCATAGTGCATTAAATGTAGAGAATAATGTAGTAAATCTGATCTACAAACTGTCTTAGAAAATTGCTTTTGCAAATGCATAAAATAATAGAAATATGTTTTGTGACTTGATATGAAAATGAACTACCGTATTTATCGGCGTATAACACGCACTTTTTCTCCCTGAGAATAGGGGGAAAATGGTGTGTGCGTGTTATACGCCGGAAAAAAAAAAATCTAAAACTTACCTTGTTCCTGCTCTGTCCCCCGGTGCTCTGAAGGTGCGTGGCTGTGAGGGAAGCGTTGTGAGCTTCACCTCCAGGCGCGCGGTCAATAAAGTGTGTTTTTTTTAAACAAACTTTATTGTTCCGCGCGGCTGGAGGGAAGCTCACAACGCTTCCCTCACAGCCACGCAGCTTCAGAGCACCGGGGGACAGAGCAGGAAAAAGGTAAGTACTGGGGTCTGGGGAAGGGGGGGAGGAGGGTGGCATAACGAGCATACTAAGGGGCAATATCCTGGCATATTGGGGGCAATATCATGGCATATTAAATGGCATATTGGGGGCAATATCATGGCATATTAAATGGCATATTGGGGGCAATATCATGGCATATTGGGGGCAATATCCTGGCATATTAAAATGGCATATTGGGGGCAATATCCTGCATATTAAAATGGCATATTGGGGGCAATATCCTGCATATTAAATGGCATATTGGGGGCAATATCCTGGCATATTAAAATGGCATATTGGGCTTCAAAGTTCTTTATTTTAAATGTAAGTTTTTTTCCCTGAAATCTCCTTCTTAAAATGAGGTGCGTGTTATACGCCGGCGCGTGTTATACGCCGATAAATACGGTACTTTTCAGTGGGAAATTTGTAATTTGCCTACCAAGTCACGAGGTGATGTCATAAGTAGGAGACACGACAGAAACGTGTAAACTTATATTTCTCTTTTATGCACTTACTCGCAATCTTGCCAACACAATGTATATATAATTTTGCATTATTTTTTATTCTCTACAATCACAGCATATCAATATTTAGGTTAAAGGAGTACCTTTAATTCATTTATCGTCTCAAGGCAATATTATGAATTGATATTTTCTTAGCTCTAAATGTTAAACATGATTAAATTATAAACCAAAAAAATCAGACCAACTCACTGTTTTAGTGTTTTGAAGTCATAGTGACTTATTTTTATCATGCTAACATCATTATGTTTTAAATCTATCAACAACCCCCAGGTAAAAATCTAACCCAATGCTAAAAAAATGAAACATACATCAACACTTACCTTGTTTTTTTATTTTTTGTGATTGAGACTCCACTTTTCTCTTCCGTGGCGGAGAGAGGTCAGACTCTTGTCTTGAGGAGTGAACTGGATTCTGGGAAACTGGAGGTCTCTTTTGTTTACTCATTTGAGATGTTGATACTGTTGGAGAATGATGTCTGACCTTTTGTGAGGATGACCGACCAGGAGAGTCAGATCTTATCCTTTGAGGAGAAGAGGGCCTGTGAGAATCATATTTCCCTCTGCGTGGTGGTGAATTATCTGGGAAGTTATGTTTGCCTCTGTGAGGTGAGGAGGTTCTCTTGCTGGTAGAAGGATCAGTTGAACCATGTCTTCCCTTCTGAGGGTGGGAAGAGTCAGGAGATTCACATCTACCCCTGCGAGGTGGGGATGGGTCAGGAGAATCGTGCCTACCTCTGCGAGGAGGGGATGGGTCAGGAGAATCGTGCCTACCCCTGCGGAGAGGTGAATGATCAGGGGAGTCGTGGCTGCTTTTGCTAGGATGGGATGGGTCAGGTGAGTCGTGCCTTTCCCTGCGCGGAGGGGATGGGTCGGGAGAGTCATGTCTTCCTTTGCGAGGAGGGGATGTGTCCGAGGAGTCATGCCTCTTCCTCTGAGGGTGAAGCATATCTGAAGACACAGGGGAGTCACTGTCGTTCCTTGTTGACGTGGGGGTGTCCACTCTAAGGAAAGTTTAGAACAAATGAATTGATATGTAGTTATCCGATTCCTCTGTACTTTAATTTAAATTCTTCACGATGAAACCCTTACCACAAATAATTCAGAGCAATATAAATGATCCAGCTTTTATTACTCAAACTGTAATTCCATTCTTTGCATCAAAGCTCACTAACGCTGCTCTCCTCCCAGATACACATGCCTTCAGAGCTAGTCATTAAAAAGTGAGTCGAGGTGAGATGAACATTTCTTCAATTTAGTGTGACGTTCCAAGGATTTAACCATGTATTATCTAGGGCCAATTGAGCTCATGAAAGTCACCAGGTTTGTCATTACACAAAGCATAGTTAAATCAGTGAAATCTTCATCTTTCCTTAACTCACGTTTAGTGAATAGCTACCATTGTACATCCATTCCTTCAAACCTGAATCTTCAGATGGCAAATTGTGTTTGTATAAAAGTTTGAGACATTTTACCTTGATTCAGGTGCTTCCGTCTCTAACTCATCTTCTGGATCTGCAACACAGTAGATGTATTTCATTTTATATTTCCATGTTGCTGGTACATTTTAATTGAAGTTTTAGCATTGAAAATAACTACCAAAGCACATTTGTATATAGATTACAGTTATCGATCAGTTTTATATAATCATCTTATAATATACATATATTAACATAGGAGATAAACATCCCCACATAACCTTTAATTAGACAGAGGAGAACTTATCGCATAACAAATTTCAAAATGGTGCATCTAGGGAGCGCGGTTCCAAAGACATTTCGGTTTATTTGGAAGTCTGAAATCAGACTTCGAAGCTGCCATGTCACAGAACAGCAGCTCCACACTGATTGGGGTAACATGCCGAGCATACCCCGAATGGGAGGAGATACTCCTCCTCGGCTATTGGTTGTATGTCATGCAACTGATAAACCTCACACCAATGACAGACAGCTGGTAACTCCTGCTGCCACAGAGCACAGCACTGTCATCAGCAATGCAGATCAAAGAGAGCCCATTAAACGCACTTTGTTTGCATTCTTTGTTGTCTACAATTGTCCTTAAAATAGGGAGAAAACATTCTGGTAATTAAATGTGTATATACTTCCCATTGCTGCTCCTTTTTAGCTATACCACGGACCTTACAATCATTTACAACAGCAGCATTGGCTTGCCGGTCATGTGGGCCTATAAACAGACCAAAGATGTGGACTGTATCTTATTTTCGCTAATGATGCAGTTAAATGGTTTATGCATGGTGTTTTCAACATCATTTAACTCGCCTAGGTATCTCCTGCCTAAAAACCCATATGCTTTCATAATGAGCTGTAACATTAGCCCCTAAGAGGCACACAAATCTGATCTGCGCGTGATAGCACAGCACACTCGGGAATTAGTAACGTTTCACAAGTCCTGTCAATGAAGGAAATGAATAGGAAATAATCTTTCATTTGGCCTTATGGGTATTGACTGTAAAAACACTGTTTACTTGCAAAAAAATGATTTGATGTACAAAAATGTCTACCTTGTATTAATTTCCATTTATTGCTGGTCCTGAATTCTTCCATTCGCTTCACATATTCTGGACGCTCATCTACAAAGTGTGCCACCTACCAAATTACAAAATAAAAGGAATTATACCCAGGCATAATCTAATTAATTATAAATGTGTACTAGAAGCAGCACACATTTGATAAAAGGAAAACTACAGCAAAATTAACTTATGTTTAACTGAAATGTTGCATTGTGCTGATAGTTTATATACTAATAATGTTCATTTATGAGCATCTCTCTTAGTTCTATTAGGAAGCAGACATGTTGTTTAGAATATTGGGTCAGATCTCCCTGCATATGACCCAAGGTGAATCAAGAGATGTATCTAGACTAAAGAGGACTTAATGAGATAATTCTTTTCATTCTTACATTAAAGCATTTCTATTTAAAATGTGTACGTTTAAGTCAATCTTTGACATAAATGTTAATTATTTTTTGCTACAGTCCTTCCCATTCAACTGCCCTGAACTGAATCTGATAAAACTAATCCTAAGTAACAAAGTAAGTGAACAGAATTACATTTTGTATACAAAATTAATCTGCACACTGTCTGTTATGAATTATATAACTACACAGCACCCACTCCATGCTCATTGACCATTAAGAGCAAGTGTATTATGTAGACCATTCTTATTCAATATTCTATCCCCAAAAAAGTGCCATTTAACACCCACCACAGGCTCTTCATCCTCTTCTTCCACAGCTTCCTCCTCTTTAGGCCCGGTTTTCCAGTCTTCAGTATCATCATCTACAATACGCATTCTACAAGAAACACACAGAAAAAAAATCAAACATCCAAAAAAAAAGCACATATAGGTCAATACATGACCTAAGAATATAGCAATTGGAAATCTGCTGCCATTTTGCATTAATAAGCAATGATTATTACATTTGAAATCAGTCAAATAATTCTGCAAACTATAAACTGTCTGTTTTATGAAATGCAATCCTGAAAAAGGTACATTTTTAATTATACATATTTCAAAAACAAAAAAAGCAATATATTAATCCCATTGTGTTTAAGTGAAAAATGTGAGCATTGTTCCAATTATTTTTCTGGCAGGAGTGACCCTTTAAAGGACAACTAACTGTTGTAATGTTTTTATTAAATAAAAAAATATTTTTTAAAGTAAAGATGTGGCTTCCCTACCTCTCCCATCCAACAACACTAATCACACAAGAGGAAACATTTCCTTCATCTTCACTGTATTTTAAATGACATTTGTCCTTCACTATCATACCCGAAAACATGTACTGTATTTGCTCGAATATAAGACGACCCTGATTATAAGACGACCCCCCAAACTATGGATAAAAACTGAAAGCCTGAATATAAGACTACCCTATAGGAAAAAAGTTTAACTTGTATATATTCACATGTAAATAGCTTTTTCATATTTAATAAAAACATATGAAAAAATGCATTTCTTGTTTTTATTTACCTTTTATGTGCCAATGCTGCCCCTACCCCCCAGACTTACCCAATGCTCCCCCCAGCGTTGTCTGTCTCCCCTCTCCCTCCCCCCAACGTAGCCTCCCTGGTGGCTATTGGGGGCAGCCGTGGGATGTCTGCACGATATGTGCTATTTTTTTTATTTTATTTTTATATGTGCTCTTTTGGTAAAGTTTGCAGATTTCTGTTCACTCTCCAGCTGTTGTGAATTTGGGAGCAGTCGGATTTAAAAACACGGCCGGAAGTCTGATCTAATCCATTGCAATGATTGCACTTTTCTTTATATCCATTCCAATATGTCTTGTGCCTGGAATTGCTACCAGTGAGGTGTCTGAGATTTTCAGCACAGTATTTTGCTCCTGGACCCGATCGACGGGTTTCCGGGCATGTGATCGCGGTGATCACTCGATCACCACGATAACATGCAAATTTTAAAGTTTTTTTAATAAATTAATATATTACAATAAAATGTGTTTAATTCCAGTTAACCCATTTTTAATTACTATTTTTTTAATACTAAATTGAAGATAATTTTTATGTATAGGGTATCAAAAGAAAGCTCTAACTGTCCTTAAAAAAAAACACATAACTTGACAGAGAGAAAAATTATTTTTCAACAACCACATATTAAAAATGTATAATAATCACTCTGGTCCTGAAAGGGTTAAGCAAAGATTGGATTAAGACTAGGTTTTAGGGTTGTCAGACACAAGTGGTACATAGAAAATGTATAGAACTCTGATGGGAAACCCTTGGCTCATCCAGCATTGCAGACTATAGTTCCATAAAGCTTTATAGCCTAAATGGCTGGCCGAGCGTCATGGGAATTGCAAATAACAACAGTCAAAGTACCAAAGGTTATCCAATATCAATAGTTCTTGTTGCCTTACCCCTTCCCCTCCGGCTTCTTCTTCTTCTTTTTTTTCTTCTTCTGAGGGCCATCGCTTCCTCCAGGATCTAGATAGCGTTTAAGATATTCAGCTTTGGATAGCGCCTGATCTTTCCCAGCGAACGTCGCCATCTTACCGGTGGCGGAAGTACAAAAGACAATTACTTCCGAACTGACAAATCATAAACAAAACCGCCTTCCGGCGTGTGACGTAACGCTCTCGCTGTGGCCATGGATATAGAGCGCTCTTTTCGTCATGACGAAGGTTTGGTTCTCTAGTTGTGGAACGCAAGTTCCCGGATGAGCGTCGTGGAATTTGGATCACCGGAAGCGGTAGTGCCAAGCGATATCCTGCAGGCTGAGAAGTAGCTTGTGATCCGATTTACTATACGAGTACCATATTGACTCCTTGTAGAAGTGTGCAGTGTTATTTATAGCCAAGGTAGGACTTGTCGTCGTCCCCCCTATTACCAGGCATTCGACATAAAAGGGTCAGGGCATATATGAACAAGATCATGATCAAATGATACATTCGGGTTTTCAGTTAGTAGACCGGTTTTCCGTTTGAACGTCCCGTACCTTTACTTGTTCATCGGCGACTGTCTTCAGTTGTAATGTGTAGCATTCTTCTATCTATCATAGAAGAGGTCAAGGTTTAAAGGACAACTGTCGGCAATAAACAAGTAATGTGTAATTGAAAGATTGCATCAAATGTAGGTACTTTAAATAGAAATGCTTTCATTAAATAATATACTTAAAGGGACACTAAAGGTTTTTTTCCTTAACCCTTGAAGGAAGCAAGTTGGAATGTTCCTTTAATGCTTGTATAGCTATCAGGGGGCAGACATCTTGGGTCAGATGGGTCATATTTTCCACCAAATGATCCAAAATTCTACATAACATGGCCACCCCCTGATCAGTTGTTCTTTATGTTTACATACCTTACATAGGTTGGTCTTTACATTTTTAGGAATCTGCATAGTTGCCAACAGTCCATTGTTTGGGATATTGTCTCTGTCTAAGTGCCAGCTCTTCTGCAAAAAACAACAACATAGTTCTCTGTGGTAGCGTCCTAATTCCTCTTCCCCAACTTTAACTCATCAGTATCCTGTCCTCTAACTCTCCAAAGCCCTAAAACATTACTAAAACTAAAAGTTCCTCAACTTTTGATTTAAAGTAATTCCAAAGAGTTTAGTCACTATTTTTGAACTATCAATAATAACCACTGGAAGACTGCTCAGTTTTTTGCTTTAACCACTTCATGACATCAGGATGTACTATGCTGTCCAGATTTTAAGTGCCTAAAAGACGTTAGGACGGCATAGTACGTCCTGTGTTAAACAGCTCATCGCGGCTCCCCGTGATGGGCTGTGCTCGGATCCCTACAGGCACTTGCAGTTGGATCCCACCTGTCAGATGAGGCCACTTTGAGTTTTGCAGTTTCACAAAATCACGCCATGCCTGAACTTCCGGGTTTGGGTACGCCTCAGTTACGTCCGGAGGTCTCATGATTTTTTGGCAGGGACCCACACGGTCTAGTAAGACCCTGACTGGGTCTCTGCCATAGTGTGGTGAATTTGCAAAGAAAGTATGCATTCTGAGCTTTATAGGACACCTAAAGTTTTTTTTTTTTTTAACCCTTGTTTCCAAAAAGGGTCCCCTTCTCTCAATGTGCATCTTTAGAGAGTTATTTGAGGGAGTCAGTTCATGCACAGCCAGTCAGAACAGTGGTTCATCTGATCGGAGGCAGTATGGAACAGGGTCTCTCTCTGCACTTCCCAGGGAAGCATGGCAGCAGCTGGTGAGAGGATAAACTGGCATTTACTATCAAAAGTACATGCCAGTTTTCTTCATACTAGAGGCACTACATTTTTTTCACTTGCGCTACTGTATTAAAAGCATAAGGGGAAGGAAAAAAAATTAGTATTCCATTAAATATAGCCCAAACTTGCATAAATGTATGTGAGTTTTGGTTTATTTGTGAACATGATTATGTTTAAGAACCGACACTTGGCTCAAAACGTGTAAGGCATTCTTTCCTTGTATAACCACTGCCTATATGAATATATAAGGATTAAAATGACAGTATTACATGTTCTATTGCAGGACCTTCTAATACCTTTTTTATTAGACTAACCGTATTTTGGTTGGCTTTATGCAATACCTGTTTCCATTAAAAAAAAAAAAAAAAAAAACTGGCATGGGAATTCCTGATCTACTCTTTCATTGTTCTGGTGCATTTCTTGAGCCAATTAATTTTACACGTTTAGATCTACAACCACCTGTTTTTCTTACTCTGTTTTTATTTCTAATTTTCCTTTTTAGTTAATATTAACATATCTCAGAAAGACTCCAGGAAGACCTTAAGCTTCAGTACACCAACCATAAGCTGATCAAGACATAGGAGCCTGAAAAATGAAAATACCATTAATCTGGGACAGTGAAGATCTTGTAACCTTCATATAAAAAAAAAAGTAAAATGGTTTTACCTGCCGCAGGTGGAAGAAGAATTCAAGTCTGACTTGTCAGAAAAACAACAGAGGCGATGTTCGGGAGGTCGAAAAGCTGGGTGAGCGGCTCGGGCCGGTCCTCTTCCAGCATCCACTCTTTGGACCGACTGAAATACATGTATCATGTCTTAGCAAAGAACACCACTGTCACAGACCTCAACCGTAATTTACTAGTGGAAACCATTCGTTCCATCACTGAGATACTTATATGGGGAGACCAGAATGACAGTTCCGTGTTTGATTTCTTTCTAGAGAAGAATATGTTTGTTTTCTTCTTAAACATTCTCCAACAGAAGGCTGGTCGTTATGTCTGTGGGCAGCTTCTTCAGACTTTAAACATGTTGTTTGAAAATATAAACCACGAAACCTCTTTATATTACTTACTGTCCAATAACCATGTGAACTCCATTATTGTCCACAAGTTTGACTTTTCTGATGAAGAGATAATGGGTTATTACATCTGCTTCCTAAAGACGCTTTCTGTCAAGCTCAACAATCACACAGTCCATTTCTTTTATAATGAACACACCAATGATTTTGCTCTTTACACAGAGGCCATTAAATTTTTTAACCACCCAGAGCACATGGTGAGAGTTGCAGTAAGAAACATCACTTTGAATATCTACAAAGTTAACAACCCCTCCATGTTGCACTATATTCGAGATAAAACCGCAGTACCGTATTTTTCCAATCTAGTATGGTTCATTGGAATACACATCATTGAGCTTGATAATTGTGTTCAGACTGATGAAGAACACAAAAATAGAGGAAGTCTAAGTAATTTGGTGTCGCAACATTTGGATCACTTGAACTATCTTAACGACATTCTGATAATCAACTGTGAATTCCTCAATGATGTCCTTACTGACCATTTGTTTAACAGACTACTACTCCCTCTTTATGTTTATTCGTTGGTAAACCAAGATCAGCCAGTAGACCGACCGAGAATAAGCCCTCAAGTGTCACTGTATTTGCTGTCTCAGGTCTTCTTAACTATACATTATGCACCTTTGGTGAACTCTTTAGCTGATGTCATATTGAACGGTGATCTCTCTGTGTTCTCAACAAAAGATGAACAAAATGTTCCGAAAAATTCAGAGGAATCCGGTGTCCGATGCTTCATAAAGCCACAAGAGAGTCTAGAAAAATCCTTGGAGATTAGCAGGCAAAGGGGAAGGAAAAAACTACAAAAAAGGCCCAACTACAAAAATGTGGGAGAAGAAGAAGAGGAGGAGAAAGGCACAGATAATTGTCCGGAAGATCCGGATAAGGCTAAAAGTGCAGACAGTAATTCAAAAGGTGCCAAGGCAAGTGGGGAGACTGAAGAAATCGAGATGGTGATTATGGAGAGATCAAAAGTGGCAGAGAAGGGCATGTTGGGTGTAACAGAAGAGAACACCACAGACGAAGAAAAAAGTGCTGCTGTTGCTGGAGCGCCAGCAAATCAAAATCGTCCATTCCTAGATATGGTTTATGGTACACTTGAATGCACGGAAGAGGACTATTATACTCTATTTGTCTTGTGTCTTCTTTATGCAATGTCCCATAATACAGGAATAGACCCAGCCAAGTTGGAAAAAATACAGCTGTTGTTGCGGTCTACCACGGAAAACTGCACGTATAACCATGTGCTGGCGGAGAGACTTATCAGAATAATGAGCCAGGCAGCTCAACCTGAGGGCAAAGTTCGCTTGGCTACCTTGGAACTTGCATGTCTTCTGTTAAAGCAGCTGGTGTTTTTCGACGGTAACTGTATCATAAAAGATGTCCATCTTGCTTGCCTGGAGGGTGCAAGAGAAGAAAGTGTTCATCTGCTGCGCCACTTTTACAAGGGGGAAGAAATCTTTTTGGATATGTTTGAAGATGAGTATAGGAGTATGATGAGCAAACCTTTAAATGTAGAATATTTGATGATGGATGAGTCCATCTTGCTGCCTCCAACTGGAACGCCTCTTACGGGAATTGATTTTGTGAAGCGTTTACCTTGCGGAGATGTTGAAAGAACACGCAGAGCAATACGAGTTTTCTTTATGTTGCGTTCACTGTCATTAGAACTCCGAAAAGAACCAGAAATTCAGTTACCTTTGACAAGAGAAGATCTCATAAAAACAGATGATGTTTTAGACCTAAATAACAGTGATTTAATTGCCTGTACTGTCATAACAAAGGAAGGCGACCAGGTACAAAGATTTCTGGCAGTAGATATTTATCAGATGAGCTTGGTAGAACCGGACATCAAAAGACTTGGCTGGGGAGTTGTGAAGTTTGCAGGGTTATTACAGGATATGCAAGTAACTGGCGTAGAGGATGACAGCAGAGCACTGAATATTACTATCCACAAACCACCATCATCACCCCACTCAAAGCCATTCCCCATACTGCAAGCTACATTCATATTTTCTGATCACATTCGATGTATAATAGCCAAGCAAAGGCTTGCGAAAGGACGTATTCAGGCTCGCCGGATGAAAATGCAAAGAATATCTGTTCTTTTAGATCTTCCTGTCCAACCATCGACGGAGGTAATGGGTTTTGGGCACACCTCTATGTCAGCAGCTCAGCATCAGCCTTTTCGGTTTTATGAACAATCTCGCCGGGGCATGAGCGAAATTGCAGTGCAGCGGTCTGTCTTTGCATCCGTCGATAAAGTACCAGGTTTTGCCGTTGCCCAGTGTATAGACCAACACAGTGCATCACCAGCTTCATCACCACCTTCAAGTGGCAGCTCCAGTGGAAGCACTGGGTCTTGTGATTCCACAACTACCAGCTTAACCTCTCCTTCCTCTACAGTACAGAGCCCATCATTAAGGTCTGGCAGGAAAGGAAGACGACGGGTGTGTAGTCTATCAGAGGCCGACAGCCATGGGTTTAAGCCTTCTAACAGCAGCTGCCTCAATGAAGTCTCAGTATCTGGCCAACCTCAAATGACTGCCAATACTCAAGCAGAGATCATAGAACAAAGTATGCCAGTTGGTTCCAAAACAAGAAAGAATTCTTTAAAGGCGTCTAGCGTTGAAATAACAAATTTGGCACCCAGTCTGACTCCAGCAGCTCAGCCAACTATTTCTTTGATTTCGGATGATACCGATGCACTAAGTGTGGAATCTCTGACGTTGGTTCCCCCAGTTGATACAAATAGCATTCACACATTCAGTTGCACCTTGCAAGAGACAGTGGAATCAGAAAGCTTTAATGAGACAGGAGATGAAATTGCTGATTGCAGTGCGATGGCTCTGGACAGACCGTGATCACCAAGACCAGTAAACAAATCTTTATTTTTTAAACGGATTGCTGAAAGCCATAATTGTGGAATTAATTGGTTAGAGATAGCTGCTGCAGCAAAAAATGTGTGTAAATCAGTCATTTTCTACTGAACTAATGTTCCAGATGACAAAATCCAGATCCGTCTAATACTATGTCACTATTGTACATGTCCAACTTTTCATAAGCATCTAGTAAGAACCTCCATGTACAAGAGCTACTCACCTGCTGTTGTAATTGCTTAACAGAATCGACTCCTGTTTTTCCATGCTGGTTTTTTAATGTGTGATTAGAACAGTTAACTTATAAAACTACAATCAAAATGAATATGCATTGTCATAAGCTCAGTTTTTTTTGTAGAGTGTTTTCTTTTGGGGGTTTAAATGGTGATTTCTCCTCTAACAACTCTGCTTCTCCTGGTAACCAAAAACCAACATCCGTATCATCATCGAGTGAATACTGGATTCTTTGGCACTTTACACCCATGTTTTAATAGGCCTGTGTGCATTTTTATTTCTTTTGGTCTGCGCTAAGTTAAGAAATCTTATGTTATTGACTGTTCCACGTAATAGGCACCATTATAGGGTTTGTTGCGCTTGGGAGTGGAGACTGCTACTCATACCGTTACATATTGTGGGCTTATTCTGTTATGTTTCCTACGTATTGTTCAGTGTACACAGCAAAATTTACTCACAGTTTACATTTACAGGTGTATTGATGATCGACAGTTTATTTAACTTTTTTAATAAAATGTTTTTCATAATTTTTTTTTTTTTTAAAACAATGGAATCAGTCCAACTCCGAGTGGTGTAGCTAGGCAGGGGCAAAGGGGGCTTATAGGGACTGTATCACCTGAACTTTTTTTTTTTACTAGCATGTGGAACATAAAAAATGGTTGAATGATATATATACATTTATATAAGGAAAACTGCAAACAAATGCCTGAATTAGGAGCCAACATGTGTTTTAATTGTGTCTGTGGAGTCTCCTGCTTATGACATCATCTGTTGCACGGTGTGCAAATTACACACATTAATTTACATACTGTGCCACAGGTGATGTCATAAGCAGGAGACTCTGCAGATATAATTAAAACAATGTTCAGGTGCTACTTGAGAATACTGCCTCCAAGCCCCAAATGTACTTTCAGGGGCTGTATCTTTGCATAGCCCTGAGTGTCAGGACAAGCAATCAGATATACATTGCAGACTGGAATTGCTGTTACAACTCATAGAGCTCCCACAGCAGCTTGTGTGAAGAAAGCAGGCAGCCAATCTGATTCTACGGGGCGCAAGGGAGTGGGCTGCACTGTGCAGCTGGTAAATACAGTTTCTTTAGTTACTGAGCTATTGTGTACTGCAGCACCTATGATACCCAGCCAGCCTCTGTGCCTTCTACAACAGCTGAAGCTGCTAATGGCTAACCATGATGGTCTTGAAGAAGAAACTGCAGGGCTGGTTTCAGTGCCATGGTTGTGCCTCCCTCTGGATGTGATAGGGGCTAGGTCTAGCAGATAAGCCTGACTACCCACTAATGTCCCATGACATATTGGCACAGGAAGAGGTCCCAGATTCTTGTCTGTCCCTGACACAAAGCACACTCCATGCATGAAGCTGAGCCAAGTGACATAGAGGGTGATTGAGGAGTTCTACAGGCATGGGTTATGCTGGAAGAGGGAATCAGGTGCTGAAAAGGAAGGATACATTTCAGAGGAGGTGACTGTATTCTAGAGGTAAGGATATATGTGCCAGAGGTGGTGATTAGGTGCTAGAAGTAAGGATGGGTGTGACATTTTCTAGAAGAACTAGATGTGCCAGAGGAGAGGGGGATGTGCTAGACATGGGAATAGATGTTGCAGAGGCACCCAAGAAAATAGATTTGATAATTTCACCTCCCATTACTTTCAATGGGGAAGTTTCCATTGTAATATCCTATTCCCTAGATCAGTGATGGTGAACGTTTTTCGGCCCAAGTGTCCAATTTTTGGCCGAAACAGATTTTCAGACCTCAAAGTGCCAAAACCACATATACATACACTCACTAACACACACACATACTCTCATATACACACACACACAGCCAGGTTCGCCCCTCACCGCTTGTACAGCTTCTGGAGAGGAGCAGCTGCAGTCATCAGCGGGTAAAACATAGGCGGCGGTGGTCATCTGCTAGTTCTCCTGATAATCGGGCACATGCACGCTATCTGCAGAAACGTTCAAGTGGAAAAGCAAACTGTCAATTGCTTTCCGACAAATCGCTTCTACAGATAGCGAACATGTATCCAAATAGTGGGAGAAGAAGCATATAGTTTAA
Organism: Pelodytes ibericus; assembly: GCA_036172795.1. Lineage (NCBI taxonomy): Eukaryota > Metazoa > Chordata > Amphibia > Anura > Pelodytidae > Pelodytes > Pelodytes ibericus. Next base: position 28,338,278 of record CM069866.1, read on the forward strand.
TGTCAGTTTAAGAACTATATATTGTATAGGTCAACTCCAATAGGTTGAAAGTCTGTGGGTGGGGCAAACTAAATAGAAAAGAAGTCTCAAGCAGGAATGCACACAAACTGGTATATTCACCAAAATAGTATTTGGTGAAATAAGTTGGACAAAAACTAATATTTAAAGTCCTCACAGCAGACATATCCTAGTATCACAAAATATATATTTGTAGGAAAAGTGAAGAAATGAGCATAAACAATATGAAAACTCCAAGCTCCCACTCAAATAAAACACCAATAAGAAGGCGCTTAGCCCTCTGCAAACCCCCCCACCCCCCCCCCCCACTAAATGCAGTGTTTGAAATAGTATGTAGTTATACAGATTTATGCTAAGGAGACTAATAACTGCTTAGTACAAAAACAGGCATAATACATTAATGGTTCCTGATGGAATAAATAATCCAAATACAAAAAATGAATATATATATATATATATATTCATTTTCATACATGGCAATCAATAAAATGGAGATCTCACCCATATACGTTCTGTACCACAGGAGCGTTCAAGTAACAAGATATATATTTTTCCCAAGTCTCTGATCTGTTCTATACCAATTGTAGTGTCAGAATGGAATGTGTTACTTCAGGGGACAGCTTCCTCACTGAGTACACACAAAAAAAGTGGGTCCTTCCTCCCATTTTTAGCTGACCCCTGAAACCACACTTTCCATTCTGACATTACAACTAGTACCCACTGAGGAAGCTGTCTCCTGAGGTCGCACGTTGCATTCTGACGCTACAATTATACCCACCGAGGATGCTGTCCCCTGAAGTGGCACATTCCATTTGGACATTACAACTGGTACCCATTGAGGAAGATGTCCCCTGAAGTGTCACATTCCATTCTGACACTGCAGTTCTACCCATTGAGGAAGATGTCCCCTGAAGTGGCACATTCCATTCTGACACTACAATTGGTGAATACAGAGACTTGGGAAAAATATATATTTTGTTACCTGCAAACTCTTGTGGTTCAGAACATATATGGGGAGAACACTACATATTAATGGCTGGAATATGTTCTGTTTTTATCATATGCAATTGTGACTTCATGTTGCCATTTATGAACACTATTAATTCACTACTTTTTTTTTTTTTTTTTGTACACATAAGCATGTACATTTATTTGGATTATTCCAATAGGAACCACTAATGTGTTATTGCTATTTTTGTACTAAGCATTTATTACATTCCTGATCATAAATCTGTATAATTATATGCTATTTCAAACACTGCATTTAGTGTATTTTTGCCAAGTTCTAAGTACCTACCTATTATTGTTTTACTCCAGTGGGAGCAGTTCATTTTTTTTTAAACTATTTTTCATATTGTTTATGCTCATATTCACCTTTTGTACAAATATATGTTTTGGATTCTAGGATTAGTTTGCTATGAAGACTTTAAATATTTGTTTTTGTCCACCATATTTCACCGAATAAAAATACTATTTAGGTGAAATACCATTTTGTGTGCATTCCTGCTTAATGCGCCTTTTAAATATATATATCTTATACAGCTCCGGGGACAGTGTATTTGCAGGTCTATTGCACCATATTTAAAAGGATGATAAATATAATTGAAAATTGTTTCATACTTACCGTAATTTTCTTTTCCTGGTTATTATCAATGGCAGCAGTTACGTATGGGTTAGCTCCACCCTCAAGGTAGGTAGGACAGAAACAAAGTTAAAAGAGAGCCCCCGCCCTCTGTCTCCTCAGTCTAGTAACCAGCTCCTCATAACCAAGAAAAAACAAAGGGAGGGAACTGACTGCTGCCATGGATAATAACCAGGAAAAGAAAATTACGGTAAGTATGAAACAATTTTCAATTTTCCTGGCTAACCATGGCAGCAGTTACGTATGGGACATACCCAAGCCAAAAATTAATAGGGATGGGAGGACATACAACCAATAAACACAGACACAGAAGAAATACTGCAAAAATGAAAAAGGTTTAATGAGAGGAGACAGAGGCCAAAACAGCGTGAGAGAAGGAGGATTCCTCAGTCCGGCGGACATCCAGACGGTAGTGTCGGAAAAAGGTGGCACCCGATGACCAGTTCCCAGCTTCGCAAACAGTCGCCACTGAAGAACCAGCCTCAGCCGCCCATGAAGAGGAAACAGCCCTAGTGGAGTGAGCCTTGAGACCCGGGGGAATCGGAATACCACTGGAGCTGTAGCACCTGGATATCGCAGCCACAATCCAGCGGCGTAGAGTGGAGACAGAGGCTGCCTCACCTCGTCGAGAGCCCAGAGGAAGGACGAAGAGCCTGGTAGACTTCCTCAGGGAGGAAGAGACGGTAATATAGAGGCGTAGGCAGCGAACCACATCCAAGGTATGCCAGCGGGAGTCCTCAAGAGTCGTGGGGTTCGGAAAAAACACCGGGAGGACAGTCTCTTGATTCAGGTGAAAGGCCGACACCACCTTAGGCAGGAATTCCGGGACAGGGCGAAGAAGGGCACGATCCGAAGAGAAGACCGTGTATGGAGGTTCCGTAGAAAAAGCCTGAAGTTCCGAGCAACGCTTAGCAGAAGTCACGGCCAATAGTAAAAGAGTCTTCAGGGTCACCTCTTGGAGGAGGGACCGTAGAAAATTCTTTAGGATATCCTTCCGTTGGGGGTCCACGGGAACCTTGGTACGGATAAAAATAGGAGGTGGAGGGGACCGAAACTCCAAGCTGTAACCGTCGTGAATAACGGTCCGGACCCAGGAATCCGTGGAAAAACTTGCCCAGACCACTGAAAAAGCCAGATTAGGAATAAAAAAGGTGGGGGGGGGGGGGGGGGCGAGACTCCCATCCCAATGCCCCATACATACCAAAGAATGAGGCCAAAGTACAGCAGGAATTGAGACCTCTGCCAATCACCAATACATCTCCAGTACCACTTGCAGTAAGCTTACGGAGGAACATGGCCAAAACTTCATATCCAGAATCATCTCCAGTACCAACTAGTAGTAAGTGTACGGAGGAATAAATAACCCAGGGAACCGTGAAATGACAAGGAACCGGGCTTCGGAAAGAAAGAGGCGGAACTTTCCGGAAGGTGAGTAAAAAAACAAATAAAAGAAAAAATCAAAAAAACAATAAATATTTAGGCCCCGTCCTAATACCAATGAGGACAGAAAAAAGACTGGGGAGACAGGGGGCGGGGGCTCTCTTTTAACTTTGTTTCTGTCCTACCTACCTTGAGGGTGGAGCTAACCCATACGTAACTGCTGCCATGGTTAGCCAGGAAACTATATTTAAATGTATTTATTGGTTTGGCCTCAAACCAAACTCACTGATGGAAAAACCATGGGGCAACTGCATCCTTATTATTTGGTGTTATTTTGGTGTCATCATGGCACACCAGAAGGATTCCCCACTTCTGCCTAAAAACTGTATTATTAGACAATAGCCACATTACAAAAAATTCACTAATGATCCTACCAAATCTACTGTAGCCAAAAGTATAGCTGGGGATTTCATGTATTTAATATTTATTATTAGAATTATAGAATTTTGGACTTATCCACTTAGACTAAGTACAAGACTCAGGTCTCGGGTGAAGAACTCCTCTAAAACCGATTTGCATCTTTGTACTTGAAAAAGAGAAATAAATCAAAATTAGCAAATATGGACATGTAAATAGGATGTTAAAATGAATTGAATGTGATATTAAAATTGTCTCTCGCATAGTGTTAGCGATGAGGTCATTTCCCTGACCTTTAAAAGCAGAAAATAATTGCTTTACTTCTTTATCAGCAGGAAAAATATGCTCATTTTCCACAGTGAATGGATTTGCAGACGTCAGCTCAAAAATGATCCATCGTCATATCTTGGACAGCTGCTCTTGGTATGTGTAATAAGAATACGTAACATACAGATTAGAGGCTAGGAAGGCCTGCTGTCTTCTCATTTAATGATGAAACCAGTGGTTAAAACAAAATACATAATTTGCTTTTGGATTTTCAAATCATATAGCAGGGGGCCTTTAAAACAGCATTAATTTTTCTAGGTACACTTGCACAGTTTAACCCTTTAAGGACCAGGGCTTTTCCAAGGCCAAGGACCAGAGCGTTTTTCAATTTTTAATATGTGGTTTTTTTATATGGTTGTTTTTTAAAGGACAGTTAGAGCTTTCTTTTGATACCCTATACATAAATATTTACATTTAAGTATTAAAAAATACATATAAAAGAGGAAATTTTGGGTAAAAAAAAAAAAGTTTTTCCCCATTATTTTCCCAATAATAAGCTACACAACTAGTGCAACACTAATCCACTTATCCCCCCTAATTAACTAACTAAAAATATTGGTTCCCAAACCCCCTAAACAAAAAATATAGAAAAAAAAAACTCTGACGAGTGCGATGTCAGATGCATAAAAATCACGCAACAGGCATGCAGGGGTTACATTTTATTAAATAAATATATTAAAATTACCTTTATTTATTCAAAAATCTTTATAAATGGCAAAACTAAAAAAAAACCTAAATGAGGGCCATAAAGTGGAAGGAAACTGATCACAGTTACAAACTGTGATCAGCAATTAAAGGGTTAATTTTTAAAAAAACATTCCCGTCTGGCTATGTTCTTTATTTATTTATTTTTACTTGCAGGTCACTCTCTGTGCTTCACTATAAGAACGTGAAGCACAGAGAGTGAATTAGAGGCAGTGTGTGAACACATTGACTTTGCATCTAATTTGCATGTTAACGAGTGATCACCGCGATCACATGCCCGGAAATCCACCGATCGGGTCCAGGAGCTTTGCCTCGGGTGCGAGGCTTAGTCCTGGACCCGTTGCAGACTGGCTGGCTAGACCGCATGACGAGTTAACTCGTCATAAGGTCGCTAATGCTGCAGCTCTTATGACGAGTTAACTCGTCATAAGGTCGCGAAGGGATTAAAGTACTCGGCAAGTAGCTTTTACATAACATCTTGGAATAAGGTACACTATATAGGTAGATGTATTGGGACACCTGACCATTACACCAACAGGGAATTTTATGAGATCACATTCTAAATAATCATTAATATATATGGTGGCCCCTCTTTGCAGCTTCGACTCTTCTGAGAAGGCTTTCCTCAAGATTTGAGTGTTTCTGTGGGAACTTTTGCCCGTGCGTCCAGTTGAACATTTGTGAGGTCACGCAATGATGTTGGACGAGAAGGCCTGGCTAGCAATCATTTCAGGTCAGGGCTGTGTAGGCCAGTCAAGTGCTTCCACATCAAACTTATCCTACCATGTCTATATGGACCTTACTTTGTGTACTGGGGCACAGCCATGCTGGAATAGAGGTTGCCTGTTCCTCACCCAATTTTATTCCTCGAAACACAGTAGTTTCTTTTTCAGTTAATGGTTTAAACCTAAATATTAACTTGAAGATCATTAAAACGGGTTTGGTAAAATGGTTTAAAAATACACCTATAGGCCTACAAAATTCCTGATTTTAGCAGGTGCACCTAGAAGAATTGATGTTGATGTTTTGAAGGCAATGGATAAGCACACTAAAGATGGATAAGATTTATATTTTTCCAGCAGCCTTTTTTTCACACCTGCTTAAAACATCTGCACAGTACATTACATGCACACAGTATCACATACACACAAGAATTGTTTCACTCTGTGCCCCCCTCCATGCTGTTTTACTTCTCGTTGCAGGGAGGGGGTCTCTTGTCCAGGGTATGGTTATGATGCAGGACCGTGCCATCACATGGCACCTGGAGAACACATACACAAAGCAAGAGGGGATGGAGCAAGCAGTTCACCCCTGCGCTGCCCTGGAAGGTTTATATTGAAGAAGAAAAAACGCAGTTTAAGGCAGCAAGACCGCCATTTTGCTACTCCCTTTCAAGTTCCACCTGGGTCAAAACGTGCCACTGGACCTATTGTAGGGCTCGCTACAGCTGCTGCTATAGCAACATCCTAACTAGCTCTCCAAGCCCTCCTTATTGTCGGTCACTGAATTCAGAGGCCCCTGTTACATTATTTTCACTGTAAAAACTACAGGAGTAGATCGTTAATCATTTTAAAGTAAAAATAAGTGCATTTCACGTATATAAACACTAGATGCAACATACTGAAGCAAGGTAGATGCATCTGCCCCTTTAACCCCTTCCCGACCTTAAGAGCCACCGCATTAGCGACCTTATGACGAGTTAACTCGTCATGCAGTCTCGCCAGCTAGTCTGCAACGGGTCCAGGACTAAGCCTCGCACCCGAGGCAAAGCTCCTGGACCCGATCGGTGCATTTCCGGGCATGTGATCGCGGTGATTGAGTGATCACCGCGATAACATGCAAATTAGATGGCAAAGTCAGTGTGTACACACACTGACTTTGCCTCTAATTCACTCTCTGTGCTTCACATTCTTATAGTGAAGCACAGAGAGTGACATGTAAGTAAAAATAAATTAATAACATACGAGGTTTAAAAAAAAATAAAAAAATTAACCCTTTCATTGCTGAGCACCGTTTTTAACAGTGATCAGTTTCCTTCCACTTTATGGCCCTCATTTAGTTTTTTTTTATTTTAGTTTTTTTTAACAGATTTTTTTATTTTTACAATTTATAAAGTTTTTTTTAATAAATAAAGGTAATTTTAATATATTTAATAAAATGTAACCCCTGCATGCCTGTTGCATGATTTTTACTGATCTGACATCGCACTCTTCAGAGTTTTTTTCTGTCTTTTTTGATATGGGGGGTTTGGGAACCAATATTTTTCTTTTTTATTAGTTAGTTAATTAGGGGGGATAAGTGGGTTAGTGTTGCACTAGTTATGTAGCTTATTATTGGGAAAATAATGGGGGAAAACTTTTTTTTCCTCAACAATTTCCTCTTTTATATGTATTTTTTAATACTAAAATGTAAATAATTTTTATGTATAGGGTATCAAAAGAAAGCTCTAACTGTCCTTTAAAAAACAACATATAACTTGTATGGGTACGTTAAATGAGAGAGAGGAAAATTATGTTTCAAAAACCGCGTATTAAAAATTGAAAAACGCTCTGGTCCTTGGCCCAGGAAAATCCCTGGTCCTTAAAGGGTTAAGTGAGCTTGTCTATGGGACAAATGTTCAGGTGTCCAAAAAAAAATAAAAGAAGGTTTAAAGACACAGATGGAGGTAGGATTTTTTTTCTTCATTTTTTACTTAGGAAATCCCAAAAAGAACATTTAAGATTAAACTTTGACAAGTAATGATTAAGCTGAATTTTAGTAACAAAAAACCACATACCATCTCTGTAATTTATGGGTAGTAAAAGGACTTCAAGTAACCGCACCTAAACTATGACCTGAGATTAGCAGCTTTAACACTTTCGGACACTAAATAGCATATAAAAGCAAAGAAGAAAATAATTCCTAGTCTCTTCCATTTTGGACAATATAGCCAAATGGCTAAACCTACTGGAACAAAACAAAAACAATAAAAAAGTATTTTTCTGCCCTGATCTGCTTTATTTATTTATTTTTCTTTGTAATATTTCAGGTACAGGAAGAAAGGCATAAATAAAAAATGAGAAAACCAAACAAACAAAAGAATTCAAAATTATTATCCATGGCTTCTGTGTGCCGCAATATACGGTATCTATTGTTTAGCCTTACATATAAACACTCACAGGCTTCAGGAATTGCAACAATTTGTCTCTTATTATTTACAAATACTCAGTATCAATTTACAATGCAGCATATATAATTAGGGTATTCTGTCTTCTTAAAATATAACAATAAATCAACTCCTAACCTACCAATACAATGGATTCTTAACATTCTGCTATGTTAGGAAACCATATTAAACTTAAAAATTGGCTCATTCTGGTCCTTCAGAAATGATCCTGTAACATGCTAATACCAGGGTCCAGTATTGGGTAAGAAATCAGTGTAAATTACTTGAGAACAAAAATTTTCCTATAATCCAAAAAAAGGTTTTAGTTCCCATTACTCAAGGTCTGTACTTTAACATAGCTACTTTTATCCAAATACAAATGCCAATTCTACAACAATCTAAGCTTCAATTGTGTTGTCACACAAGTAGAGAAGTCAAAAGCATGGACCATTGATTTACATACTTTTGTTCATAAGAGGAAAATGTAGAAAGCATTCCCAGTTGTATATGTTCTACTGGATTTACACCACAAGCTTCATTCAACTGGCAAAATCGAAGACTGATTAGCATACCTGGGAACTTAGGGGACAATTGTCAGGTATTCAGGTCAATCCACCTCTCCTTGTGGGGATCTACCTACTTTCCAGCGAGACTAATCACTTTCCACAAAACAGTTTTGTTGGAGTGTGCCAAGTATTCTAGTTTAGTAGTGCAACCTGTTCTACTGGCACATCAACACACAGTGCCCAGGTGTGCAGACAAGTCACTTGCAGGACAAAACACTGCCAACTGACAGACAACCATTTCATCATTGTGACGGCTTAGCAACACTTTTACATATTTGTCGTCACATTTATTACTAGTGGTGCAAAACGCTATTTCAGATATACGGTGATGCACTGTAGAGGACACACTTGTAATAGTCACTGTGTTTTGCGTTTTGGGATATTCTAAAAGTTTCAAGCCTACACCCACCCTAAAACACACAGATGAAGGGTGAAAACTCCTAGACCAATTGGATGCTCAAAGTTCTTCCTGGTTTATTGTAGGCAAGGGGTCCTAACAGGTGTAATTATTGGCCATCCTCCTCATATCCTTCTGTTTTCATGTCATTCAGTCCCAGATCTTCATTCTGCTCATATGTCCGCTTATAGCTTTCTGTGGTCATTTCTGGATCCTGTTCTGGAGCGTAGACATTCTGGAAGGAGAGAAGGATAGTCAAGATCGACCCTGCAGTGATGGTATAATTTATATGAATAGTTCTCTTTTTGTCACTTAGGAATGTTTACCTGGAGATAGCTGTTCCCAGCTGGATCATCCAAAATTAAGTGGACATTTAACTGTCCCTCCAGGATCTGCAGGAAAATATAGAGAGATATTGAGAATTAAAAAAAACAAAAAAAAAAACAAATACACTTTTTACAAACATAAGCATTATTTAAAAAAAGTACAACCCAAAAGAAAATAACAAATAACCACTAAGTGACTGACTGGCACAGGCCCATCTCAATGAAGCAGCAGCTTCACAGAATGATTTCTCTAAATGTTTGTTTGTTTTTGGGGGGGGGGGTTTGAGGGGGAAGGGGGTTACTCCCTCTTCAAAACTTCTTAAATGAAAGCCACTATATAGTCCTGGGCTTCGCCCACTCTTCTGAAAATTAGCTCAGCCGTTGTGCAGTATGACAGAAACTCTGCATTTAAAATGCCTAGTAAATTAAATACAGCATTGTGTCATGGATATCTGTTATATTTTGAGCTCCATTCACAATATAGATTCTACATTAAAAACAGGGAAGGACAGAGTACCTGTGTACAAACGGCAACTTAACCCATAAAAAACATTTCAAACCAGGAATTCTCTAGATCTGCTCTGGTGTTCTCATACTCTACATACCTGATCAATTTTCTTGCCAAATTCTTGAAGCTTTGCCTTCCTATCAGATATAGAGCTGTCACCAAGAGTAAAGGGATTTTTGTCTACTACCTAGAAAAAGCAAATAGAGCTTTATATTATTTAGATCGCCCCTGCAATTAAATGCATTGCAAAAATTGACTGTACTTAAATAAAAAAACATTAAAAATCAAAATTGATGGGGTGGAGGTAGCCGAACACTAGCTTCACTTCAAAGGAGCACTGCTAAAAATAATTTTTTAGAGCTGCTTTTATTTGGTGAGTCGGGTAAAAAGTGAGAGGGCAGCCTCCCTCAAGTCTACGCCTGACATGTAGAACAAGAAGAATGGAAAAAAAAAAAAAAAACCTGGCCGTCCAGAGGCTCAAGACCTCAACAAATACATCGGCGAGACCACGAACAGCACAGCCTCTGAAGACTCATCTGATGAATGGTATTTCTCTGGCAGGGGCAGCACTCTATCATCAAGGCTTGAATCAAACATAGATAACGCCCCTACCACTAAAGGCGACCTAAGGGCGCAATATTTGGACCTCCAAATCTGAACTGAAAGCCATCAGAACAGAGGTCAACATGCTTGAGTCAAGGTAGACGGCCTACTGCACTGACAAATCAGAGGCAACTAATCTTATTTGATCTCAGAGCCAGCAAGAAGATCCCAAGGATGAGGGGCATCCCAGGAGCAGGTAGGGCCAGGGCCGGATTAACATAGGGGTGGATGGAGCTGCCACTCCTGTCCCCTACTTTAAAATAGGCCCAGTAGGCATGTCAGTTGCGTTAAAACCTGTACTATGCGATCGGCACTAAAGCATTGTCTTACCAAATCTCTGATATCTTTCAGGAGACCCTCTACAGTGGTGAACTTGCCCCCCAGGGCTCCCATTCCCAGCTCAAACTCCAGCTCGGGGATGTTTACGTTGCACGTCTCAGACTGTTGGAGACAAAAGTTCACCTTTAAAAACAAGATCTATATACACACACACACACACACACACACACACACACACACACACACACACACACAGATATTCTGTAATGTTCAAGGCACCCCTGCTCACGAAAATGTATACATGTCCAGGAGCATTAGTAAACACACATACAAATTTAAATAAATTCTATTTTGTAAAAAAAAAACTAAAGAATTAAAACTGCTACTTTCCAATGTCATGGAGTCTATGTATAAAGCTAGCACACAAAAAAAGGCAAAGGTCTAACATAGAAAAGTGACTGTACTTTTTTTTTTTTTTTTTTTCTTGATGGTTTCACCTTTTCAGGCCTGTGGTTTAGATGCTCTTTAAGATACTCACTTTTAGAACATCCCGAGAAAGATCAGATGAATCAGTGATGTTTAAAGCAATTTTACTGCCATGAGGTTCAATCGCTCCTCCTGATTTGACCTGCAAAATAAAAAACATATCCTTGACAACATCCAGTTACTGTTCTGTTGCATGACCGTAACATCGGTGTTAATGCTCCATCAGTCTGTTAACTAGGGGAACAGTACTCCTGCAGAACCATATTTGATAGCACTGCTGAGATTATTCACCAGTGGGAAGCAGCACCTTGACAACCATATTGCAATATAGATTAAAACTGCAGAATATGAAGCCTGAGCCTTGGGATCTTACAAGTCATGGATACTCCCAAAAAGACCACATCCTTAGAAACTGTATCCAGGTGTAGGTTAAGTAGAGGTTACTATTTATATACAGGTCTTGTAAGCATCAGTAAACATATCATTGCATAAGCCTATCCTAGATATAAGATAGGGAACTGGGGACTAATAAAAGTATTTAGAAAATTGGGCAGACTAGATGGACCGATTGGTTCTTATCTGCCGACACATTCTATGTTTCTGTCATGTCATCCGATATATACTCTTTCATATATATATATATATATATATATATATATATATATATATATATATATATATATATAAACACTATTAGAGAATATAGAGTTACATAATTAAACATATATCAATTGCTAGATCTTAAGTAGTAAATTATGTTAAATATCTATATGATTGTTGCCAGAGATCGACATGTCATTTCATTTTGTGTTAATTTCTTCTTGTACACAGATTGTATTAAAAATATATAAAATAAATACAAAATAAAAACTGCAGAATAGCAGCCAGCAGATGGAGCATGCTATATTTTTTTCCACACACACACACACAAAACATTTAAAAACTATACCTCTTTGAGTTTGCAAATATAGGTTAATACAATGGTTTGGAAGAAGTCTAGCATCTCGAAAAAACGTGTAGGGCCGATACAAACTTGCATACACATTTCACATTATTGGAGCCATGACATCACTATGCCAGTCACAGGCCGTTTTTTAACACCATCCCAACATTTGCATGCATCTGAGAGTAGGTAAGACCCTTGTGGGGAGCAATCTTATCTGGATCATGCATGCAATCTATTTGGTAAATAAATGCTACTCTCTTCGTGAGTAATATTTTAGTTCAGATATTTTACACATATTAAACGATTAGTCCCCTTCATTCTGGAATTTAATGCTGACTTCTGTCCCTCTACACTCACTTACAGGTAGAATTTCAAATTGTATTGTATTTTTTTAAAATATTAATTTAAATTAAAATATATATTATTATTTTTTTTATTAACACCCAATTATTTGCTTGATATTCCACCCCGCCCTCATTTTGTCTTTAAGGGACTTTTTATGTGTATACTATATATTGCTGTACCATCAATATAATTTTAAACACACATCTTCCAAGCTTTAACCATTGCACATACCCTTTTTGTTGAACAAGATATGTTTGTAAATAAAGCTACTTATAAACAATTAATTGATTCTTTCCTAAGGACCATTTTAAACAGCAGATAAAAGCAACTTTTACAACACATATTAAACTGTAACCGTGAGCTTTAATAATGTTCACCATGAATTGCAGTCAGTCCGAACATGTGATCGGTTACACTAAAATCGATTACAGTAATTTAACCCCATCCCCAATAACTCTGCTCACCTCATTGGTGCGATGGCCACAGGCATCACAGTTTGTAGCCATAATAATGACTTCCTTGAAGTGTGGGATTTCTTAGCATCAAATTAAGGAAAAGAGTCCTTATCCTGGAAGGTACGGTTCAATTGCCTTTTTTTTTTTTTTTATTATTTTTAAAGAATTCAAGACTTTTCCCCAGTGCTCTGCAAAATAAACCTACAGAAAACACACCACTCAAAACACAACAAACTCTGATATATATATATATATAACAGGTTGGTTTATGGAATGATGTAACCTGTGCTTAGAAAAGTAACTCAAAATTAAAATCCAGGACATACTATATTATCATACCAAGTTATTTTTTGGAACCCACCATATATCAGGCAGAGGAGTTAATCATGTAAAGGATACGCACTAGTTTCATGTTTGTGGATGCAGGAGCATTGCATTCTGGACAATTTGTGTGGAACTGTAGAACCTACCAAAAGACATAGAATTAAATAGAGATTCCGCAAGAAAACATACCACATATCCTACACACCCAGATATCATTTTTGCTGCCGGCGGATTTGAGACAGATTAAGGAGTAGTGGAGAGATGATTATAATGTGTGTCAGTTATTTTACAAAGTTAGTACCTCATCCTTCAAATCCTCTGCACCAACCGCAATCTTTTCTCCAAGATCCTCCTTGGGGGCAGAATTCTAAACAAAAACAAAAAAAAAAAAGGAAGAAATTCTGAAGCAGGCAGTGTTCAATAAGTAAACAAATTACTTGCAAAGTTATACAGGCAAGGTTAAAAAAAAAAAAAAAAAAGCTTTTTTTTTGTAAAATGGCAGATTTCTTTAACAAATTTGTTCTTTAACCCCTTAGTGACCGAGTGGTATGCTGCATTTGATGTGCCTTGAAGACCAGAATTACATTATTTATGCGATACGTTTACTGAACTGTGAATTTCTTTCTTTGTGTTCAGTCCACTCACACAAATTATATATCATTTTTTTTTAAATTACAAATGGTAAAAAAGACCCCGTCTACATATTTCTAATATTTGTCCTGAGTTTAGTAATACCAATGTATCCTTGTTTGTCTGTTTTATTTCAAGTAATAGGGCAATAAACAATTAGTGTTTTTTTTGTTTTCGAACCATTTTCTTCTATAGTGACTTTTTAACCCCAACTCTAAATTTACCCTAACCCTAAATCTACCCCCACCCCTTAATCTAACCCTTGTAATCATCCGAACCCCCCTGTAACCCTAATTATGACCCTATTTATGACCCTAACCCTAGGGTTAGCTTTTTCCATTTATTTATTTATTTTATTTATTAATTTATTTAATTTTCTATTTTTAACTGTAATATACTTAAATGCCTGTAGGGGCAGTCAAGTAGTGGTTTCAGAGAGACGGAAGAGATTTTTTTTTCTCTCTCTTCCGTCGTTCTCCTCTGGGCACGCAGTATTGGAGGAGCATGCACCCGGTGATCACGGTGCCCAGGGGGGCACAGAAGGTGTTGCATGATGCCTCTATCGAGGCATCATTGCAACACTTTAACACACATAGGCAGTGATCATCTTTCACTGCCTGTGTGTGTAACGCGCATATGATCACATTCACGGTGATCGTATGCGCGCGGGGGGGGGGCTGATGGAACTCTCAGAAGCTGCTTCGGATCCGAAGCAGCCTCTGGGAATAGCTACAGACATGTAGCGTTGCGCGCTACATGAAAACGGAGGACCATGCTTTTCAGGACGTATATATACGTCCACATGCGTTAAGGGGTTAAACAGATAATTTAATATTAAAAATTGACATTCAAGAAAAGCACATGTATCAATTGTGGGTTCGTTCATCTATTTTTGCAATGCTTACCTCTTACCGTTTGCTTTCCAGGGATGGATCATAATGCCATTAGTGTGTGCATCCCCAACTAGAGTTTTAAAGATGAAATGAGACCACCAATGTCACTTGTATTGAAAGTTACCACGCCTCTCCCAGGGAGAGGCTTGGTAACATTTAATACAAATGACATTAGAGAGTCTCCCTGAATAATCTAGTCACTGAGCATATGACGATGCATAAAATGGCAAAATGCAAGTCAGTGGGTGGAGCAAGCCTAGTTTTTCCCCATATGCAAGCATGTAAAAAGAACTATAAATGCAAACTTCTACACCATATCCATTAAAAATACATGTTGAGAGGCATGCACCTCTAATCATTAAACGGACCTTCCCATTCGTTCTCCAACAGTTAAAATCAACTCCACTCTCAAATTAAATTTGACTTATATTCCTAGTGCACGTAAATAGAACATCTCCTTTGCTTTCAAACTCCACAAATGAACCCCGGAAGAATTTATTTTAAATAAAATGTCAATCTTTACATAAACACATTAAAAGAACAACTGTCAGCAAAAACTGTTAAAATTGAAAGATTTCAAGTGTAAGCATTTTAGAAAACAGAAATGCTTTACTGAAAGAACACAAATAAAAGTACCTTATTGAGCACTCTTTGCCAGTATGGAATTTTTTGTGGAATGAATGAAGGTCTGACCCATCTAACCCTAGATTTCCACCAAATGATAGAACATCTCTGGCAAAGATGGCTCAGTAAGGTAGCTTATTTGTATTCTTTCATTATGCATTTCTAAGAATTATTTAAATTGAAGATTAAAAAAAAAAACTTGTCTTTTAAAGAGAAAAATTAGTTTTAAATAGGAACGATCAACTTGTGGCTTGATGTGCAAATTACACATTTGCCATGGAATCAAGCAACAAGGTAATCAACAGGAGACAGATATGTTTACAACACTTTGTCTTTATTTGTACATTTCGTAGCAATTCTGCTAACACAATGTATTTATCATTTTTCACCTTTTTATTATTCTTTACATCTACAGACTAAAAAAAAAGTTTACATGATGTGGGGGACTGGGCAATAAAGTGGCAAATGAGATTTAATATAGACAAATGTAAAGTTATGCACTATGGGAAAAATAATAAACAACATATACTTTAAATGGTATTTCCCTGGGAAAAACTACTAATGAAAAGAATTTAGGAATAATTGTAGATAACTAACTTGGCAACAGTGCCCAATGCCAGTCAGCAGCTGCAAGGGCCAATAAGATATTGGCATGTAAAAAAAAAGAGGTATAGATTCACGGGAGGAGGATATGATCAGGCCTCTTTACAAATCAATTGTAAGACCTCACCTTGAATATGCAGTACAATTCTGGGCACCAGTCCTTAAAAAGGATATTAAGGAACTAGAAAAAGTGCAAAGGAGAGCTACAAAATTATTAAGGGGATTAGAGGATCTTAGTTATGACGAGAGACTTAAAAAATTGAATTCATTTACGTTAGGAAAAAAAGGCGTCTCAGAAGGGATATGATAACATTATATAAATATGTACAGGGAAGAAAAAAAAAAAAAAAAGGGCTGCAAAATCTCAGGATTCCATGTTCTCATTTACCTCAAGTCCCAATATTCTGTCATGCTCTGGGCTCCTCATGTAGCGAGTGACTGTAAGAGCTTCATCTTTCTGAGGGGCAAAAGGATTCTCTACAAAACTGTTCCCAGAAGGATCATCAACGACCTGAGAAGAGAATGTTTATTATATATGCACAACCCAGTAAAACACACACACACACACACACACACACACACAGAGGCTCAACATTCCTACAAGAAGTCACTTGCTCGTGGCAAGTATTCCAGCTGGCCGTGCCAGTCACGTTAATGGGTACTATCCCACAGGGAAGGCTGTTTTAGCTCTTTCCCTCTTTTTTATTTCCATAAGCTATTCAAGGCATGCCCATATGTAGGCCCTTAGAAATATAATTGGAATCAGTCTTTGCTTCTCCCATAAAGCAGTCTATTTTAACTCTGTACGTCCTCAGATGGTCTCAAAGCTAAGGTTTGTGTTGTAAAATTACAGCGAGCTAGTGAAACATATTCTTCATGTCTGGTTTTATTTCTGGAAGTTGTCAAAGATAATATTTTCACTCCACTGACAATCATCTGACCTTGACTCAAGAGCTAGATTTTAGTGTGTGGTCTAATTGTTTTAAATGTAAGCGTCCAGTGACCCACCCATAACGAACGAGAGAGACAAGGAAACCTTATCCAGACCGAAGGGTCTACTCAATGAAGAGGGATTTGCAGAGAACTGAGATGAGAATTTCAAACTTCGGGAGAATTTTTCCAATTCGGCTACTTTTGGCCTTGAAATGTTAAATTCTCTATAATTCTTTCTTTATCGAGTAGATGCTCTAAAGTATATCCCTTTGAATAGACTTTTGTTTCTTCTGACTGCAAGCCTTATACACAGCATTTTTTAAAAAATCTATTTTATTAATGAATCATATGCATGACATTTACTTACAAATGTGAATGGAGTTTCCCCTTCTTTCAGACATTGAAGTTTTGTGATAAATTCATCAATTTTCTCTGCCACAAGCTCATCTTGGGCCTGTAAGTAGAAGTACATTGTCTGTTAGATAGCCATAAACATAAAAGCTGATGGCGGATAAGAAATTTGGATGATTCAGGTTGCGCTTTGTTCCATCGGTAGTAAAACCTCAAATATTATTGCAGAATGGCAATATGCTTGCCCCGTGCATTCTTAAAGGAACATTGCACTTTGTTTTAACCCTTGCTGTTAAAAAAGCATGTCCCAAACTTTTAAGTAAACCCAACGTGTATATATATTTGGGGGACCTAGTTACTAGCAGAGAGAGCCAGTCGCCATCCAGGCGGCTGCCTGCTTCCTATGGAAACATGGCAGCGGTTGGTCAGAGGATTAACTGGCGCGTACTATCAGAAAGTACACAAAAGTTTATCCTCACAATAGGAACAACTAAGATTTCACTCCTGCTTCTATATTAGAAGCACAAATGAAATATAAAGTTTAGTCTTCCTTTGCGCAATAGACCTTTACCAGTTCTGCTGGGATGCTACCTAATGCATTCACCACCTTCTATGCCAGAACTGCTCTCACGTTGCAGGTAACAATCTTGCTTAACCTAACATGACAGAGACATGCATACATTGATGCTCTCCTGCTACATGAACAAATGTACATTTAATTACCAAGGTCTACAATTCTATCATTAGTAAACAGCAGATTTTTACCCTACGGAGAGGCTGTTCTTGCTGCAGACCCATGATAGTTCTCTCAAGAATACCTTCAATTGTACTGAGGGCTGAAAGACAACAGAAATATTATTCCACTACAGAATATATATGGTTTGAGTTGCCAGACAGTATTCATAAATCAACAATCAGATGGCAAGAAATAAGCTATAACTCTCCAGCCAATATTTGTAAAAATGGAAAATACACACACACACACACACAATACTGCAGGCATGGGAACGATGAAACCCCTATTAAGGGAGACAAAACATCATGCCAGACACAGTTTTAATATAATTAAATTAATTAATATAGTCTGTATATTATAACAGAAAGCAGTCTATACACACCTCCTTTTTGCGTGCATGCTGGAATTTCGAAGTCCAGTTCCGGTATCCGTGTAGTCGCATAATCTGTTTTCACCACCTCACGGTTAACATCCTGAGCAGGTAAGCAACACAGAACATGTATCACAAAAATGTCAACAAGTCAGTCCCATTAACAATGCAGGTTTTCAAAAACAATCCAAAACCTCCAGTCCGTCCTTGCAAAAATATCATATTGACTAACTTGGAAAATCCAAGCCCTACATGCCAAACCAATTGGCTTCTGTGTAATAAAAGTACAGTAAAAGGACCACAAACTAAACATTGGCCTACTTTTTTCATGCATGTTAAAAATCTGATAAGAATCATGGGTCGGATGAAAGAATCAGATTATTTAACCAGGAAGATTCTGATCAACATGTCTGCACACAGAAAAGTGCTATATTTTTATGTTTTCACTATAGCATTTCAATTTAAAACATCAACACTATAGTTTTCCTTTAACATGTATTCACTGCATAAATGCAGTCACAAGAGAAAAGCTTGATCATTGCTATGCAAACACCTTATGAATTTTCAACAGCTTGGTGGAGTACAAAACCAATAAATCTCTAACATCTACAGCAAGAACTTCAGACAGAAAAAACATTGTGCATCATACTGGACCCATTCCTGGGTCCATTAAAAATAAAACAAACTTGATTGAGTCTCACCTTTTTATTTCTTACTCTCAGGGAGTATATCACACCTTGCTCCCATTCCTGGGTCCATTAAAAATAAAACAAACTTGATTGAGTCTCACCTTTTTATTTCTTACTCTCAGGGAGTATATCACACCTTGCTCCCATTCCTGGGTCCATTAAAAATAAAACAAACTTGATTGAGTCTCACCTTTTTATTTCTTACTCTCAGGGAGTATATCACACCTTGCTCCTGAATACGGCCAGCTGACTGGATCTCTGTGTTACTCCAAGAACATGCATCACATGCAAATGAACTGACAATGATCTCCTTGAAGAATGGCACCTTGGTGAGGAGTAGTCGAGTTACCCCCTTAAAAAAAAAAAAAAAAAAAAAAAGTTTTAATTCACACTAAATTAAGTCAAACACAGATGACCTATGCTCCTAAAATATAACATTTCACATCTTACTGAGATAACTATGAAAAATGCATGAAGTATTAAGATCAAGCAGTCTGAAGGATGAACAATTTAAAAGCATCTCATGTTCTAAAAAAAAACACAACTTCTGCCTATTTTTTTATATATATAGGCAGAGATCCACAGAGGAGGATGGGAAGATGCATAAACAGTAATTTACTACATAGATCTCTCCCTTTGTCAACTCGTTTGCCTATTGTCAGATACAGAATATAAATGAGTTTCCTACTCCAGCTCTTGCAGTGAGAACTTTTCCAGACACTAAGCATGTTAATCAAACTGCATTAAGCACATACCAAAAACCATTACCCGTGCGACAGTTTACATACATGACTCATTTAAAAGTCCTTATGGGTCACGTTTCATGCCTCCAAACACTAGAAAGTCAACTACTGCTCAGTATAAATTGCCAGAGCAAGCGGTACAAAAAAGTAAACTATAGAAAAACACTGGTTATTTTCATTCATGAAATGGATGAAAGTTATTGTGACATGTCAATAGATACATTACATGTGGTACGGGTGGCTATGTGGCACCCAGTGGCAGGCCACTGCCCTCACTCACATTTTGGTAGCAGTTCATGCACAGAGACTCTATCTCTGCCGGCTGCTGCTCCTCGTCATCAGCGCTGATATCCCGGAAGACAGAGGCTGCATTGTGAACTCCCCCAGCATGAAGAACCGACATCCTGGCCTGTGCGTGAAGTTTGGCCGGTGTTGCTGTCGTTAGCTTCCTTCTGCCGCTGGTGCCTCTAGCTCCCAGAACACTCGGGAACCACGTTTCTCCCCGTGACCCGGAACCAGCTGTCACCTGACTCCTCCCAGTGATGACAACGGCAGCGTAGTCACGCACACTCATTAAAGGGAACGCGTATAGTGAATGCGCCATTACTTTCTTGGCTGGGAGCCAGGAGAAGCGGCAACACTTCTGCACTCATTGCATAAAGATAGCGTGTGATCTTCATAACTCCAAAATGTCCCTCTTTTCAAGAGCACAGACCTTTTGGTGTGTGTCAAAATTTCAGACACACACCAACATTGGAATTCAAAATGCAAAAATTGGGTTGTGTATTAGTTGTTTGTAAGTGCAATACGTTATTCTACAGACACTCTCCCAAAACAAAAGTATCCCTCTTTGGCCTTTTGAAATGTTGGAAGGTAGCTTCATTGACAACAAATAAGTGATTTCAATAGACCCTAAGTAATTAGATAACATTAACCCAAAAATACTTTCATATGGTTTTATGTAGGGTTGCCACCTTTTCTTCAATACAATACCTGCCAAGCTACTATCTCTATAAACTTAACATTGGAGTCCAGCCATTTTTTTTTACCGGCCTGACAGGTGGCAAGCCTAGTTATAAAATATTTCATTGGACTAGGGTGAGTACATTGTTGTTTTATTCAGAGATGCTAATAAAATATTCATATCTCAGGTTACGGGCCAAAATGAGTAATTAGAAAAAATTGTCTGGGTGGCCACCTCCTGCAATTCTTTACTCCTTTCGTTTTGCCCCCACATCCCTTTCTATAGCACCACTTTGCACACCCAGTACATGCCCAAGCACCTACATTGCAGACCCAGGACTTCCCTGTCACCCCAGGACATGTTGCAGCAGCTATACTGCACAACCAGTACATAGCCTAGCACCCCCAGGGCATGCCCATAGTTGCCAACGGGACAGTCCCGGCATCTATACAAATGTCCTGCGAAAATTGCGATCGCGCTACAGTCCCGGGAAAATGGACTGTCTCGGGATCGCGGCGGGTCACCCGGTCACGTGAAGTCACACTCGATGTCATGTCATCGTACACGCTGCTGTTCATTCACAGCAGCTGTTTTTTTTTTTTTTACTTTCATTTTCTTCGGCCGGATATGACAGCTAGTCATATCCGGCTAATGCACTTCCCTCTTCCGTGCAGGAGGGAAGCCTGCAGCACGGAGGATGCTATGGGGACACGGAGCAGCCAAGAGGTAAATACTAGGGAACCGGAGGTAGGCGGTTGGCAAATAATTAATGGGTAAAATAACACTGGCAAATAATTAATGGGTAAAATAATACTGGCAAATAATTAGTAAAATAATACTGGCAAATAATGGGTAAAATAATACTGGCAAATAATTAATGGATAAAATAACACTGGCAAACAATTAATGGGTAAAATAATACTGGCAAATAATTAATGGGTAAAATCATACTGGCAAATAATGGCTAAAATCATACTGGCAAATAATTGATGGATAAAATAATACTGGCAAATAATTAATGGCTAAAAAAATACTGGCCCAATAATTAATGGCTAAAATCATACTGGCAAATAATTAATGGCTAAAATAATACTGGCAAATAATCAATAGTTAAAATAATACTGGCAAATAATGGGTAAAATCATAATGGCAAATAATTGATGGATAAAATAATACTGGCAAATAATTAATGGCTAAAATAATACTGGCCAATAATTAATGGCTAAAATCATACTGGCAAATAATGGCTAAAATAATACTGGCAAGTAATTAATGGTTAAAATAATACTGGCAAATAATGGGTAAAATCATACTGGCAAATAATTGATGGATAAAATAATACTGGCAAATAATTAATGGCTAAAATAATACTGGCCAATAATTAATGGCTAAAATCATACTGGCAAATAATGGCTAAAATAATACTGGCAAGTAATTAATGGTTAAAATAATACTGGCAAATAATGGGTAAAATCATACTGGCAAATAATTGATGGATAAAATAATACTGGCAAATGATTAATGGCTAAAATAATACTGGCAAATAATGGGTAAAATACTGGCAAATGATGGATAAAATAATACTGGCAAATAATTAATGGCTAAAATAATACTGGCAAATAATGGCTAAAATCATACTGGCAAATAATTAATGGATAAAATAATACTGGCAAATGATTGATGGATAAAATCATACTGGCAAATGATTGATGGAAACAAATCATACTGGCAAATGATTGATGGATAAAATAACACTGGCAAATGATTGATGGATAAAATAATACTGGCAAATAATGGGCAAAATAACACTGGCAAATGATGGATAAAATAATACTGGCAAATGATGAGCATATTGTCTGTAGCATATTGGGCAGGCTAATAGTGGCATTTTCATGGGAAATTGTCTGGCATATTAATTGGCAATCTGGCTGTGGCATATTAATGGGCAGGTTTATAGTGCCATATTAATGGGAAAATTGGCTGTGGCATTTTAATTGGCAATCTGGCTGTGGCATATTAATGGGCAGGCTAATAGTGGCATAATGGAAATATTAATCAATACGATGCTTTAATAATCAAAGGTGAAAATGTGTCCAAACAAACAGTGAAGCATAAATCCACGGATGATAAAGTCCACGTGAAGGCAACCTAACGTGTTTCGCGTGAAACCACGCTTAGTCATAGGTGGAGTACACATTTTTCTCATTCAACGCAATATGAGTACAAGCCAAGTGCTTTGGGTATTGTATGGTGCTGTGCTAAGTCCTTTATATGTAATGTGGGTGCAGAGGAACGGAATTCAAATAAGAAATGAACAATTTTTCAATAACATTTTTATTACACATGAAAATAGTTGAATATAATATTAAAAGGTTCATATAAGCTTAAATGCAACTAGTTATATACATATATTTGGGGTCCACCTTAAGCTTTTGAAAAGGCTGGAAATATTTAATATTTTACAGGTTTTTTTGTGGTCAGAAACGTAATATTTGTTTGCTGAGAGGGTAGTGGTTGTATGGAATAGTCTTCCAGCATGTGGCAGAGGTTAATACAGTAAAGGAGTTTAAGCATTAATGGGATAGGTATAAGGCTATCCTAGATATAAGATAAGGCCAGCGACTAATGAAGGTATTACTTTACTGAGAGGGTAGTGGATGCATGGAATAGACTTCCATTAGAAGTGGTAGAGGTTAATACAGTGAAGGACTTTAAGCATGTATGGGATAAGCATAAGGCTATTCTAGATATAAGATAAGGTCGGACTAATGAAACTATTACTTTACTAAGAGGGTAGTGGATGCATGGAATAGTCTTCCAGTAGAAGTGGTAGAGATTAATACAGTGAAGGAGTTTAAGCATGCATGGGATAGGTATAAGGCTATCCTAGATATAAGATAAGGCCAGGGACTAATGAAAGTATTACTTTACTGAGAGGGTAGTGGATATGTGGAATGGCCTTCCAGCAGAAGCAGAAGGGGTAGGTTTATACTAATGTATGTTTTATGGTTTACAGCTCTCTGACTGAAGCACATCTGCACACAGTCTTACTATATTTCATGTAAAAGTGATACTGCCTGATGTAGATGTTGTGCTGTGAATGGATCTGTTGTATACCAAGGATGCATGGTAATGTTGTGGGGAACAGAGGCGTCGCTAAGGTTGGTGTCACCCGGTACAGTAACTCATGGTGTCACCCCCCTGGATTTTCTCCAATACCATGCCAAACAGATTCCTTAATAACGCCACTCAGATGGCCCATTAAATATGCCACACACAGGAGCCCCACAAATTATGTCACACGCAGGAGCCCTTTAACTATGCCACACACAGGAGTCCATAACTATGCTACAAACAGGAGCCCCATAAATGATGCCACACCAAAGCCCCATAAATTATGCCACACCAGAGCCCCATTATTTATGCCTCACCTTGGAGCCCAATTAATTATGCCACACACACAGGCACCCCTTAATTATGCCACACACAAGCCCCCCATAATTATGCCATACAAAAGAGCCCCTTAATTATGCCACACATGGGGCCCAATAAATATGCCACACATGGGACTGCCATTAATTATGCGACACACAGGAGCCCCACAAGCTGACAATTGTACAATTCGAAAACAATACAAATCTATAAACACAGAAATCTCTCTATAACTAGTTGCATTTATACTTACCGTATTTTCCTGCGTATAAGACGACTGGGCGTATAAGACGACCCCCCAACTTTTGAGAAGATTTTATTGGGTTAAAGTCATCTTATATGCCGGAAAATATCATCTATATTTTAACTTTTGAGGTTAAAATATAGAGTTTGCCACCCTCCTCCCCCCTTCCCCAATCCTCAGTACTTACCTACTTTCTGCTCTGTCTCCAGCTGTTAAGCCGGTCCGTGGCTGTGAGGGAGGCGTTGTAATGGCCCCTTCAGCCGCGCGGTCAATAAAGTTTGTTTAAAAAAAAGTTTAAACAAACTTTATTGACCGCGCGGCTGGAGGGGAGCTCACAAAGCTTCCCTCACAGCCACGGACCGGCTTAACAGCGGGAGAGGAGATAGAGCATAAAGTAGGTAAGTTAACCCTTAGCACCCGGCATATAAGACGACCCCCCAACTTTTGAAAAGATTTTCCTGGGTTAAAAAGTCGTCTTATACACCAGAAAATAAGGGTATTTGAATTATTTAATATTATATTTAATAAAAATGTTATTGAAAAATGGCATTCCTATTTTTTTATTCCCTTCCTCTGCACCCACATTGCACCTAAAGGACTTAACACAGCACCATACAGTACCCAAAGAACTTGCCACGCACCCATATTGCACCCACAGCACTTGGCTTGCACTCATATTGAACCTACACGATTTGGCATGCCACAGTGTCACTTTGCTCACAGAACTAGCCAGTGTCACTTTCCTTATAGTACATGTTATTTTGCCCCACAGACAATGCCACAGCATCACTTTGCCAATTAAAATATATATGCCAGTAGTTAACCCCTCAATATGCCAGGATTTTGCCCCTCCAATATGCCATTTAATATGCCAGGATTTTGCCCCTCAATATGCCAGGGTTTTGCCCCTCAATATGCCAGGTGTTTGCCCCCCAATATGCCATTTAATATGCCAATATTTTGCTCTAAATATGCCAGGATTTTGCCCCTCCAATATTCCATTTAATATGCCAGGATTTTGCCCCTCAATATGCCAGGATGTTTTCCCCCAATATGCCATTTAATATGCCAGGATGTTGCCCCCCAATATGCCATTTAATATGCCAGGATTTTGTCCCTCAATATGCCATTCTTTAGCCATTTAATGTGCCAGGATTTTGCCCCCAATATGCCATTTAATATGCTATGATTTTGCCCCTCAATATGCCATTCTTTAGCCATTTTATGTGCCAGGATTTTGCCCCTCAATAAGCCATTTAGTATGCCAGGATCTTCTCAATATGCCAGGGTTTTGCCCCTCAATATGCCAGGAGTTTGCCTTTAATATGCCAGTATTTTGCTCTCAATATGCCAGGATTTTGCCCCCCAATATGTCATTTAATATGCCAGGATTTTGCCCCTCAATATGCCAGGGTTTTGTCCCTCAATATGCCAGGTGTTTTCCCCCCAATATGCCATTTAAAATGCCAGGATTTTGCTCTTAATATGCCAGGATTTTGTCCCTCAATATGCCAGGTTTTTGCCCCTCCAATATTCCATTTAATATGCCAAGATTGTGCCCCTCAATATGCCAGGATTTTGCCCCCCAATATGACATTTAATATTCCAGGATTTTGCCCCTCAATATGCCATTCTTTAGCCATTTAATATGCCAGGATTTTGCCCCCCAATATGCCATTTAATATGCCAGGATTTTGCCCCCCAATATATAATTTAATATGCCATGATTTTACCCCTCAATATGCCATTCTTTAGCCATTTAATGTGCCAGGATTTTGCCACTCAATATGCCAGGAGTTTGCCCCCAATATGCCATTTAATATGCCAGGATTTTGCCCCCAATATGCCATTTAATATGCCAGGATTTTGCCCCTCAATATGCCAGGGTTTTTCCCCTCAATATGCCAGGTGTTTGCTCCCCAATATGCCATTTAATATGCCAGTATTTTGCTCTCAATATGCCAGGATATTTGCCCCTCAATATGCCAGGATTTTGCCCCTCCAATATGCCATTTAATATGCCAGGATTTTGCCCCTCAATATGCCAGGATTTGTCCCCCCAATATACCATTTAATATGCCAGTATTTTGCCCCCCAATATGCCATTTTATATGCCAGGATTTTGCCCCCCAATATGCCATTAATATGCCAGGATTTTGCCCCTCAATATGCCAGGGTTTTGCCCCTCAATATGCCAGGTGTTTGCCCCCCAATATGCCATTTAATATGCCAGGATTTTGCTCTCAAAATGCCAGGATTTTGCCAATCAATATGCCAGGATTTTGCCCCTCCAGTATGCCATTTAATATGCCAGTATTTTGCCCCCCAATATGCCAGGATTTTGCCCCCCAATATGCCATTTAATATGGCAGGATTTTGCCCCTAAATATGCCATTCTTTAGCCATTTAATGTGCCAGGATTTTTGCCCCTCAATATGCCATTTAATATGCCAGGATTTTGCCCCCCAATATGCCATTTAATATGCCAGTATTTTGCTCTCAATATGCCAGGATTTTTCCCCTCAATATGCCATTTAATATGACAGGATTTTGCCCCCCTATATGCAATTTAATATTCCAGGATTTTGCCCCTCAATATGCCATTCGTTAGCCATTTAATGTGTCAGGATTTTGCCCCCCAATATGCCATTTAATATGCCAGGATTTTGCCCCCCAATATATAATTTAATATGCCAGGATTTTAACCCTCAATCTGCCATTCTTTAGCCATTTGATATGCCAGGATTTTGCCACTCAATATGACAGGATTTTGCCACTCAATATGCCAGGATTTTGCCACTCAATATGACAGGATTTTGCCCCTCAATATGCCATTTAGTATGCCAGGATCTTGCCACTCAATATGCCAGGATTTTGCCCCTCAATATGCCAGGAGTTTGCCCCCAATATGCTATTTAATATGCCAGTATTTTGCTCTCAATATGCCAGGATTTTGCCCCCCAATATGGCATTTTATATGCCAGGATTTTGCCCCTCAATATGCCAGGGTTTTGCCCCTCAATATGCCAGGTGTTTGCCCCCCAATATGCCATTTAATATGCGAGTATTTTGCTCTATATATGCCAGTATTTTGCTCTCAATATGCCAGGATTTTGCCCCCCAATATGGCATTTTATATGCCAGGATTTTGCCCCTCAATATGCCAGGGTTTTGCCCCTCAATATGCCAGGTGTTTGCCCCCCAATATGCCATTTAATATGCAAGTATTTTGCTCTCAATATGCCAGGATTTTGCCCCTCAATATGCCAGGATTTTGCCCCTCCAATATGCCATTTAATATGCCAGGATTTTGCCCCTCAATATGCCATTTAATATGCCAGGATTTTGCCCCCCAATATATCATTTAATATGCCATGATTTTAACCCTCAATCTGCCATTCTTTAGCCATTTAATATGCCAGGATTTTGCCACTCAATATGCCAGGATTTTGCCCCTCAATATGCCATTTAGTATGCCAGGATCTTGCCACTCAATATGCCAGGATTTTGCCCCTCAATATGCCAGGAGTTTGCCCCCAATATGCTATTTAATATGGCAGGATTTTGCCCCTAAATATGCCATTCTTTAGCCATTTAATGTGCCAGGATTTTTGCCCCTCAATATGCCATTTAATATGCCAGGATTTTGCCCCCCAATATGCCATTTAATATGCCAGTATTTTGCTCTCAATATGCCAGGATTTTTCCCCTCAATATGCCATTTAATATGCCAGGATTTTGCCCCCCTATATGCAATTTAATATTCCAGGATTTTGCCCCTCAATATGCCATTCGTTAGCCATTTAATGTGTCAGGATTTTGCCCCCCAATATGCCATTTAATATGCCAGGATTTTGCCCCCCAATATATAATTTAATATGCCAGGATTTTAACCCTCAATCTGCCATTCTTTAGCCATTTGATATGCCAGGATTTTGCCACTCAATATGACAGGATTTTGCCACTCAATATGCCAGGATTTTGCCACTCAATATGACAGGATTTTGCCCCTCAATATGCCATTTAGTATGCCAGGATCTTGCCCCTCAATATGCCAGGAGTTTGCCCCCAATATGCTATTTAATATGCCAGTATTTTGCTCTCAATATGCCAGGATTTTGCCCCCCAATATGGCATTTTATATGCCAGGATTTTGCCCCTCAATATGCCAGGGTTTTGCCCCTCAATATGCCAGGTGTTTGCCCCCCAATATGCCATTTAATATGCGAGTATTTTGCTCTATATATGCCAGTATTTTGCTCTCAATATGCCAGGATTTTGCCCCCCAATATGGCATTTTATATGCCAGGATTTTGCCCCTCAATATGCCAGGGTTTTGCCCCTCAATATGCCAGGTGTTTGCCCCCCAATATGCCATTTAATATGCAAGTATTTTGCTCTCAATATGCCAGGATTTTGCCCCTCAATATGCCAGGATTTTGCCCCTCCAATATGCCATTTAATATGCCAGGATTTTGCCCCTCAATATGCCATTTAATATGCCAGGATTTTGCCCCCCAATATATCATTTAATATGCCATGATTTTAACCCTCAATCTGCCATTCTTTAGCCATTTAATATGCCAGGATTTTGCCACTCAATATGCCAGGATTTTGCCCCTCAATATGCCATTTAGTATGCCAGGATCTTGCCACTCAATATGCCAGGATTTTGCCCCTCAATATGCCAGGAGTTTGCCCCCAATATGCTATTTAATATGCCAGTATTTTGCTCTCAATATGCCAGGATTTTGCCCCCCAATATGGCATTTTATATGCCAGGATTTTTCCCCTCAATATGCCAGGGTTTTGCCCCTCAATATGCCAGGTGTTTGCCCCCCAATATGCCATTTAATATGCGAGTATTTTGCTCTCAATATGCCAGGATTTTGCCCCTCAATATGCCAGGATTTTGCCCCTCCAATATGCCATTTAATATGCCAGGATTTTGCCCCTCAATATGCCATTTAATATGCCAGGATTTTGCCCCCCAATATGTCATTTAATATGCCAGGATTTTGCCCCTCAATATGCCAGGGTTTTGTCCCTCAATATGCCAGGTGTTTTCCCCCCAATATGCCATTTAAAATGCCAGGATTTTGCTCTTAATATGCCAGGATTTTGCCCCTCAATATGCCAGGTTTTTGCCCCTCCAATATTCCATTTAATATGCCAAGATTGTGCCCCTCAATATGCCAGGATTTTGCCCCCCAATATGACATTTAATATTCCAGGATTTTGCCCCTCAATATGCCATTCTTTAGCCATTTAATATGCCAGGATTTTGCCCCCCAATATGCCATTTAATATGCCAGGATTTTGCCCCCCAATATATAATTTAATATGCCATGATTTTACCCCTCAATATGCCATTCTTTAGCCATTTAATGTGCCAGGATTTTGCCACTCAATATGCCAGGGTTTTTCCCCTCAATATGCCAGGTGTTTGCTCCCCAATATGCCATTTAATATGCCAGTATTTTGCTCTCAATATGCCAGGATTTTTGCCCCTCAATATGCCAGGATTTTGCCCCTCCAATATGCCATTTAATATGCCAGGATTTTGCCCCTCAATATGCCAGGATTTGTCCCCCCAATATACCATTTAATATGCCAGTATTTTGCCCCCCAATATGCCATTTTATATGCCAGGATTTTGCCCCCCAATATGCCATTAATATGCCAGGATTTTGCCCCTCAATATGCCAGGGTTTTGCCCCTCAATATGCCAGGTGTTTGCCCCCCAATATGCCATTTAATATGCCAGGATTTTGCTCTCAAAATGCCAGGATTTTGCCAATCAATATGCCAGGATTTTGCCCCTCCAGCATGCCATTTAATATGCCAGTATTTTGCCCCCCAATATGCCAGGATTTTGCCCCCAATATGCCATTTAATATGGAAGGATTTTGCCCCTAAATATGCCATTCTTTAGCCATTTAATGTGCCAGGATTTTTGCCCCTCAATATGCCATTTAATATGCCAGGATTTTGCCCCCCAATATGCCATTTAATATGCCAGTATTTTGCTCTCAATATGCCAGGATTTTTCCCCTCAATATGCCATTTAATATGCCAGGATTTTGCCCCCCTATATGCCATTTAATATTCCAGGATTTTGCCCCTCAATATGCCATTCGTTAGCCATTTAATGTGTCAGGATTTTGCCCCCCAATATGCCATTTAATATGCCAGGATTTTGCCCCCCAATATATAATTTAATATGCCAGGATTTTAACCCTCAATCTGCCATTCTTTAGCCATTTGATATGCCAGGATTTTGCCACTCAATATGCCAGGATTTTGCCACTCAATATGCCAGGATTTTGCCACTCAATATGACAGGATTTTGCCCCTCAATATGCCATTTAGTATGCCAGGATCTTGCCACTCAATATGCCAGGATTTTGCCCCTCAATATGCCAGGAGTTTGCCCCCAATATGCTATTTAATATGCCAGTATTTTGCTCTCAATATGCCAGGATTTTGCCCCCCAATATGGCATTTTATATGCCAGGATTTTGCCCCTCAATATGCCAGGGTTTTGCCCCTCAATATGCCAGGTGTTTGCCCCCCAATATGCCATTTAATATGCGAGTATTTTGCTCTATATATGCCAGGATTTTGCCCCTCAATATGCCAGGATTTTGCCCCTCCAATATGCCATTCAATATGCCAGGATTTTGCCCCTCAATATGCCATTTAATATGCCAGGATTTTGCCCCCTATATGCCATTTAATATTCCAGGATTTTGCCCCTCAATATGCCATTCGTTAGCCATTTAATGTGTCAGGATTTTGCCCCCCAATATGCCATTTTATATGCCAGGATTTTGCCCCCCAATATATCATTTAATATGCCATGATTTTAACCCTCAATCTGCCATTCTTTAGCCATTTAATATGCCAGGATTTTGCCACTCAATATGCCAGGATTTTGCCCCTCAATATGCCATTTAGTATACCAGGATCTTGCCACTCAATATGCCAGGATTTTGCCCCTCAATATGCCAGGAGTTTGCCCCCAATATGCCATTTAATATGCCAGTATTTTGCTCTCAATATGCCAGGATTTTGCCCCTCAATATGCCAGGATTTTGCCCCTCCAATATGCCATTTAATATGCCAGGATTTTGCCCCTCAATATGCCATTTAATATGCCAGGATTTTGCCCCCCAATATATCATTTAATATGCCATGATTTTAACCCTCAATCTGCCATTCTTTAGCCATTTAATATGCCAGGATTTTGCCACTCAATATGCCAGGATTTTGCCCCTCAATATGTCATTTAGTATGCCAGGATCTTGCCACTCAATATGCCAGGATTTTGCCCCTCAATATGCCAGGAGTTTGCCCCCAATATGCCATTTAATATGCCAGTATTTTGCTCTCAATATGCCAGGATTTTGCCCCCCAATATGGCATTTTATATGCCAGGATTTTGCCCCTCAATATGCCAGGGTTTTGCCCCTCAATATGCCAGGTGTTTGCCCCCCAATATGCCATTTAATATGCAAGTATTTTGCTCTCAATATGCCAGGATTTTGCCCCTCAATATGCCAGGATTTTGCCCCTCCAATATGCCATTTAATATGCCAGGATTTTGCCCCTCAATATGCCATTTAATATGCCAGGATTTTGCCCCCCAATATATCATTTAATATGCCATGATTTTAACCCTCAATCTGCCATTCTTTAGCCATTTAATATGCCAGGATTTTGCCACTCAATATGCCAGGATTTTGCCCCTCAATATGCCATTTAGTATGCCAGGATCTTGCCACTCAATATGCCAGGATTTTGCCCCTCAATATGCCAGGAGTTTGCCCCCAATATGCTATTTAATATGCCAGTATTTTGCTCTCAATATGCCAGGATTTTGCCCCCCAATATGGCATTTTATATGCCAGGATTTTGCCCCTCAATATGCCAGGGTTTTGCCCCTCAATATGCCAGGTGTTTGCCCCCCAATATGCCATTTAATATGCGAGTATTTTGCTCTCAATATGCCAGGATTTTGCCCCTCAATATGCCAGGATTTTGCCCCTCCAATATGCCATTTAATATGCCAGGATTTTGCCCCTCAATATGCCATTTAATATGCCAGGATTTTGCCCCCTATATGCCATTTAATATTCCAGGATTTTGCCCCTCAATATGCCATTCGTTAGCCATTTAATGTGTCAGGATTTTTCCCCCCAATATGCCATTTTATATGCCAGGATTTTGCCCCCCAATATATCATTTAATATGCCACGATTTTAATCCTCAATCTGCCATTCTTTAGCCATTTAATATGCCAGGATTTTGCCACTCAATATGCCAGGATTTTGCCCCTCAATATGCCATTTAGTATTCCAGGATCTTGCCACTCAATATGCCAGGAGTTTGCCCCCAATATGCCATTTAATATGCCAGTATTTTGCTCTCAATATGCCAGGATTTTGCCCCCCAATATGGCATTTTATATGCCAGGATTTTGCCCCTCAATATGCCAGGGTCTTGCCCCTCAATATGCCAGGTGTTTGCCCCCCAATATTCCATTTAATATGCGAGTATTTTGCTCTCAATATGCCAGGATTTTGCCCCTCAATATGCCAGGATTTTGCCCCTCCAATATGCCATTTAATATTCCTGGATTTTGCCCCTCAATATGCCATTCGTTAGCCATTTAATGTGTCAAGATTTTGCCCCCCAATATGCCATTTAATATGCCAGGATTTTGCCCCCCAATATATCATTTAATATGCCATGATTTTAACCCTCAATCTGCCATTCTTTAGCCATTTAATATGCCAGGATTTTTCCACTCAATATGCCAGGATTTTCCCCCTCAATATGCCATTTAGTATGCCAGGATCTTGCCACTCAATATGCCAGGATTTTGCCCCTCAATATGCCAGGAGTTTGCCCCGAATATGTCATTTAATATGCAAGTATTTTGCTCTCAATATGCCAGGATTTTGCCCCCCAATATGGCATTTTATATGCCAGGATTTTTCACCTCAATATGCCAGGGTTTTGCCCCTCAATATGCCAGGTGTTTGCCCCTCAATATGCCAGGTGTTTGCCCCCTAATATGCCATTTAATATGCGAGTATTTTGCTCTCAATATGCCAGGATTTTTCCCCTCAATATGCCATTTAATATGCCAGGATTTTGCCCCCCTATATGCCATTTAATATTCCAGGATTTTGCCCCTCAATATGCCATTCGTTAGCCATTTAATGTGTCAGGATTTTGCCCCCCAATATGCCATTGAATATGCCAGGATTTTGCCCCCCAATATATAATTTAATATGCCCGGATTTTAACCCTCAATCTGCCATTCTTTAGCCATTTAATATGCCAGGATTTTGCCACTCAATATGCCAGGATTTTGCCCCTCAATATGCCATTTAGTATGCCAGGATCTTGCCACTCAATATGCCAGTATTTTGCCCCTCAATATGCCAGGAGTTTGCCCCCAATATGCCATTTAATATGCCAGTATTTTGCTCTCAATATGCCAGGATTTTGCACCCCAATATGGCATTTTATATGCCAGGATTTTGCCCCTCAATATGCCAGGGTTTTGCCCCTCAATATGCCAGGTGTTTGCCCCCCCAATATGCCATTTAATATGCGAGTATTTTGCTCTCAATATGCCAGGATTTTGCCCCTCAATATGCCATTTAATATGCCAGGATTTTGCCCCCCTATATGCCTTTAATATTCCAGGATTTTGCCCCTCAATATGCCATTCGTTAGCCATTTAATGTGTCAGGATTTTGCCCCCCAATATATCATTTAATATGCCATGATTTTAACCCTCAATCTGCCATTCTTTAGCCATTTAATATGCCAGGATTTTACCACTCAATATGCCAGGATTTTGCCCCTCAATATGCCATTTAGTATTCCAGGATCTTGCCACTCAATATGCCAGGATTTTGCCCCTCAATATGCCAGGAGTTTGCCCCCAATATGCCATTTAATATGCCAGTATTTTGCTCTCAATATGCCAGGATTTTGCCCCCCAATATGGCATTTTATATGCCAGGGTTTTGCCCCTCAATATGCCAGGGTTTTGCCCCTCAATATGCCCGGTGTTTGACCCCCAATATGCCATTTAATATGCGAGTATTTTGCTCTCAATATGCCAGGATTTTGCCCCTCAATATGCCAGGATTTTGCCCCTCCAATATGCCATTTAATATGCCAGGATTTTGCCCCCTATATGCCATTCGTTAGCCATTTAATGTGTCAGGATTTTGCCCCCCAATATGCCATTTAATATGCCAGGATTTTGCCCCCCAATATATCATTTAATATGCCATGATTTTAACCCTCAATCTGCCATTCTTTAGCCATTTAATATGCCAGGATTTTGCCACTCAATATGCAAGGATTTTGCCCCTCAATATGCCATTTAGTATGCCAGGATCTTGCCACTCAATATGCCAGGATTTTGCCCCTCAATATGCCAGGAATTTGCCCCCAATTTGCCATTTAATATGCCAGTATTTTGCTCTCAATATGCCAGGATTTTGCCCCCCAATATGGCATTTTATATGCCAGGATTTTTCACCTCAATATGCCAGGGTTTTGCCCCTCAATATGCCAGGTGTTTGCCCCCCAATATGCCATTTAATATGCGAGTATTTTGCTCTCAATATGCCAGGATTTTGCCCCTCAATATGCCAGGATTTTGCCCCTCCAATATGCCATTTAATATGCCAGTATTTTGCCCCTCAATATGCCAGTATTTTGCCCCCCAATATGCCATTTAATATGCCAGTATTTTGCTCTCAATATGCCAGGATTTTGCCCCCTAATATGCCATCTAATATGCCAGGATTTTGCCCCCCAATATGCCATTTAATATGCCAGTATTTTGCTCTCAATATTCCAGGATTTTGCCCCTCAATATGCCAGGATGTTGCCCCTCCAATATGCCATTTAATATGCCAGGATTTTGCCCCTCAATATGCGAGGATTTTGCCCCTCAATATGGCAGGACTTTGCCCCCAATATGCCATTTAATATGCCAGTATTTTGCTCTCAATATGCCAATATTTTGCCCCTCAATATGCCATTTAATATGCCATGATTGTGCCCCTCAATATGTCAGGATTCTGCCCGTCAATATTCCAGGATTTCCCCCCTTCCTCCCTCCTTCCCCAGTACTTACCTTCTTGCGGCTCTGTCTCCCGGTGCTCTGCTCTGCAGGTCTGCTGTTCTGAGGGAAATGTTGTGCGCTAAAGTTTGTTTAACCCCTTAGTGACCGAGTGCTACATTTGATGTACCTTGAAGACCAGAATTCCATTATTTTTGTCATATGTTTACTGAACTGTGAATTTCTTTCTTTGTGTTCAGTCCACCCACACAAATGATATATCATTTTTTAAAGGACAGATAGGGCTTTCATTTGATACTATTATTTTCATCATATGATATAATTTACTATTAAAAAAATATAAAATATGATGAAAATATGCCATAAAAAACACTTCTTCTAACTTTGACCTGATTATTTTTTAAAAACAATTACAAATGGTAAAAAAAGACCCCGTATATATATATTTCTACTATTTGTCCTGAGTTTAGAAATACCAAGGATTCCATGTTTGCCCATGTTTTATTTCAACTAATAGGGCAATAAACAATATTAGTGTTTTTTTTTTTTTTGTTTTCTAACCATTTTCTTCTACAGTGACCTTTTAACCCCAACCCTAAATTTAGCCCAACTCTAAATTCACCCTAACCATAAATCTACCCGAACCCCTTAATCTAACCCTTGTACTCAACCCAAATCCGCCTGTAACCTTAATTAAAACCCTATTAATGACCCTAACCCTAGATCTAGGTTTAGTAGATCAAGGGTTAGCTTTTTCCATTTATTTATTTATTTTATTTTCTATTTATAACGGTAATACTGTCTAACTGCCTCTAGGGGCAGTCAAGTAGCGGTTTCAGAGCGACGGAAGAGATTTTTTTTCTCTCTCTTCCGTCGCTCTCCTCTGGGCACGCTGTATTGGAGGAGCATGCCCCCCCAGGGGGGCACAGAAGGTGTTGCATGATGCCTCGAGGCATCAATGCAACACTTTACACACATAGTCAGTGATCAGCTTTCAGTGCCTATGTGTGTTAACACGCATACGATCACATTCGCGGTGATCGTATGCGCGAGGGGGGGCTGAGAGTAGCTGCAGGCATGTAGTGTTGCGCTAAGAAGCGCAACACTACATGTAAACAGAGGACGTATAAATACTTTTTAGGATGTATATATACGTCCAAATGCGTTAAGGGGTTAAAAAAACAAACTTTATTTTAACAAACTTTATTGAAGCCGCGCGGCTGGAGGGGAGCGCACAACGCTTCCCTCACAGCCGCGGACCTGCAGAGCACCGGGAGACAGAGCAGGAAGGAGGTAAGTTTTTGATTTTCCCGCCCCCCCTCCCCCTTACGTTAGCGCCGGCCGCTACCGTGAAAAAGTTCAGCAGCGCAATACAGGGGTTGCCGGCAGCACGGGTGCCACCCCAGCTGGTGGTGTCACCCAGTGCAGTCCGCACCCCCCTTCGGGACGCCACTGGTGGGGGACCTTGGTGATATAATCTACACTGTGACTAGTAGGTGAGTTACATTATGCTAATTATGTGGAGTGGGCAGTAGGTGTGGTCAATCTTAAAGTAAGTAATTGGAAGCTGAGCTGCAAAGTGTCCCTGGAAATTTTTTTAAAATGTTGGCAACTATGCATGCCCCAGCATAAACATTGCACACCCAAAGCATGGCCAGCAGCCACATTGCACACCACATATATTGCTAAAAAAACAAAACTAATAATACACCTTACCCGTGCCCTTCCAGGCTTGCGCCATAGGAAATGTTTTGAATCCTTCTTCAGCTTTATGATGCACCACATTATTATTTTTATTGTTTGTGGCTCTGTTAGGGTTGCCACCTGGCCAGTATTTTACCGGCAGGCCGGTAAAAAATAGGCTTGACCTTAATGTTATGTCTATGGAAGCAGTAGCATGGCCGGTATTTTTTTAAAGAAAAAGTGGCAACCCTAGTCTCTGTATGTAACTAAACTAACTTTCAATGGAAAATGTGTCATTTGCACCTCAAGCCGCAGATGATGTCATAAACAGGAGACACCACAGACACATTTAAAGAAAATATCTCTCTAAATGTATGCGTTTGCTTGCATGAAAACATTTTGATTTTATTTATACTCAATATACATTTTATAAGCAAAGTTTATATAGTATACAGACTAGATGGACCGAATGGTTTTTAACCCCTTTGTGACTAGTGTTGCCACCTTTTCCTCCAAAAAATACCGGCCATTATGTGTGGGCGGAGCTACAAGAGGGAGGGGCCATGAGAGGTGGAGCCACAAAGGGGGCGGATTATCACTGAAATTATATATATTATTTGTATATCATGCCAGTGAGAAGCGTGTGTGTGTGTATATATATATATATTTGTATATCATATACACACACAAGCTGTGTCTCACACTGGCAAACAAGCTTTCTCGCACACACTGTCTCACACACACAGACAAGCCGTCTATCACACACAGACACATGCAGTTTCTCACACAGACTGTCTCTTTTGC
Source organism: Pelodytes ibericus (assembly GCA_036172795.1). Taxonomy (NCBI): domain Eukaryota; kingdom Metazoa; phylum Chordata; class Amphibia; order Anura; family Pelodytidae; genus Pelodytes; species Pelodytes ibericus. The sequence goes on from CM069866.1 coordinate 28,375,968, forward strand.
TCACACACAGGCTTTTACTCACTCTCTCACAGACTGTCACTCTCTCACAGACTGTCTCTCTCTGACACAGTGTGTGAGAGAGAGAGAGAGTCTCTCTCTGCTCTCGCATTCTCTCACAGACAGTCTCTCTCTCTGCTCTCACACACAGTCTCTCTTTCTCTCTCACTCACAGAGTCTCTCTCTCTCAAAGACAGTCTCTGCTCTCTCACAGACAGTCTCTGCTCTCTCTCTCACACAGTCTCTGCTCTCTCTCTCACAGTCTCTGCTCTTTCTCACACACAGTCTCTGCTCTCTCTCTCACAGTCTCTGCTCTCTCTCTCTCACACACAGTCTCTGCTCTCTCTCACAGTCTCTGCTCTCTCTCACACACAGTCTCTGCTCTCTCTCTCACAGGCAGTCTCTCTCTCACTCTCACAGTCTCTGCTCTCTCTCACACACAGTCTCTGCTCTCTCACTCTCACAGTCTCTGCTCTCTCTCACAGACAGTCTCTGCTCTCTCTCTCTCTCACAGACAGTCTCTGCTCTCTCTCACTCTCTCACAGACAGTCTCTGCTCTCTCTCTCATAGACAGTCTCTGCTCTCTCCCACAGACTGTAACTTTCACTCTCTCACACAGTCTCTGCTCTCTCTCTCTCACTGCTCTCTCACACAGATTGTCACTCTCTCTCACACACAGAGACTTTCACTCACTCACTTTCTCTCACAGACTGTCACTTTCACTCTCTCTCACAGTCTCTCTCAGTCTCTCTCTCCCTGTACGGGTCTCTAGCTGTCAGGTTGAGCTGTTTCTTTCCATCGGGTGTCGGTCCTCTTCAGTGCAGCTTGCAGGGGGCGGAGCTCCAAGCAGGTCCGTAGCACATAGCAGGTCACTATGCTGCTGCTGTATCTCTCCCTACAAAAGCCGAATCCTCTGATTCCGGGACAGTGTCCTGGAAGGCAGAAGGCTCTGCACGTGGGGGAGAGATACAGCAGCAGCTTAAAGCTGCTACACCAACGGAAATACCGGGCTTTGCATTGCCGGTATATTAGGTATACCGGCCCCGGCTTCAAGACCCCAAATACCGGCTGTGCCGGTAAATTACCGGCCAGGTGGCAACCCTATTTGTGACGCATGGTGCTTGCGTCCCAGACAACACAAGCACCAAAAAGCCACGTTTTGTTCCTGGCCACCGATTACAAGGTGGAAATCGCATGAGATGTCACGGAGGCATGCCCGAACCCGGGAAGTTTGGGCATATCACGATTAGGTAAAATGTAGCCGGTGCTTTCTTTGAGAATCGGCTACATTTTCCCTGTCAGACTGAGGCCACTTAAATGCTTGACTACCTTGAACTGGCTGGTTTCTGTTTATTCCTTCCACTTTATTCATGTTTCTTCTGCCTGTGCAGGAGCTGTTAACTGGTAAGAAGTCATTATTTTGTAACACTTTTCATTCCAAACCAAGCAGAGAGGGCTGGATTGTAAAATTAAAATGTAAATAGTTAATACTACAGCTGTTGAGACTGCATTTCCTATGACTCTCATACAGTGTGTTAAGTATAATGGGAAAGAGTGTACTCAACAACTAGAGTGCCAAAGGTTAGGTATTATATGGTTATGGATTGGTACTGAAGCTGCTGTGAAATGCACATCTCATGATCCTCAGCCATCCATTTAGTTGGCTGAACATCATGATACATGTAATAACAGCACCTGTACTGCCAAAGGTTACTACCGCTGCTGCATAACTACCAAGTGTCCTATTTTGGATCCATTCCTTTATGTCCCTTTTTATTGCCTCTAAATGCCCTTTTTTTTAATACTTCACAATGATTCCTGTGCATCACAAAGCTGCACTACACAACAAAACATTAACTTTAGTTGTCTGCAACTCCCATAATAATAAGCCAGTAACATTGCTGGTTGCTAACTGTGGATGGGGCTGTGTGAGGGAGAGGGGGCAATGGGGTTACAGTAAGTCTATAAACACTAAGTTTTGCTGACTGCATCTACAATAATATTCAATTGGCCATATTACCGTATTTGCTCGAATATAAGACAACCCTGATTACAAGACGACCCCCCCAAACTTTGGATATTCCTTTATGAAAAAAACTAAAAGCCTGAATATAAGACTACCCTATAGGAAAAAAGTTTAACTTGTATATATTCACATGTAAATTGCTTTTTCATATTTAATAAAAAATAATGATATAAAAAAATGCATTTCATGTTTTTATTTCCCTTTATGTGCCAATGCTGCCCCTACCCCCACACTTGCCCAATGCTCCCCCCAACGCTGCCTCTCCCCCCCAACGCTGCCTCTCTCCCCCCAACATTGCCTTCCTCCCCCTCTCTCCCCTCAACGTTGTCTCTCTCCCCCTCCCTCCCCTCAACGTTGTCTCTCCCTCCCCCCAACATTGTCTCTTTCTCTCCCTCCCCCCAATGTTGTCTCTCCCTCCCAACGTTGTCTCTCTCCCCCTCCCTCCCCCCAACGTTGTCTCTGTCTCCCCTTCCCTCCACTCAACGTTGTCTCTGTCTCTCCCTCCCCTCAACATTGTCTATGTCTGCCTCCCTCCAACGTTGTCTCTGTCTCGCCCTCCCTCCCCCCCAATGTTGTCTCTGACTCCCCCTCCCACCCCCCAAAATTGTATCTCTCCCCCTTCGCCCCCCAACCTTGTCTCTGTCTCCCCTCCCTCCCCCCCAATGTTGTCTCTGTCTCTCCCTCCACCCCCCAATGTCTCTGTCTCCCCCTCCCCCCCATGTTGTCTTTGTCTCGCCCCCCCCCCCCCCCCAACGTTGAGTCTGTCTCCCCTCTCCCTGGTGGCTAGTGGGGGCCGATACGTGCAGACATCTATTTGAGGTCAGTCTATAAGACGACCTTGAATATAAGAGGAGGGGTTTTTTTCAGAGCATTTACGGTATTCAAGCAAATACGGTACTAGTTTGTCGGATTTGTAGTTACAGACTGGGATTGTTACACTACACACTAACATTTTTGTTTTTGACCGCAGCTCCCATGATATACAGCCAGCCCATTACTAGCTGATTACCATAGGGATTGTAGATGGGGTTAATAACGGCTAATCGTTACCACCCCAGCCAGGGCCGCCACCACGAATTTCAGGGCCCCTTACTGAACAAATTGTCTTCCCCCTCCCCCAACAATATCTCCCACTCGCCCCATCTACCCTCACAAGCATGTTATCCCGGTCTAATGTAATATGGAAGGTGGTTGGGAGCAGTTGGTCAATATGCCAGTAATATTTTGCCACTCAATATGCCAGTAATATTTGCCATTCAATATGCCAGTATTTTGCCCCTCAATATGGCAGTATTTTGCCATTTAATATTCAAGGATTTTGCCCCTCAAAATGCCATTATTTTCCAATTTAATATGCCAGTAATGTTCCCCTCAATATGCCATTTAATATTCCAGGATTTTGCCAATTAATATGCTAGGATTTTGCCCCTCAATATGCCAGGATTTTACCAATTAATATGCCAGGATTTTGCCCCTCAATATGCCAGGATTTTTCCCCTCAATATGCCAGGATTTTGCCCCTCTATATGCCAGGATTTTGCCAATTTTTTTTTTTTTTTTTTTAATTAGAAAAGTACAAAAGTTACATTTTATTAATTCACTCTGATCATCTCAATAAACAGTACAAAATACAATCTTTATCATCAGATTCCTATTTACATAGACATGTACTGTACATAAACAAGACGAAATACAATGGACAAGACACACATAAAGACAAGTACTGGTCAAGGTTCTATATTCTACTTTTAATTTTATGTTTATTTATTTATGTGAGATGAAGTATGTTCTATGTTGGGTAGGGCCCTTTTCTCCTCCTAATGTTCTTATACTTTAGCTATTGGGTGTTTTCTATTATCTTAATCCGATTCTCCAAGCCTTTTATTCTTTCTTTTACTTTCCCTATTGCTCTGATTCTCCCTAGTTCCATTCTTAGCTGGTTAATTGTTTGGGTTTTTATATCTTGCCAGGTTGGGGTATCTCTTGTTTTCCAATTCCTGGCGATTATCAGAATTGTACTCAGGAGGATGTGAATTATTATTTGGTTTTGGTGTCGATCCATATTAGGCCTCTCTAGATGAATTAGGATACTTTCGGTGAGTTTTTTAATTGTACTCCCGTGCTCAGTCTTATTTTCTTTATCACTTCTTTCTACATTGGTTTAATCTGCCTGCATCCCATCCATATATGTAAATAATCCCCTTTTTCTACCTCACATCTCCAGCATACTGCTGGTGTCAAAGGGAACATTTTATTGAGTCTGCTTGGGACAAGGTACCAGTAGTTCAACATTCTGTAATACGTCTCCCATATATTCAAGCAGCTAATATTGCGTTTTACTCTATTAATGGATAGGATCCAGTCTGATATTGTGATCTTTTTCCCTATTCTCCTGCTCCATTTTATTCTTGCCGGGAAATCCACTTTATTATATTCAACTAAGATCTGTAAACATTCTTTAAATAGTTTCTTTTTCTTTCTTGTTCTTTCCTGGCTAAAGAGGCTTTCGAGCCTCTCTAGGTGTGGATGGTCTGTCCTAACTGTTTTTTTATTTAGGAAGTCTATTACTCTCATGTAGTTATATCGTTCTTTTTCCTGCAGCCCAAATTCTTCCTTTAATTTTTGAAAGTTTTTAACTCTACCTCTTTGCCAGAGTTGTTTTATTGTTAATATTCCCTTCTCCAGCCATCTGTGTAGGTCAAGATCCTCTAGTACTGTAGTGATGACTCCCACATTGACTGTACTTAGTATCTTCCCTTGTAGATCTAAAGATTTTTTGATCATATACCAGTTTTTTAATATTTCATTGAGCAAAAAATTTCTATTTTGGCATATGTCATTGTTGGGTGTACACAGTAAGCCTGAGATATCTCTTATTCCAATCATCGATCTCATACCATCCCTCCGAGTAGTTATTATATTCCTGGATTTTAATTGCATGGGTCATCATATATGCTTTATGAAGTTGTATTATGTTAGGTAGTCCTATCCCACCTTTCCTTATATTCTGGGCCAATATGTTTTTATTTAGTCTTGGTGTTTTAGCTTGCCAGATGTATCTAGATATAGCTTGTTGTAGCATGTCTAACCACTGTTTTGGGAGGCCAATCGGAATCATTCTGAAAACATATGCCCATTTAGGGATTATATATGTTTTTACCACATTTACTCTACCCATCCAGGAAATTTCCTTATTTTTTAGATTTCTAAACTTTCTATTTGTGGATGGTAGAAAATTTGCCTGTGCTAGATTTTGGGTATCTTTTGTGATTTTAATACCTAGGTATGTAATTTCTTCCTGTGCCCATATAAAGTTATATTTACTTCTAATGGTTTCTATATCTCTGTCCTCCACATTGCTTCCCATCGCTGTTGTTTTTTTAATATTTAATTTATAATTAGATAGCTCTCCAAAATTCCTTATTGTGTCCATCAGAGGTATCAAAGAAGCGACTGGGTTTCCCAGGGTTAAGAGGACATCATCCGCATATAGACTGATTTTTAACTCTGTCCTGTTTACCTGGAACCCTGTGATTCCCCTATTCCTTCTAATTTCTTCCGCCATAGGTTCTAGCGATATTATATATAGCAGAGGGGACAGGTGACACCCCTGCCTAGTTCTGTTTTTAATCCTGAACCATTCTGAGGTTATCCCCTGCCCCACTGTCCTAGCTGTAGGTACGGAATACAATAACATAATAGCCTTCAGAAATTCTCCTCCTATTCCGTGGGACTCTATCGGCTGTCTCATGAACCCCCAACCCACTCTGTCGAAGGCTTTCTCCGCGTCCAATGACAGAGTGAGAAGGGGGGTCCCTCTCCTTCCTACATAGTCTAAGATGTCTACCATCCTCCTTATGTTATGTGTAGCCTCTCTATTGGGGATAAACCCCGCCTGGTCTCGGTGTATTATATCTCCGATCACTGATTTCAATCGGCCGGCCAGTATAGAGGCATATAATTTTGCATCCACATTAAGGAGGGAGATGGGCCTATAGTTGGTAACCATTTCGGATTTTTCCCAGGTTTTAAGATAGGGATGATATTAGCCCTTAAGATCTCTTCTGGAATTCCGTTGCTTTCTATGAAACAGTTAAAAGTTTTAGTCAATGGGGCTTTTAATTTTTCTCTCATGCTCTTATAAAAGAAATCATTAAAGCCATCCAAGCCTGGTGACTTCCCTATGTTTAGTCTCTCAATGGCCTCATTTACCTCTTGTTCTGCTATGGGTTCATTTAGGGTCTCGGCCTGGGACTTGGTAATTTTTTTAGGTGTATATTTTTCCATATATCTAGCTATTTTTTGTTGATCTTGTATATTAGGTAAGTCATATAATGATTGGTAATATTTATTGAATGCTCTCCCTATGGCTTCTGGGGATATGCAGATCTTTTTCCCCACCATAATTTTGACTATTCTTTTCTTAGATTTTTCTCTGTTTACTATGTTTGTTAATATCCTATTAGCCCTGTTTCCCATATAATAGTATCTGGTGTTTAGATATTGTAATTTCTTATTAACTTCCTCTAATAGCATTTTATTTATCTCTTTCTTGATCTCTGCTATTTTTTCTGAGTCATTCTTATTTGGGTTATTTTTATTTTGTTTAGTATATTTATCTAATGCCATGTATAAGTCTGGTAAAGTGTATCCTATTCGGTCTTTTTTTAGTTGAGATCCCAGTTTGATCAAGTGGCCTCTAATGGTGGCTTTATAAGCACACCATACCGTGGAGTTTGATGTTTCCTTATTTTCGTTCTCCTGAAAGAATAATTCCGTCATCAGTCTTATATATTCCATATTATCTTTATACTTCAAAATCTCATTATTAATTCTCCAGGAGTTTCTATTTTTGCTTTTATTGTTATCTTTTAATTCCATTATCAGGGCGTTGTGATCTGACCACACTATGTCCTCGATATACCATATTTATCGGCGTATAACACGCACTTTTTCTCCCTGAAAATAGGGGGCAAATGATGTGTGCGTGTTATACGCCGATCGGTGGCTGAAAAAATAAAACAAATCTAAAACTTACCTCGTTCCTGCTCTGTCCCCCGGTGCTCTGAACATGCGTGGCTGTGAGGGAAGCGTTGTGCGCTCCCCTCCAGCCGCGCGGTCAACAAAGTGTGGTTTTTTTAAACAAACTTTATTGTTCCGCGTGTCTGGAGGGAAGCTCACAACGCTTCCCTCACAGTCACGGACCTTCAGAGCACCGGGAGACGGAGCAGCAAAGAGGTAAGTACTGGGGTCTGGGGAAGGGGGGGAGGAGGGTGGCATAACGAGCATACTAAGGGGCAATATCCTGGCATATTAAATGGCATATTGGGGGCAAAATCCTGGCATATTAAAATGGCATATTGGGGGCAATATCCTGGCATATTAAATGGCATATTGGGGGCAAAATCCTGGCATATTAAATGGCATATTGGGGGCAAAATCCTGGCATATTAAATAGCATATTGGGGGCAAAATCCTGCCATATTAAATGGCATATTGGGGGCAAAATCCTGGCATATTAAATGGCATATTGGGGGCAATATCCTGGCATATTAAAATGGCATATTGGGCTTCAAAGTTCTTTATTTGAAATTCAAGTTTTTTTTCCCTGAAATTTCCTTCTTAAAATGAGGTGCGTGTTATACGACGGTGCGTGTTATACACCGATAAATACGGTATATCTTTTCAACCTCTTTAATCAAACTGGGGCCTCCCCAGATCATATCGATCCTAGAATAAGATATATGAGACTTGGAAAAAAATGTGTATTCCCTTTCTTGGGGATGTAAAACTCTCCATATATCTAGTAACCCACTTCTTGTTATCAAGTTTTGGTATAATTTTGCATAGTAAATACAGTTTTTGTTTATTTTTTTCTCCTGTTTTTATTTTTTTGTCTAGTTCTGTATCCATAATACCATTATAGTCTCCTGCCATGATTAGCTTGCCTTGCTTCACCTTTTCAATTTTCTCGAGCAATTTATTGAGGAAAGCCATCTGGCCTTTATTCAGGGCGTATAGGTTCACTAATGTATATAGCGTTCCGTTTATCTCACATACCAGAATGACATACCTCGCATTTTTATCTACTGATTGATATATCACTCTGCATGTGATATCATTGTCAATCAATATTACTGTACCTCTCTTCTTTTCCCCCCTCAATGTAACAGAGACAGACTTAAATTTATTGGGAAATAAGCTTATTTTATCCTCTTCCCTCCAGTGGGTATCTTGTAGGAAGATTATTCCGATTTTTTCAGATTTTATCAGTTTCAAGAGTAGGCTCCGTTTATATGGGGAGTTTATCCCCTGTACATTCAATGATAATAACTTAAACATTCCTCTTCCTCCTTTTTTCCTTCTCCAAGTCTTGACCAGTACAACATACATTACAAATATATAGACATTTGTGCGTCATTTCTATTTCTGGTGCACTTTCTAGGAAAACTCTATTTCTGGGGGGGGGGGGGGGGGGGGGCTAGCTGGGAAGAGCATGGGGGGGGGGGGGAGAGGGGAAAGAAAAAAAGGGGGGGAGACCCCGGACCCAAGTTTATAAATATCTTACTACCTATTTTTATCTACTTTATACTTTATCCTATGTTGATCTTATTTATGACCTAATAGTTATTCTATCCATTATCTCTCCCTTCCTCCATTCCCCCCCTCCCTTCCCACCCTCATTCCCTCTTCATTCCTTCCCTTATCCCTTCCCTCCTTTAGTGTTTGGGTATTTCCCGTGCCTGATATTACCAAATCTTATATATTATGTTCCTTCTTTACTTAAATAGAGTGCCTTGTGTTAATTATACAAATTCTTGAATGTTCCCTTTTATTTATTACGTTCTTTAATTTGTTTTGTGTCTCTTCTTTGTGATCTCTTTGGCATGCATTACGTGCTCCTTATTACTTTCTGGTGAAATTATGAAGTGTTTTCTACTTTCCCCTAGTGTCTTACTATTTATTTTCTAAGTTTCTTTAAGTGTTAAATTCTCTTCAAGTTTTTATCTAATGCCCTGTCTTGTTTATGGGGAGACAAAGCCCGTTAAAGGGGATAAGACAAGAGAAGGGGGAGAGAAAGAGAAAAAAAAAAAGGAGATTTAAATAAAAATGCACTTCCCTGCTCTATACCTGTATACCTCTCTTTCTTCCTGTTGTTCTGTGACCCCTCCCCTTTTCCCCTGTCTATCTACATATTTTTAACTATGTTAGTCGGGTTCCCCATCCGCCCACCCCAAACCCCTGTAATTTCCTTATAACTCAATATCTTCACTTAAATTTGCGACAGCCAGTCCTTTGCTTTTTGGACAGAATCAAATGTTACTGGTTTGTCTTTATACCACACAATCAGTTTCATAGGAAACCCCCAATTGTATCTTATTGATTTGTCTCTAAGCGCCGATGTGATCTCTCCAAATGTTCTTCTTTTTTGCCTAGTTAGATAGGACAAGTCTTGGAAGAATAGTAAGTTTTTTGGGTTTTCTTCTTGTGGGATAAAGTTTTTTGCTGCCACCATTATTCTTTGTTTTATATTGTATGTTGAGAACAGAATAAGGATATCTCTGGGTTTATCTTCTGTCACATTTCTTGGTTTATAGATCCTGTGGACTCTCTCTATGGCGTGTCCTTGTTTTCAGTTGATACTCCCATTTTTTCGAATAGATCCATCAAGAATACTCTCAAATTATTCTGGACGATTGTTTCTGATACTCCTCTAATTCTTAAGTTGTTTCTACGTTGTCTGTCTTCTAAGTCCATGAGTTTTATTTGTGAAAAAAGTGGTAGTGCTAGGCGCTACTCAATACTGAAAATATAATTGTGAAAATTTAAAGAAATGCAGCTCACTAGTCAGTGGAAAAACACCTCTGTTTTCCACAAATAGATCGAGTAAAGAAAGTGAGAAAAGGAGCGCAATACAGATTGATACCGTGTAATGATAATATAATATGTGAATATCAGTGAGCAAAAAATGAGTGAACAAAAATTATGATACTTATATTCAGATAACTTGATTGTAGATCTCGGGAAATGTTCATAAAAAATGGAGACAAAAAGAGAAAAAATAGTGCTTTCCGGTTGGGCAATAACAATGGGGGTGAGGGTAATAGGAGTAGTACTCACAAGGTTGGAGCAGATTTACTGCTCTATGTATGTGCAGTAGGGAAGATCCCTGGGCATATATAGGGAACACCAGCCTCTTTGTACTCCACTGTATGTCCAGGTAGGGTATTTAGGTGAACTTCCCGAATTACATACGACAAGAAAAAAGAACTCTCATGGTGTAGTATATAAAACAGTATAAATTTTAATAAAACAATGAAGAGGCTTACTTAAAAACGATGTGAGTACAAGAATTGACTCACTAAAAGCGCTTGTATACTGCACGGAGAAGCCAGGCGAAAGGATCAAATAGCTGTATGTGAAGGAGCAGTGTCCAGAGAGCGTTTGGAGAGCGAAGTCCCTGAGCATCTACTCACTATGTCAGCCAGAGAACAAATACGGAGAAGTTGCGGAGAGGAGGGGGCGTGTCCTACGCGTTTCGCCGGGTGTGGCTTCATCAGGTGCACATCCTCCTCCTCTTGACGTCCGTCTTATATAGTGATCGTGTGGACTTGCCTCCTCCCCGCTGTAGGCTGTGTTTAATTATACGTTGATCATCTGGTGTAACCCTTTCTTTGATGGCTTCATGGGTGTGTGGAATATTCAGCAGATACAGATATATACAACAGGAATAGATATATACAGCAGGAATACATATTCAATAATAATTCGGCTGTCTCATTAGCAAAAAACTCTGCCGCTCGGGACTAATAAATCACGCAAAAGCGTGTATTTATCTCTATAGATGTGAAGGGGTAAAAACAATATTTTGGACGAATAAAAACAATATTTTAATCTTAATTATTTAAAAACGTAGTGTTGAATCATATATGTCCCTGTGCAGTGTTATGTCCATTGAGGCAACCAAATGTTGTTTAAAGGAATATATATATATACACAGCGGCCACTAATGGCGTACAATTACCTGTTAAAACCTGTTACATTTATTGGGATATAGCCATATGTATCGAAGTGCACATATTAGAAGATACAGAATATTATAAATAGATGTATACAGCAAATGCAATTTAATCATTTCATAGAGTCATAGAAAGAGGGGGACAAAAAAAAAAACATAGATGGTTAATACATATATATATAGATATTATAAATAGAGACAATTCATTGGCAGTGTTGTTAATGTGGAGACATAAGGAGGAAGCTAAAGAACTAAGAAAAAGACATTTCATACGGGGAGAAGATCGAGGAAAGTGTATGTGTATATTGTGGTGGCTGCAAAGAGGGGAGAAGGAGAAGAAGAACGAAAAAGAAAAGGGGGAGGTAGAAAAAAGAGGAAGGGGGAGGTAGAAAAAAAGGAAAGGGAAATAGAAGGAGGAAAGAAGAGAGAAAGAAAAAAGGAGGAGAAGAGGAGAAAAAAAGGAGAAAAAATGGGTTATATTTAAACGAAAAAAGAGTTAATGATAGGGGATTAACTTCTATAGAAAATTATAAAGATCAAACTCAATATTTAATCCCATAGGTTTTAAGGTTTTTAGGGTGTATACCCATTTCATTTCTGTTTTACCTAATGTTTTAACAAAGTCTTCCCCTCGCCAGTGTTTTTTAAGTTGGATTATTCCTATGAAATGTAGTTTTCCTGGGTCTGAGTTATGGTGGGTGCTGAAGTGGGCAGACACACTGTGGCCCATATACTTATTTCTGATGTTGTTCATGTGTTCTCCTATTCTTTTGTATAGAGGTCGGGTTGTGCGTCCCACATATTGTAAGCCGCATGGGCATGACAGAAGATAAATAATATTATTAGATCTACATGTTATTAATGATTTTATTTCATATTGTTTTGGGTAATATCGAGATGAAAAGTCTGTTATCTTGTTTCCCACCATAACTCGACTGGATGTGCATGCTCCACATGTTTTGCATCTATAGAAGGCATTTGTTACACCAAAAGGGTTCTCTTTTTTAGTGTTGGTGTCTTTAATGAAACTTTTACTTAATGTTGATCTGATATTTGGAGCTCCTATAATTGTGATATTAGGTTTTTCTGTTAATATATTTTTAAGTGTTGTCGGATTATTAATAACCATAAAAATATGAATATGAGTTATTAATTATGAATCATAAAAAATATGAAAATTAATGATTCATATACATGGGTCCGACTAAAAATACCCATATCAAGAATTCGTTATGTATGTGAGAGTTTGGATGACGTTTTTACAAAAGTAAATACAATGCCACAATTATTAATAAAATAATAATGAATTTATTATATATAGAATAAGGATCAAATGGTAAGCAGAATAGCATAACAACAAAATACAGTATCAACAGATGTTAATCATAATTCACATGTATGACTTATAACATAAGTAAGTAGGACAAAACATTAAATATGCAGCTCTGTACCTATATCAACATACATGTAGAATACTTTACTATGCAGTACGTTTCTGACCGTAAGATGGCCATGCATTTTATTTAGATACAACCTACAATTATTATGTTTAGTAGTTAAAATGGTTAATGATAGTACACCATAATTACCTACAAATTACCAACATATACTCTGCTTAGGTAAGGTAATATTACTAAATCAATCACTACTCAAGGTGGCTATTTCTTAATCTGCTCGGTAAATGATAATGTATGTATTCCAGCTTAGACTTTAAGAATGAGAATTTTAGATAATCTCTGGAGATTAGATATGACATATTTGGGTAAATAGCTAGACTATAAGAACTTATGGTTCTTTTGTTAATATCTCTAGGATATTCCTCTGGCTTCCTTCTGCAGAAAGGACGACAGATAAACACCAGGCTAAAACGTATAGATCCCAGAAATTGTGGGATTTAAGTTAAATTTACCCAAATATATATGCTAATGACAGCCATAAAAATGGAGATTATGCTAGAAACAAATTACCACATTTATACATTACCGGCAGAGGTTGGTTTGCAGTTGGGACTCCTTCAATTGAAGAAATGAGTGATGGGAGTTACTCCTGGGACTTAGCTCAATACTATGGGTATGGAGATTTCTATTGTTATAATGAACATGTGCTATTAAAAGCCTCATATTCCTGAGTCCTCCCCAGAAGGAGAGAGACTCAGCCCGTTTCTAAAACATTCCCATCTCTCACCCCACTAGTTGCAGCTCTCTTCAGGTCTTTTCAGGTATATCAGGTCCCTTTCTACACCTCCAGTACCAACTTATCAACCAAACCTTATCTCAGACTCACACCCTGTTTCTGTAACTTCTAGCCAATTGAATGGATGGGTGTATTTAATTTAAATGAGATGATGTCATGGTTTATAGCTACACCTGGATTGTGAGTATAATATAAGACAATATATGTTTAAATGTCTAAAAGTGTTAATACAATTTGAAATTAGAGTAAATATGTATCATATTCTTATTCTTATCATTGGGAGTTTTTTCCCCATGTGTTTGTTCTGGTAGGGAGATCTCCTAAAAAATCACTTTCTTCCCCATTGTAATCTGCCAGGGCCAAGAAACGATTTTTTTAGTGGTATGTGGTTTGGATATAAATAATTACCAACTCACTAAAAACAATCCAAACCACATACCACTAAAAAATCGTTTCTTGGCCCAGGCAGATCACAATGGGGAAGAAAGTGATTTTTTAGGAGATCTCCCTACCAGAACAAACACATGGGGAAAAAACTCCCCCCTGAAAAGAATCAGAGATTCAACACTAGAGGAGTTAGAGCCGGACACAGGACACATAAGAATGAAAAGAGGCAGAACATTACCCCTATAGGAATTTTTAATTTAAGCAAAAGGACACTGACAAGGGATGATGTTTCCCTACTCAATAAGGGTCTAAAATTTGCACCAAATAAGAGTCTAAACAAATTTAATACATATGTAGATATACAAAAATTTTCAAGAAATCTGTGTCTAAAAAAGTTTTTTGCCAATAACCCAATATCTACTAACACCAATACTCCACAATCAAAATATATTCACACTACCTTAAAAAAGAGATCGACTTTCTTCCCAAATTATTTAAAGCCAGGTTCAATAGAACTATTTGAAAAACTAGTCTTGGAAGACTTAGAAAAACATAAAACTTCAAATCGGTATAAAATTTCGAATTTAACCCCAAAAGAGAAAACAGCACTAAAAACCCTAAGAGAAGATAGATCCATAGTCATTAAACCTGCAGACAAGGGGGGGGGAATAGTTATTCTGGACATTGAACATTATACATCAGAATGTGATAGACAAATCAATGATAACACAGTATACAAAAAACTCAAAGGAAATCCCACTATTGATATGAAAAAAAGTCTAATGGAGCTGCTAGATAAGGGACATACATCTGGCATTCTTACAAAAAAGGAATACCAATTTTTAACCATTATACACCCTAAAATTCCAACATTTTACATATTACCAAAAATTCACAAAGACAGTAAAAACCCACCAGGAAGACCCATTATATCCGGTATTAATTCCATGTCATCAAATCTATCACAATACGTTGATAGACAACTACAACCACTGGTCATTAAAACAAAAGCCTATCTACGAGACAGCATTAGTATGCTGGAAAAACTTAAAAATACTGTATGGCAAGAGAATGATATTTTGGTAACTTGTGATGTAACAGCGCTCTATACCTGTATTATACACGAAAAAGGATGTGAGGCGGTACAATTTTTTCTAGATAGAGAATCCACATTCCCTGAGACACAAAAGGAATTTATACTAAACAGCATCAAATGGATTCTAACCAACAATTTCTTTTGGCACCAAGAGGCCTTCTATTTACAACTACAAGGTACAGCCATGGGCACCCGGTTCGCCCCCAGCTATGCAAACCTATACATGTCTCTCTGGGAGGACATTTTTGTGTATGGCTCCCATAGCTGGGTTGCGAACCTGGTGTCCTACACCCGATACATAGACGATATATTCTTTATCTGGAGAGGTAATGAAGAGACCCTAGAGTCCTTCTTGAATTATTTGAATACAAACAATTGGAACATAAAACTAACTCATGAATACAGTAAACAAAAAGTAACCTATCTGGATTTAGAAATCTATATAGAAAATAATACACTTAAAACTAAAACACACTTTAAACACGTAGACGTAAATAGCTACATCAGATTTGACAGTGGCCATTTCTCCCCCTGGCTCACAAACATCCCCAAGAATCAATTTATTAGGTTAAAACGTAACTGCACAGAACATGAGGTCTATTTAGAACAAGCAATTAAGATTAGTGAAAATTTTAGAGACAAAAAATATCCAGATGCACTTATCCTAAAGGCACTCTCGGAGGCCGGAAAAAATCAAGAGACACCTATACCTAAAAAAAGTACAAGCACGATGTCAAAACAGGATGTTGTTTGGAGTTGTTCAGTGAGACGTGATGACATAGCACGGAGCGCGCGAACGCCCGCTCAAGACACCGGCATCCAGAAGCTGTTCCTTCCTCCGATCGGGGACGCAAAATAGTGGACAGATGATTCATTCCACTGAATAGCCCGGCAGCAAGATTCGAGAGGATTGTATTTGAAAACGGATCCTTACCTGGCTGGTCGGATCCTAAAACATACCTAGAGAAGGTTGGGAGAGATGTTACCTTCGGGTTAACCGGCTTATCGAGCGGACACAGCAACAACTTCAGCTCCCGCCTTAAAACCTAACATTGTATCCTCGAGAGGGAAACACCGATGCTGCAGCAGATAAGTAGCCTTTTGGCTCCTTTGTTTCATTTTTGCTTCCTTCTTCTTCTTTAAAGTTACCATCTCCTCTCCAGCCCTCTTTCAGTAAAGAACTGTATATATTGTAAATATTGGTATGGTGGAACAAATGAGATAAAAACACGCATAACCACAATTTATCCAAACTGCTAACTCAAGTTTGCCTTGAAGGGGCCATACATGATAAATATTGGTGGACTCTATATAGGTATAATTATCCTTTAAGCCTCCCTTTTTCCTGCTTAGTGGTTTGTAATTGCATAAACAACAGTTGCTGGGATAAAAACATAAGGAAAACATAAGGAAAAAAAAAAAACAATGCCACCTAAAAGCAGGGATAGGGATAAGGATAGAGGGACAACAGAAAAACCAAAATTGATAAACACCTTTTACTCACCAAGAACTGAGTTGATACAGGATAAAAAAAGAAAATCTATCATAGTTGGTCAATCAGAATGTACTGATGTTCACTCGTTAAATACCTCAGAAGAGGACTTCCCTCCACTAAATATACAACAAGAAATAAACCAACCTTCTCTACCTTTACCCCAATTGCTGGATAATTTGTATGAAAAGATCAAAATCGATATTGAAAAGAATGTTGGGGAATTAAAAAAAGACCTTACAGCTATCCGCGGGGTTTTAGACTCGCATGATTCCCGGATTGAAAATGTACAAAATGAGGTGACATTATTGAAAACAGCTAACACTCATTTGGGAGAAAAAATGCAAAGATATGACAATAAAGTAGCGTACATGGAGGATCAGTCTAGGCGAAAGAATATTAGACTAAGAGGTATAACCGAAGAGATTACCTCAGACCGACTATATCAATTCCTGGTGGATCTTTTTTACAATTATATACCATCTACTATCCTGGGAATACACCCCTTTGAACGTTGCCATAGGCTTTCGAAACCCAAACATATTCCTTCAGATACTCCTCGTGATGTCATGGTACGCTTCTCAAGCTTTTTCGTTAAAAATCAAGTCATACAAGCAGCAAGATCTAAAGTTCTGGAACAGCAAGAATATAAAAATATTAAACTTTATGCAGATTTTTCTGCCCACACAAAACAAGCCAGAAAGATATTCACTGAAGAAACAAAGATTCTAAGAGACAATGGTATTAAATATACCTGGACCTTCCCTACAGCCTTAAGAATATTCTTCAAGGACAAAATAATAATCTGCAAGGACGTTACCTCACTCAGAGCAAAAATAATCGATTGGGGCTTGGCACGTTAAAAGATTGTGTTGGTGAAAATATAAGAGTGGGTGAAAGAAGAAGAAGAGAAGAAAGGAAGAAAAAATAAAAAAAAATAAAAAAAAAAGGAAAAAAAATCACTGCAGGATGTGGAATAGGGATATGGGAGGGTGGATGAATCAACAGAGTGGGAAGGGGAGAAGGAGAGGAGGGGTGAAAAGGGAGAGGGAGGGGGAGAGAGGTAGTGGAATGGGACGAGATGGAATGAGGGGGGCAAGGGAACGGAAGGGCAAGAGGGTATGATATCATCCATAGACCATGGATCCCCTGGTTGATTGCTTTATATAAACTTAAAGCCTACCCTAACCTTTGCTATTGGTTGGGCTATTTTATAGATAATAATCAAAAGGGACCAAGGGAAGAAGAAATGTATATGAATTATAGTGGTAAAGGGGGAGGGTAAGGATTATTAGTATATCAAGGCATTTTTGTAAATTTTGGATGTCGGTAGTCAATCCTGCGGCGATAGCAGGTTGGAGTATTCACTCATCCTAGAGATGAGTAGATGCTTAAAACGGATGAATGTGGATGGTACAGGGGTGAATGAGGGGAATTTAAATGGGAGGGGGGGAAATACTATAAGGGAAGGGGCACAGTACTATGTTGGTATGCGGTGTGATTGTGTAGGGGGTATGAAGGGGACCGGTTTGGGGGGGAGGGGGGAAAGGGGTGAGGCTAGCATTAAAAGGAAATTCTTATATGGCTCTTAACTTGGTTTCAATGAACGTAAGGGGCCTGAACTCGCCACAAAAAAGATCACTTCTTTACAGATTGTTGATGGAGAACAATATAGATATTGGGATGATACAGGAGACACACTGGGTAGAATCAGCTCAAAAATTATGGAAATATGGGAAATTCCCTATCACTTATGGATCTAATTTAGAGGGCAATAAAAAAAAAAGAGGGGTTGCAATATTCATTTCCAACAAAGTGAAATTTGAACATATTTACGACGAAGCAGATCCTGGGGGTAGATATGTTTTGCTGATCGCTAAAATCAATGATGAAATATATACCCTCCTGAATCTGTATGCCCCAAATCGAAATCCATCTAAATTCTTGACTAAGTTAATAAATCGAGTGGAAGAACTTTATATGGGCACACTAGTAATGGGGGGAGACCTTAACTGTATAATTGATGCCAAAATTGATAGAAGTAACAACAATAAAGCGGCAGAACCATGTATGCGACAGTCCGACAGGAAAATACAAACAATACTTGATAAAAACCGACTTTTTGACTGCTGGCGAGTTAACCATCCCATGGAGCGAGATTTTACATTTTTTTCCCAGGTGCATCAGATATATACTCGTATTGATTATTTCCTGATGAGAGAAGAATCATTAAACAAAATACTTAAAATAAAGATAGGACAAATAGTGTGGTCCGACCATGCCCCATTGTATATGTCACTCAATAATAACCCAGATTATAACGTTAGAAGAGATTGGAGACTGGATGATAACCTCTTACATAACGATAAAAACCTTATAGAGTTGACCACCGAAGCTAAACAATTTATGGAACATAATGATAATGGGGAGGTCTCGGACTCTACATTATGGTGTGCCTTTAAAAGTTATATGAGGGGTATATTAATAAAACAATGGGCATATATAAAAAAGAAGAGAGGAATGCCTTTGAATCAACTCATGATTAAGTTAGCCATTCTGGAGAAACAACATAAAATAAATCTAAACGATAACATTTTACATATGATAGAGGAAATTAGAAAAGAGATTATAGAAAAAACGCAAGAGAAAATAAATAGAACACTTATAGCCCTAAAGCAAAAATGGTATTATGGAAATAATAGATCAGGACAAACTCTTACAAATAAACTAAAGAATAAACAACTAAAAGAAAAAATATACAAAATTAAAGTAGGTAAATACATGTTACTTTCTCCAAAGGCAATAAGTGAAGCCTTTGGAGATTACTACGAGGCATTGTACAATTTAGAATCCAACTCATTAGGGCTGGATCATTCCTCCTTTCTGGCAAATATAGCTTTGCCCAAAATTCCAGAAGATAAATTGGCATCCCTTAATAGCCCTATAACATTGCAGGAGGTGGAGAAGGCTATCCTCACCCTGGGCTTGGGTAAAGCCCCGGGTCCGGATGGATATACCTCTTACTTTTATCATAAACTTTTGGGCACGATTTCTCCTATACTTTTAAGGGCCTTCTCTCATATGATCCATAACAAGAAAATTCCAACAGAAATGTTACAGGCTAAAATTATCCCCATACAGAAACCAGGAAAGGATCCTCTACAGATATCAAATTATAGACCAATCTCTCTACAAAACTATGATACAAAAATCTACTCAAAATTTTTAGCAGAACGCCTTAAAAATATTATACCATATGTTGTTCACCCGGATCAGAATGGCTTTGTGAGGGGGCGGAGCACCTCGGATAGCATAAGAAGAATGATTACAATCATACATCACATGTGTCAGCATGAGTCTGGCTCTGTTTTGATGGCCCTCGATGCCGAGAAGGCCTTCGACCGGGTCAAGTGGAGTTTCCTTGGCGCGGTCTTGGAGGCCCTTGGCATCGGGGGACACATAGGAGACGCCATCATGGCTCTCTATTCCACTCCAATGGCTAAAATTTCGGGACAATCATTAGAATCAAGGTGGTTTTCAATCAAAAATGGTACTAGGCAGGGATGCCCCTTGGCCCCTCTATTATATATTTTGACGATTGAACCACTTGCGGCATTAATTAGGAGATCACCTGCGGTGAAGGGAGTGGAGATAGGGGGAAGAAACAACAAAATATCTCTTTTTGCAGATGACGTGCTCCTCTCCCTCACGGACCCAAAAAACTCTATCCCCAGTCTACTTAAAATGATAGAAGAGTATGGCATCCATTCGGGATATAAAATCAACCTAGGAAAAACACAGAGCTTATGGTTCAATTGTACCGAACAAGAAAGGGGAGATATAAAACAGAGAACCAAGGTAGCGTCATCGGGAGATCATATAGATTACCTAGGAATACAATTAACAACCAACCTGGGAAAACTCATTAAAATTAACTATTTATCTAAATATGAAGAAATTGCAAAGCTGATTAAATCCTGGCGGGGTCTAGAACTCTCATGGTTGGGAAGAATTGAAACAGTTAACGCTTACCTTATACCTAAAATTACATATCTAATGAGAAATATTCCATTGAGAGTAGACAATTGGATCTTGCAGAAATTCCAGAAACTCCTGTCCAGATTTATCTGGCAGGGAAAGCAACCGAGAGTGGCCCAAATAACATTACAGAGATCTGGAAAGCGGGGAGGGGTATCTTTTCCAGATATACAATTACTCCATAATGCCAGTATGCTTTCGCATGCTTTAGCTTGTAAAACAACATTTAATGATCCATTGTGGATGAATTTGGAAAAAACGGAATTGGGAAATACGGACCCTTACCTGCTTTTTTGGTTTGATGATTTAAAATGCTTAAAACAGCCCTTATCTAACCCTATAGTAATAAATCTTATAACCACCATAACTAAAATTAAAAAAAAAGTGGGTTGTAAGGGACACTTATTAAGCTCTACCCCAATTAAAATCCTAGAATATCAGATAGCGGACATCAACTTAAAAAATTGGACCTCTAGAAATATTAAGATCATATCCGAAATAATAGTGAATGGAGAGATCTTGCCTTTCCCGCAATTACAGGAAAAGTACTCACTTCCAACTAAGGAGATATTTAATTATCTAAGAATAAAAAGTTATTTGAGCTCCAGAACAATTCTTGAACCCACCCCCCTGGACCATCTTTTGGAAAAAGGGGGTCGGGCCAAACTTAATTCTAAAGCTAAAGAATACTTGGAACAACTAATAGTACTAGATAAAGCCCCCCCATGGAAGAAATGGGAGATGGATATTGATAAAATATTTCAGGTGGAGGATTGGATTAAAGGAATACAAGTAACAAAAAAAAGCATACATTGTGTAAATCTAGTTGAAACCCATATTAAAATTATAAACCGATGGTACATGGTACCTACTAGATTGACTACATTTTCCCCAGATACCTCCCCAAAATGCTGGCGATGTGAAAAATATCCTGGGACCTTCCTCCATATATGGTGGGAGTGCCCCGCACTAAAGGATACACTAACCCAATTGACGCATTTAGTGCGGCTTCTCTTTCCAACCTTGGATCTCTTCAAGATTCATGAATTCTTATTTCATATACAAATTCCAGGATCTATTGTGCAGAGAAATCTTTTGGTCCAGATATATCTGGCTTTAAAGATATGTCTGGCTAGAAACTGGAAAAGAAAGGGCCCATTAGAATGGGGGGATATTCTAAAACAGGTAGACTATCAGGGCAAAATGGAAGTTAATTTCTATCATCAGCAAGGAAGATTGGAAAGATATAGGGAAATTTGGCGTCCCTGGAATGATCTTAGGAGAACGTCAAGTTGGTAGCCAATTTGAGCCTCAGACTTCCCCCCCCCCCCCTTCCCCTCAGACCGGTCCTAGTATGTATGTTAAGAATGTTAATGATGATGTTTGAAAGGGCAACAGTGTTGGAACCTCGTATAAGGAGGATATCATATGAGCAGGAATGAACAAATTATGGCATAATAGATTATATGTACTAGGGAAACAGGCACGGGAAGATGGGAGGGAAGGTGAGTGGGTATGTTAAGGCCACCGGGGGGAGAGTAAGAAGGGAAGGGTAAGACCGAGGGAAACACAATTAAAGAAAAGTAAAGAATAGAAACAACCTATTGAATTATCCTGCACACATATTTCCGGTACAGAATATAAGACTAAAGATAAACACACACTATCACTTAAACTGGAGGGATAAAGTTATTGGAACACAGTTCTTACACAAATTGAGATGAGAAAGGGTTAGCGAGGCAAGGGTCGTAACAACACATAATCATTATTAAAAGCTTTAGGCACTAGTATATTAATAATTCCACAATAAACAAAAATGCACTAATTACTTAATAAATAAATAAATAAGAGAAGGAAAAGAAAAAAAAAAAGAAAAAAAAAAAAAGAGATTCTCGATAAGACTATATAATGAAAAGTAAGACATTGTAGTTACATATTTCCCTCCCATGTTCTTGTGCCCTTAAGGAAAAGAAAAACTTCCTTTTTTTTTTTTTTTTTTTTTGTTATACTGCTAACATAAGAACAATAAGATGTTACTGGTATTATGTATTCTGACACTGTGGTAGAATGTTTTTTTTTTTTTTTTTTTTTGTCAATGTTTGCACAATATTGTTTAAAAAAAAAATAGATGAAAATTATCAACTCATTCAACGCACAGGGATGATCTCAGCGCACGTAAGATCAGTTTAACCAATCTGATTAATAATAAAGTGTCTTAGGATCTGAGTGCAAAAAAAACAAAAACAAAAAAAAAAGTACAAGCACAGTAGAAAGGATACCTATAATAGTAGATTTCAATGAAGACCATAAATTCTTAAAAAAGATCTTTCATAAACATTGGAACCTACTATTGAAAGACCCAACACTTAAAAATATATTAACAGAAAAACCTAATATCACATTTAGAGGAGCTCCAAATATCAGATCAACATTAAGTAAAAGTTTCATTAAAGACACCAACACTAAAAAAGAGAACCCTTTTGGTGTAACAAATGCCTTCTATAGATGCAAAACATGTGGAGCATGCACATCCAGTCGAGTTATGGTGGGAAACAAGATAACAGACTTTTCATCTCGATATTACCCAAAACAATATGAAATAAAATCATTAATAACATGTAGATCTAATAATATTATTTATCTTCTGTCATGCCCATGCGGCTTACAATATGTGGGACGCACAACCCGACCTCTATACAAAAGAATAGGAGAACACATGAACAACATCAGAAATAAGTATATGGGCCACAGTGTGTCTGCCCACTTCAGCACCCACCATAACTCAGACCCAGGAAAACTACATTTCATAGGAATAATCCAACTTAAAAAACACTGGCGAGGGGAAGACTTTGTTAAAACATTAGGTAAAACAGAAATGAAATGGGTATACACCCTAAAAACCTTAAAACCTATGGGATTAAATATTGAGTTTGATCTTTATAATTTTCTATAGAAGTTAATCCCCTATCATTAACTCTTTTTTCGTTTAAATATAACCCATTTTTTCTCCTTTTTTTCTCCTCTTCTCCTCCTTTTTTCTTTTTTCTTTCTTTTTTCTTTTTTTCTCTCTTCTTTCCTCCTTCTATTTCCCTTTCCTTTTTTTCTACCTCCCCCTTCCTCTTTTTTCTACCTCCCCCCTTTTCTTTTTCCTTCTTCTTCTCCTTCTCCCCTCTTTGCAGCCACCACAATATACACATACACTTTCCTCGATCTTCTCCCCGTATGAAATGTCTTTTTCTTAGTTCTTTAGCTTCCTCCTTATGTCTCCACATTAACAACACTGCCAATGAATTGTCTCTATTTATAATATCTATATATATATGTATTAACCATCTATGTGTATTTTTTGTCCCCCTCTTTCTATGACTCTATGAAATGATTAAAGCATTTGCTGTATACATCTATTTATAATATTCTGTATCTTCTAATATGTGCACTTCGATACATATGGCTATATCCCAATAAATGTAACAGGTTTTAACAGGTAATTGTATGCCATTAGTGGCCGCTGTGTATATATATATATTCCTTTAAACAACATTTGGTTGCCTCAATGGACATAACACTGCACAGGGATATATATGATTCAACACTACGTTTTTAAATAATTAAGATTAAAATATTGTTTTTATTCGTCCAAAATATTGTTTTTACCCCTTCACATCTATAGAGATAAATACACGCTTTTGCGTGATTTATTAGTCCCGAGCGGCAGAGTTTTTTGCTAATGAGACAGCCGAATTATTATTGAATATGTATTCCTGCTGTATATATCTGTTCCTGTTGTATATATCTGTATCTGCTGAATATTCCACACACCCATGAAGCCATCAAAGAAAGGGTTACACCAGATGATCAACGTATAATTAAACACAGCCTACAGCGGGGAGGAGGCAAGTCCACACGATCACTATATAAGACGGACGTCAAGAGGAGGAGGATGTGCACCTGATGAAGCCACACCCGGTGAAATGCGTAGGACACGCCCCCTCCTCTCCGCAACTTCTCCGTATTTGATCTCTGGCTGACATAGTGAGTAGATGCTCAGGGACTTCGCTCTCCAAACGCTCTCTGGACACTGCTCCTTCGCATACAGCTATTTGATCCTTTCGCCTGGCTTCTCCGTGCAGTAAACAAGCGCTTTTAGTGAGTCAATTCTTGTACTCACATCGTTTTCATTGTTTTATTAAAATTTATACTGTTTTATATACTACACCATGAGAGTTCTTTTTTCTTGTCGTATGTAATTCGGGAAGTTCACCTAAATACCCTACCTGGACATACAGTGGAGTACAAAGAGGCTGGTGTTCCCTATATATGCCCAGGGATCTTCCCTACTGCACATACATAGAGCAGTAAATCTGCTCCAACCTTGTGAGTACTACTCCTATTACCCTCATCCCCATTGTTATTGCCCAACCGGAAAGCACTATTTTTTCTCTTTTTGTCTCCATTTTTTATGAACATTTCACGAGATCTACAATCAAGTTATCTGAATATAAGTATCATAATTTTTGTTCACTCATTTTTTGCTCACTGATATTCACATATTATATTATCATTACACGGTATCAATCTGTATTGCGCTCCTTTTCTCACTTTCTTTACATGAGTTTTATTTCCAAATCGTCCATTTTTCCTTTAAGATTTGTATTTTCTTCCTACAATTTCTCTATTTCGAATCCTATTCCTTCCAGTTTTTCTTCGTTTTTTTCGACTCTTTCATTTATTTTCTCCATCTGATTCGTGATCTCCTGAAAGTAGTTTTTTAGCTCTTTCTTGATTAATTCTAATTGTGTTTCAAACCGTGAGTCTAGATTGTCTTTTAGCTGGTTGTGGGTCACTGCTTCTAAATCGGTGTCTTGCCCCTGCAAGGGGGGCACCTCCATTGAATTCTCCATATCTATGTTGGTTATTTCCTCAGTCAGAGTCACACTATGTTGCTTTTGCGTCTCGCTTGCTTTATTCATTTGTGGGAAGAAGAAAGAGGACCTGTTTTTATCTCTCTCTTTTTCTTTTTTAGAGGTGTCCTCATTTTTCTTCTCTTTCCTTGGATTTCTACTGGCCATACTTTAGATTTATCTTTTAATTATTTCGGGCCTTTAGATGTCGTTGTTAATTCAGTCAATTTTGGAGTTTTTGTCCTCCCCTTAGAATTTTAGCGTTGTATCCCTGGTTATTAACCACTCTAATCAGTTTGTAGTGAATTCCCAAAGTTCAATCTCCTTTGTCATTTAGCGTACTTTGTGTTATGTGTTTCCCCCTGCTCAGTACTTCTTTACTTATACGCTAATATGACAATATATTGCGGTCTATGTCCGTGGGGTGGAATCCGCTGACTTAGAAGTTGATTACGTGTGAAGTTTTGTATCAGATTGCTGAAATACTTTGTTTATGTGCCTCCCTCTATAGGGGGTAGTATTTAGTGTTTTGATGCTGCTTCCCTCGGGCAAAAATTTCCACAGTGTTTTGTAAACTTCCATGAAGCCAAGTGTCAAATACATAAAGTTGTTTAACATGTATCACTTTAACATGTGTTACTGGAGTACATTGTTTATATGCCTCCCCCTGTAAAGAATGGTATTGATGTTACTTGCTCCTATTGTTTAGAGGCTAATACAGCAATATTTTAAACACTACTACAGCAGTATTTTATAAGCTGTTTCGCTTCTACCCGGGAATATATCATATGTGGGGGGTTGTTTGCATGTAACTCTTTGAGGTAAATTTCCAAGTATTTTATATTTTATTTTTATTTATTTGCCTCCCCCTGCCAGGGTTGATATTAGAAATTTAGTGCTGCTTCAATTAAGCACTAATGTGACTTTTCTTTGAATTACTATGTCACTTCAATAAGGTTATTGCAATCTTTGATAGGTTTTAACGTGGTGACCCTCACTCCCGGTTTGATGTTTACCTCAGGCAATATGTTAAGTATAAAAGTTTGTCTGCGTACAGTTCTTTAGGGTGAATTTATTAAGGAGCTTTGCTTATACGCCTTCTTCTATCAGGGGTGATATTTAGAGTTCTTTGTTGGTTCACTTAGGCATCAATATGACATTACTTTATAATGCTGTATCACTTCAATAGGGTTGTTACAGTCTTGAAAGATTGTTATAAGAAAACCCCCACATTAAGCACCAATGCAGCAGTATTTTAACAGCTGTTTCACTTCCGTCAGGCAGTATGTCAAATATAAGACTTTGTTTGCGTACAGTTCTTCCGGAGTGAGTTATTACTCAAGTACTTTATTTGTACATCTTCCCCTGCCAGGAGTGCTATTCAAGATTCTGTACTGCTTCACTTAAATATTAACATGACAATACTTTACAGTGCTATGTCAGTTCAGTGGAGTTGTTACAGTCTTAATGAATTTTAATAGGGTGACCCCCACACTCAGCGCTAATGCAGTAGTATTTTATCGGTCATGTAACATATCAAGTATAAAATTTTGCATGTAGTTCTTTAGGAAGAATTATTGAAGTTCTTTATATATACGCCTCCCCCTATCAGGGGTGGTATATACAGTTCTGTGCTGCTTACTTAAGCACTAACATGACAGTACTTATAATGCTTATGTTGCTTAAATGAGGTTGTTATAGTCCTAATATGATTTATTGGGGTGACCCCCACTCACGGTTTGGTACTCGCCGGATATCGCAGGATTTTCTGCGTTCCTTCGCTCTGTGTAGAGCAATCTCCATCTGTTCCTATGTCCCGGATTAATGCTAGAGCTGTGGTCTTTGGGACTGCTGGGACTGTAAATCAAATCTCTTCCGATCGTGTCCTGTGTGTAGAGGCAGCCATCTCTTTTTCTTCCTGCCGCTTCATGCGTCTTTCAACTGGTCCGCAGTCCTGCTTTGCTCAGCTTCTCGTCGCTCGCTCGCACGCCTCTAACGCCACTCCCACTGGGCGTCTCACGTCATCTCCGTCAGCCAGACAGATTCTATTCCATGAAAGTGATGTTGGTCAGGATTTTGCCAATTAATATGCCAGGATTTTGCCAATTAATATGCCAGGATTTTGCCAATTAATATGCATGGATTTGTCACACCATTTTTCTTAAATAAATTGCTGATTTCCACATGCCATGAGTTCATTCCTGCTTTGATATTTCATAATTTGTTCGTGATTTGTGAAATAATAATAACAACAAAATGAAAAAATGGACATTTGATGCAAAGGTCGTTAGACCTGTTCCTATTTCCTACTTTTATAAGTGCCTACCTGTAATACAATGCAACAAAGAATACCCACCAGGTTTTCCATAAATATGTGAATATACTGAATAATGAATCTATTTATTTCTCTTTTATTAGGTGTTCTTGCATAGCAAGACCACTTAATATTATCGCACACATATATATATATTCGTATTCTTATTATAGCCAAATTTACCACCCTAACTCCTCCCACAGTTTTTACACTACATAGACAGTAATATACTGAAACATGCGGATTATAGTTTTTATTTTCTAGTTATACATGCAGTCCTAACCATTTTTTTTGTATATTTTTTGTATCTTTCGCATGTGTTAAGGCCGTTTGGCCTGTATTTGTGGAAGGGGCTGGAATTAATTCACTCCCCTATATAAGGTACATCCTTACCTGTCTTCACACCGTTCAAGGTCAGCGTCTGTATGAGATCCGGTTCATCCAGTCGCCATTTTGGAGTACTTCTGGGTCCCACGAGGTTTTCCTTTGCTGACCTGTGTCCAGGGATCCTTATGCAGTTTCTTGGGATCATCTGCTTGCCTACTATCGCCGCGGATCGCGTCCTAGGGACTACTAAACTGTAAGTAGACCTAACCCTCACGCCAGGCGACAGGGCCCACGGCATCAAATCCGGTTCAGGTCCTCACTTACTGTGCGCGTTCAGCTATTTCAGCTACTCGTTATGTTATTTCCGTCCGGGTTCAGCTGTTCGCTTCCAACATTGTCCATGTTCATGCGTTCAAACGCACGAACACGCTATGCATGTGTGTATTGCTGTTTCTCCTGTCAATAATGTATGTGTAGGTTTTATAAATATAGGAAGAATGTAAAAAAAATATATATAAAAAAAAAAAAACGTTCAGGCACTCTTCAGTTGATCTCGAGTGAATGGGTTTACGAATAGGTCCCTGTTACTTATATGGGGATTCACATGGTTTAGGATTCCATACTGCCACCTTCTGGTCAGCAAGGATATTGCATTATTAAAATGTCACATTACTTTCCTGTGCACCATACACATTCTCACCCAACTGCGACATACATACAGGTTTAAGGTGATCTTACACACACACCATCTCATGGCCTTTACAGGTATATTCAAACATAATTAAGATAATAAAATTGTGTCACTTGTATGTATTTTCCATACGGTTCATCTTTAGTTACAGGTACTACTATTACCTATACGGATTACCAGTTTCAATAACCTATACTACCAGGTACGTACACCTGCTTACAGTAGAACTATTAAACTCCACAACAGGACAGACAAGTACTGGCTAATAGGGTCATAGGGGCCAACAGTTAATTCCCCCGTTTTCTGCATTTACGACAATCCCCTCGCGCCAACCATAGATAGAGCCTCTCAAGCCGCTTGGCAACTAGCAGGGCCTCACCTGTCACCAATAAACAATAAGCATAATCGTTTCGCCTCATGGCATAGCTAGTAGCCAGTACTATCCTAATATGTTCAAATAATAATTCTATCTTTCCTTCATTTAATTATGTCTCTTGAAGGTGATGAAGAGCTATCTCTTCATGCCACCCCAACTAGGGTTGAGACACCCTCTCGTAGAGGAGACATTGCCAGTCCAGCATCAATTAGATCCTGGACGATCCCACGTATCACCACGGAGTTAAGGAGGCGACAAGTCCCTTACCCTGCCACAGCAAGGAAACCTGAGCTATTCAAACTCCTTAACAATACGATTGACAACATGGAAGCTGGGGAAGGCCCTAGCAACACCAGTTCAGGTGACATCCAGGCTATGCTGGCCTCACTCATGACCTCTATGGGCAAGGTCAATGACAGATGCTCAACAGGCTCCAACACGGGCCACGGGTATGGTTATCTCCTCAGATTATATGACCCTGCATACACTATCCCAGCTCACATTAAGAGAGACATCTTGGAAGGCAAAGAAGTCAACCTGGCATCCCTACTAATTGCCTCCCAGGATGTGGTGGAGAACAAAACCTATATGTACGATGACGTTTCTGTAGTGGTCAGATCAAAAGACGTTAGGTTAAACCGTAAACTGACCATTCCAGAATTTGTGTTAGCCTTTGGTATTTTTAGAGACGTAATTTGTGAAGTATACCCTTATAGAAGGGAAGAATTTGATCGCTATATGCACAAGCTGGTGGACCTGCGGAACAAATATGGTGGATCTCCTTTTTATGATTACCATAGGTCTTTTTCCACCAAAGTGTCTGGAGCTCTCTCTCAGTATGGTACCCGTATCAACTGGAGCAGACTAGATACAGAGCTGTTCTGTAGACACTTCGCTGGTCTCAGGACACCGGCTTGGGCATCCTGCTCTTCTACCACTCACACTACCAATTTTTGTTCTCACACGGCAGCCGACCGTAATCAGTCACCTAGCACGAGTTACGCGGGTAGGACTGAGAGAAGCACCAGAGACAAACTAGGTCGTCCTATCATTTTCTTTGGTAAATCACAAGTGTGCAAAAATTTCAATGTGGGCACATGTAGCTTTAGTGCATGTAGGTTGCTGCATATTTTTTCACATTGTTGCAGGGCACATGCACATATCGTGTGTCCTAATAAAATGTACCCTAAACCGTACCTAACGTCTGTTAACGTTCATGCCTCCACAGCACTTTTAACCAATCACCCTTCCAGACATATGGTAAATTTTCTCATTTCTGGATTCTCAGAGGGGTTTCATACAGGCATTATACATATGCCCACGGGCCAACTCGAATGCCCTAATTTACAATCAGCGCAACATAACCCAGGAGCCGTAGACACACTCCTAACCCAAGAGCTGGCGGAAGGGTTCTTGTTCGGGCCTTTCAAAACCCCACCTTTTACGGCATGGCGCACAAATCCCATAGGGATAGTCACAGGGAAAACTTCCCTCAAGCAAAGACTCATCATATATCTGTCGGCCCCTCATACCTCATCTACACCGAGTCTGAACTCTCTTATTCCCTCCGAAGAGTTTTCCCTACAATATGCCACTGTAGACCATGCTATTACAGCCATTATGCGAGCGGGGAACGGAGCATGGCTAAGTAAGACAGACATTACCAATGCCTTTAAACTACTACCTATCCATCCCACACTATGGCACTTACATGGCATAAAATGGGCAGATAACTATTATTTTTTCTCCCGCTTAACCTTTGGGTCTAAAAGTAGCCCCAAAATCTTCGACACTTTTGCTGAAACACTTTGCTGGTTGTTACTTAATGTGTCTAGATGCCCCATAGTCATCCATTATCTGGATTATTTCTTACTGATTGAAGCAAACTCCCTTCCCCCCAGGAGTCTCAAAGCAACTATTAGTTTGTTTGACGACCTTGGAGTCCCGGTATCCAACAAGAAAACAGAAGGCCCAGATACAATTATTACATTCCTAGGTATACAACTAGACTCTACCTCCATGCAAGCTAGTTTACCACAAGAGAAAATCACAAACATACTTAACAGTATCAACCATTACATGTTGCTGGGTAATTGCAACCGCAAGGAACTACAATAACTCATGGGTTCGTTGAACTTTGCCATGCGCATCATTCCTCAAGGGCGGGCTTTCATATCCAGACTTCTCTGTCTTTTTCCACTTTTCAAACACGACAACTATAGACTATCCTTGGATGAGCATGCCACGGCAGACCTATATATGTGGAGAGAATTCTTGACCACCTGAAATGGTAAAAGCTTGTTCCTACCAGAGTTGACTGACACGTCTCCAACAATATGGTCTGACGCGGCGTCTACCACGGGTTCGCAGCAATCTTTGGGACCGAATGGCTTTGGGGTAGGTGGCCTGAAGAAGTCTATGACTTGGAAGGCTTTTTTACGACCTCAGCTCTTTTTGAGATCTATCCCATTGTAGCAGCTGCCGTGGCGTGGGGACATTCATGGTCAGGCTTATCAGTCCGTTGCCACACAGACAACCAAGCAACATGTCACATCATTAACAAAGGCCACTCATCATCCCTAACAATTATGAGATTTCTCAGGAAGCTCACGTGGTTAGCTGCACGTCACAATTTTTACTTGGTCTGCTTTTATATACCAGGCCTTTCTAATGTAGCAGCTGACAGTCTGTCTCGTTTCGATTTTCAGGCTTTTCAGCAAGCACTCCCGTCAGCAGCAATTACAGCCACAGCCGCCCCTCCGTTCCAGCAGCTAACCATGGACTAGAGAAAATTATGCATCATAGCAGGGTTCTGTCCAAACTTGCACTATCATCCAACACTCACAAAGCATACAACAGAGCCTTCACACTCTTCTCAAGATTCCTATCCGACCACGACATAACGCATCCTTTTGTCATGACATCTATTATAGCCTTTGCTTTCTTTTGCCACCTTACATTACACTTATCTTACAGCACAATCAAATTATATCTGACAGGCATTCAACATCATATTCTCACTCTACAACCCAATACACATAGTTTCATGTCATCTTATCAGGTAAAGAATATACTTAGAGGTATTCAGAAATCCGTCCCTCTACCGCTTCCACAGAGATTACATATAAGTAACACCCTTTTCCAGTTATTATCCGACCTGTTAGACTCCAACCCTTTCCACTCTACTACCAACGCAACCATCAAAGCAGCCATGTACATAGCTTTCTACGGGTTCTACTGTCACCACCACTCAAAACGACAGATGTCTGCTACGCACACACCTACGTAAACACATGGATCACTACATACTGTCCTTACCTCAGTCAAAAACAAGCCAACATGCACCTCCTGTGGAGATCACCTATTTTCCTACCCACACCAAATGGTGTCCAGTAACAACGCTGGATTCCTACCTTTCACTTACCTCATCAACACCATTGTTATACCTATTTTCACTCAAAGGCTCTGTACTCACTACTACTACATTCATGCGCTACATCAGATCACTGTTAACCAGGCTAGGTCTTAACCCTTTACTCTACTCAGGTCACTCCTTCCGCATAGGGGCGGCTTCCAGAGCTTCCAGTGCAAACATACCGGTGCATATCATTAAGTCATTAGGACGGTGGAAGTCATCCGCCTACTCAACCTACATACCTAAACCTACCCAAGAATTAAGAAAGGCGTTTAAAGATATGTCTGGATAATTGTTTGAAATTGTTGACTGTATTAAATCTTCGATTACTCAATTTTTGCCCTCTTTATTTACAAGCCTACCGTATCGTCGGTATCGGCACACCACAACCGACTTTGCTCGTTTGTACTATCTTACGTTCTCACTTGAACCTTCTGCATATACGGCTATATTGGCCCTTACACAAGTGTTAAGGCCGTTTGGCCGCACGCCACCCCCGTGTATGTATCAGCAGATTAGTATGTATGTATTTGTGTCAGCATGTGCCAAAGTGTGTATCAGTATATTAGTATCTATGTATTTGTGTCTGCATGTGTTAGTGTATGTATCAGCAGATTAGTATGTATGTATTTGTGTCAGCATGTGCCAAAGTGTGTATCAGTATATTAGTATCTATGTATTTGTGTCTGCATGTGTTAGTGTATGTATCAGCAGATTAGTATGTATGTATTTGTGTCAGCATGTGCCAGTGTGTGTATCAGTATATTAATATGTATGTAAGCTAGAGATCAAGCTGTGACTTGATATGCAGATTACTGATTTCCATTGAAAAAGTAGTTAATTTGCATATCAAGCCAAAGGTGATGTTAAACGCAGGAGGCACCCCAGACACATTTAAATGCTTGCAATTCTGCTAACGCAATGTGTAGATAATTGCCAATTTTCGATTGGGAATACTCTCTGAGTAATGGAAAATGAGATTCAAATCAGGTCTAAATGTGTTACATTATAAGCTAAAAGAAGCAATGTGTTCCACTGATTCATAGGGGAAGCTGAGTGCAATAGGTAACATTCCTGTGATGATAAATGTGCAATACATAATGGTAATAATCTCAATAAAAGCATTGAAAAACAATCTTTTCTGAAAACTTTATTTACAAAAAACACATTCCTAAGCAGAGCAGAGAGAGTTGGAAGCACTGCATGCAGTGCAGGTCACACATTGGATAATACTTTGTATCTTTAGGGGTATATTGGCATAGCTTATCACAGAGAGTTTCCCTTCCAGTGTATTTGCTTGTCACATGTTGTCTCTAGAAGCCTTTTGTAAGTTCACCCCACTTCTCGCTGAACATATCGATCGCAGAACTGTACAAAGAAGAGACATAGCTGGCTCCTGCATCATAGGCGTTTCTAAATGGGATGTAAAGACAGGGATCAGGATACTTTGAACATATATTCAAGCTGTTATCTAGAGGTGTCCTAAAATCGTTAGCCATTTATCCCTCTTTAATACCGAATGGCTTATGATTAGAATCCATTTTGGAAACACTGTTAGTTATTGGAATTATGAGTTGTTGTAGAATTACCATTTTTCAATCTAATGGGACTGAACACACTATAGAAATAAAGAGCATGTGGTTGTGGATATAATAGTTTCAGTGGACATTAATTATTAGGAAATATAACAAAGTAGAATAGCTGGGAGAGACCAGTCAGAGACCGATATTACAAATTCTCACATTGCAGTCTGGGCCACTGGCAGTTCCTTCACTTGGTTTATGGCATCAGTTGTTTTAGTGGC
This sequence comes from Pelodytes ibericus, assembly GCA_036172795.1. Taxonomy (NCBI): domain Eukaryota; kingdom Metazoa; phylum Chordata; class Amphibia; order Anura; family Pelodytidae; genus Pelodytes; species Pelodytes ibericus. The sequence continues at coordinate 28,410,044 of CM069866.1, forward strand.
CACATCACTAGCCACTTCCTGGATGTAGCTGATACTGGACGACAGGAGGGACTCCTCTGCAGATACTAGTTAAAAAGCAAAAGAATATGGACTCAGTAGGCATTCATCGGAAGAGAGAGACGGTTTGGTAAATAAGGACTGGAATGATGGTAATGATGATTGCAAATGGTGAGACATATCAAAATGTTTACTAGTGAACAGTTGTGTGTAGAAGGGAGAACATGGCATTGATTATCGTTACATCAGAAATCACTGGGCCCAGTACTGGTTGGAAACCCTAGGCTCCTCTTCTCCTGTACTCATCACCTAACTGGCTCCTCTGCCTTTATCAGTCCCCGCTCTCCTCAGCCCCACAATCTGTAATAGCCCCCTTTAGTCTTAAATTCAAATCAAAGGGGACTGATCCTGTCATAGACTATATTCTGACTGAGCATCATGGCAAATGCCATCCAAACAAGCTAACCTAATCTTTTGGCGCTAAAGCTGGTGTGGAATACATTTTCCTTTATGCTTGACTGCTCATGTGCTGACTGAGCATCATGGCAAAAGTAGTCCACAACAGCTATGATTATAGCTGCCCATTGGTACTAGTGATGGTGGGACTGGTGACAGCTACATCCATGTAGGGTTGCCACCTTTTCCTCAAAAAAATACCGTCCGTGCTACTACCTTCAAAGGCTTAACATTGAGGTTAAGCCAATTTTTTTACCGGTCTGCTGATAAAATACCGGCCAGGTGGCAACCCTACATCCATGTGAAAAGTACAATTCTCTGTACTACATAGCATTAATTCTACCAGATATGGTGGAATGAAAGCAATAGGAAAAAAGTGATTCAGTCCTTACCTGCACAGACTGCTAAGACAGCAAACAGGATGGAAGCAACTAGCAATTTCATGATCAGACCTGAGGAGATGATCTCTGGAAATTAAAAGGAAGAAGAATATTGGTTACTGAGAAAGAATAAACTCAACACATGATTCACAGAAGCTTGCTGCAAAATGATTGGAATCCTGTGAATGCTTACACACAGCAATTTGTAACGTATATTTAAAGAGTACCAGTGTGAAAAAGAGGAAGTGCTCACTCCATTTGATGATTTAAATTCACATTGTATTGAGATCAAATCTTTTGAGGCAACAAAAAACAGGACCCACAGACCACCTCACACATTTCATGCATAGAGGCATTTAATCATAGGCCGAAGCCTATATTATGAAATTGGGTAATTATTCTGTAAATGTATGGGTACAATATGTGGAAACTAGTTGGGAGAAATATAACATGATTTGGGGGAAGTCAGTGCTAAGATTCAATACAAAAGTATGGACACAGTGAAGGATAATGATAAACAAATACATAATGTTAAGAAAATCTGTATATATATATATTGTACTACTGAAAACATGACCCAAGCGTTAAAGGGACTGTACCATAAAAAATGTATCCGATTTAAACTTTAAGCACAGTCAAAATTGTTGTTAATTTTTTTTTTTTTTTTTTGTAATATGGACAACAGAACTCATTAAATAATAAAGAAAACATCATGGATTTTTTTGTGTTTTTAGATCTCTTTATTTATTTAAGTAAAAATCAGATCCAAATCTAAATTTATGACTGTATACGTTTTAAAATAGTTGGGCGTATTGTATGAAGATTGAAACACTAAAGCCTTGAATAAAGGAAAAAAATAGTTTGGTAGGTGGCCATATTCATTCATTGTATCTATAAGAGCATGTGGGCAAACTATACTTGAATGACTTTTCTTGGCAGAGCACCAGAGGCAAACAGATCAATGGAATTTGTCATGTCAATCACATTCATGAAGTACCCATTTAAAGTAGACTAGGATAATTAATAAAAACATGTTTATACCCCTTTAAAGAACATATGGTCTTCTTGATTATGGAGAGTAGGCATCTGCATGTTTGACAATCAAAAATGTATAATTACTCCACTGACTGATCACTGCTAAGAAGCTTCTTTCTACTTCACCCCTATGTTTCAGCTATGTAGCTTGGGCAGAAACTAGAAACCAAGACCAGTTATAGCCTCTCTAGTGTTTCCACTCATTTTACCATTCCACTTATAGCTGCTGGATCTTGCCTCCTGTCATTCATCCACATCATATACTGTACATGAGAGTCTACTCAATAAAGAGAATTACAAGGAATTGAGATGGGAATTTCAAACTTTAGGCAAAAGTAGTCAAGTTGGGAAAACAAATCTCTCATTCAGCTGCAGTGGAGAATTTTTCCAAGTCAGCTAGTTTGGGCCAAATGTTGAAATTCTCTCTTTATTGAGTAGACCCTATAATAATATCTGCATACACCATGGTTACTTCAAGCCTTCAATACTATCATTATTTGTTGCTACTACACGTGTATTATTGATATTATATGAAATGCACGCGTGCTAGTTATATACTTTACTTAAACTAAACTAAAACCAAAATAAAAGTGCCAATAGCTTTTCTAGGACATGAGGGTCTACTCAATAAAGAGAGAAATGGGGGGAGTTGAGACTGGAATTTCAAACTTAAGGCCAAACTAGCCAAGTTGGAAAAATCCTCCAATGCAGCTGAATGGGAGAATTGTTCCAACTCGGCTACTTTGGCCTTAAGTTTGACATTCCTGTCTTAATTCCCTGCAATTCTCTCTTTATTGAGTAGACCCTCTGGTGTTTTTGTAGCATTACCTGTGGTGAAAGGAGACTAAGAAGTTCCCTAGTATATAAAAAGGAACTTACCGTGCAGTGCTGTACTGGACTCTGTGCTACCCTTGTACGTTCTGCTGCTGATGTTATATAGGCAGCTGCCTCCCCAGTGGGCTGTTAGGGGGAGGGAGTAGGGGTTGTGGGAATGCTATATCAATCAGGCTTCGTAAAAGGGGACTGAAGGTCACCTGAAGAGATCACAGTGTGAACAAGTGTAACATGGTATAACTGATGACTGTCAGGAAAGACCCTGGTAAATAAAGACTATAGTATATTGGGTGAGGAAACTTTTGTAGCTGAAAGTATAATATATAAATCGATGGGGAAATGTATTTGGTGCCCACGCCCTGTATAGTACTGTATAATACTGAGATTAGCTCTCTTGCTTTATGCAATGGTCTGTGCACCTAGTGTAGCAATGGCAATTCCAATAGTGCTAAACCCTATTAAAGAATGTTTTAAACACAATATATATGTATAAATATATTATATATATATATATACATATATATATATATATATATATATATATATATATATACTAGGCTGCATGGGTGGGTCCTGGATAGAGCTCTCAAGTGGCCCCCCTCCTCAACGATATTTAGATAAATATCAATGTATTATAAATAGTAAGTATTGATCGAAGAATCACAAACTGCTACCCCTCCATATACGGAATGGGACATTTTTTTGCAGAGCTTTCAGGGTCTACTCAAAGGGTCTACTCAAAGAAGAGAGAATTACAGACAGTTGAGATGGGAATTTCAAACGTAACTTAAGGCCAAAGTAGCTGAGAAAAATTCTCCCATTCAGTTGTACTGGAGATATTTTTCAAACTCAGCTACATTGGCCTAAAGGTTTAAATTCCCGTTATAGTTCCCTTTAGTGTTGAGGTTTGTTTTAGGGTTACTTTTAGGGTTAGTACTAGGGCACTTGTACTAGTACAAAACGGCAGTGCTGAACTATAACGTCCGTGATGTAACAGCTGCTCTGAAAGCATGGCAACAAACAGTCATAGACAGGTGTCATATTCCCTATTTTACCCCCATTTCCCTCTAAACTGAACCCTGCATCCTGCCTATTACAAGCCTGCCCAATAGTGGGACAAAGAGTTCCCAGTTAGAGGATAACTGTCACACAAAACAAGTTCTGTTTGATTGAAAGGTTGCAACAAGTGTAGATGTTATAAACATAAATGCTTTAACCCCTTCGTCACGCATGGTGCTTGCGTCCCAGATGACGCAAGCACCAAATGTCACGATTTGTTCTTGGCCACCGATCACAACGTGATTGGTAACCAGGAACACTATGGCAGAGACCCAATCAGGGTCTTAATAGACCCTGTGGGTCCCTGCCAAAAGATCGCAAGACCTGCAGACGTCACGTGTGATGTCACAGCGGTGTGCCCAATTCCGGAACTTCGGGCACGGCGTGATTTAGTGAAATGTAGCCAGTGCTCGCTTTGAGTACCGGCTACATCAAAGTGGCCTCATCTGACAGGTAGTGTCCCTGCAGAAAAATGCAAACACAGCTCATCGCAGGGAGCCGCAATGAACTGTTTAACGCTAGACTTACTATGCCTTCCTAGCGTCTTTTAGGCACTGTAAAATCAAAACGGCATAGTATGTCCTAGCGTCCTGAACGGGTTAATGAACTAATACAAATAAAGTACCTTATTGAGCCATCTTTGTTTGTGTAGCTCTAATAAGGGGCGGACATGTTGACTGAAGATTTGACTCATCTGACCCATGATGACTGCTTCCTGATAGAGCCTACATGGAGCAAAGAGGGCTCAATAAGGTACTTTATTTGTATGCTTTCATTAAAGCATTTCTGTTTAAAATGTCTAATCTTTCAATTAAACAAAACCTTCAATCAATCAAAACTTTTTGCTGACAGTTGTCTTTTAAGAAATTTTTGTACTCCTTACCTCACCTGTAGCCTTTTTCCATTTCTCTTACTTCCCGATCCTTTTTTGTACATTTAGTTCTCCTGTTGGGGGAAAACGGAACTCAGTTGTGGGCCTCCTTCTGCAGTGGGCCCATTGTATAAAGTGTCCTTGATTTTATATATATATATTCCCACTCTAATTTAGTTAGTATGTGGTAATAATGTACTTTATTCACAGTAGTTCAGTTACATTTATAGTAGTCTAATTCTATTATAGCTTGTGAGGCTATACTGATAAAGTAATTCAAATGCAAGTTACTAGTCATGGAAAAAATCCAAAAGTAACAAACATGCCCAAAAGGCTGCAGAGCTGACATGACCCAGTAAGCAGGGCCAGACTGGCCCACCGGGATACCAGAAAGAATCCCGGTGGGTCCCCTGCCCCTGGGCCGTCTTGGCAAATTGGAGGTGGCCGTCACTTTAAGCAGTTCGACTGCTGCCACATCCGGCAGCAGGATGCGAATTTCTTAAAGCGGCGACGGCCGCCGAACTTCTTAAAGTGGCCACCGCCGAAAGAGACGCTACAGAACTGAGAGAGAGAGACGCTACAGAACTGAGAGAGGGAGACGCTACAGAAATGAGAGAGGGAGACGCTACAGAAATGAGAGAGGGAGACGCTACAGAACTGAGAGAGGGAGACGCTACAGAACTGAGAGAGGGAGACGCTACAGAAATGAGAGAGGGAGACGCTACAGAAATGAGAGAGGGAGACGCTACAGAACTGAGAGAGGGAGACGCTACAGAACTGAGAGAGGGAGACGCTACAGAAATGAGAGAGGGAGACGCTACAGAAATGAAAGAGAGAGAGACGCTTCTATATATTATTCTATGGGGCTGGTTTAACATTTTTATGCTATAGGGCTGGTATACAAATTTTTTCCAGGGCTGGTTTTTGTTCCCAGTCCAGCCCTGCCAGTAAGGCTTCAATTTCAAACAACAAATGCCCTCAAAGTACTGTACAATAACATTCGTAATATATAGAAACAGTCCCTTCAATTATGCCCAATTTATAGGGTTTCCACCCAGCTGATATTTTAACGACAGGCCAGTAAAACATTGGCTTAAGCCCAAAGTCTATGGAGGCAATAGCATGGGCGGTAATTTTTTGAAGGAAATGTGGCAACCCTATCAATATAGCCTGAAAAAAAAGCCTGTCTTTTCCAGCGTGTCTATGCTCTAAGGCAGTGATTCTCAAACCTGTCCTCTGGACCCCCCAATGGTCCAGGATTTAGGGATTACCCAGTTGTGTTTAAATAAGAATATATAGAACACCTGGTGTTCTACCTATTCTTATTTAAACACAACTGGGTAATCCCTAAATCCTGGACCGTTGGGGGGTCCTGAGGACAGGTTTGAGAATCACTGCTCTAAGGGGTCCATGTTTAAAATGGATTAGGAAGCAAAAGGTGATCATTGTTGACTGGATTTGCATGTGACTATCCAGAATCCTTTGCAGTGAATGTGTGATTCCGGTGGGAAAAGCAGGTCTTCTGGCTTTGTTTGGTGTGTGTAGATTTGTGATTGATACTGCTTCTGCTATCTGCTAAGGGACAATATTTAAAAAAGGTAGGCCGTTTATTAATGTCAGCAGCCCACCCTGTACATGTAGGTGACTGGCACATTTTGAATTATGTATTAAGATAAATTCAGGTCAAAGTTCTAAAAGTGGGGCAATCTGCAGAGCATTTGATTGTTTCCCATCATGATTACACCACTTTCAGGACTTTGTCCTAGAATTGCTTTTAGTACATTGTTTTAAACTCTTCTGTTTGGTGCTTTCCAGTGTGTCATAGAAAGGAACAAATAAAAGACACAGAAGTCCAGTTTTGTATAATCATTGATGGAATAAATAAAATCTATAGATATTTCATATATAATATGACACAAAACCATTTGGAGATATAACTGAATCTGTAGATTATACTGTAGGCCAAGTAATAAATCTGGGGTGTTATGGTGCTTTTAGTGCACCCATGTATAAAAAACAGGTGCACCCCATGTATGAAAACAGGCGTACCCCATGTATAAAAAACAGGTTCACCCCATGTATAAAAAACAGGTTCACCCCATGTATAAAAACAGGTTCACCCCATGTATAAAAACAGGCGTACCCCATGTATAAAAAACAGGCGCATCCCATGTATAAAAAACAGGCGCACCCCATGTATAAAAAACAGGCGCATCCCATGTATAAAAAACAGGCGCACCCCATGTATAAAAAACAGGCGCATCCCATGTATAAAAAACAGGCGTACCCCATGTGTAAAAAAACAGGCGCTCCTCGTGTATAAAAACAGGTTCACCCCATGTACAAAAACAGGTTCCCCCCATGTATAAAAACAGACATATCGCATGTATAAAAACAGGAGCACCACATGTATAAAAACAGACATATCGCATGTATAAAAACAGGAGCACCACATGTATAAAAACAGGCGTACCCCATGTGTAAAAAACAGGTGCTCCCCATGGATAAAAACAGGTTCATCCCATGTATAAAAACATGCGCTCCCCATGTATAAAAACAGGCGCACCCCATGTATAAAAACAGGTTCACCCCATGTATAGAAACAGGCGCACCGCATGTATAAAAAACAGGCGCATCCCATGTATAAAAAACAGGTGTACCCCATGTGTAAAAAACAGGCGCTCCCCGTGTATAAAAACAGGTTCACCCCATGTATAAAAACAGGTTCCCCCCATGTATAAAAACAGGTGCATCTCATGTATAAAAAGCGCCTGAAATGTATTGTAAATTCTCCATCAAACAATTTTGGAAGAGATTTTGGAAGAGATGCTATTTCTCTGCATACAACAGTGTCAAGATGTATAAAAAAGGCACAATCACCATTATGCATAAGAAATTAGTTTTTTTCAATAAGTCCCGAAATCGTGCCAAATAGCAGAATTCCGGTGAAATCCAAAATTTAAGCCGAATTTGGTTCAGGGAACATGGTCTGGGGAATCACTGCATTCATAAAATGCCAAAAGCTCTCAAAATCAGCCCAAGTTCAGTAAAATTTACCAAATTTCATTCGCTGAATAAAAGCTGGAAAAATGTAACATATTAAAGACAAAGTAAATTTAAAAAAATGAAAGTGGTCAATTGATATGGAAAATGCTAAATAAATGCTGTAAAACCATATTTTTAAAAAGTCAGGATTTTACTCTTAGTACTTTAAAAAAATATGCTAATATGGCATAAATAATGCATTTATCATGTCCAGCAACATGTCATGTAATAAAACAAAAAAAGTTGGGGAACTGCCATGTATGCATATGTACATACAGTAGCATGTGTTACTTTACACACCGCCATATCAGCTCTTGTGATATAATACCAGTTTTGTCATGGCAGGTTGGCATAACATCACTGATTATTGTTGTTCACAGTCAAAAGCTGTTAGGTTATACTTGCCCTTCCGCCATCATGCCTCGATATGGGGGTCACTTTGGTGATATCTGAATGACCCGATTTAAAGGGCCATTCGGATCACCAGAGTGACTGAATTATGGTAAAATATTATAAAGCTTCATGAAGAAAGAGCAGTGTATATACCTTACATTCACAGTATAAACAGAGAGTCCCGTATAGGATCTTCCCCGACTTCCTATTAAAGTCAATGGGGAAGTAGCTCAACAACTGAGGTAATAAACATGAGATGATTCAAATGATTAACCAAATGGATGTGTGCAATGACAAGGCTGAGGTTGCAATACATTTATCAAGTCATAGGGGGTTATTCACAAAAAGGTGAGATTAGTTAATACATTGTGCAGGGGAAAGCTTCCCCTGATAAGCAAACTCACCAGGTTGGCTCCTGCACAATGTATAGCTAAATTGGTGAGATGAAATGTTCATCTCCCCTCAGCTCACCTATAATTCACCTATAATACACCTATAGCCCTCACTTTGCAGGGACAGGCCTGGTGAGCTTGCTTAGCTCACTTCATCTCACTTCAACTGACCTGGAGCTCACCTTTTAGTGGGTAGCCCCCATGGTGTACATGGGACAACTATCTAGATGTGGTCAGCCTGTAATTGGTGCTCCCACCCCAAACTCAGCTGATTTACTGCTCTTGCTCAACCATTGCTAGTGCGAAATATTTGCCTCTCGGTAAATATATTGCATTGTTGTTCTTTGGCAGGTACAAGGTTAATCAGATTGTTTGTGCTACGTTTAGCATAGACTTTGCCCTGGGAAACGTGGATAAAGGGGCAGACTTTGAAACAGGCCAGACACATACACAGCCCCGTCTAATAGCATAGAGATAAGACTTTATCTTAACATAGCATAGGCATTACATAACACTTGTATATCGAACTGCCATGGACCTTTGCTGACACTGGTTATCCACACCCCCCTTGCTTGCTAAATGATGGTAAATCACAGATGTTGGAAGTAAAATTCAGTGTGGTGTGAATTCTTAAAAACTTTTATTTTCTGAAGGGTCTACTCAATAAAGAGAGAATTGAAGGGAATTGAGATTGGAATTTCAAACTTTAGACCAAAGTAGCCGAGTTGGAAAAATGATCCAATGCAGCTGAATGGACGTTGTGTTGTGTCAGTGTGTTGGATCAGTAATACTTCATGAACACATATATCTGAACTATAGCATGTGAAGAAATGAAAAAAAAACCATTGCATAATATGCCAACAATTTAACCACACACTACTCTCATCCAGCCTCTTTTTTACTGAGTTTTATTGAAAATCAGCATGCAATCTCCATTAGCAGTTAGCATGCTGTCATGTAGCTGCAGCGTCTCCTTTTTTTATATATAACCCCGTGTTTTGATATGCAAATTATACATTTGCTGTTGTAAGTTGTTCATTTGCATATCAAGTCATAGACAATGTCATATTTAAAACACATTTCTTTATACACTTGTGTACAATTCTGCTAATACATTAAATAGATCCTGTTTTTATTCTCTTTGTTCACAATATAAATGATGGGTCCCTTTAAGTTTGTTCCTTGGCAAGTGTTAAAAAAGTGTCTCCTTAAGATGCTATATCTGGGCATCTGGCTTACCCCCCGACCCAGCACGTTTGTATAAGTTGAATTTTGCCCTATAGCCTCTGCCCTATGCAAAGATCCCCCCTCATCTCATGGATAGCACACATAAATGTAATTAAGATGAATCTGCTTCCCAGAATATTCTATTTATTTCAAACTATACCGATTTACATCCCCCACACTTACTTCTCAGTCTTGCGAACAGCATTATTAAAATATGTTTGGAATGGTAAAAAACAAGATTGAACTACCACTTACTGACACTACCAAAAACCAGAGGTGGTCTGGCTCTTCCAGACTTCTTTAAATATTACCAGGTGACTCACTTGTTGAGAATAGTAGACTGGGCCCAAGCACTTGCTCACAAGCACTGGGTATATTTGAAGTCCAGCTCTAACCCCACACCGTTGAACGCCCTCCCATGGATTTCCCCAACATCATCCAGAGCTAAAACACATGAACACCCTACGATAGCACCTACTCTAAGAATACTACACAGATCTGCAAAAGTGCACCACACAACCACTTACCCACTCCCCTTACCGCCTTGAGAGGCAACCCAGACTTCTCCCCAGGGATCTACTCACCTGGCCTACAGACATTACACCCACACACTCCTCTCCATATCGTAGACATTAAACCTGCTCAAACATTCCCCAAACTTACTACCCTCCTTCTCCTCTTGACCACTTCAATTATCAACGAATCACATATTACATACACCATCTCCCGCAACCACAAAATCAAACTCGGGATAAAACCTGGCTAGAGACAATGTGTAGCTCAAGTAGCCCCCCCCCCCCCCCGGTATGGGGGATATCAAGCATATATGCCCAAATGGTTGTCCCAGCTGACACTTGCTACCCAAAATATATGGGGAAATGGGAGGAAGCCTTAAATACCTCCTTTACCATGGTATAATGGGACAGAATCCTGTTCCTGGCACACAAGAGCACAAATGCCACCAAATATCAGGCGATCAATAATAAACTAATCTCCCAGTGGTATAGAACCCCACTTTGCCTACATCGCATGATACCAATGCTGGAGATGTGGGGGAGACATCGGGACAGACATTCACATCTGGAGGGCCTGCCCCAACATAACGGATTTTTGGAACATGACATGAGAGTCAAGTTGGAATGCTCTACCTACCCAAATACGTTCGAGGCAAGGGTTTTATATCTCCATGGGATGTCCGTGTCCAAATGAAAAAAAACCAAACACTTCCTAATAGCGGCCAAAACACTGATACCCATCTACTGGAAAACCACAACGGTACCGTCTAAACAAGAATGGCTGACCAGAGTGGACGATATTAGAACGATGGAAGAACTTCTGGCTTCTGCCACTGACACATTAGACACATGCCTTAAGACAGGGCTTGCCAAATTTATTTTATTCTAGGAGCCAGCAAAAATTTTAGGAGCCAGACAATCACGCAAACATACACGCAATTCATAAACACACACACCAACCCACTTCACATATACACCCCACACACACCAACCCACGTCACATATACAGCCTACACACACCAACCCACGTCACATATACACCCCACACACACCAACCCACGTCACATATACAAACCCCACACACCAACCCACTTCACATATACACACACACACTTCACATATACACCTCCCCCCACACCTCACATATATACCCCCCCTTCACATATACATCCCTCCCCCCTTCACATATACACCTGCCCCCACACTTCACACATATATACCTCCCCTTCACATATACATCTCCCCCCCGCACTTCACATATATACCCCCCCTTCACATATACATCTCCCCCCCCACACTTCACATATACATCCCTCCCCCCCACTTCACATATACATCCCTCCCCCCCACTTCACATATACATCCCTCCCCCCACTTCACATATACAACTCAAACATACACAAGTTTTTTTTTTCCCTTCTTAACTTCTGAGTGCTGGGTTGACAACCCAGCACTTAGCCGAAAGAGCCATGAAGATGGGCTGCGGCACGAATGTTTCCCCTCCCTGCTGCCTTACCTCATTGCTGGGGAGGGGGAACATTCGTGCCGCAGCCGATCCTCATGGCTCTTTCGGCTGAACACTAACACACGTGTTGCGCGAGGGGGCGGAGCTTGCTGTCTGTCCCCTCGCGCTGCAAAAGACGGATGGCAGCGGCAAGGGGAACATTAGGGCAACGGCAACCGGGCGCCAGGCTCCATTTCCAGGTCGCCATGGCGACCTGGCGCCCGGGGTTTGTCGAGCCCTGCCTTAAGACATGGTCTTTTGCAACAAATTAATACAACAGGACAGAGTTTTATTGGAGACTACTTCCCCCATCTCAAAGCTGACATAATACATTTAGCCCCAGACCTGGACATGACTGCACTGGGTTCACAATTAATCTGAGGCAATCATTGTTTCATCGACCACACTCTATACCATTCCCCCCCTCATTGTTATTTTTCCCCCTACAAACAACAACTGAGCTTTTTATATCAGTCACCTCTTTACTGTTATTATTTTTTATTTATAAAGTGTAACAAATTAAAGAGCCTCCGAGTGACAGGCGTGCGCTGGGCTGGAAGCAGGCCTGTCACTCAGGGGCACGATACGGCCCTACCCTCTGTCGGCGACAGCTTCAGCTATCATCCTTCCCAGGGAAGCATTATAGCTGTCAGTCAGAGGATAAACTGACATGTTACTTATAAAATACATGCCAGTTTGTCCTCATCATAAGGCCAAAGGACTTTTTACTTGTGTTTCTAAATTCGAAGCACAAGAGAAAACAAAACGTTTAATGGCTCTTTAAAAGGATGGTGCTTTGGGATTATCCTTACACACTTTTGAAACTACCATGATAACATTGACATGATACATGATTAAACCTGCACCTTGTACACTGTTCACTGGTTTGTTTTTACAAATGTTTGTTAATGGAAATTCTTCTTGTTTTTTTATTGTTGTTGGTTTGTTTTTTTGGAATTTTAACTCAACCCAGCTAAGCTACCTTAGACTTTGAGCACGGGTGGATCATATTTTCAACCAATGAAACTTAGCTCAACTCCTGGGTCCACACCGAAGTCTACTGGAACTTTTAATAATGTAGGGAAACTCAATTCTTCTTGGTGAATATTGACTTTGCCAAACGTTTCCCCCAAATAGATATCATCCATAAGCTTTAGGTATGCTAAAATTGGTATTTCCCAAATAACACTTAGATCTAAAATGCAGTCCGATTATATTCTGGTATTTTGTACGGCATGTAGTGGAATATTAATTAAAATAAATAATAACAATACTAGTAGGATAACATCTGGATAGAGACTGTCAGGTTAAAATGACAGGTTAAAATGTCCCAGTGACATTTGAATGTGTCAGAATTCACAATTTGACCTTGAGCTACATTTGAATTTCAAAAACTGGTTGTCCTTTGTGGCAAACCTAGCCACTTATTGCAGAATATTTAAAGGTTGTCTGAAATAGCTGTGTTACCCTGGTGTAAAAATGTATTCATGTTAATATATATTCTTATGTTAAAACCAGGTTCTGCTGTATTGAGGGATAATCCACTTAACAGGATTATCTAGTGGGAGTGCCCCTCCTGTACAGCAGTGCATGGTGGGAGAAATGTCCTGTATTTGCACTTCCCAGGTAATCTACTATTGTATAGCCCCTGTAAGGGGATTAAGTAAACCCCTTGCATGGGGAATTGCATAAATGCTGAAACTGTGAATAAACCAATCAGTTGACTCCCAGAACTGTGTTTCGTCCGGTTACTGGGGGATTTGGGATATTGCCTTACTTTCCAGCGCTTTATTTGGATTACCTTCTTTTACCAGCGGAGATATTGGGATTTAATATTGCAGCTCCGTTACAATTGGTGGCAGCGGCGGGATCCAACCTTACAGCCGAAAAGCGGTGTTCGTGTAATTGAAACTACCGAACAGGAAAGTGAATGGCAATTCGGATGCAACAAAGAACCGAACACAGAGGTGAATGGAGACAGACTTTACTGCATTGAAACGGCAGACGGTAAAGGAACTACTGGAAGCCAGGGGTAAGATAGCCAGCAATAAGCCAAAAGCTGTGCTGATTGCTGAATTGATGGAGGGAGACAGAGCTCGCAGCGTTACACCCCCACCAGCCATGGAGGAAACCCCCTTCCAAAAGGAAATGAGGACCAGGATGGAATTTTTACCCCAGCCAGTACCCCTGGAAATACTGACAGTACTGATGGCGGATGTGCAGGAGTATGTGATGGCACACGGACCGCAGGATGCCCCTCCCAGAGCAGAGTCTATTACTGCTTCAGTCATCAGCCAGGTAAAGCCTAAGATCCCATACCATGCGTTTAAAATGTTCTGTGAAGAGAAAGACGAGATTGATGGGTATCTACAAGACTTTGAGAGGCTATGTGACTGCATGATTTGGAGCAGGCAGTGTGGGTACCTTTACTGGCGGGCAAACTGTCAGGTCGGGCAGCAGAAGCCTATCGGGCTGTACCCAGGGAAGACAGCAAAGATTATGCCCGGGTGAAACAGGCTATACTGGAAAGATACGCCATTACCCCAGAGGCATACCGGCGCAAGTTTCGAGGGTTGCGCAAACCAGAGAAAGATTCCCACGCAGAGTGGGCCCACAAACTGGACCAAGCCTCCCAGGGGTGGATACAAGCCAGTCAAGCAACCACCATGGAGGAATTACGGCAATTGCTGCTGTTAGAACAGTTTTTCAATGGCCTGTCCCCAGAGGCACAGGAATGGGTGAGAGATAGAAAACCCCTCACCCTAACAGAAGCTGCACGACTAGCCGACCAGCACTATGACGCCAGGAGGCATCACGGTAACCTCAACCGATGGTACCCTCGACCCACGGCTCAACCTCACACAGCTACCCCTACTGCACCTACAGCGACCTCCTTCCGGCCAACCCCGGGGGGGCACACTCCACCATCCAGATATAATGGCAGAGCAAATATCCAGTGCCATACTTGCAAACAATGGGGCCACATGGCGAGAGAGTGTACCCAGAACCGGAGCCGCCAAGTATGGAGCCAGGTACGTCAGAACCCAGCACCAAGAGCAGCCACCCAGCAATACAGACAACAGGCAACCCCATGGCCAGCTAGTAACCCTGGAAGTGAAAGATCTGAGAGGGGGAGAGATAGAAAACCCCTCACCCTAACAGAAGATGCAATACTAGCCGACCAGCACTATGACGCCAGGAGGCATCACGGTAACCTCAACCGAGGGTACCCTCGACCCACCGCTCAACCTCACACAGCTACCACTTCTGCACCTACAGTGACCCCATTCCGGCCAACCCCTGGGGGGCACACTCCACCATCCAGATATAATGGTAGAGCGAATATCCAGTGCCATACGTGCAAACAATGGGGCCACATGGCGAGAGAGTGTACCCAGAACCGGAGCCGCCAAGTATGGAGCCAGGTACGGCAGAACCCAGCACCAAGAGCAGCCACCCAGCAATACAGACAACAGGCAACCCCATGGCCAGCTAGTAACCCTGGAAGTGAAAGATCTGAGAGGGGGAGATATAGAAAACCCCTCACCCTAACAGAAGATGCAATACTAGCCGACCAGCACTATGACGCCAGGAGGCATCACGGTAACCTCAACCGAGGGTACCCTCGACCCACCGCTCAACCTCACACAGCTACCACTTCTGCACCTACAGTGACCCCATTCCGGCCAACCCCTGGGGGGCACACTCCACCATCCAGATATAATGGTAGAGCGAATATCCAGTGCCATACGTGCAAACAATGGGGCCACATGGCGAGAGAGTGTACCCAGAACCGGAGCCGCCAAGTATGGAGCCAGGTACGGCAGAACCCAGCACCAAGAACAGCTGCCCACCACTACCAAGCGGAGCCAGCAACACAGGAGATACTTTTTAATCAGACCGAAGAGCTCCTGGGGATACTACACGATGTGATGTCGGTACAAGCCACAAACAACAGGCAACACCATCGCCAGCTAGTAACTCTGGAAGGGAAAGAGGTCCAAGGGCTCCGGGATTCGGGAGCCACTCTGACTCTGGTAGATCCTCATTTGGTTCCAGGCTCCGCACACACCGGCGGATCTGTAGCAGTGCGAGTAGCAGGGGGAGCGGTATACAGATTACCCACTGCCAAAGTACATTTGAATTGGGGTGTTGGGGAGGGCATGGTAGAGGTGGGCCTGATGCAGAAACTGCCAGCGGATGTCGTATTGGGGAACGACCTGGGTCGAATGACTTCCGCCTTTATTCCTCAAGCTCCACTCCAAGAGGCCCACCCAGTAACCACAAGGCAACAGGCTCGCACCACGGCTCCAGCAACGCACTCTGAGGCTCAGACGCTTCAATGTTTGAATTGGGAGCAGTGCTGAGCCAAGTTGGAGCAGATGGTGGAGAACATCCCGTTGCTTACTTAAGCCGAAAGTTATTACCCCGTGAAGTGAGCTACGCTGCCATTGAGAAAGAATACCTGGCCTTGGTGTGGGCCCTCAACAAGTTGCAGCCTTATTTATATGGACAACCTTTTTCCCTACTCACAGATCACAACCCGTTGGTGTGGCTGAACCGTGTGGCAGGGGACAATGCCAGGCTGCTGCGCTGGAGTTGGGCGCTGCAGCCTTTTGACTTTACTATTCATTACCGCCCAGGAAAGCAAAATGGTAACGCCGACGGGTTATCTAGACAGACTGACCTTGAGAAGTGATCTGTGAGTACTCCTCCGGACATCCCCAAGCCGATCCGTTGGGATCAGACTGTGTATGCCGGCTTGGTTCTGGGGGAGCATTGTGGCAAACCTAGCCACTTATTGCAGAATATTTAAAGGTTGTCTGAAATAGCTGTGTTACCCTGGTGTAAAAATGTATTCATGTTAATATATATTCTTATGTTAAAACCAGGTTCTGCTGTATTGAGGGATAATCCACTTAACAGGATTATCTAGTGGGAGTGCCCCTTCTGTACAGCAGTGCATGGTGGGAGAAATGTCCTGTATTTGCACTTCCCAGGTAATCTACTATTGTATAGCCCCTGTAAGGGGATTAAGTAAACCCCTTGCATGGGGAATTGCATAAATGCTGAAACTGTGAATAAACTAATCAGTTGACTCCCAGAACTGTGTTTCGTCCGGTTACTGGGGGATTTGGGATATTCCCTTACTTTCCAGCGCTTTATTTGGATTACCTTCTTTTACCAGCGGAGATATTGGGATTTAATATTGCAGCTCCGTTACATCCTTTTTTACATAATACATTGTTAGATCATTTGGGATGCAAATATGCGTCTGAGTTAAAGGTCTAATTAATGAAACATTTAAAGATCACTGGGGTCTGAAAATTGAAAATTCTCTAAGCAATCATTTTTCAATTGGAAGCTCTGATTAGAAATATGGTATTGACTCTAGCTAATAATACAATACCTGATCTCTCTCTTAACAGAGGGTTGTAGACATTGGAGTATACTTGATTCAAGGTCTTGTTACTAGTGGGGTACCTCAGGGATCTGTACTTGGACCTATTCTCTTTAATATTTTTATTAGAGATATTGCAGATGGTCTTGTTGACAAAGTATGTCTTTTTGCTGATGATACAAAGATTTGCAGCAGGGTTGACGTTCATTGAGGGATAAGCCAAATGCCAAATGATTTAGCTAAACTAGAAAAATGGTCAGAGATGTGGCAACTGACATTTAATGTGGAAAAGTGCAAGATTATGCACCCTGTGCGTAAAAACCCAAAAGCAGAATATAGACTATTTGGTACAGTCCTAACCCCAACATCTGAGGAAAGGGATTTAGGTGTAATAATTTCAGAGGACTTGAAGGTAGGTAGGCAATGCAATAGAGCAGCAGGAAATGCTAGCAGAATGCTTGGTTGCATAGGGAGAGGTATTTGCAGTAGAAAGAGGGAAGTGCTCATGCCATTGTACAGAGCACTGGTGAGACCTCACTTGGAGTATTGTACGTAGTACTGGAGACAGTATCTCCAGAAGGATATTGATACTTTGGAAACAGTTCAGAGAAGGGCTACTAAACTGGTTCATGGGTTGAAGGATAAAACTTACCAGGAAAGGTTAAAGCATCTTAACATGTATACTTGGAAGAAAGATGTAACAGGGGGATATGATGGAAACATTTAAATACATAAAGGGAATCAACACAGTAAAGGAAGAGAGTATATTTAAAAGAAGAAAAACTACCACAACTAGAGGACATAGTCTTAAATTAGTTTACTGAGAGGGTAGTGGATGTATGGAATAGCCTTCCATCGGAAGTGGTAGAGGTAAACACAGTCAAGGATTTTAAGCATGCGTGGGATAGGTACAAGGCTATCCTAGCTATAAGACCGGGAACTGGGGACTAATAAAAGTATTTAGACATTTGGTATTTAGACTAGATGGAATGAATGGTTCTTATCTGCCAACACATTCTATATTTCAATGTTGCTCTCTTGTGGAAACACATTCAAAACTAATTAATATGTGGCATTTATTCCCCACAAGATTGATGCATATTATCCCACAGAGAACTAGAATTTGTGGCAGATGTCATATGGCAGAGGGTACTTTTTTACATGAATGGTGGAAATGTATGAAGGTTAAAAAAATATGGGATCTCACTTTCGACCTTTTAAGAATGTTTGATAGTATAAGTATAAGAGAAAAGAGGCGGAGGTGGCATTGCTACACCTAAATTTCAGCCCTTTAAACTGTGAGCAGAGAATAATGGCATCAATCAAGATTGTAATTGTTAGAGCTTGGAAACTGGATGCAGACTTCTCTTGTTATCAATTATACAATCGGTTACAATACTGGCTAAAAATGGAGACAGGGGTCTTCTGGTCTCAAAGTATGCAAGAAATAATTCTCAGTCTAGGTGCACAATTCATCCTACTGTCTGCTCTATCGGTATTATAACGTGCTGAGTTGTACGTATTTCAAAAGAAACCTAATATTCTTGACAGACAAAGTATTTCCAATGCATGTATATTGAAGCCTACAGATGGACAGGACTGATGGGAAACTAAGTATCCAATAAGCATCAAATGTTGATGGAGATCACCCATACCTGCTATGATTTTTGGATGGGGTTGCTGAATCATTACTATCATCAGCAGAGAAGGCAGGTAGGCCATTTACAATTCAGTACATCGTCTGTGCCATCTCTCAGGCACAGGTTCAATTAAAATCAGCATATATTGTAAGATGTGGCTTGGAGATTAAATGGAGATGGTGTAGAAAACTGATGTTTTCCTCTTGATTGTTGATCCTGTAAAAACTAAAAATTCGAAAAATATTTTGGATAACAGATTTATGCATTAGGGATATACATTTTTCAGACTAGAAATTATTTATCATTAAAGCATAACCTGGATCTTTATGATCAGAGTGGATTCTGTATGAAGATCTAGACATGCTCACTGACCTATTCATATGAATGGGGACTCTATTCCGGTTTACAGAATAGCAATAGCATTACATGTATTACATCTGAGAGTCAAATAGAACCGTCAAATACTGTGCTTACAGCAGACTTTGAAAAATTCTAATAGTTTTGGGTGGTAAATAGTACATTTGTGTCTTGCGGTGCACTTCATATCTGAGAGTCAAATAGAACAGTCCAATACTGTGCTTACAGCGTACTTTGAAAAATTCTTATTGTTTTGGGTGCTAAATAGTACATTTGCGTCTTGCCGTGCACTTCATATCTGGGGTCAAATAGTACAGTCCAATACTGTGCTTACAGCGCACTTTGAAAAATTCTGGCTACCTCCTCCTGCTCCTCCAGCACCGCTTCCACCTACACCGCACGGTCACCGCCTCCTCAACCTATGGGTCACTTAGTATAAACTGAAAGAGAATACCCTGCACTCCAACCCTCTCTCAAATGGACAATTCTGTTGATCCTCCTGGCAGCCATGCTTTAGATTTAGATTTATGTTCTTCCAAAGCTACAATCAAAGATTCCATCTAGTGCTATTTTATGGCTCAGCTGTATTTTTAATTTGGATGTATTTTATGTTATTTGAAGTTATTTCCCTATCCATATTTGTTTGCAGGGCACTTGTCCTACTCTAACCCCCATTTTACTTCCTTTTGCAGCCCTCTAGCCCTTTCCAGGACTTTTTTAGAGGCATTTTAGTGGCCAAAAGTTTGTGTCCCCATTGACTTCAATGGGGTTCGGGGTCAAGTTCGGGGTCAAGTTCGAGCACGGACCCGGACTTTTTTCCGAACCCGAACATCCAGGTGTCCGCTCAACTCTACTAGCACGCAATAAGCAAGCAAAGCTGATTTGGCAAAATGGCAGATTAATCCCACTTTATTTAGTACATTAAACATAACAGATTCTGCTTATTCAAGTGTCAGCTGCTTTCATTGATAAGCAGCATAATCAGCAGTTCTTTTATTTTCTGTGAATATGACTCAGTAACAAGAACTTTATGAGTTCAGACTTCCAGCATTACAACAAACACACGTCAGGAACTCCACGCCACAAAGTGAATTAAAGTTCAGGAGGCGGACCTTCCAGCAAGTCAGATATATTTTGATATAAATAGCAGACAGTATTACTAGCATCATTCTCAAACCTCAACACAAAGGAACCAGGTAAAGAGGGAACTATTGGGGGAAATAGAGGAGGAAATGCAATGGTTTAGAGCCATCATGGCTTAGCTTGGCGCAGCAGATTGGGGACTACATATCCCATGATGCTCAGTGAACCATAATACTCTTACACTAGTGACTATTCACAAAAAAAGGTGGGTTGCAGGTGAGATCAGATGTGATTAGGTGAGATGAGCATTTCATCTCTCCAATTTAGCTACACATTGTGCAGGGACTGAACTGGTGAGTTCTCACCGTGGGGGAAACGCACCAAGTTTGGCCCTGCACAATGTATATTTAACATGGCGAGATGAACTGTTCATCTCATCTCAACTCACCTGCAACTCACCTTTTAGTGACTAGCCCCAAGTGAGGCTTAATTTGAATATATAATAAATAACACATCTGGAAGAGTATGGATATTTATAGGCATATATGTAAACGTTATAGAATATGCCTATTATCATATTATCAATTCTAGCTGTATTCTAGTTGAAAAAGTGAAATATTAGTTGCAATGGGAATATAAACCTTAAATAATTATAATGATGTTATAGGTGAACTGAACGGATTTTTTTCATTGTTTATTTGTCAACTGTTGATGAGCTTGCGACTTAATATGCACATGAACTCGTCTAATAGAGAGAGAATACTTTGGAAACAGCAGAAAGGCCATGCTATAAACAGAAGACAGAACCGAGTTTTTAAATGCATTTTTCATGCAAATACATATATTTTTATGCTCTACATACACACTATGCAAGCAGTGTCTAAATGACAAGCTCACTATATATCTTCCCGATGTTGCCACAACTCCATTTAAGAGAATTATTTGCACACATTCTAGAGATGTGTCCTTCATAACAGCTTAATTCTAATCAAGGTATAACTGGTGACTGTTCTTCTCCACAGAGACTTGATAACCAAAGATCATCAAGATGTTGGTAAAGGTGGTAGCCCTGGTGCTAGCTGTGTGTGCCCTTTCAGGTCAGTATGGAGAGATTGATGTGTGGTGTGAGAATTGTGTGTGACTGATAGAGATATACTTAAAATTTACTCAGAGATGAGCTGGAAACTAAGGGGTTTGAGTGATGGTATGAGCTGATATGTGTAAGAGATGTAGCTGCAAAGCGGAAATAAATATATATAAATAGATGTTATGAAAATATATGAATTACTATAAAAATGTAGCATTGAGTGAATTCTACTGAGTGCTCATCTTATCTAATGATGGGCCTTGTCTTCCCTTAGGCTCCCAAGCCGAGATCACCACTGAACAAGTTTCCGATGCATTCTGGGAATATGTCAGCAAGCTGACCATTGATACCAAGGACACTGTCGACCAGATTCAGCAATCTGAGATCAGTAAACAACTCAAGTAAGTGGGAACAGGGAAACACTAGAATAAAAACAACTGTCTACAGTGAATCCAGAAAATGGATGATATTACTGGGACGCTGTCACCTAAGCAATGATTACAGTAATGCACAACAAAAATTTACTATAATCTTTTGACTCTGCACTCTTTGTATCATAAATATGTACCAGCAGGTACAAATTACTGTATTTGCTCAATTAAAAGAAAAGGGGTTTTTTTTCAGAAAAAATAGTGAATTTCAATGAGAAATGAAAACAAAATAAAATATAACTTTAAATTAATTTTAGGATGTTTTAAAAGAAGGAAATATAACCTACCACACATAGACAAACAGAAAACTTGTGCCTAAGATAACGTGCTAACTAAATGTGGCACTAATGATAAATTAGACAGAAATATCTTTGATCAAATTAAAAAACATTTAGTAAAAAAAAAAAAAAATCTGTCAGATGTCTGCCCGCACTCCTATAATAAATACCTGCCCCAGCTTGCTCTGTTATTTATTATTAGACCATATAATTGGTTGTTAACCCCATAACACTGGAGGCTAGTATAAATTAGGGAATCCTAATTAACAGTTTGTATAAACACCAAAGATATATCAATCAATATTAGTGCTGTGTTTTAGGACTAATAACCGATTATATGGGCTAATAATATATAGTATAACATATATGTGTTAATTAGGATTCTCTAATTTATACTGATTTTAGGACCAACAACTGACTATACAGTGTAATAATATATAACGGTCCAAGGTGCAGCAAGTATTTATAGGACTATGGGCACCGATCAGACAGATACTTTCAGTTTTTCACTAAAAAAAAATGTAAAATTTGGTTTAAGGTATTTCTGCCTAAATTATCATTAGTGTATCATCCTTTACATAAATGTGTACATATGGTGGCAAAAACAGTGGTTTAGATATTTTATTTCAGTAGGGTAATCTTATATTCAGGCCTTTCCTTTTTTTCTTTCATTAAAATACACTTTTGGGGTGGGGGGGGGGTCTTATAATTGAGCAAATAGGGTAATTGTTACCCATTTTGGTAGTTAATTTGCATATGGGGCCTTCTGATTACATTATCTTCCATAGATGAATACAGCTTACATCCATACCGTCAAGGAGTTTCCACTATTTAGCTGTGCGGATCCCTGTTATGATATTGATTTTATTCTTAGTTAAATTTTGAAGTCTTTCGTGTCATCATGAATGCTATGTAAAGTTCAATTAATCTTACTTATGTGAAATCTGTTTACCTTAATTTGAAAGTTATTATAAATAGTTGAATCTATATATCACGGTGTTCTGAAGCTCAGTATAGATGATTGAATGACAAGTATTATCAAGTCTGCTGACAATTTCTTTCAACGATCGTACTCTGATTCTGTTTTTCCCTCCCCTGCTGTCTCTCTCCCTTGTATCTCCCTTGTTTCATTTCTCCCAGATGTCTCTCTCTACCGTTTCATCTCCCCAGATATCTCTCTCTCCCGTTTCACATCCCACTGTTTCTCTCTCTCTCCCCTTTCATCTCCCCAGATGTCTTTCTTCTCTCTCCTCCTTCAATCTCTTCTTTTCCTCTCCCCTACTGTCTTTCTTCCCCTGCTGTCTCTCTTTTTTCAGCTCACTACTGTCTCTCTTCCTTTCCTCTTCCTCTGCTGTCTCTCTCATTTCCACTCCCCCAGCTGTTTCTCTCTCATCCCCCCTTTCATCTCCCCAACTGTCTCTCTTTTCTCTCCTCATTTAATCTTTTCTTTTTCCTCTCCCCCGCTGTCTTTCTCCTTTTCCTCTTCACCTGCTGTCTCTCTCCCTTTCCACTCCCCCAGCTGTTTTTTTCTCTCTCCCCCCTGTTTCATCTACCCCATATGTCTCTCTCTCTCCTGTTTCACATCCCATTATTTATCTCTCTCCTATTTCAGCTACCCTGCTTCCTCTCTTTTCTTTTATCTCCCTTTCATCTCCTCTTTTGCCTAGCCCTGTTGTCTCTCTCCATTTCCACTACCGTAGCTATTTCTCTATCTTCCCCTTTCATTTCTCCTTTTCCTCTCCACAGATTTTTCTCTGTCCTTTTTCATCTCACCCAGATGTCTCTCTCTCCCATTCACACCCCACTGTTTCTCTCTCTCCCCTTTCATCTCCCCTGCCAGGGGAGGGCTGGCAGCCTTAGGCCTGGGGGGCAAATCCAGTCAAGTGGCCCATTGCACCATCGAATCGCCTCCCCATCCACGGCCATCTTTTCCTTGTTTTATAACGAATATTGCCAGGATTTTCCCCCACAATATGCCAGGATTTGCCATTTAATATGCTAGAATTTTCCCTTACAAAATGCCAGGATTATGCCCCTCAATATGCCAGGATTATGCCCCTCAATATGCCAGGATTTAGACACCCAATATGCCAGGATTTTCCCCTCAATATGCCAAGATGATGCCCCCTCAATATGCCAGGATTTTCCCCTCAATATGCCAGGATTATGCCCCTCAACATGCCAG
The DNA here is from genome assembly GCA_036172795.1 of Pelodytes ibericus. Classification (NCBI taxonomy): domain Eukaryota; kingdom Metazoa; phylum Chordata; class Amphibia; order Anura; family Pelodytidae; genus Pelodytes; species Pelodytes ibericus. The sequence continues at coordinate 28,434,214 of CM069866.1, forward strand.
GATTTAGACACCCAATATCCCAAAATTTGAGCACCCCCCTACCCACCAACGTTGCACACTTACGACATGACCCATAACCCACGTTGCACACCAGGACATGCCCCATCACCACATTTACATGCATCCATCACCCCATTACATACACATTTCCAATATTATTTGCCATTAATATTCCCCAGCCAATTTGTCCCATAATATGCACGTGTTATTCTGCAATTTAATATGACTCAGTAAATTTGCCCAATAATATTCCAAGGTTATCTGCAATTTAATATGCCCCTGCTAATTTGCCCAATATGCCAGAGTTAATTGCCATTTAATATTCCCCAGCCATTTTGCCCAATAATATGCCAGTCTTATTTGCCATGTAATATTCCCCAGCCAATTTGCCCAATAATATGCCAGTGTTATTTGCCATGTAATATGCCCCAGCCAATTTGCCCAATAATATGCCAGTCTTATTTGCCATGTAATATGCCCCAGCCAATTTGCCCAATAATATGCCAGTCTTATTTGCCATGTAATATTCCCCAGCCATTTTGCCCAATAATATGCCAGTCTTATTTGCCAGTAATATTCCCCAGCCAATTTGCCCAATAATATGCCAGTGTTATTTGCCATGTAATATGCCCCAGCCAATTTGCCCAATAATATGCCAGTCTTATTTGCCATGTAATATGCCCCAGCCAATTTGCCCAATAATATGCCAGTCTTATTTGCCATGTAATATGCCCCAGCCAATTTGCCCAATAATATGCCAGTCTTATTTGCCCTGTAATATTCCCCAGCCAATTTGCCCAATAATATGCCAGTCTTATTTGCCATGTAATATGCCCCAGCCAATTTGCCCAATAATATTCCAGTGTTATTTGCCATGTAATATGCCCCAGCCAATTTGCCCAATAATATGCCAGTCTTATTTGCCATGTAATATGCCCCAGCCAATTTGCCCAATAATATGCCAGTTTTTTTTGCCCCCCCCCCCCTTACCTTTTTCCCTGGTGGCTAGTGGCAGGACTTCCCTGGTGGCTAGTGGTAGGAGGACTTCCCTGGTGGCAGGCAGCATGGTCCCTCCACGCTGCCTGTTCGGCCTCCCGGCGGTTGTGCCGACAGGTCACGTGATCGGCGCGCGTCTGACGTCAGAGCGCCGATCACGTGACTGTCGGCACTTCCGTGTCGGCACACTGCACGGGGAGCCGAACAGGCAGCACGGAGGTTTCTCTGTGCTGCCTGTTCGGCTCCCCGTGCAGCTTTGCAGGCAGAGCAGAGCGGGATCTTCCGATCCCTTCTCACCTCAGTCTCTGCCTGCAAGCGCGTTTTTTGTTTTTTTTAATAACACTGGCCCAGCGGCCGTGTTTTAAAAACCTTAGGGCGGCCTGGTGGGCAATTGCCACCCTGCCCCCCGGCCCAGCCCACCCCTGTCCCCTGCTGTCTTTCTTCTCTCTCCTCCTTTAATCTCTTTTTTCCTCTTCCTCTGCTGTCCCTCTCCCTTTCCACTCCCCCAGCTGTTTCTCTCTCTCCCCCTTTCATTAAAGTATTTCTATTTAAAATGCCTACACGTGATGCATTCTTTAAATGAAACATAACTTTTTTTTGCTAACAGTTGTCCTTTAAGATATAATGACAGGGCATAGGGTAATATCCATGTAATTCTATAATGTGCGTTTGTTGTAACTACTTTCTTTAAAAGCGAGATGAAGAAATCAATACCTCCCATTCAATTTACCAAATCATGACATAGAAAATGAACAAATTAAGCAATTGTGAATGGTGCAAATTTTCCCTACTGCAGTACTTTTTTGGGGTGGGGTAAATTCTGGAGTCACTCTATTGAATATCTCAGAATAATGATTGTTTTGTTGCTTGGCTTCACATATTCCAGAAGCCAAGGAGCAATGGCTCCTAAAATCCCTATTTACGTTTTTGATTGTTATACATAAATAAATATGGAAATACAGTTTGCATGGCTTGTAAATATAGGCTGGCTCCTGACCTGATCAGTCTGACTCGTAAAGTCTACAAATATCTTAAAGTGAGTAACTTAAATAAAAATGAACCGAACAGGAACTTAAACAATTAAGGAGATGAGACCACTAGAAAAAAACACAATATATTAGAGATTTTTGTTAAATGTAACTCTCTCTGTCTCTGCAGCTCTCTTATCCAGGACAACTTGCAGACAGTAAATCGCTATGCGGAAGACCTCCCAAGCCAACTCATCCCTCTTGCCAAACAGGTTCATATACAGCTAACTGAGAATTCAGAAAAACTACGGGAACAGATCAAGCAGGAGCTTGAGCAATTGAAAACCAGGCTCTCCCCATTCGCTGACGAGGTACACATACAGCTTTCCAAAAATATAGAACAACTGCAACAGAAACTTACTCCATATGCTGACCAGCTTCAGACAAGTTTGGAGGAGAACACCCAGATAGTCAAACAGCAGCTGAGGTCTGTGGCCCTCGAGCTGGATGCCAAGCTCAGGGACAATGCAGATAACTTGCAAGTGTCCTTAGCCCCATATTCCCAAAAACTACAAGAAAAAATTGATGAAAGTGTAGAGCAACTGGGAAAGCACCTGATTCCCTATACCGAGGAGATTAGAGAGAAGATAAGCCAACAATCAGAGGAATTACGTCGGAAATTGACTCCCTACGCAGAGGACATGCAGGATAAGCTGAACAAACACTTTGAGAACATGGATTTCCAGATGAGGAAAAGTGTTGACCAAATGGAAATCAAAATGATGGAGCTCACAGTACAGCTGAAGAAGCAACTATACCCTTACGCTGATAAGCTGCGAGAACAAGTCGGTGGGGACATGCAGGATGTCAGGCAGAGATTGGAGCCTTATCTGACCCAGATGAGTGAAAACATGGACCAGAAGATATCAGAGTTTAAAGAATCGATGACCCCATATGGAGAAGAACTCAACAAGGTCCTTGTGCAGAGGCTAGAAGATCTGAACCAAAAATTAAGTCCATACCAAGTCACTGTACAAGATCAATTAGAATATCTGGAGAAAGAGGTCCGGGATAAGATCAGTGAGTTCATTAATAGAGATGCTGCCCCAGAAGAGTAAACTAAATGTAATTGAACTATATTGCTATTGGCTCATGTGCAAATGTCACCCTTTTCTGTGCCATGTAAAATGTCAACAAAAGTAACAAATAACATGTCTGTTAGATGCAGTTAACATATTTACAGTATTAGTTACATATGATTATGAGATCACAAGCACATATTTTAAATGTGTCACTATAACATACTGTGCAAGAAAAAAAAATGCTAATAATTAACCTTCATGTAGCATTCCAAAGCCTTCATTATACACATAATCTGCATATATGTCTATAGGACAAGAAAAGTAATTTATCTAGGTAAACTAGTGATGTAAGATTGATGTGCTATACCCCAGCAGAAATACCTTTGGTTATATCTGTTTGGCTGAACCTTTATTTTCTACACGGTTTTGAAATCTTTGTGTGCACTTTCTCAATAAAAAAGTAACTCTGCAAGGCAGTCTGTGTTATGTGTACATTATTGTTTGATAGTTCGCAAATAACCCTGATTGGAAATACAAACAATCTAGGGGTGTGGAAATTAAAAAAGATACTTGTCCAAAGCTCCAAAGCAGTAGTCCTGTCTACTTGTCCACACACAGACAGTCACACACACATACACATACAATCAAACACACATACACAGACAGACAATCACACAGAGACAGTAACACAAATACACACAGCAGTTTTGGGACTTATTTTAAAGAAAAACTGCATTTCTCTTTTTCTCAATGTGCCCCCTTTTCCTTCTGCATTACCTCTTTGCAGGGAAGGGAGGCATTTCTACTGCATCCTGGTCTGTGCCTCTTCCCTCTTCTCAATCTGTCTACCTCCATTTCAACCTTGTCTGTCTCTCTCCCCATCTATTATTTGTTGTCTGTCTCTACATCATGTCACCTAGCTATCTCTCTTCCTCCATCTCCCCCTTGTCCGTCTCCCCCATCTCTCCCTTTTATGTCTCTACCCATATTTCCATTTTATGTCTCTCTCCCCCTCCTCCTTTTTGTCTGTATTTCTTCCCCATCCTTCTTTTTTGTCTGTCTTTCTCCTCCATCCATCTTTTTGACCATCTCTCTTCACCCATCTCTCCATTTTCTGTCTCTCTTCCCATCCTCCTTTTTGTACGTCTCTCTCCCCCATCATCTTTGTCTATCTCTTGTCCTCATCCCCCTTTTTCTATGTCTCTCCCTTAAGCCCTTTTTGCATTTCACCCATGTCATGGTACCCACCGGTTAGACGGAGTACAGCAGGAATCACCCTGGAGCTATACAGCGCATTGCAGGTGCGCCTCTGCCCACTACAGACACCGGGGAGAAGTGCCGGGTATGCACTCTTCCCATTGGCTGATTCAAAGAGCCCGCCTACCAGCTTGCTGTTAGCTCACATACGGATTGGTCACCCGTTTAAATGGCTAAATGTAGCCCAGTCTCTGATTGGTCCTTGAGCCGAATGTGAACCGAAATGTATGTGAAATGTTATCCTAACTGTGTTCATTTTTTCCCTCACTAATGGTCCCTGTTTCCTCCTGTGTTAATTGTTAAAGAGCCTAATCCCTTGTACACTTTCACCAGGAATGTAGCTTCAGCAGCCGCTTCACAATAAAGGTTTATCCCGGCTACTGAGCTCATTCTCTGGTTCAAAATGTAGGAACTTTTCCTATTGGTAGCTCAGACCAAGCCCCCAGTGTAGGCACTGTTCTGATTGGTCGCTGAGTTAAATGCCCGATTTGGAGGGATTAAAGGGATTTACTCAATCTGTTACCACTCCCCCTGCTGGGGATTGGTCACTACTGATTCTACAGTGAATCTGATTTGTTGCCAAGTATTCTGGCACCAAATTCAATTATCCTTTGTGTATGTGTGAACTTGTAATCCCCTAGTCCTGTTTCCATTCATTATTCTATGTTAAACTTTAATCCTGTTAGAGTTCTTTTGTTCAAGCTATGTTATCAAGATGTGTTACTGTATATATGTCCTGTGTTTTGAATCAATAAATAGTTCTTCTGATTATACACAACACGACCGTTCTCGTCCACTATGTTGGGGAAATGCTAGCAGTGAACCAGTGATTATGGCCCCGTTTGGCTATTTGCTATTTACCTGACCTGAGGAGGGATTTTGTGGAACTGATTTCGAAAGAAGCTACCCTAGTAGCACTCCAGTGACAACCCTTAACTCTACCTTGTCTGTCTCTCCCCATCTCCCTTTCTATCTGTCTCTCTCCCTCACCCCCGTTTTGTCTCTCTTCCTCATCTTCCCTTTTATCTGTCTCTCTCCTTCATTTCTAAATTAGTCGGCCTGGATAATTCCACATTCCCCTTATGTGTGTCTCTCTCCCATTCCATTTAAATACCTAGCTACTGTAGAATAGACTTTGTGTGTGCTAGTCTCAGACCTCAGTCAGTGCTACCTCGCATTTTTCACATATAATGATGACTCATAGCATCATGTGGCGACACTCTGAGTCTTCACAATGCACCAGGAGTTTAAAGCAGAGTTGACTGAGGTATGAGACTAGCACCAGGGCCGGCATTACCCTAAGGCAGCACAGCGGCCACCTTAGGGCAACACAAGGGGGGGGGGGCGGGAAAATCCCTATTGCCTGCGCCCCCCAGCCCCACCATAAGGGGGTTTAGCCAGTCAGCGGCTGTGAGGGAAGCGTTGTGCGCTCCCCTCCAGCCACGCGGCTTCAATAAAGTTTGATTTTACTCGGGTTGCATTTTTTTTTAAACAAACTTTATTGAAGCCGCGTAGCTGGAGGGGAGCGCACAACGCTTCCCTCACAGCAGGGGACCTGCAGAGCACCGGGAGACAGCAGCAAAGAGGTAAGTACTGGGGAAGGGGGGCGGAGGGTTGTACATAACGAGCATACTGAGGGGCAAAATCCTGGCATATTAAATGGCAAAATCGTGGCATCTTGAGGGGCAAAATCCTGGCATATTAAATGGCATATTGGAGGGGCAAAATCCTGGTATATTGAATGGCATATTGAGGGGCAAAATCCTGGCATATTAAGTGGCATAATGATGGGCAAAATCCTGGCATATTGCGTGGCAAAATCCTGGCATATTAAATTGCATATTGGAGGGGCAAAATCCTGTCATAATAAATGGCATATTGAGGGGCAAAATCCTGGCATATTGAGTGGCAAAATCCTGGCATATTAAATGGCATATTGACGGGCAAAATCCTGGCATATTGAGTGGCAAAATCCTGGCATATTGAGGGGTAAAATCATGGCATATTGAGGGGCACAATCCTGGCATATTGAGGGGCAAAATCCTGGCATATTAAATGGCATATTGAGGGGCAAAATATTGGCATATTACATGGAAAAATAATGGCATATTGAGTGGCTAAATACTGGCATACTGAGGGGCAAAATAGTGTGTCTCAGGTTATGTGTGTATTGGTGTCACTGTGTGTGTGAGTGGTAAGGGTGTGTGTAAGTGTGTCACTTTCTGTGTAAGGGTGTGTGTGTAAATGTGTCACTGTGTCTGTGTAAGGGTGTGTGTAAGTGTGTCACTGTGTCTGTGTAAGGGTGTGTTTGTGTGTAAGTGTGTCACTGTGTCTGTGTAAGGGTGTGTGTGTGTAAGTGTGTCTCTGTGCATGGGTGTGTGTGTGTGTGTGTGTGTGTAAGTGTGTCACTGTATCTGTGTAAGGGTGTGTGTGTGTAAGTGTGTCACTGTGTATGTGTAAGGTGTGTGTGTCAGTGGTCAGTGTGTCTCTGTGTGTGACTGCAAGGGTGTCTTTGTGTTTAAGGGTTTCAAAGTGTGTTAGGGTGTCAATGTGTGACAAATTTAGAGCATGCAAGTTGAATATTTAGATGTATTTATTTTCCACACTATACATTATACTTTTATATATGTAAAATGTATGGAGGGTTGGTGGTGTGGGAGGCGTGGCAGGTCATAGGAGGGGGGCACCAAAATGCACCTTCGCCTGTGTAGACAAAAATCATTGCACCGGCCCTGACTAGCACACAAGCTATCAGACCTGTAGCCACAATCAATGACACCTTCATTCACCTCACACCCTCCTTCCTGTCACATGCAAGGCACCCTCCAGTTTAAGATTTTCTGTGTCCCCCTGACACACTAGGCCCCCCTTTCACAGGGGAATGGAAGCTGTCATTTACCAAGATGCAGCTGGTGCCATTAATAATTGGGACTATAGGTAGGAGAACACTAATTGAGACTGCATACCTGCCCAATCACATTGCATCATTATACAGCCCCACAGCATAACATCATTATTTTCCTGTTCATAAAAGGGAAAACCATGCATTTTAAAGAAGTACATTTGAAGAATATATTATTGATATTTAAAACATTTAAAAGAACATAGGGCTTTATATATAAATAGCAATTGATGGTGTAAAGTTGTAAAAGTGGAGCAATCGGCAAAAATCCATTGATGACTTCATTTAGACCTGTTTTTCTTTTATTTTTCCCATACCTGAAACTGTCAAAGTACAGTTATTAGTGCACAACCTGGCAGCTGCAGATGTGCCAAAAATCCAGCTAATAACACACTGTCTAACAAACACACTCAAGGCAAAGTTCAGTCAATAACACACAGTCTGCCAGACATATCCATGTCAAAATCTAGCTAATAACATAACCTGCCAGCTACTGGCATATCAAATGAGGTAAGTACTGGGGAAGGGGGGGGGATAGTGGTACATAACGAGCATACTGAGGGGCAAAATCCTGGTATATTAAATGGCAAAATCCTGGCATATTGAGGGGCAAAATCCTGGCATATTAAATGGCATATTGAGTGGCTAAATGCTGGCATACTGAGGGGCAAAATAGTGTGTCTCAGGTTTTGTGTGTATTGGTGTCACTGTGTGTTTAAGTGGTAAGGACCCCCCACATGTATATAGTATTCAAATATATAATTGCCTGAGCCCAAGAGCCTCACCGCCACTTCATACCCTCCACATAAATATTAATTTAATAATATTAAAAAAATCTTTAATTTCTATAATTGCTTCAGCCCAAGCCCCACACATATAATATTAGCTTATATTTATGTGGAGGGTAACTCCGCCCCCTAACACCACTCCCAACCCCGCCCCAACAGAAAAGTTATATGCAGCAACGATTAATCACCACAGTAAGTCCAGCTCCAATCACAGTGTCATACAGTAATATTTTTCTAGAATGATGTGACTAGTGACTTGCTCAAGATAATCTTTTAATTGCACAATACTGCTGGAATAAATAGTACAGCAGTATGTGCGATTAAAAGATTATCATTAACACGTCACTAGTCATATATTTCTAGAAGAAAACCCTTTGAGGATTGTCATAACAACTAACAAGTCACGGATAACATGATTTGAATACTATGCACATATCATCAATGCACTATTAGCTAGTTGTGTTTAAGGGTGGGTGTAACTATCTATTTACTAACCATTGCTAAACTTTTATCACAGTAATCTTTTTCTAGAAGATTGGGACTAGTGACTTGTTTGTGATAATCTCTTAATTGCACATTGCACTAAATAGTACAGCACTGTGTGTATTTAGAAGATTATTATTAACAAGTAACTAGTCACATTTCTAGAAGAAGGTGCTATGAAAATTATCATAACAAGTCACATATAACACGATTTGCATATAGGGTTGCTGCCTGGCTGGTAATTGTACCTGATGTAACAGAGAAATAATAGTAGAGTGCACTTCAATAGTCAATGCCAAAGATAAATCCTGGCGCTTAAACTATAACACAGCAGCACCAATCCATGTGTTACTCTGAAAACACACGTGAGAAAAACATCAAAATACAATAAAACCAAACAATAGGAGTGACTGGTGCGCTAAAGTAAACCCCACACGGTAAAAAGAGTATATGAAAGTATAATAATTGCCTGAAAGTTGTTGATATGGCAATGGAGTATGGACAAAGTCTTCAATGTTTCATACCATATATGAGGAAACAAAAAAACAGACAGAGACCATAGTGTAATTCAATATTATAGTAAATATTGGTGCAGAATGAACAAATGCACTCACAAACGAAGTAGGTATGTAGGGCACGTCAAATATCTGATAGAATCTTCTCTCTTCCCCATATAATCCTCACATATAGCGGAGTGAAACGAGGAGATAGGTGATTAGTAGTAGAAAAGATATTTAATAAAACAAACAAATGGTAGCTTACATAAAAGTACTCAGCATCAGGTCTCTCCACAAAAAAAGTCCCAGGACAAAGTCTTTCAGTCCCAACATATGACTTAAAATCTGGAAAATATAGCAGTATTGGTAGGCACGCTACGCGTTTCGCCTTAAAACAGGCTTCCTCTCGGCGTGTGCCTACCATACTGCTTGAATCCTTTAAATAAGATGTGTCTTCGCGCGTCTTCTGTATGCGCATACTTCCGGGTTTCTTCAACGGTGACGTCATCGCGACTCCGTCGCATAGCGTGAGTTGGATGATATCTCGCGAGACTTGGTTCTCCACCGGCATAGTAGTTTCCAATGGGAAAAAAAGCATATATACATAGTTCTTTACCACACGGACACCAATGCAAGGACATCATTTGCAGTATGATTTCCTGCAAGAGCATATATATGTGTCCATATATGTTTCTTGGTATACAGACATATATAAAAAAAGAAAAATATATATATATAAAAAAATATATATTAAAAATATTATTTTAATGAAAAATATTTTAAAATACATGAAAGCTTATAAAACATATAAAAAGAAAAAACATATATGGTATTATGCCCCTGCACTTATAAAATAAATAAAACATATATATAAAAACATACACATGAATTTATTCATGTCTGCTATATTAATAGATGGGAAGAAATAGGGAGAAAAATGTTTTATTTAAAAATTATAAAAAATTAAATAGGTCAAATTCAGCGTTGTGGCCTTTTGGTTGGAGGGTGTCCACTTCGAATACCCATTTCATTTCTGTCTTTCCCATTTCTCTAATATTGTCCCCACCTCTCCAATGTTTTGGTACTTTATCTATAGCCCAAAATTTCATACCTTTGGGATCCTTGTTATGCTTTTCCAAAAAGTGTTTAGAAAGAGAATGTTGTGTGATACCTTTTTTAATGTTTCTGACATGCTCCCCCACTCGCTTTTTTAGAGTCCTTGATGTTCTTCCAATATATTGTATGCCACAAGGGCATTCTATAAGATAAATTACGTTGGTGGAGGAGCATGTCAGAAATTTTTTAACTGAAAATTCTCGTTGGTTTGAATGGGATTTATAATTGGTGATGGGGTATTTTTGAACCGCAGATACCCTACATGGTTCGCAGTTCTTACATCCATAAAAACCTACTTTTTGTGTAAGAAAGTGATGTACAGCTTTCTCTTTTTGTTTAGAGAAAAAACTCTTTGTTAGCTTGTTTTTTAAGTTTTGAGCTCCTCTAAATATAAGTTTTGGTTTGTCTGGTATAAATTGTTTTAATGTATCGTCTTTCATAAGGATTTTCCAATGTTTGTTAACAATTTTTCTAATGTCTGATGATTTGTTGTTATAATCAAATACTAATGGCATCCTATATTGATCATCAGTATTTTTAAAAACATTTTTTGGTTGTAGTAATGTTTTTCTATCCATAATTTCTATATCTTTTATGGTATTTTCTATTATTACTGGATCGTAGCCCTTTTCTTCGAATCTGTTTTTTAGTATATTGGCTTGTTGTTGATACGTATTCACATCTGTGCAGTTTCTTCTTAGCCTCATACATTGGCTTTTAGGAACTCCCTTTAGCCATGGTGGATAGTGGCAGCTGTCAAAATTTATAAATCCATTAGTGTCTACTTTTTTGAAAAAAGTTTTGGTCTTAAGTGTTCCATTTTGTATAAATACCATCAGATCTAAAAATTGGATATCTGTTTTACTGTATACTGTATTTAAAACAATATTTTTATTGTTTTTATTTAATGAGGCAAGGAAGGTATCCAGACTATCCTGATCCCCTTTCCAAATAAAGAATAGATCATCTATATATCTTTTATATGTGACTAGGTTCGCCTCCCAGCTATGTTGGTTCCACACAGATTGGTCCTCCCAATCCCCCATAAAGAGGTTTGCATAACTGGGGGCTACCCTAGTCCCCATAGCTGTTCCTGTTTTCTGCAGATAAAAGGTCTCTTCGAACCAAAAGAAATTGTGATCAAGGATAATTCTTAACCCCTCAAGAATATATTCTATTTGTGCGGAAGTCATCTCGCCCTCTTTTCTCAAAAAATTCTCAACAGCTTGACAGCCCTGATGGTGTTCTATAACAGTATATAGCGAAGACACATCGCTTGAAACCAGGAAGTAATCCTCCTGCCAATCTATGGTTTCTAAAATTCTTATAAGACTTATTGAGTCTTTCAGATATGATTTTAACTTTTTAACGTAGGGTTGTAATGTAATGTCTAAATACTCTGATAGGTTTGAAAGAATGGATCCAATGCCAGATACTATTGGTCTTCCGGGTGGATTAGTAGGGTTTTTGTGGATTTTTGGGAGAAAGTATATGGTGGGAATTTTCGGATATAGAATGTTTATGTAATCTGCTTCTTTTTTATTAATGAATTGGTTAGTTTTACCTTTATCTAGAAAAGTTGACAATATTTTCTTATATTGATGACTCCCTTCAATAAGCCATATACTTTCTCATCTTTTAGCTGTTTGTAGGCCTCATTCCTATAATCCTCACGAGATAAGATCACAATTCCTCCTCCCTTATCCGCCGGTTTGATAATAATGTCCTCATCTGTTTGTAATTCTTTCAAAGTTTTCAGTTCTTTTTTAGTAAAATTATTTTTATCGTACTTAGTGTGTTTAATGCGCTTAAGATCATCTGTTACTAGTTTTTCAAATATGTCTAATGCGCCTGATTTGTACGTAGTTGGGTAGAAATTAGATTTCTTCTTTAGATTTGAAACAGTGATTTGGTTCTCATTCTCCACCTGAGTTTTTCCACTTTCAAGATTGGGTTTTAAAGTGTAGAATCTTTTTAAGGTTGCTTGTCTAATGAATTTATTAACGTCAATATAGGCGGCAAAAGTGTTGAATTTTTTTGTGGGGGCGAATTTTAAACCCTTACTTAGTATCAACAGTTGCTCTTGGGAGAGGATTTTGTGGGACAGGTTAAAAATGCCAGAAGATAAGGAAGTGGTAGTTGTTTTTTTTATTATTTTCAATTTTTATCTTCCTCCTCTGTGCCAACTTGCCCCCTCTTTTTCCTCTCCCTGAAAAAACCTTTTTCTTTTTGAGTTTACAGTTCGTTGTGGGGGAATTCTTTGAGGTTGTGGGGGAATTCTTTGTGATCTTCGGTCTAGATCTAAAAAATGTGGTTTAAGTGTATGGTGATTTTGTGTTTTTATATTATTATTATTTTGTGGTAAAGGTTTGAGTGGTCTAAATTTGTGATCTGAAGTGGGGGATGTATTACCCAATTGTGATAAAACATAAAATTGATTAGTTACTAAAGTATCATCATATTTACTGTCAATATTCTGAATTTGTGGGACAGGGATATTGTGATATTTTGTCTCTTCACTTATTTTTATAAGTCTATTTTGTATATTCTCAGTAGGGAGTGCTTGTGAATAATCCGAAGATTTATATATTTTTGTATTGTTTTTGAAATCATTATAACGGGTGTATCTTTGGTGTGATCTGGATTTGTCATTATATGTGTCCTGATTGGTGTTTAACTCTGTGTGTTTAATCTCGTAATTAATTTTTTTATTTCGATAATCTGTTGGTTGTCTCACTGTATTGAGTCTGTAATCCTCCTTATCTCTTATGTATTTTTTTATTTTTATATGTTTGGTTTCTGTCTCCAATTTTTCAAGCTTCTTTATAGTGCTTCTAGTATATTCTTTATAATCCTCTAATTCTATAAATGGATCTAAACAAGAATGGATTCTATTAATTTCTTTATCCAAAATGCTCAAATTTTTTTCCCTTTGTTCAATGATAATTTTCATTAGATGACAAGTGCATTTCTCGAGTGTGGTATTCCACTCTAGAATGAAGTTGTCAAAAGCGAGTGGGGGAGCATGTCAGAAACATTAAAAAAGGTATCACACAACATTCTCTTTCTAAACACTTTTTGGAAAAGCATAACAAGGATCCCAAAGGTATGAAATTTTGGGCTATAGATAAAGTACCAAAACATTGGAGAGGTGGGGACAATATTAGAGAAATGGGAAAGACAGAAATGAAATGGGTATTCGAAGTGGACACCCTCCAACCAAAAGGCCACAACGCTGAATTTGACCTATTTAATTTTTTATAATTTTTAAATAAAAAAATTTTCTCCCTATTTCTTCCCATCTATTAATATAGCAGACATGAATAAATTCATGTGTATGTTTTTATATATATGTTTTATTTATTTTATAAGTGCAGGGGCATAATACCATATATGTTTTTTCTTTTTATATGTTTTATAAGCTTTCATGTATTTTAAAATATTTTTCATTAAAATAATATTTTTAATATATATTTTTTTATATATATATATTTTTCTTTTTTTATATATGTCTGTATACCAAGAAACATATATGGACACATATATATGCTCTTGCAGGAAATCATACTGCAAATGATGTCCTTGCATTGGTGTCCGTGTGGTAAAGAACTATGTATATATGCTTTTTTTCCCATTGGAAACTACTATGCCGGTGGAGAACCAAGTCTCGCGAGATATCATCCAACTCACGCTATGCGACGGAGTCGCGATGACGTCACCGTTGAAGAAACCCGGAAGTATGCGCATACAGAAGACGCGCGAAGACACATCTTATTTAAAGGATTCAAGCAGTATGGTAGGCACACGCCGAGAGGAAGCCTGTTTTAAGGCGAAACGCGTAGCGTGCCTACCAATACTGCTATATTTTCCAGATTTTAAGTCATATGTTGGGACTGAAAGACTTTGTCCTGGGACTTTTTTTGTGGAGAGACCTGATGCTGAGTACTTTTATGTAAGCTACCATTTGTTTGTTTTATTAAATATCTTTTCTACTACTAATCACCTATCTCCTCGTTTCACTCCGCTATATGTGAGGATTATATGGGGAAGAGAGAAGATTCTATCAGATATTTGACGTGCCCTACATACCTACTTCGTTTGTGAGTGCATTTGTTCATTCTGCACCAATATTTACTATAATATTGAATTACACTATGGTCTCTGTCTGTTTTTTTGTTTCCTCATATATGGTATGAAACATTGAAGACTTTGTCCATACTCCATTGCCATATCAACAACTTTCAGGCAATTATTATACTTTCATATACTCTTTTTACCGTGTGGGGTTTACTTTAGCGCACCAGTCACTCCTATTGTTTGGTTTTATTGTATTTTGACACTTCAATAGTCACACTACTACTTAGAGATAAAGTGTGTTTGAATATACAGATATCAAACAATACAAATATTAAGCAAAGGATACTAATGTATTTCTGATTAGTTCTTTTTCTTTTGGCTGGCTGAGCATCATGAGATGGTAGTTCCCAGCTAACCTCTGCTTTTTATGTGTTGTCATTTCCCATAATGCTCAGCCAGAACTGCCTGGCGAATCTTATGGGAACTGAATTTAATAAAATATTGGGTACTATGTGTTTAAATAAAATCCTACTTGCTATGGACCACCCTTCCCATGATGCTCAACCAGCATCATGGAGTCTTTTGCCTAGGTTAGCATCACGAGATGGTAGTTTAAAGCTAACCTCTGCTTTTTATGTGCTGTTAGAAACACAGAATGCGTCGGCAGATAAGAACCATTTGGCCCATCTAGTCTGCCCAATTTTTAAAATACTTTTATTAGTCCCTTGTCCTATCTTATATCTAGGATCACCTTATACCTATCCACTTCTACTCGAAGACTATTCAATACATCCACTATCCTCTCAGTAAAGTAACTCTTTCATTATTCCCTGGCCTTATCTTATATCTAGGATAGCCAAATGCTACCCCATGAATGCTTAAACTCCTTCACTCTATTAACCTCTACCACTTCTGCTGGAAGGCTATTCCATACATCCACTATCCTCTCAGTAAAGTAATCCTTTCATTAGTCCCTGGCCGTATCTTATATCTAGGATAGCCTTATACCTATACCATATCCTTCACTGTATTAACCTCTACCACTTCTACTGGAAGGCTATTCCATACATCCACAACCCTCTCAGTACAGTAATACTTTCATTAGTCCCTGGTCTTATCATATATCTAGGATAGACTTATGCCTATACCATGAATGCTCAACATCTTCACTGATATTACCTGTAGAAACATAGTATGTGTTGGCATTCCCATAATGCTCAGCCAGTTTTGCCTGGCTAAGTCTCAGGGAAATGGCATTTAATAACATATTGGGTACTATGTGCTAGATGTGAACTACAATTCTTATGATATCAGGTCAGCCAAAAATGTCAGTGGTGTTGGCTGAACATCATAGATAGTGAAGGCTAAAGTAATGTGCAACATCTATCACAGACCTCCACAAGACTGGGTAATAGAGAGTTCATAACTGTCTGTGGCCTGAAACATGCACCCACAGCACAGGAAACACACACCAGCCAGGAAGGGGGCAAGGCAATGGCACACACGGTTATACGCAGACATCAAGCAGCAGGACATGCCTATACCTTAAATGGCTGGTGTGTGTCACTGTGTGCGCTGCTAGCAAAGTCCAGAGGCGTGACTAGGGTTGGTGTCGCCAGGTGCAGGTGTTCCCCCCTGGATTTCCTCCTATACCATGCCAAACAGTTTCCTTAGTAATGCCAGTCAGATGGCCCATTTTGCCATACAGGAGCCCCACAAATTATGCCACATAAAAGAGCCCATTAACTATGTCACACACAGAAGCCCCATTAATAATGCCACACACAGCAGCCCCATTAGCTATGCCACACAGCAGCCCCATTAGCTATGCCACACAGGAGCCCCATTAGCTAGCTCCATTAGCTATGCCACACAGAGAAGAGACCTAAAATTATGCCACACACAGGAGCCCCATTAATTATGCCACAGACAGGAGCTCCTTAATTATGCCATACATGGGAGCCCAATAAATATGCCATACATGGGAGCCCTGTGAGGTGACTGTGGGCCAAATTCATCTATTGTACAATTCTAAAACAATGAAACAATGATACACACACATATATCACAAGCCTGTCTATGCACACAGACATCTCTCTTGCGCTATATATGCAGTGGATACACACCCCTGTTAAAATGTCAGGTTTCTGTGCTGTAAAAAAAATGAGACAAAGATAAATCATTTCAGAACTTTTTCCACCTTTAATGTAGCCTCCAGACAAGGTCGGGGAGGGGCAATCATGACAGGGTGCTGAGAGGATATGTCAGCCTATAGTGGGAATTAGTGGGAGGAGTTGGGAGAGTATAAAAGATAGGAACAGGAAGTTTAGGGGCCATGTTAGGAAAGTTTTTTCCCCCATACCTGTTGTCCCACCCACCCTCCCTAATTTTATGGTTAACCCCTTGGCGACACAGGACGGACTAGGTCCGTCCTGTGTGCCGAGGCGTTAGTGACACAGGACGGACCTAGTCCGTCCTGTGTCAAAACGAGCACTGAAAGCGGAGTTTTTCCGCTTTCAGTGCTCAAGCTGTATTGAAACGATGCTTCCATATGGAAGCATCGTACAATACTGAAAAAAATGCCCGTCGAGAGCGATCGAAATGCCGGTTTTAAAGGCACAGTGCCTTTAAAACGCGGGCATTTCAAAAACGAGCATAGGAAGCAAATTTTTCGCTTCCTATGCTCAGAAAGTGTTTCTGATTGCCTCGCAAGTCGAGGCAATCAGAAACACAAAAAAAAAAGAAATGCACGATCTTGGTCACTGGGTGACCAAGATGGCGCTGCCCTTCTAAGGGCAAGAGCACAGGAGGCAGGAAGTACCTGCTTCCTGTGCTCTCTGGCTGTCACACGATTGCCTCTTCACAGAGGCAATCAGTGACTGCCAGGCACACTGACAGGCAGTGGGGATGTTCTGCTGAACATCCCCACTGACTGGTCAGATCAATATTAACTCTATATTGATCTAACCAGTTATGATCTGCCTCCCTCTCCTCACATTTTTTTTAGTGAGGGAGAGAGACAGATCAAAGTAAGAAAAGTAAGTAAAAGTAAAAAAAAAAACAATAAAGACACAACACGTGAATAATAAAACAATAAAAAAAAATGTATTAAAGCAATTCCCTGCGTTTAACCCCTTCCCTGCCACTGATCTTGCGTAAGCAGTGATAGTGCACATCAGCGCATTTATTTTAGCTGTTTGTGCATTTTTTAGGGGTTAATTTTTTTTGTACTGTAATTTATTACAGTACTACAAAGGCTCTTCTAATAGTTATTAACCCCTTCTTTGCCGTCGATCACTGCTTACGCAATGATATTGATGCCAAAGCAATTTTTATCTGTCTGCATATTTTTTTTTATTTTTTTTTTTACACATACCCGCTAGAGGATTACATGTAAAGTAAAAATATTTGAGTTTTTTTTTTTTTAAGCTGCCTGAGCGCATAGCGATCAGTAACAGTGAATTAGTGGCAAAGGCGGTTTGGTGATTTCTCAATTAAGCTCACCATTCGCCCTGGTCAGATCAAAATTGGTCGGATCAATATTCACAAAAATTGATCTGTCTCCCTCTCCTCACTTACATTTTTGTGACGGAAAGAGACAGATCAGTATTAGTGATATAAAATAACATTTTATAAAATTGTCAGGTTTTATGAAAGTCTTTCACTGTGTATTAACCCCTTCTCTGCCATTCATCACTGTATAAGCAGTAATCTTGCACAGCAACAGTATGTTTTGCTGTCTGCACTGTTTTATGGATTAATTACTTTGTACTGTAATGTATTACAGTACTAGATAGGCTCTTCTAAGAGCTATTAACCCCTTCTTTGCTCGAGATCACTGCTTACGCACTGATTCTGAGGCCGTGGACTCAGGGTTCGATTTTGACCCTGGTCAGCTTTCTGATACATTATCTAGTGATGTATCGGTGGCTGCTGAGCCCTTGCCACAAGGAGTGATGGGGGTCTACCGTTAAAAAAATATATGGATTGGTGGGGGTAAATTACATTGGCTGGCTTAAAAGATATATCCCATATAGGACACGGACGCAGGTTGACTACATGTCAAAGTTGGAATTTTGAGATGCGCATCTCACAAATGTTGCCTTCTAGCCAAAAAACAAACCTATGCATGGGTGCTATCCCTGTACTCGGGAGATGTTGCTGAACACATATTGGGTTGTTGTTTGGCAGTGACATATACTGAAATCTGTGAATTCGTGCCTGAAGTACAATGTATGTGGAAAAAAAACTCCCAAAAATGTACTACCACAAACTTTTACAAAGGCTGGTGGTAGAATTAGTACCTATACAGTATTAAAATACCACCATTTGAAATACCTTAGGATGTCTATTTTCCAAAAATATATGGTTTGATGGGGTACAATTCATTGGACGGCTTCAAAAATTTTCCAAATGGAACATGGGCGCAGGCTGACTACATGTCAAAATTCCAGGTTGGAATTGCGCACCCCCTAAATGTGGCCTTTTAGCCCCAAAACAAACCAACAAACCTATGCATGGGGGGTATCCCTGTACTCAGGCGATGTTGCTGAACACGTACTGAGGTGTTGGTTGGCAGTAGCAAATACCAGAATCTGAAAATTCCTGCCTGAACTACAATGTGTGTGGGGAAAAAATGACATCCCAACCCTTTGACATAGGTTGGTAGTAGAATTAGTACTTGGAAAGTGTTAAAATACCACAATTTGAAATACCCTAAGATGTCTAGTTTTCCAAAATATATGGTTTGATGGGGTAAAATACTTTGACAGGCTTCAAAAGTGTCCCAAATGGAACATGGGCGCAGGTTGACTACATGTCAAAATTCCAAGTTGGAAATGCACCCCCCCTAAATGTGGCCTTTTAGCCCCCAAACAACCCAACAAACCTATGCATGGGTGGTATCCCTGTACTCAGGAGATGTTGCTGAACACATATTGAGGTGTTGTTAGGCACTGACATATAACAGGATCTGTGAATTCATGCCCAAAGTACAATGTATGTGAAAAAAAATTACTACCCAAAACATTGACATAGGCTGGTAATATAATTAGTGCATGGAAAGTGTTAAAATACTACTATTTGAAATACCCTAGGGTGTCTAGTTTTAAAAAATATATGGCTTTGTGGGGTAGAATACACTTTTTGGCTTCAAAAATGTCCCAAATTGGACATGGGCGAAGGTTTTCTGCACGTCAGAATTCCAAGTTGGAAAACCAAAAAGAGCACCTCTCAAATGTGGCCTTTTAACCCACAAATAACCTAACCAACCTATACATGGGTGGTATCCCTGTACTCAGGAGATGTTGCTGAACACATATTGAAGTGTTGTTTGGCACTGACATATAACAGGATCTGTGAATTCATGCCCAAAGTACAATGTATGTGAAAAAAAATTACTACCCAAAACATTGACATAGGCTGGTAGTATAATTAGTGCATGGAAAGTGTTAAAATACTACTATTTGAAATACCCTAGGGTGTCTAGTTTTAAAAAATATATGGCTTTGTGGGGTAGAATACACTTTCTGGCTTCAAAAATGTCCCAAATGGGACATGGGCACAAGTTTTCCGCATGTCAGAATTCCAAGTTGGAAAATCAAAATGCGCACCCCCTAAATGTGGCCTTTTAGCCCCAAAACAAACCAACAAACCTATGCATGGGTGGTATCCCTGTACTCAGGAGATGTTGCTGAACACATATTGAGGTGTTATTTGGAAATACCCCTTCACATTTTAAGGTAATGTTTAGCTAAATTGCAATCTATGTGAAAAATTAAAAAAAGAGTTTTTTTGCTGCAAACTTTGGCAAAGATTGGTGGTAAAATGGCTACATGAAATGTGTCAAAATACCCCAAGTTAATTGCCCTGAGTGGTCTAGTTTTCAAAAATATGTACATGTTGGCGGCCATTCATGGATTTAGTACAGAAATCAGTGTTACAATGTCACTATCACTAATTTTGAAAAAAAGGATTTTAAAATAGCTTTGCACTACTTATAGTTCTGGCCCTGTAACATGAATAAAAAAAACAAAAAAACATAAAACATGGGCTATTTCTGAACTCAGGACATATATTAGAAACTATTTAGCAGTGTTTTTTTTGTTGTCTCTTGTACATGAGTATACGATTTTTCAAATAAAAGTCCTAAAAAAAAAAAAATTGCCATATTTTATTATATTTTTTACATCAAATTATATGCAATTATCAAAACAATGGTATCAAAAGAAAGCCCTTCTTATAACGATAAAAACTATATATAGTTTGTGTGGGTACACTAAATGAGATAGAAATAAATTACAGCAAAACACAAACACCTCAGAAATGTTAAAACAGCCCATGTCACCAAGCGTCGGACAAGCCAAAAAAGTCATGTCACTAAGGGGTTAATGAGCCTTTATTTATTTATTTATTACATGTCACAGCGTTGGCGGAAGCTTGCAGGGTATCCAGGAGGGTTAATGGAAGATTTGGATTGGGGAGAGTCAATCAGGACTCTGGTGGGAGGTTCGAGGGGAAAGTGGTACCTCGAACCTCAGGTATTGGGGGCATTGGGATATGCCCAGAACATGGACTTCGGCAGCCACCTGGATACTCTTGCAAGCTTGGGTGGTTTTCCTGTATATGGAATGTTTAATGTTTTATGTTTATGTTTAGTCATTGTATTAATTATGGATATATATATATGTGGAATGTGTATATATATGCGTTTATGATTGTAAATGCAATGGCTATTTAAATAAAGTGCTGTGGCCGTTGTTTTACCCCACAGTCTGGTTTTAAGTTTTAGTTATTTCTAGGCAAATACATATCATCAATGATAGAAGCTACCATGTCATGTGACCTATAAACTGTGCAACTCAATTGAAAAACAAACTAAAATATTTTAGGTAGAGGGAAGAAAAAATATAGAAATAAAATAATGTGGTTGCATAAGTATGCACACCCTTAAACTAATACTTTGTTGAAGCACCTTTTGATTTTATTACAGCACTCAGTCTTTTTGGGTATGAGTCTATCAGCATGGCACATTTTGACTTGGCAAGATTTGCCCACTCTTCTTTGCAAAAACACTCCAAATCTGTCAGATTGCAAGGGCATCTCCTGTGCACAGCCCTCTTCAGATCACCCCACAGATTTGTGTTGATTTTGATGTATGCTTTGGGATGTTGTCATGCTGAAAGATGAAGTTCCTCTTCATGTTCAGCTTTCTAGCAGAAGCCTGAAGGTTTTGTGCCAATATTGACTAGTATTTGGAACTGTTCAGAATTCCCTCTATCTTAACTAAGGTCCCAGTTCACGTGGAAGAAAAATAGCCCCAAAGCATGATGCTGCCTCCACCATGCTTCACTGTGGCTATGGTGTTCTTTTGGTGATGTGCAGTGTTGTTTTTGTGCCAAACATATCTATTGGAATTATGGCCAAAAAGTTCAACCTTGGTTTCATCAGACCATAACACCTTTTCCGACATGCTTTTGGGAGACTTCAGATGTGTTTTTGCAAAATGTAGCCTGGCTTGGATGTTTTTCTTCGTAAGAAAAGGTTTTCGTCCTGCCACTCTACCCCATAGCCCAGACATATGAAGAATACGGGAGATTGTTGTCACATGTACCACACAGCCAGTACTTGCCAGATATTCCTGCAGCTCCTTTAATGTTGCTGAAGGCCTCTTGGTAGCCTCCCAGACCAGTTTTCTTCTCGTCTTTTCATCAATTTTGGAGGGAGCTCCAGTTCTTGGTAATGACACTGTTGTGCCATATTTTCTCCACTTGATGATGACTGTCTTCACTGTGTTCCATGGTATATCTAATGCCTTGGAAATTCTTTTGTACCCTTCTCCTGACTGATACCTTTTAACAATGAGATCCCTCTGATGCTTTGGAAGCTCTCTGTGGATCATGGCTTTTACTGTGGGATGTGACCAGGGCCGGCCTTAGGGGTGTGCGACCTGTGCGAGCGCACAGGGCGCAACACCCCAGGGGGCGCCCGCCCGGCCGGTATAAAGAAAAAAAAAAGTAAAAAAAAAAAAAAAAAGCCGGTAGAGGCACTGGCTGGGGGAGATCAAAAGATCCCCCCTCACCAGCCCTCCGCTCGGCATTCTTGTCTAGGTCCGGGGAGGGGGCGGAGCTACACGGCACAGCGGTGTAGCTCCGCCCCCACCCCGGGAAGCAGAGCAGAGTCTGCTTCACGGGGAGCCCCGGGCAGCATGAGATAGTGCTGCTCGGCTCCCCATGCCTGCATTAAGCATGGGGAGCCGAGCAGCACAAAGTCTTGCTGCCCGGGGCTCCCCGTAATGCAGACTCTGCTCTGCTTCCCGGGGTGGGGGCGGAGCTACACCGCTGTGCCGTGTAGCCCCGCCCCCTCCCTGGAGCCACCCTTTCAGGCAAAGGTAAGGGAAAGGGGGAGAGAGAGGCAGAACAGGGGTTAGGGGGGAGAGACAGAACAGGGGTTAGGGGGGAGAGACAGAACAGGGGTTAGGGGGGAGAGACAGAACAGGGGTTAGGGGGGAGAGAGACAGACAGAACAGGGGGAGGGGAGAGAGAGACAGACAGAACAGGGGTTAGGGGGGAGAGACGGAATAGGGGGAGGGGAGAGAGAGACAGACAGAACAGGGGTTAGGGGGGAGCGAGACAGACAGAACAGGGGCAGGGGGGAGAGACAGAACAGGGGTTAGGGGGGAGAGAGACAGACAGAACAGGGGCAGGGGGGAGAGACAGACAGAACAGGGGCAGGGGGGAGAGACAGAACAGGGGTTAGGGGGGAGAGAGAGGGGCAGAACAGGGGTTAGGGGGGAGAGACAGAACAGGGGGAGGGGAGAGAGAGACAGACAGAACAGGGGCAGGGGGGAGAGATAGAACAGGGGTTAGGGGGGAGAGAGACAGACAGAACAGGGGGAGGGGGGAGAGAGACAGACAGAACAGGGGGAGGGGAGAGAGAGACAGACAGAACAGGGGTTAGGGGGGAGAGAGAGAACAGGGGGAGGGGGGAGAGAGAGAACAGGGCTAGAGAGAGAGAACAGGGGGAGGGGGGAGAGACAGAACAGGGGAGGGGTGGAAGAGAGACAGACAGAAAAGGGGCAGGGGGTAGAGACAGAACTGGGGGAGAGAGAGAGACAGAACAGGGGACGGGGGGAGAGAGACAGAACAGGGGACGGGGGGAGAGAGACAGAACAGGGGACGGGGGGAGAGAGACAGAACAGGGGACGGGGGGAGAGAGACAGAACAGGGGACGGGGGGAAAGAGACAGAACAGAGGGAGAGAGAGAGACAGACATGGCAAGGAAGAGGAAAGAGACAAACATGGGAAGGGAGAGAGACACAAACATAGGGGGGTGAAAGAGACGGGGGAAGGCGCCACGGGGGAAGCCCGCACAGGGCGCCGGAACACTTAAGGCCGGCCCTGGATGTGACTAAGAAAATTTCAGGAAAGACCAACTAGAGCAGCTGAACTTTATTTCGGGTTAATCAGAGGCACTTTAAATGATGGCAGGTGTTTGCTAACTCCTATTTAACATGATTTGGAATGTGACTGCTTAATTCTGAACACAGCTACATCCCCCAGTTATAAGAGGGTGCACATTTATGCAACCACATTATTTTATTTTTATATTTTTTCTTTTTAGATTTCAGTTTGTTTTTCAATTGAGTTGTACAGTTTATAGGTCACATTAAAGGTGGAAAAAGTTCTGAAATGATTTATCTTTGTCTCATTTTTTTAAAGCACAGAAACCTGACATTTTAACAGGGGTGTGTAGAATTTTTATATCCACTGTATATATATATATATATATATATATATATATATATATATATCTACACACACATTATATATATATATATATATATATATATATATATATATATATATATATATATATATATACATATATATATATATATACACATATATATCTATGTATACAACTAGTTGCATTTATACTTATTTGAATATGATTTTTTTAATATTCAACTATTTTCATATATAATAAAAAGGTTATTGAAAAATTGCATTTCTTGCTTTTATTACCTTCCTCTGCACCCACATTGCACATAAACGACTTAACACAATCTTGACAGAGTTTTAAGAGCCAGACAACGGCAGATACACTTAATCACATGTAGTCGCACACATACAGTCTGTCTGTCACACACAGACACACACAGTCAGTCAGTCTGTCACAAACACACACACACACACACACAGTCAGTCAGTCTGTTACACACAAACACAGTCAGTCTGTCACACACACATAGTCAGTCAGTCTGTCACACACACAGTCTGTCACACACACAGTCAGTCTGTCATACACACAGAGTGAGTCACACACACACAGTCAGTCAGTCTGTCACACACATACACAGTAAGTTAGTCAGTCTGTCACACACACACACAGTCAGTCAGTCACACACACAATGTCAGACAGTCAGTCACACACACAGTCAGTCAGTCTGTCACACACACACAGTCAGTCTGTCACACATGTCACAAGTCAGCAGTTTTTTTCTTTTTTTAAGAATAAATGTATATAGATTATTATCTATCAATATGTCCCCCCTCCCTGCTGCTGTATCTCATTCCTGGTCACCATGGTGACCTTGCACCCAGGGATCATCAAGCCCTGACTTTACACAGCCCTATCCAATACCCACAGCACTTTTCATGCACCTATATTGCAGCCACAGCACTTGGCTTGCACTCATATTGCAACCACATGATTTGGCATGCCACAGTGTCAATTTGACCCCCAGAACATACCATAGTGTCACTTTACCCCACAGAACTGCACCTGCGGAACATACTACAGTGTCACTTTCCCCCATAGTACTTGTTATTTTGCCCCCATGACATGCCATCACTTTCCAATTCAAGTAAGCCACTGTCAGGTACCAATTAAAGGACCCTCCTTTTTGCACGGAATCAGCAGGGGGGACCTAACTTAAGGTCCCTCTGCTGATCCCATGCAAAAATGAACGGCACTAGCAGAGAGAGCCAATCACCGACCAGACAGCTGCCTGCTTCCCATGGAAGCATGGCAGCTGCTGGTCAGACGATAAACTGGCATGTATCCGCCAGTTTATCTTCACACTAGGAATAAATAACCTTTCACTTGTGCTTCTATATTAGAATATAACAATTAGTTCTCCAATAACATGCCACAGTCACATTGCCATTAACATATACTAGTGTTAGTTTGCCGATTAAAATGTGTGACAGTATGCTCATTAAAATATTTCTGGGGGCTCCCAGAGTAACCAAAAATAAATACAGGCTCAGTATTGTTGCTGTAGCATTTTTTAAGTGTAATTTATACACCTTTAATTTTGGGGTTAAGTGTCTCTAATCTTCTTTTCTTCACTCAAGGACTTACCCCAGCACCCACATTGCACTCACGAACTCAGCCCAGAACCTGTATCTCATTAAACAAAAGGGTCTACTGAATAATTAGAGAATTGCAATTAACTGAGGTCAAAACGGCCAAATTTGAAAAACTTATCCAATGCAGCTGAATGGGAGTATCTTTCCAGGCCCTTAATTCTTATTAAAACAAATCTTGATAATTCCTAAATCCTTGACCTTAGGGGATCCTTGAAGACATGTTTGTGAAGCACTTCGCAATGGAACCTTGAAGTCTTTCTTTTGATTGGCAGGTCATGAGAACTCACCTATTATATATTTTGTATAGCACGTTGATACATAGCACCTCACCAGTGAACTTACAAACTAAAGGAATCAAATCTAATTAGACTTGGTTTGCTCTATGCACCTTTAAACTGGCACTAAAGGTCATTTCAACTATTACATCACCAAAAAGAGCAAAAGTAAAAAATCGTGTGCCATCTGCCCTAAGTAAAGCCTAGGAGCTAGATATATACTAATAAACTAATAAAGGTATTTAGAAAATTGGTCAGACTAGATGGGCCTAATGGCTCTTATCTGCCGACACATTCTATGTTTCTATACGCAGGTATACTCTGCCTCTCAGCTGGTCGGGACACTCAGCTAATCATTAATGGGGCTTGCCACTCCCGTCTGACGTCTCTACTATAGAGAGAGACCCTAAAATTGAAATGCCACTTAATTATGGTCACCTCTGTTAGTAGCATTTAAAAATGAGGGTCTATTGCTGCCCTGTCAGTGACAGTCTGAGCTGTCATACTTGCTGCTCAAGAATTATAGCTGATTCTCAGACGATAAACTGGTATGTAACATAAAATACATGCCAGTTTGACCTCATACTAGAGCCAAAGGACTTGTGTTTCTATATTTTCTATATATTTTTTTTTTATCCAACTAAACACCCATCTTTTAATTAATTCTTTATCATTTTGTTATGCTATTATGTGTCCCCTTGGTCTCTCCCCTCTAGAAGTATGCCATTGGTGAATTTTGCACATATTGTATATACAGATTTCTTTACAATATGATACAATGTCATATATCTGAAAAATCAATATTTATATTCTGCCCAAGTTCCTTTTATATTAGAAAAAGTTGTTCTAAATTTGTATCATTTACAATTTTTCTTCTTTTTCCCTAGCCTTTTTTATAAGGTTTATATTGCCCAGAATGTGTTTTTAACTGCTTTTTAAATAGTTGTGCCTATTGTAATATATATGTTTATTGTAGCATGGGCAAACCATAAAACGCCCCCATTCATTTTAATACTGTAGCGCCAAACTTTTAGGCATTAGAAATTGTCATAGAACCTAAGAATGCTTCGAATAGAAGGTCCTTTCGACAACAACGGAGACAGGCTCCGTGATACGTCACCAGCACAAAGGACGCCTTCCCTATAGTCTTGTCAGAAGGAGGATCTCCTTGCTGACGTTGGTTGTCGCATTACGTTTGACGTCATCAGGAAGTCCATGGATGTCGTGTAGGGGCTGTCTTCACCAATGTGTGTGTGTATATATATTTGGACTATGGACTCGCAGGTTATGCATGTTTTTTTCCTCCTGAAGAAGCCGTGTATATTCCGGTGAAACACGTTGAGGTGTAGACAGATCCAGCATTTGATGACATTCGAGCCACTTGCTCCATCCTGATGTACTTCCATGTTGTGATGGCAATCTCTACTTGACTAATACTTACCACCAGTTTGTGAGTTTTTCTTTGTATCAGGGGCCAATATATTTTTTTATATATCTGGTCATACACATGTTGTGTGTTTTTTTTTACAGAAATCAGATTAAAATTTGGAAGAATATTACCCTTCATTTAAAAATATTTTTATTCACGCATCCACTACTATTGCGCCATTCTGCGTTTGTTTTTTGTATATTGTTTAAAGTATCCTGGAGATTACTTCAGAAGGCAGCATTATTGTGGTACAGCAAGTATTATTATTATTATTGAACAAATCTGCACGGGGCACATTTATCTTTTCGCACTTTTTATATAAGGGGAAAAAACAAGTTTACTTGCTCTTTAAAGGGATGACGGTGCCTTGAGAAACTCGTTACAGTCTTTTGAAACTACCATAATAACATCTAATGAAACATGATTAAACCTGCACCTTGTACCAGAGGCGTCACTAGGGTTGGTGTTATCCGGTGCGGTAACTCATGGTGTCACCACCCTGGTTTTCCTCCAATACCATGTCAAACAGATTCCTTTTTATTCATTTTTTGGTTAGACATTTAAAAATACAAAAAAAAAACATACATATACAAATCAAAACCTTGAAAGCATACAATTTTAACAGAATTCCTTAGTAATGCCAGTCAGATGCTCCATTAAATATGCACACAGGAGCCCCAAAAATTATGTCACACACAATAATAGTAATATTGTGCCACTCAGATGGCAGTATTATTGCACCATTAAGATGCCAGTAATATTGTGCCATTCAGATACCAGTAATATTGTGGCATTCAGATGCCAGTATTATTGTGCCAATAAGATGTCAGTAATATTGTGCCATTAAGATGCCAGTATTATTGTGCCAATAAGATGTCAGTAATATTGTGCCATTAAGATGCCAGTATTATTGTGCTGTTAAGATGCAAGTAATACTGTGTCATTAATATGCCAGTATTATTGTGCCATTAAGATGCCAGTAATATTGTGCCATTCAGATGCCAGTATTAATGCACCATTAAGATGTCATAATTATTGTGTCATTCAGATGCCAGTAATATTGTGCCATTCAGATGCCCCAGCCAATTTGCCCATTAAGATGCCAGTAATACTGTGCCATAAAGATGCCAGTATTATTGTGCCATTAAGATGTCAGTAATATTGTGCCATTAAGATGTCAGTAATATTGTGCCATTAAGATGCCAGTATTATTGTGCCATTAAGATGCTAGTATTATTGTGCCATTAAGATGCCAGTAATATTGTGCCATTAAGATGCCAGTATTATTGTGCCATTCAGATGCCAGTAATGGTTTTCCATCCAGATGCCAATAATAAGATTCCAGTGATATTGTGCCATTAAGATGCCATTAAGATGCCAGTATTACTGTGCCATTAAGATGTCAGTAATATTGTGCCATTAAGATGAAATAAATACTGTGCCATTAAGATGCTAGTATTATTGTGCCATTGAGATGCCAGTAATATTGTGCCATTAAGATGCCAGTATTATTGTGCCATTCAGATGCCAGTAATAGTTTTCCATCCAGATGCCAATATTATTGTGCCATTAAGATGCCAGTGATATTTTGCCATTAAGATGCCAGTATTATTGTGCCATTAAGATGGCAGTAACATTGTGCCATTCAGATGCCAGTATTATTGCACCAGTAAGATGCCAGTTTTATTGCACCATTAAGATGTCAGTAATATTGTGCTTTTAAGATGCCAATATTATTGTGCAATTCAGATGCCAGTAATATTGTGCCATTAAGATGTCAGTAATTGTGCCATTCAGATGCCAGTATTAATGCACCATTAAGATGCCATGATTATTGTGTCATTCAGATGCCAGTAATATTGTGCCATTCAGATGCCCCAGCCAAATTGCCCATTAAGATGCCAGTAATACTGTGCCATAAAGATGCCAGTATTATTGTGCCATTAAGATGTCAGTAATATTGTGCCATTAAGATGTCAGTAATATTGTGCCATTAAGATGGCAGTATTATTGTGCCATTAAGATGCTAGTATTATTGTGCCATTAAGATGCCAGTAATATTGTGCCATTAAGATGCCAGTATTATTGTGCCATTCAGATGCCAGTAATGGTTTTCCATCCAGATGCCAATAATAAGATTCCAGTGATATTGTGCCATTAAGATGCCATTAAGATGCTAGTATTATTGTGCCATTGAGATGCCAGTAATATTGTGCCATTAAGATGCCAGTATTATTGTGCCATTCAGATGCCAGTAATAGTTTTCCATCCAGATGACAATATTATTGTGCCATTAAGATGCCAGTGATATTTTGCCATTAAGATGCCAGTATTATTGTGCCATTAAGATGCCAGTGATATTTTGCCATTAAGATGCCAGTATTATTGTGCCATTAAGATGCCAGTAACATTGTGCCATTCAGATGCCAGTATTATTGCACCAGTAAGATGCCAGTTTTATTGCACCATTAAGATGTCAGTAATATTGTGCTTTTAAGATGCCAATATTATTGTGCCATTCAGATGCCAGTAATATTGTGCCATTAAGATTCCATAATTATTGTGCCCTTCAGATGCCAGTAATAATGTGCCATTCAGATGCCAGTAATATTGTGCCATTAAGATGCCATAATTATTGTGCCATTCAGATGCTAGTAATATTATGCCATTCAGATACCATTACTATTGTGCCATTAAGATGCCCCAGCCAATTTGCCCATTAGGTTGCTAAAGTTACTATGCTCGCTATTCTACCCTCCTCCCCCCTTTCCCAGTACTTACTGCCTGGCTGCTGCTCCGTGTCCCCGGACGTCTCTTCCGCGCAGTCATTAAGAGCCACCAGATGTGAGGTAACGTCACATCCGGTCGCAGTGATTTTATGTTTTGACTTTTTATTCCCGACGTCTGAATCCAGCAGATGCGGCTGCCAGAATTGTTTTTTAAAAATCAGCAGTGCAATGTGTTGCGGGGGGGATGCAGGCAGAACGGGTGTCACCCCCGCACCCCCCACGGGACGCCACTGTCTTGTACTGTAATGTTTGTTCACTAGTTCATTTTTAGAAATGTTTGCAGCTAGAAATGTCTTGTTTATTTTTATTGCTGGAAGTTTGTTTTTTGATATTTTATTGCTACCCAGCTAAGCACAGTTAGACTTTGAGCACTAGTGAATCATATTTTCAGCCAGTGAAACTTGCTGGCAGGTTTTCTGGGCAGATTTATCTTAGCTGAGCTCCTGGCCTATGTCCTCACTGAAGTCTAACGGATCTTAATTTTTAACAACTGTATTACCTAAACATTTTTATTTTTACTGTGAATGTATAGCATAAAAGATGATTGGCAACATTGCAAGCAAATGCCTAAATTAGGAGAAAACTGTGTTTAAAATGTAACTGTGGAGTCTCTTGTTTATGACATCACCTGTGGCACGGTATGCAAATGAACTGCTTTTCAATGGGAATTGTGTAATTTGCATACTGTACCACAGGTGATGTCACAGTTTTCTCCTAATTTGGGCATTTGCTTGCAATTTGGCTAATACAATGTATAGATCATTTTCAATATTTGTTTATGCTCTATAGGCACAGTAAAAACAATTTTCATGTGATACAGTCGCTTTCAGTCAATTCTTCTTGGTTAATATAGACTTTGCCAAATTATTTCACCCAAGTAGGTATTAATGTTTACCAAATAACACTTAAATTGAAAAAGCAAGTCATATTATATTCTGGTTAATTGAAATAGATGAAAACAATACTTGTGGGACTTCATGTAATAGATCTTATAGCTGTGGTGAATGGAGAGAGTCTGTCAGGTTACAATGTTGCTCTCCCAGTGACCTTTGAATGTGTCATAATTCACAACTGGACCTTGAGCTAATTGGTTGTCTTTTCTTACATAATACATTGTAATTAGGGTTGCCA
This sequence comes from Pelodytes ibericus, assembly GCA_036172795.1. NCBI lineage: Eukaryota > Metazoa > Chordata > Amphibia > Anura > Pelodytidae > Pelodytes > Pelodytes ibericus. Next base: position 28,465,379 of record CM069866.1, read on the forward strand.
CCTGGATGATATTTTACCAGCATTTTTGGCATCAGGCCAATGGTAAATCTAGGTAGACAGTACCAAGGCTTGTATTTTTCTGAAGGAAAGGTGGCAACCCTAATTGTAGGATCCTTTGGAATGCATATATGCCCGAGTTGAAGGTATAATTAATGAAATATTAAAAGATCACTGGGAGATTTAAGAATTCTAAAAGCAAACAATACATTTTAAATTTGAATTTCTGATTAGAAATACAATCTTAACCTATTATATAACCATTTAAGAAAGGGTTAGAACAGAAATGAAATTCCAAAAGTCTTTTATTCATCTTACTGTAGTTTGAATGTCAGCACCAAACACAAAACAACCAAACAGTCATACTGGAAAATGAGCAAAAAAACATAAACAATTAATTGTTTTAGCTGAAAATGCTTATATATCTGAGTATTAATTAATAAACCATGTTATTTGTAGTTACTATCCTGCTTTCATTAAAGGGGAAGTTCACTTATATATATATATATATACAAAATTCCTTTATTTTTACGTTAAAAAAAACATAACAGTTCTCATTTGGTTTTACATTGAACATAATTTCACAGGGACTTCTAAAGTCAGGGCTATCCCATAAGTAGATCTCAGAGAGATAGGTAGAACTGTTGCTATATAAGCAGCAATAACTCTAAATGAAGTGTACTTTGCATTATGCTGTTCTGTATCTGGAACTGCCCCTTTAAGGACGGACTAGAGGGGCCATGTTCTGTCCATTCATTAGTGCCAGACTAGATCGGCCATGTTCTGCCCATTCATAATGATCAGACTAGATGGGCCATCTTCTTCCAATTCATTTTGGTCAGACTAGATGGGCCATGTTCTTCCAATTCATTTTGGTCAGACTAGATGGGCCATCTTCTTCCAATTCATTTTGGTCAGACTAGTTGGGCCATGTTCTCCCCATTAATTATGGTCAAGGTAGATAGGTCCTAGATGGAATCTAAACAGCTTCCCCAATTTCTACACGCACAACGAAACTGAAAGAACCTTACGGTCAGCGTTATGAACTCTGTGTTGTATTCTGGACCCTGACTTTACTGACGTTCTCAAAAATAATCTGTCAGGTTACAAGCTGGCGAATTGAAACCAAAAATATGAGTATTACACAGCTGTTTGCATTAGTAAGAATTAAATATAAATGTATAAGATAAACAAACTGTTACTCCACCTCATATTCCCTCCTCCATGGAACTTTGAGGTCTCTTTCTAGTGATGGAACAAGGGATGCCCTGGGAATGATACTGCTCTTCCAACATTCCTATTGATGGAACAAGGGATCCCAAGAAATATATGTGCCTTCTACCTCTACTCAAAACTGTTTCCATTCTCTTTCATCATAAAGTGAATTGTGATAGTGGCGCTCAGGAAAATATATAGTTTTAGTGCAGCACCTACTCAAAGCGGTGTACCCCTTTACAGTACAGCACCTCAAATGGTTAAATCAGTAAAAAAAAGAAAAAAAAAGAAAAGGTAGTGAGGGTGTGCAAATTTAGACAAAACAACTTACTTATTCTTTAACTTTTTTTTCGATGTTTAGTTGAGGTACATCATTAGCATGAAAAAGATAGAGAAAAATAGGGCATAGTATGAGCTGTTTTCAATAATTCCTCTTTTCTTTGTAATAATGCCCCCCCAGGGTGATTCCACTCACATATAGGAGAACCTATTAGTCCAGGCTCAGGATGATGGGCCTTGAGTATAAATTAGCTGACCAACAGACAACTCGGCAGACAAATCAGTAAACAGTTCAGCGGACGAAATATAGCTGTTAATTTTCAGGCAGGCAGGTGGCAAAACAAAGAGAAACGGAGGAGAAGCACACAATGATTAAATTTAAGCAAGCAGTTTTAATAAAGACTGTGCAAAGGGTGCTTACATTAAAGTTTGTAGTGAACCCATACCAACCTTGTCCTAGAGGGGCTAACTAATTCCGAGATATGGAACGCCGCGAAAAAAGCCCGAGAGAACGCCGAGCTGAATAACAGAATTTCATAACCTGAAACACAAATTTCCCGGAGCACAGTGACCATATCACGCAGCAATGCAATTGACACAGGGCGCCTTGTATCAGCCCGCCGCTTACCCTTACAGAAACCCTTAAGTGCCTGCTGAACTAGGAAGTGTTTACAGACATCCTCCCGCCCTTGTAATTTAAAGAGGAAAGACAGTACCGAAACTACCTTGTCCAGCTTGGAAGGGGACACCTCCCCCGGACAAAAGCACCAGAAACCAGAGCAAGGCATCTAGTTGTGAACCTTCTGAATGACTGCCCCCAATGCTCCCTACCAGCGCCTCCCAGTCACGCCATACCCTCTAGTAGGACGCCTTCACCCATCCAGCAAGCACTCTGTCCCTACTTTCCCCATCACCAGCGGGCAATTGTGGCCCGACTCGAGAAAGAGCATTCGCTATAACGTTTAAATGCCCTGGCACATTAAGTTCCATGCCAAGTAGCACAAAATGCCAAGTTGTCAGAGAAAAAGACGACCCGTCGGGGTGAGGGCCACCAGCAAGGGGAATAGTTCCAGAAATGCCAAGTTCCTCAGTAGCTTGCTCCCAGCCCAAGCCACCGACCATTTCTCGGCGCACTACTTACAACCCAAATACGCGTTGAAGTCCACACTGGCTGGGGAGCCGCGACCTACAGCGGCTCCGGGCTCTCTGATGCAGTCTGTGAGCCGCAGCTCTCCTACCTTACCCCGGAGATCTTGGGCGAGGGCGACTATCCCTGCAGAAACCCCTACCGTCCATGGGAGCCAGTCTTGGGAACTATAGCCTCGTGCCTGCCAACCATCCACTACCAACCTCCATGGGCGATCCTCCTCAACCGGGGAAGCAGATACCGCTGTGGAGCAGAGTGGAGAAAATAATTCAGGGGACTCAGACCCCTGCCATGCTGGCAGAGGAGACAAGCTTGAGGAGACACCCCTCACCATTAGACTGGGAGCCCTAAGCTGGGATCTCTGTGTGGGACAAGCCTTACCCTCATGTCTCATGCGTGCAGTACGGGGAGGGGAGACCGGGCCTAACTCGCTAACTGACACCTGTAAAGAGGGAGATGAGGGCCGTTGGGGCCACAGGCGAAGAAGATAGGGGCCCCAACCACCCACCCCCTGCCCCCTTACTGGCTTTTCTCACCTGATGAGGTTGAGGCCTCAGCTGATCCGCCGCTACAACCAGCTGGGATGCTCCCAGCCCACAACAAGCTTCTTCCTGCTGCCTCTGCCATCCAATGTGGAAGAGACCAGTTCCTCCATGAAGGGCCTGCCCAGCATAGGCGATCTGGCCATCTTGACGTGTGGCCTGCACGTTTGGGTGCACTACCGCACTGCCGCCTGAGGCCACTTTCTGGAGGGCCTAGCAGAAGCAGCTGGGACCCTTCCGGAGTGCCGTGGTCCGGATCCGCCAGCATCTGATCAATCTCCACTTCCATGGTCCTGCAAAACAAGAGGGAAACAGACAAAAGGTAGGAAACCTTCTCTAAAATGGTTGCCCAACTTCCTGCTTCCTCAACTTTTATTCCCAAAACTCCTCCCACTAACTCCAATGATAGGCTGGACATGTCCCCTCAGCACCTTGTCTGGGGGGCTCAAATTTAGGTCAGATTATAAGAAGTATTCTGGATAACATATCATTTTCACCAAAAAGATATATTAAAGCCTCTCATCCCTCTTGATATACAGTAGATCAGTGCAAATACTATATAGAGCACTTTTACTGTGATGTAGCTGTAATTTGAGGAATCGTTGAGAACCATCGGTGAGTCAGGCCTGCACACGTGCCATTGTATTACTTTTTGTGGGCATGCTTGTGTGGGGGAATCTGAGCATGCATGGAAAGACTATATCACAGCTAAAGGGGGCTCGACACTGATAAATTGTTGTGCGCTTGCATTCTGACACATGTGTCTGAAATTTGCAACTTGTGGCAAGAACCTAAATTGTGAGGGGGTTCGCAGATCATTTTGGATTACGGATTTCTGGATAAGGAATACGTAAACCTGCACAACTAATTTTTCAGATTAGAAAATATAATTTATTTATTTAAGCATAACCTGTATCTTTATGATCAGAGTGGATTCTGTATGAAGATCTAGACATGCTCACCGAAAGCCACCATCATTTTTGCTAAGCACGCAATAAGCAAGCAAAGCTGATTTGGCAAAATAGCAGATAAATCCCACTTTATTTAGTACATTAAACATAACAGATTCTGCTTATTTAAGTGTCAGCTGCTTTCATTGATAAGCAGCATAATCAGCAGTTCTTTTATTTTCTGTGAATATGACTCATTTATGAGTTCAGACTTCCAGCATTACAACAAACACACGTCAGGAACTCCACGCCACAAAATGAATTAAAGTTCAGGAGGCGGACCTTCCAGCAAGTCAGATATATTTTGATATAAATAGAAGACAGTATTACTAGCATCATTCTCAAACCTCAACGCAAAGGAACCAGGTAAAGAGGGAACTATTGTCTATATCTCTTTGTGCAAGGTGGAAATAGAGGAGGAAATGCAAGGGGATGGAGTGCTTTGACTCCTAATGGTTTAGAGCCATCATGGCTTAGCTTGGCACATCAGATTGGGAACTACATATCCCATGACGCTCAGTGAACCTTAGGACTCTTACACTATATTCAAAGGGAAAGGAGAAAGAGCTATGGGTGCATTGATAGTCATGTTTTTTTCGGAATAAAGAGAGACTTGAGAGACAGGAATTTCAAACTTCTCACCTCAGCTCATCTCACCTGCAACTAATGTTATAGAGAATAGCCCCAAGTGATGCTTAATTTCAATATATTTGCAGTGTGGATTTTTATCCATATGTTTATATAACGTATTTGAAAGTTATAGAATATGCTCATTATCACTGACCATAATTTTATTTCAAGCTGTATTCCTATTAGCTGAAAAAGTTAAATAGTAGTTGTAATGGGAATATAAACCTTCTATAATTATGTCTATGTTGTTATAGCAGAACTGAAAGAAAATACTTGGGTTATGAAAAAATGTTATTTAAACATGTTTGTTCTGTCGATTGTTGATGACATCAGCTTGTGACTTAATATGCACATGAACTAATCTGATAGAGAGAGAGTACTTTAGATACCAATCAGAAATCAATGCCATAAATGTAAGAGTTTTTACATACACTTTAGTTGCAAGTGCTCTACATACACACTGTGCAAGCACTGTCTAAATGACAAGCTCACTATATATCTTCCCGATGTTGCCACAACTCCATTTAAGAAAATTTTTTTCACACATTCTAGAGATGTGTCCTTCATAACAGCTTACTTCTAGTCAAGGTATAACTGGGGACTGTTTTTCTCCACAGAGACTTAATAACCAAAGATCATCAAGATGTTGGTAAAGGTGGTAGCCCTGGTGCTAGTTGTGTGTGCCCTTTCAGGTCAGTATGGAGAGATTGATGTGTGGCGTGAGAATTGTGTGTGACTGATAGAGATATACTTAAAATTTACTCAGAGATGAGCTAGAAACTAAGGGGTCTGAGTGATGGTATGAGCTGATATGTGTAAGAGATGTAGCTGAAAAGCGGAAATAAATATATATAAATAGATGTTGTGAAAATATATTAATTACTATAAAAATGTAGCATTGAGTCGATTCTACTGAGTGCTCATCTTATCTAATGATGGGCCTCGTCTTCCCTTAGGCTCCCAAGCCGAGATCACCACTGAACAAGTGTCCGATGCATTCTGGGAATATGTCAGCAAGCTGACCATTGATACCAAGGACACTGTCGACCAGATTCAGCAATCTGAGATCAGTAAACAACTCAAGTAAGTGGGAACAGGGAGACATTCCAATAAAAGCTAATGTCTACAGTCTGGTGGGTCCAGAAAATGGATGATCCCCAGCAATATTATTAGTACACTGTCACCTAAACAATGATTACAGTAAAGCAAAACAAAAAGTTGCTATAAAGTTCAAATCAAAGTACAGATCAAGAGAAAAAATGGTACCCTTAGGCTCGGCACCCTTTGTACTGTATTATATATATATGTGTCACCAGGTGCAAGATAGCGTAATTGCTTGATTTTAAGACAAGTTTTTTTTTTTTTCAGAAAACCGCCCAATCACTGTGACAGCCACTCAAAGTGATTTTCAGTTGAAATAAGGAACAGTGGTCCGTCATGCCCAAAAAGTCTTAGGCTGCAAATGCTGAGACAAACTGTCTTAGAAATTGCAGAGAGGATTTTGACCAACCTAGGGGCTGTCACAATCCACTGCCATCCTCCCTCAAATTTGGTGGTTGCCTTAAGAGTTAGGCAGACCAAGATCAACCATTTTGTTTTATTATTTTATTGATGTGATCACTATCTTCCATGGAGATACTGTGTCCCTGAAAATAAAGCAATAAATAATTTAATACAAACAATAATCTTTAAAGGATATCTGTAGCAAAAACTGAACTTATGTTTAATTAAAAGATTGAATCAAGTGTATTTTATTTGTAAAGAAAATCTTTAAAGAAAGAATACAAATAAAGTGCCTGGTTGAGCTTTATTTACTCTATATAGTTCTCTCAGGGGGCAGACATGTTCTTTAGAATCTTGGGTCAGATAATCACTCCCCTTGGTTCAGATGAAGAAAGATCTGAACCATCTGACCAAAGATTTTAAACAAAATGTCTGCCTTTTGGTAGAGCTAAATGGAGTACAGATAACTCAATAAAATACTTTATTTCAATTCTTTCATTAAAGAATTTATATTTAAAATGCCTACACTGGATGCAATCTTTTATTTAAACACAACTTCATTTTTTGCTTTCATTTAATTTCCCCATCCTTTACTACCCCCTATTTACTTACATAAATGTGTGCATGAGTGTGTTGCAGAGTGTGAGTGTACATATGGTGGCAAAAACAGTGGTTTAGATTTTTGTTTCCAATAGAGTCATGTTATTTTTAGGCTTTTCCTTTTTTTCCTTTCAATCAAAATAAAAAAATGAGGGGGCGGGGGTGATTATCTTATAATCAAGAGAATATGATAAGTGTTCTCCATTGTGGTAATTAATTTGCATATGGGGCCTTCTGATGACATTTTTTTCCATGGATAAATACAACTCACATCCATACTGTCACAGAGTTTTCACTATTTAGGTGAGCGGATCCCTGTATGATACTGATTTTAATCTTCGTTAAATCATTTACTTCTTCATGTCATCATTGATGCTATGTATAGTTCTTAATCTTAAGATGTGATATCCTGGTAAAGAGAGGAGGTAGCTATATCTACTGTCTGTTGAATTGGGGATACTTAGAAATGATGCAGACCAGTAATGTTTTTTTTTGTTCCATAAGTGCACTAAAATGGTTGAGGCACACCATCAGTATTTAAATTGTTGCTCTCCCCTTTTCCCTCCCACTGCTGTCTCTCTCCCTTTTCTCTGCCACTGCTGTCTCTCTCCCTTTTCTCTCCCACTGCTGTCTCTCTCCCTTTTCCCTCCCACTGCTGTATCTCTCCCTTTTCTCTCCCACTGCTGTCTCTCTCCCTTTTCTCTCCCACTGCTGTCTCTCTCCCTTTTCTCTCCCCCATTTTTCGTCTCCCCTGTTTCATCTCCCCCATATATCTCTCATTTGTCTTGTTTGACCTCACACTGTTTCTCTCTCTCTTCTTTTTATATACCCAGCTGTGTCTCCATTTCATCTCTTCTTTTCCTCTCCCCTGCAGTCTCTCTTCCTTTTCTCTCCCCTTGCTGCCTCTCTGCCTCTTCCCTCAAGTCACCCAGGGCGGACCAGGTGATTGACTGGTGGCACACCTACAGACGTTACACTGGTTGAAATCCATTGATCTAAATCAAAATATAAATCTTTCTGAAATTTACCTCAAAGCGGGGAAAAGCAAAATGGCTAAATCCTGATTTATTATTTTGTTAAACATAGATTTTAAAGCTTGCATAGGCATTTTAACTATGAATATTATTCCGCCCCCTCTGCTTGTATTGCATTGTATCAGTGGGAAGACAACTTGAGTCAGATGGGTCAATTCTTCCTTTATCTCACTTAAAATTCTAAACAATATGTCTGCCCCCTGATTAGGGTTGCCAGCTTTTCTTCAAAAAAATACCGGCCTTGGTACTGCCTCCATAGACTTAACATTGGGGTCAAGCCAGGTTTTTACCGGCCTGCCGGTAAAATACCGGCCAGGTGGCAACCCTGCCCCTGATAAAGGGCTGAAAAAGGCACTGTATTTGTATTCTTTCATTAAAGTATTTCCATATAAAATGCCTACACTTGATGCATTCTTTCAAATGAACAGAACTTAATTATTTGGTGACACTTGTCCTTTAAGATATGACAGGAAGTTAAAGGGTAGGATGAATGTAATTCTGTAATGTGCGTTTGTTGTAACTACTCTTCTTAAAAGAGAGATGAAGAAATCTTTGCCTCCCATTCAAATCATGCCATAGAAAATTAACAAATTGAGCAAATGTGGTTACAAATTATTCCCCACTTCAGTACTTTTTTTTTTGTAAATTCTGAAATATAATGAATATCCCAGAGTGATAATTATTTAGTGCAGGGTTAGGCAAATCCCAGAAGCCAGGGATCTATGGCTCCTAAAATCCGCACTGGCTTTTTCTTGATTGTTTTACATAAAATCTATGGAAGTACAATTTACATGATTCTAAAAACAGACTTACTCCTGAATTTTTTAGTCTGGCTCTTAAAGGGTCTGTATCACCTTATCTATACATAGTGTTAGAACAATTGCATGCAAATGCCTAAATTAGGAGAATTTTTTTTTGATAGTACACGCTAGTTTATCCTCTGACCAACAGCTGCCATGCTTCCATAGGAAGCGGAGAGATGAGACCCTCGTTTTTGCATGAGATCAGCAAGAAGGGACCTTAACTTTCATCCATGCAAAAACGAGGGTCTCTCGTTGTGCTAGCAGCGAGAGACCCTCGCATTCAGCGGTCAGAGCTGTGATTGGCTGTGTGTGTGCTGACATTTGTTCAACTGGGAACTGCTGTGTCTCACATGTGAGACACAGCAGTTAGTAAACTTGCTTGTATCTATTAAGATACACGTCGCGTTTACTTAATTCTACCGGAAAATGTATTGTTTAACTCTTGCTTCCTTCAAGGAACAAAGTTTAATTTTCCTTTAAAACACATTTTTCTTCTAATTTAGGCATTTGTTTGCAATTTTTCTTTCACAATGTATAGATAATTTTAATATAGTCCCTTTAAACTCTGCTAATATCCTAAAGTGAGTAACTTTATTAAGGAACAAGTTTCCCCATCTGAGATTTCCTCTAGAAAAAAAAAAACATAGATTTTTGTTTTTTAAACTGACAATAAATGTAACTCTCTCTGTCTCTGCAGCTCTCTTATCCAGGACAACTTGCAGACAGTAAATCGCTATGCAGAAGACCTCCCAAGCCAACTCATCCCTCTTGCCAAACAGGTTCATATACAGCTAACTGAGAATTCAGAAAAACTACGGGAACAGATCAAGCAGGAGCTTGAGCAGCTGAAGACCAGGCTCTCCCCATTCGCTGACGAGGTACACAAACACCTTTCCAAAAATATAGACCAACTGCAACAGAAACTTACTCCATATGCTGATGAGCTTCAGACAAGATTGGAGGAGAACACCCAGATAGTCAAACAGCAGCTGAGGTCTGTGGCCCTCGAGCTGGATGCCAAGCTCAGGGACAATGCAGACAACTTGCAAGTGTCCTTGGCCCCATATTCACAAAAACTACAGGAAAAAATTGATGAAAGTGTAGAGCAACTGGGAAAGCACCTGATTCCCTATACCGAGGAGATTAGAGAGAAGATAAGCCAACAATCAGAGGAATTACGTCAGATACTGACTCCCTACGCAGAGGACATGCAGGATAAGCTGAACAAACACTTTGAGAACATGGATTTCCAGATGAGGAAAAGTGTTGACCAGATGGAAAACAAAATGATGGAGCTCACAGTACAGCTGAAGAGCCAACTACACCCTTACGCTGATAAGCTGCGAGAACAAGTCGGTGGGGACATGCAGGATGTCAGGCAGAGATTGGAACCTTATCTGACCCAGATGAGTGAAAACATGGACCAGAAGATATCAGAGTTTAAAGACTCGGTGACCCCATATGGAGAAGAACTCAACAAGGTCCTTGTGCAGAGGCTAGAAGATCTGAACCAAAAATTAAGTCCATACCAAGTCACCGTACAAGATCAATTAGAATATCTGGAGAAAGAGGTCCGGGATAAGATCAATGAGTTCATTAATAGAGATGCTGCTCCAGAGGAGTAAACTAAATGTAATTGAATAATATTACTGTTGGCTATTTCAGTCTGACTTAAACTAGAGATCTAAGGTTATGCCCAGGCAGAAATACTTTAGGTAATATTTGATTAGAAGACCGATCACATGTAGTACACGAAAAAGGAAATGCTGACAATCTTCATCATACACATGATCTGAAAATGTCTCTTTAGAACAAGAAAAGTAATTTATCTCTAGTTAAACTAGTGATGTAAGATTTATGGGCTATACCCTCGCAGAAAAACCTTTGGTTTTATTTGTTTTGTTGAACCATTAATGTTCTAGTCGGTTTTGAAATCTTTGTGTGCACTTTCTCAATAAAAAAGCAACTCAGCAATGCAGTCTGTGTCATGTCCACATCATTGTCTGATAGTTCTCAAACTCCTTAATTAAATATATAAACACATCATTAAATCACTTACAAATATATACCCTAAACCAAGCATTTAAGGAAATACCCCTCTTTGCCCATTTGAAATGGTGGGAGATATACTATAACACACAGATTTATCTCCAGTAGTGTGGATCTGTGGGCAGCTGTTGGTATATACTAAATCTGACTGGTGGTAAAACTAAAATTGGACTTACAACCTTACTTGTAACCTGAACAGGGGATTACAGGTCCCGTACAAAAACTTCAGAAAAGAAAATTACATTTTTTTATGGCCTTGACATAGATCAAAAGAGAATGAAATTAAAACAAAATTACTGCCCCAGCAAAGGAGGAAAGAAGGAAAGAAAGGCCAAGGGGTAGCTAAAAATACCAGAGTAGTTCCTCAATAGTTAATAGGGTAACAAGAACTGTATATAAACAAGTTGCAGGATAGGGGGGTATATGAAATAGGTCAGGGCCGGCCATTGGGGTGTGCCACTTTACAAAAAAAACCCACTAAGTGCTGCTTGCACCTCCCACACTTAGTGATGATATAAGGCATCGTATTTCCGATGCCCTGAATCATCAGAATGCGAGGGGAGAGTGAATAGCACGGACTGAGCTCTGTGTGCATCTCACACACAGAGCCTATGCTACCAGCTTCAATTAATTTTTTCACTTGTGCTTCTAATATAGAAGCACAAGTGAAATGTCAGTTGTCACTAGTATGAGGATGAACTGGCGTGTACTTTTGGTAGTACACGCTAGTTTATCCTCTGACCGTCAGTTGCCATGCTTCCATAAGGAAGCAGGCAGCCTTCTGGTCGGAGACTGGCTCTCTGTGCTAGCGCAGAGAGAGACCCCCGCTTTTGCATTAGATCAGCAGGGGGGACCTTAACTAGAGAGACCCTCGCATTCTACTGTCAAAGCGGGCGAGCCCCAGCTCTGATTGGCTGTGCGTGTGCTGACGTTTGTTGGCAAACGACAACTACGAACTGCTGTGTCTCGCATGTGAGACACAGCAGATAGAAAGCATGCATGTATCGATTAAGATTTACTTACAATACCCGGGACATGTTATGTTTAACCCTTGCTTCCTTGAAGTTTGAATCGCCATTTAAGAATGGGAGGGGGAGGGGGGGAGAGAACAGATATGGGGGAGGAAAGGGTGAGAGAACAGATATGGAGGGAAGAGGGTGAGAGAGAACAGATATGGGGGTAGGAAGGGTGGAGAGAGAGCAGATATGGGGAGGGAAAGGAGAGATAACAGATATAGTGGTGAGAACAGATAAGGGAAGGGTAAAGAGATGACAGATATGGAGGGGAGGAGAGAGAACATATATAGTGGGGGGAGGAGAGACAGACAGACAGGGCCGGCCTTAAGTGTTCCGACGCCCTGTGCGGGATTCCCCCGTGGCTTTCACCCCCCTATGTATGTGTCTCTCTCCCTTCCCATGTTTGTCCCTTTCCTCTTCCTTGCCATGTCTGTCTCTCTCTCCCTCTGTTCTGTCTCTCTCCCCCCGTCCCCTGTTCTGTCTCTCTCCCCACGTCCCCTGTTCTGTCTCTCTCCCCCCCGTCCCCTGTTCTGTCTCTTCCCCCCGTCCCCTGTTCTGTCTCTCTCCCCCTGTTCTGTCCCCCCTCCCCATGTTCTGTCTCTCTCCCCCCCTGTTTTGTCTCTCTCTCTCCCCCTCCCCCTGTTATCTCTCTCTCCCCCAGTTCTGTCTCTCCCCCCTGTTCTGTCTCTCTCTCTCTCTCTCTCTCTCTCTCACCCCTCCCCTGTTCTGTCTCTCCCCCATCAACTGTTCTGTCTCTCTCTCCCCCCTCCCCCTGTTCTCTCTCTCTCCCCCCTCCCCCTGTTCTCTCTCTCTAGCCCTGTTCTGTCTCTCCCCCTTGCCCCTTTCTGTCTGTCTGTCTCTCTCTCCCTCTCTCTCTCTCTCTCTCTCTTTCTCTCTCACCCCTCCCCCTGTTCTGTCTCTTTCCCCTAACCACTGTTCTGCTTTCTCCCCCCCCTACCTTTGCCTGCAAAAATGGATCCAGGGAGGGGCGGAGCTAACTGGCTCACCGGTGTAGCTCCGCCCTCACCCTGTGAAGCAGAGCAGAGTCTGTTTAATGCAAGCATGGGGAGCCGAGCAGCACTTTCTCTTGCTGCCCGCAGCTCCCTGTGAAGCAGACGCTGCTCTGCTTCACAGGGTGGGGGAGGAGCTACACCACTGAGCCGGTTAGCTCCATCCCCTCCCTGGATCCAGCAGAGCTTGCCGAGCAGAGGACTGGCGAGGGGGGATCTTTTGATCTCCCCAATCCAGTGCCTTAACCGGCTTTCGCACACTCCTAAGGCCGGCCCTGCAGACAGACATGGGGGTGGGGAGAGGAGGCACATACATGGAAAGGTAGAGGAAAGAGATATGGGAAGGGAGAGAAAGATAAAAATGGGGGGTAGGAGAGAGACAGTCATGGCAAAGAAGAGGAGAGTGACATACATGAGGAGGGAGAGGAGACAGATTGACATGAGGGTAGACAGGAGGTGGCCCGCACAGGGCACCTGAACACTTAAGGCCAGCCCTGAAAGAGGTACATTAAGATAGACCTGGAAAAAGTTAAAGTAGCAGTTTAAAGGAAACCATACATATTGATTGAACAATTAAAAATTGTAGACAGAATAAAGTTATAAAAACAGATATCTGTACTTGGACCCATTCTCTTTAATGTTGTTACTGGTAATATTGCAAAAGGTCTTGATGCAAAAAACAAACGCAGAATGGCGCAATACTAGTGGATACGTGGAAACAAATAAATTTTTTGCAATGAAGAGAAATATTCTTCCAAATTTTAATCTGATTTCTGTAAAAATATATATATATACACGGCTTCTTCAGGAGGAAAAAACGATGCATGTTTTTTCCTCCTGAAGAAGCCGTGTATATTCCGGCGAAACGCGTTGAGGTGTAGGCAGATCCAGCCTTTGATGGTATTCCAGCCACTTGCTCCATCCTGACGTACTTTCATGTTGTGATGGCAATCTCTACTCGATTTATACCTACCACCAGTTTGTGAGTTTTCCTTGTATTATTTTTTTCTGTATCTGGTCATACACATGTTTGTGTTTTTGTTGTGTGTTTTTTTACAGAATTCAGATTAAAATTTGGAAGAATATTTCTCTTCATTGCAAAAAATATATTTTTATCCACGTATCCACTAGTATTGCGCCATTCTGCGTTTGTTTTTTGTATATTGTTAAAGTATTTTGGAGATTACTTTAGAAGGCAGCATTGTTGTGGTACAGCAAGTATTCTTATTATTATTGATCAATCTGCACGGGGCCATTTGGCACATTTATCTTTTTTGCACTAAAAGGTCTTGATGGTAAGGTATGTTTTTTGTTAATGACACAAAGATAATAGATGTATCAGTGTAAGTAGTGGTACATAGAGACTGAAAATGTGAAAGAAAATTAAATATAATTAAAAACAAGATGTAAATAGTCGCTTAAGGTTGATATAAACAATGTAGAAAAAAATATTAAAAGACATGGTACTTTTGAAAATAAACAGTGGAAAGAGTAGATATAAATATATATATATATATATATATATATATATATATATATATTTTTTTTTTTATATATATATATATATATATATATATATATATATTATATATATATATAAAGTATATATATATTTATAAATTTAGCAGAATAATAACAAGTGGACAGTTTTGTTAGCAGACAAAGAGAAAATGCTTATAGCTGCAGATAAAAGTAGTAAAAGTCCATTCAAGAGTTAATGAAGCTGAAGCCGAGGCAGACACACAACATCAGATGGATATATCTTGAATCAACGTGTTCTCATCCTCTTTTAAATGTTCCCAGCAGAGTAAAAATAAAAGCCCAACATGTGTGCAACTTTTTAAAGACATTTAATGCATGTTGAAGCCTCATTTGGAGGTGAAATGAGTAGCATGATTTCTTTCTTGTTCCTGATACAGACTTTTTGTCCGGTTTCTAGCTACTGTAAAGGAACTCTACATATACGACCGTGAGGCGCCCAACATGGTCATGTGTTTAAGAGTCTGTTTTACATGTCAGCAGATGCTATGTCTTATTAAATGTATTTATCTTCTTATTTTTATCCGCAACATTTGTTATTCTCCACATGTCCTGAGCCCATTACATCTAACGAAAAATAATATATAGAGTTTCTTCTGTCCATCCATGTGTTGAAGTGCTGCATACCATCTGGGAGCTTGTGAGTGTAAACCCTCAAGGGGGCATATCTCCTTGCTCTTGCAAATTAGACTTTTTTATTACAGCACTTGCTCTGTACTGTATACGTTTGCCAGATGTAGCAAACCAGAATAAGGAACAGAATCATATAAACTCAGGTGACAATAACTTTGAGTTTAAATAAATGAAATTATTCAATGAATAACACATTTAGTAAAGAATACTTGAACCAGTAGCAGATGCTACAAGTCCAGGAAATAAAACTTTGCTACTGGTGTTTGCATGGGTGTAGGAACCCCCACAAATCTGGGGGGGACAGCATTTTTGCTCGTCGGGTATAGCAGCAGTAAAAATAAAGCTTGTCACAGTGTATATTATATCACCAAGTTCCCACCAACATTACCAGGATCCTTGGTATACAACAGATACATTCACAGCACAACATCTACATCAGGCAGGTGAATTTTATCACTGTTACATGAAATATAGTCAGCGAGCTGTGTGTACACCATAAAACATACATCAGTATAAACCTACCACTTCTGCTGGAATGCCATTCCATGTATCCACTACCCTCTCAGTAAAGTAATACTTTCATTAGTCCCTGGCCTTATCTTATATCTAGGATAGCCATATACCTATCCCATGCATGCTTAAACTCCTTCACTGTATTAACCTCTACCACTTCTACTGGAAGACTATTCCATGTATCCACTACCCTCTCAGTAATGTAATACTTTCATTAGTCCCTGGCCTTATCTTTTATCTAGGATAGCCTTATACCTATCCCATGCATGCTTAAACTCCTTCACTGTATTAACCTCTACCACTTCTACTGGAAGACTATTCCATACATCCACTACCCTCTCAGTAAAGTAATACTTTCATTAGTCCCTGGCCTTATCTTATATCT
The DNA here is from genome assembly GCA_036172795.1 of Pelodytes ibericus. NCBI lineage: Eukaryota > Metazoa > Chordata > Amphibia > Anura > Pelodytidae > Pelodytes > Pelodytes ibericus. The sequence goes on from CM069866.1 coordinate 28,481,224, forward strand.
AGGATAGCCTTATACCTATCCCACGCATGCTTAAACTCCTTCACTGTATTAACCTCTACCACTTCTACTGGAAGACTATTCCATGTATCCACTACCCTCTCAGTAATGTAATACTTTCATTAGTCCCTGGCCTTATCTTATATCTAGGATAGCCTTATACCTATCCCATGCATGCTTAAACTCCTTCCCTGTATTAACCTCTACCACTTCTACTGGAAGACTATTCCATACATCCACTACCCTCTCAGTAAAGTAATACTTTCATTAGTCCCTGGCCTTATCTTATATCTAGGATAGCCTTATACCTATCCCACGCATGCTTAAACTCCTTCACTGTATTAACCTCTACCACTTCTACTGGAAGGCTATTCCATGCATCCACTACCCTCTCAGTATAGTAATACTTTCATTGGTCCCTGGCCTTATCTTATATCTAGGATAGCCTTATACCTATCCCATGCATGCTTAAACTCCTTCACTGCATTAACCTCTACCACTTCTACTGGAAGACTATTCCATGCATCCACTACCCTCTCAGTAATGTAATCCTTTCATTAGTCCCTGACCTTATCTTATATCTAGGATAGCCTTATACCTATCCCATGCATGCTTAAACTCCTTCACTGTATTAACCTCTACCACTTCTACTGGAAGATTATTCCATGCATCCACTACCCTCTCAGCAAACAAACATTACATTTCTGACCAGAAAAACTGTCAAATATTAAATATTTCCAAAAGCTTAAGGTGGACCCCAAATATATGTATATAACTAGTAAAATTTATACCAGGGCTTGACAACCTTAACTAAGCTTTAGGAGCCAGGAAAAAAATCTAGGAGCCAGACAACAGCACATACACACAATCACATGCAGTCATATACAGTCAGTCACATAGACACATATACTCATACATACAGCCTGTCACACATATACATACTGTCACATAGAAACACACTCATACATACATACATACATACAGTCTGCCAGGCACACACTCACACATACATACAATCTGTCAGACACACACACACTCATACATACAGTCGTTCACAGACACACTCATACATACATACATAGAGTCTGTCGCAGACACACACTCATACATACATGCAGTCTGTCAGACACACACACACTCATACATACAGTCTGTAACATAGACACATACACTCAGAGTCAGTCACATAGACACACACACTCATACATGGTCTTTCACATACACTCATACATACAGTCTGTCACAGACACACACACACTCATAGTCAGTCATATATACACACAAACTCATACAGTCAGTCACAGACACACAAACTCATACAGTCAGTCACAGACACACAAACTCACACAGTCAGTCACACACACTCATACAGTCTGTCACACTCCCTCATACAGTCTGTCACACACACACACTCATACATACATACATACATACATAGTCTGTCACATACACTCATACATACATACATCCATAGTCTGTCACATACACTCATACATACATACAGTCTATCACATTTACTCATACATACACACAGTCTGTCACATACACTCATACATACACACATTCAAGTGAGCAGTTTTTTTTTATCTTAAAAAATACATTTAAAAAAAATGTAGATCAATAGCAGGGATCAAAGCTATATCTCATTGCAGGGAAGGTGGGCATTTCCGTTCCAGGTTTGTCTGTGCCTCTTACAATCATTACTTATTAATTACATTATTTTGCCCATTCATTTGTCAGTTTTATTTTGCCCACATTCATTTGCCAGTGTTTTTTTTGCCCAAATTCATTTGTCAGGGTTTTTTTTGCCCACATTCATTTGCCAGGGATTTTTTTGCCCACATTCATTTGCCAGGGTTTTTTTTTTTTTGCCCACATTCATTTACCAGGGTTTTTTTTTTTTGCCCACATTCATTTGCCAGGTTTTTTGTTGCCCACATTCATTTGCCAGGGGTTTTTTTTTTTGCCCACATTCATTTACCAGGGTTTTTTTTTTTGCCCACATTCATTTACCAGGGTTTTTTTTTTTTGCCCACATTCATTTGCCAGGTTTTTTGTTGCCCACATTCATTTGCCAGGGGGTTTTTTTGCCCTCATTTTTTGATCATCTCATCATTAGTAGAAGTCATTGGCAGATTTAAGAGACATGTTATTATGGCAGCTTCGGAAGTCATTGATTATTGCAGCTCTAAGAGACATTTTTTAAATGCCCCTAAGAGCTGCAATAATCAATCACGTTCCGAAGCTGCCATGATAAAAAGAAAAACGGTACATTATTGGCAGTGACACAGTCCTGTTCCTACCTCGTTCCTCCCAGTGTGGGGCTGTGTGACTTGTGGAGGACGCGCACAAGCCGTGCGCATGATCACATGACGTCGTGCGATGAAGTCATGTGATCAGGTGACCTCCGTGATCGCTGCAGAGCTGATTCTCCCGGGACAGTCCCAGGATCGAAAACGTTGCGGGATTGTCCCGGGTTGGCAAGTATGCTCAGGGCCGTCTTTAATAGTGATTGGACCCTGGGCAAGCATTTGCTTGGGCCCCCTGGACCCTGCCCCCTCCCCTGCATGCAATCCCGCCATCCATCGAGATGTTAACCCCCCCCCCCACACACACATATGCCATAATTGTTGTGCCATTCAGATGCCAGTAATATTGTGCCATTCAGAGCGCAGTATTATTGTGCCAGTCAGAGCCCAGTAATATTGTGCCATTCAGAGCCCAGTAATATTGTACCATTCAGAGCCCAGTAATATTGTGCCAGTCAGATGCCTGTAATAGTGCCATTCAGAGCCCAGTAATATTGTGCCAGTCAGAGCCCAGGAATATTGTGCCAGTCAGAGCCCAGGAATATTGTGCCAGTCAGATACCAAGAATATTGTGCCAGTCAGAGCCCAGTAATATTGTGCCAGTCAGATGCCTGTAATATTGTGCCAGTCAGATGCCTGTAATATTGTGCCAGTCAGAGCCCAGTAATATAGTGCCAGCCAGAACCCAGTAATATAGTGCCAGCCAGAACCCAGTAATATAGTGCCAGCCAGAGCCCAGTAATATAGTGCCAGCCAGAACCCAGTAATATAGTGCCAGCCAGAACCCAGTAAAATAGTGCCAGCCAGAACCCAGTAATATAGTGCCAGTCAGAACCCAGTAATATAGTGCCAGCCAGAACCAAGTAATATAGTGCCAGCCAGAGCCCAGTAATATAGTGCCAGCCAGAACCCAGTAAAATAGTGCCAGCCAGAACCCAGTAATATAGTGCCAGCCAGAACCCAGTAATATAGTGCCAGCCAGAACCCAGTAATACAGTGCCAGCCAGAGCCCAGTAATATAGTGCCAGCCAGAACCCAGTAATATAGTGCCAGCCAGAGCCCAGTAATATAGTGCCAGCCAGAACCCAGTAACATAGTGCCAGCCAGAACCCAGTAATATAGTGCCAGCCAGAACCCAGTAATATAGTGCCAGCCAGAACCCAGTAATATAGTGCCAGCCAGAGCCCAGTAATATAGTGCCAGCCAGAACCCAGTAATATAGTGCCAGCCAGAACCCAGTAATATAGTGCCAGTTAACCCCCCTCCCCTCCCCTTCCCTTCCCTAGTACTTACATGAATCTGCTCCGTGTCCCCCGCCGGATGTCTCCTCCGTGCAGTCTTCCCTCTTGCACGGAGGAGGGAAACAGTCACCGGATGTGACGCGACGTCACATCCGGCGTCAGTTTTTTTTTGGTTTTTTTTTTGTTTTTTTTTCCGGCCGTCGCATCCATCGGATGCGGCTTGCCGGAAAAAAGTGTTCACAAGCGCAATGCGCTGTGAACACGGCAAGCAGGGGCTGGGGGCCCCGTTTGCTGGGGGGGATTTCACCCTACCTGTCCCCCCCACATTTTTTCCTGGGGGGGATCCGTCCCCCCCATCCCCCCCCGCTTCCTACGCCCATGGGTGTTTGTTTGAAGGATAATACTTTGCACTGATAACATTCAGCCACAAGAGGGAAGCAAAAGTAATTTGATTTCTGTAACAATTATTTCCCACATTTCTACCAGTAGAATTCAAAGCACACTTACTATACACAGGTAACTACAGAGAGCGAGAAAGAGAGTGAAAAGGAGTTAGATGACAGGCTGTAAATCTCTCATACGTAAATCAAAAACTAAATTATTTCTGAAACGTTTCCAGTGAGGAGCATTTAGTACAGTTGGCACTAAGAAAGAAAAAAATACTGACATGCTATGCTATTGCCCCCCATGTACTTAAAATTGGACTTATATATTTTGGGATTTAATGCATTGTTTGTAAAATATTGATATAAAAGGCCAAGCTTAAAAGGACACTACCACTTGAGATGTAACTAGATAACCTGGTCATTTAAAACAAATGTATAAATAAATCACATTCCACTGTTTTTTTATATGATTGAATTAATTGCATATAAAAGGAAAAATAAAACTGGATGTTTGTCTCCTGGCTCCATTTTATGAATATTTTCCATGATGCAACACTTCCAGCCAGTCTCACTTTAGAACTGTGGCCAAATCCTGCATGATCCTGTGTATCATAGTGGGCAGGGATAGGTGGCTGTGTAAAACCTTTTTTTGACCTGCCTTCCAACACAAATCAAACAGGTTCATAACTCTGCCCGCTTGTGATGTAATAGTTACATTATTCTCCCATTCAATGAAAGTCAATGATCAGAATTCAGACTTATATGGGGTGGCACCCAAAAACACTATATTTCACAAAATGGCGATGCCCAGTCACACCTGTTTAGTTACATATTTTATTAAATACAGTCACATAACAAATACAAAAGACATATCTGAATGTCGAATCATCCAATAACTCCCACCATAAGTGCAAAAAGGATCCACGTTCCAAAGTGCACCTCCAGCAGGTGTTTCGTTTATCGGGGAACATTTTCTTTAGTGCTACTTGTGTTCTATACCACCTTGTAAGCAATTTATATACGGATTCTTGTGTCCTATTGTCAACAGAGCAGTGTGCTGTCAAGTCCTTAATTTTAGACCATTGTTGTTCTGTAAGAGGGGAGGGGAGCTCCTTGTTCCATTTTAATAGAAAGCTCGGTAGTTCCTCAAATTTGGTCTTTTATCTATGTATGAATTGTAGATTTGGAATTGATGATTTATAATGTTTTAACTGTAGGTAGACCTATGTTAAATGGTCCCTGAAACACTACCCAAGGTTTTATCTTTAAGCGACTTACTATTTCTAATATGTTATTTGGGATTTTCTTAACTATATGCTGCTCTGGCAGCCACATGTCACCAGGTTGGGAAGTCAGGGTTGCCTCTAACAGGAGTCAGAGGGGATGGGTATATTTTCCTTCTTTTAGCAATTGTTTTTTAGAATTTTGAAGGTTGTACTAACCTTACTGTACTACGGGATGTTGGATTTTTCTCCAATTCTTTGGATCAATCCATGGTAATACTTCTAGGGGTATATCAGTTGCCTCTTGTTCTAGTTTTACCCATTGCTTATTTGCTGCAGTTTTTACTCAATCAAGAACTCTTGACATTATTATAGCCCTGTAGGATGTCTTCATGCATGGGCGCTAGACATTGAATCCTGTACCTCTGTAGGCATCGAAATGCCCATTGCTTCTGCTTTATTATAATTTATTTTTAGATTGGACAGCGACCCAGATACCTCAAATTCTTTTAACAGAATGGGTATGGCAATATGTGGATTTGTTATATAAAAAAAACATTTGATCTGCATATGCCAACATTTTATGTACCACTCCACCCTGTAATACTCCATTAATATCTTTATTTTCCCTAATTGACGTCAGGAATGGCTCCAAAGACAGGACAAACAGCAAAGGAGACAGGGGACATCCCTGCCTCGTACCATTTGTTATGTAACACAGGGTTCCATTAAATTTAACTCTAGCCGGTGGTTCAGAATAGAGCACTTTGATCCAATTTAACATCCAATTTAGGACCTATGCCCTCCAGGGTGAGCCTATAATCCCTCCAGGGTGAGAAACAAGTATTGCCAATCAACACTATCAAATGCTGTTTCTGTATCTGTAGACAGCAGAAGCAAATGGTGTTTTCTCTGATGGGCAATATGAATGATGTTAATTACTTTGCATGTGATATCACGTGCCTCTCTCCCTGAAATAAACCCTGTCTGATTCGGATGCACAACCAAACTTAAATGGTCATGGATTCTTGCCGCCAATATCTTTACCAATATCTTTACATCGACATTAAGCAAAGATATTGGGCGGTAGCTGCTGCATAGGTCTGATGGTTTTCCCTCTTTTGGTATTACCGTTATAATTACATCTATCTCTGCAATTCTCCCCTGTCCCTTAAGGAGTTAAACATATCCATCAGTCTTGGCATTAATATCTCTTGGTATGTCATATAGCACTGTAATGTAAGGCCATTTGGACCTGGGCATTTCCCACTGGCCATTTCTTTAATAGTTTTCGCGACCTCCCCCCTGGTGATCTCTCTCTCAATTTTCGCTCTACTGTCAACTGGAATAGATACTTTTAATTTTTTTCTTAAATAGTCATGGATTCTTTCACTATGCATTTCCATCTCAAAAGTGTTTCTGGTGTTATATTGTTTAATCCTGTATAACATTTCCTAAAGCATTGTGCAATTTTAGCAAATTAATTTTGAATCTGATTATTCTTATTCTTGATATGTATTGATTAACCTTAGGTCCTTTCAATGCCCTGGCCAGTATTTTAAAGCTTTTATTTCCAAATTCATGATAGAGTTTCTTTGTATAGAGAAAGGATTGTTTGATTGTTTTCTAATATCCAGTTACTGTTAAGGTGCACTCACATGTTCCTTTATCCTAACACAAACAAGTTTGTGCTAATGAACTTATGTAGGGAGGGGACAGGAGAACAACAAGAAGAAAATAATAACAAGGAGGAGAGGAGAGAGGAAGAGAGGAAGTAGCACAAATCCAGCTCTACTAATTTACAAACTTCAGTATAAATATCTACAGTAATTCCCAGCCTTCTTATGATGCATAGTGTGTATAAATTCAATTTTTATCTTTACTAAAAATTCAATGTATGCTTGATATTTAAATATCCAATACAAGGCAGTCTGGGGGTCCTCATTCAAATATTCAGAACATCTCAACCTATCTAATTTCCAATCTTTGTTACATTAAAGAAGTTTATAAAGATCAAATGTAGACAGGGCTGGATCCACCGTAAGGCTGCTCAGGTAGCCGCCTTAGGGCGCCGCAGCAACGGTGGCGACAGCTCTGCGAAAGAAAAAAAAATGTAGAGGCACTGGCTGGGGATATGATGTCCCCTCACCAGCCCTCTAAATGGCCGCTGTGGCACAGCCTGGGAGGGAGCGGATTCCACCGGGTGCGAGGTTCACCCCCTCCCCTTAAAGCAGAGCGGCGTCTGCTTCGGGGAGCTGAGCAGCATGAGCTCAGAGCTCAGTAAAAACTGCTAGTGCTCCCCATGTTTAGAGCTAATGCAGGGCATCGGATTTCCCATACCCTGCATTATCACTCCACACGAGGAGTGTGAGCAGTTCTTACTGAGCTCTGTCACACAGAGATCATGCTCCTCGGCTCCCCGAAGCAGACACCACTCTGCTTTAAGGGGAGGGGGCGGGCCTCGCACCCGGTGAGATCTGCCCCCTACCAGGGTCTGTCTGGGGGGGTGGGAGAGAGAACAGGGGAGGGGGGGGAGAAAGAGAACAAGAGAGGGGGGAGAAAGAGAACAGTGGAGGGGGAGAAAGAGAAAAGGAGAGGGTGGGAGAAAGAGAACAGGAGAGGGGGAGCAAGAGAACAGGGGAGGGGGGAGAAAGAGAACAGGGGAGGGGTGGAAGGGGAGAGAATAGAGGAGGGGGAGAAAACAGAAATGGGTAAGAGGGAGACAGAACACAGATGGGGAAGAGAACAGAGATGGGGTAGGAGGGGTCGAGAACAGAGATAGGGGGAGGAGGGTTCGAGAACAGATGGGGAGATTTCTAGTCTCTCTTCATAACTAAGATCTTCCATTTCACTTATTCATTTTGTAGCTCTTGTTTCCACATTTTACAGTTCCATAGTTTCTTTTTTAAGAACCGGTGCCCAGAACTGCACTGCATGTTGAAGGTTGAGGTCTTACCATTGACTTGTAAAGAGGCAAGAGGATATCCTTATATTCTTAAAAAGCATATATTTCACATGGAGTATTTTCAGACATACACTAAATGGACAAAAGTATTGGGACACCTGACCATTACACCAACAGGGACGTTTAATGCATTCTAAATAGAGGGAGACCAGCGGAGGTGCGGCTACCGGTGACAAAGTCACACGGGCTGCATCTCTCTCTCCGGAGGGAATTACTATGCCATCACTTCAGATCGCATAGAACAGGTTTTTATCTATCATTATCGCAGGGGTCGACAGGGCAGCCGGGCCCCTGGTGTGACGGGCCTAGTCACAGCTGCGACCCCTGCGATAATGATAGTTCCACCACTGTTGACAGCCCTGGCTCTGATGCTTACTAGGGTAGCAACATTGCAGCCAGTCAGAGGATAAACTGGCATGTACAGGCAAAGTAGATCCCCATTTATCTGCAAGCCATTCATAGTTTTTTACTTGTGCTTCTATATTAGAAGAACAAATGAAAAAAAAACCAAATTAAAATCATTTTTGGGGAAGAGGAGAACGTGGGCGCCCTAGTGACCATTTAGACAAATAGTTGAATAACTATGTTTTTCTTTTTACCATACTGACTATATAATAGTATAGTGGCCTCGCCCATAGGCACATATTTGATGTGATTTTCATGTAAATAGGCACTAAATGCTGTGATGAATAAAACAAAAATAAAACATTAGCAGCTATTTCAACTTAAACTATTGCACTAGAAAAAACACGTCTCACACGATTTACAAATTGCAGTCAGGCAATGACAGCTTTAGCATATTAGTGTCAGCATTACACAACATAGCATGATATTATGAAATGGCTCTCATTAATGGACTTTATTCAGGATCAGCCATATCTGTGTTGTTGGAGCTTCAATACTGTACCTTGGACTTAGTTGTTGATGTAACAGACTGCGGCTAACAGACAGGATGAAAACATTTAGATAACACAGGGACCTGCCCTATAGTCCCTCAACTTTAACCTAAATACATATGGGGTTTTTTTTAAACTGGGTACATCAATGCACATGGAATTATAATGCCATCACTGTCCTCAGCCAAACAATGGGAGAATTCTACAAGCAACACTGATAAAAACATATTCTGTTCTATCATTATTACTATACTACATAATAAAATATCATCTACTGACATGAAAAATGCAATGAGAATCATTACTAACCACATCTTAAACTCACTGTGGATTTAATCTGAAAGTCGATCTTTATATTCCATGGAACCATAGACAAACTACTGGAAAAGTACAACTACATTTGCAACTTTATCCACTGTAACCTCTAGATTTAATTGTCACCAACAGAACTTAGCAAAAGATAAAGATAACGATAAAGCAAATCCGAATTTCAAATGTTTAAGGTGTTTTTATTTTTTTATTCTATATTTCTCAGACAGTCATTACCTATACAGTATTCTTATTTATTTTTTTAAATCCGCTGGTGTTAAACTCACTGTAAAATGTGTAGGAAAAAGATTTGTATTTTCAAATTGCTTATCATTATTGTATTACTATTAAATGATGGTTCAATATATTTTGTTCTGTACTTTAAAGAGCTGCAAAAACAGAAGCACAAGTGAAAAGCATACACTGTCTGGATGGCCCTATTTTGCCTATGCATGCCTTCGAACTGTCCCCCTTTCCAAAGGACAGTACGATTTTGGGACTCTGTCCCGCTGTCATACTGAGCACTACCTCCATCCTGTTTGCCTGCTTGGGGCAATAAGAGAATGCATACTGTACATACCATATACATTATCAAATCTCAGCTAAGACTGAAATATTAGTCACTGATATCACTGTTTGGGGGTGACTTTGAATTGCTCTGCACTTCTGCACTAGTGTCATGTGGTGCATTGTTCCGACACTGACTGACATGATTGCTTCGTATCTTTACATATTTTGCTGAAGGTACTATCGAGCTGACCTATCTGAAGCAAAACTTGTAACTGGCATCCACCAACAACTCTTAGTAGACATCCTATTGAACTTGGCAAGAGTCCAGATCCCAATGGAGATAATATATTCAATCATAGATCCCTCTGCACCATTGTTAACCAAACAAATTGGCTTGACACAGCCACCTTAGTAGGGTAATAGCCCCACACCCTTTAGAATCACAGCAGTGGTTCAAACAGGAACAAACACTATTAAGGATGAACTGGGAATCCAGAACCTGCTTCGCCACCTCAGCTCTTGGCATATTTATTGGTTGAATTTACTATATAAATATATATTAATAACCTTTATTTTTGTCTTTGCAAGCTACATTTAAATTTTTTTGGAAGCTACCAAGAATGCCCACTCCGCTGAGCTGGACTGTCAAGTCTTCTCAGGTTGTACTAGGGATTAGTAATGGGTAGTGATTCAATTCACCGAAAGTGAACTGCTAGTGAGTTGCAGTGAGACGAAAAATTTATCTCACCCTCTTATAGCTATGCACTGGCCATACCCGGTGAGTTTTCTCCTACTAGCTCAATTTGGGTAATGCACTGTTAAGTCTACGAATACTTAAAGAGGGGCAGCAAGGGGATCAGATGATCAACTAGCAGAATTTGCAGTGGATAGAGTTGTCTGCTCAGCAGGTTTGTTTTTATGGCTCCCAAAATAAAACAAATAAGCAGAACATGAACAAGTTCCTAATACAACAAAACAATGGTTATCTTAGAACATCATTTCTGGGGCAAAGTTCTAAAAGGGATCTAATCAGCAGGAAAATTCCATTTCAGAACTTTGCCCCACAGCTGACCTTTTTATGTGACTCACGGGACCAGGGTCACACTCAGCATCGTTAGCAATGACTATATTACAGAGAAATAATGATGTGAAGCAATGGATTTGTATAGTGATGGCGGTAACCTTGGTACCACTGCGGTTATGGACTACAGCTTCAGTAATGTTTGTAAACGGTGCTAGACCTTATATTCATTGGCAATCCTAAATCAATTAGCACATTACACAGATACAGCCTTAGACTCCATCCTCCATTGCCATGGGAACATATAAAGGTATGCATTTATGTCACAGCAATCCTATAAAACAAATAGCACTAAACTTTATAAGTCGTATACATAGTCATTAATGAGACATAATCCAGTGCCACAAGCATCCGTTCCTGCGTTTTATGATACAAATAAGGCAGTTGCTACCTCCCCAATATTGCTATACTATCAAATAATTAATCAACAGATGTATGGACTGGAATGGTACTGCTCTTTGTAGCTGCTTCCTCAGGGCACTTGCAGTGTATTAGGGCTAGTTGTAGAGTTAGTATTAGTGTTCAGGGTTAGGGGTTAGTATTAAAGTTAGTAATTAGGTTAGGGATTAGCTTTAAGGGTTAGAAATTAGTTTTAGGGTTAGTCTTAATAGTTACTAATTTATTATTAGGGTAAGTTTTACAGTTAGAATTAGGGTTCAGGGTTAGGGGGTTGTACAGTTGGTTTTACAGTTACTATTTAGTTTAGGGAATAGTTTTAGGGTCAGGAGTTTGTTATAGTGTTCGTATTAATGGTTCCAATGGTTAGTATTAGTGTTGGTTTTAGAGTAAGTATTAGGTTCAGGGTTAGGGGTTAGTTTTACCGCTGGTATTACAGTTAGTATTTAGGTTAGGGGTTAGTTTAAGGATTAGTTTAACAGTTAGCATGTGGGTTAGGGGTTAATTTTAGGGTTGGGGGTGTTATTATACTAGAAGACTAACTGAAAACACTCTATAGTGTGGCGATAAATGCTTAACATATTTTTCACTCTAGTGGTGCTATTCGCAAAAGATAAAACAACTCGTTTTGCAAAGTGTTTTTGTCCGATGGATGTTTGGTGCTTATGTCTTTTTCTATAATGTAACGTTTTTATTTGCGACTGCGGGTAGCTGAGCACCTGGTGTGACCGCACTTATAAAGACTGCACCATTGACCTTTGTGGGTGAATGTTGAGCTAGCTTTTTTCCGATGTTCTGTGTTTTTTTTGTACCAGGGTTAGTATTTGTCGGCGCTGAAAGAGTCACGCTGAGCTGTCAGCACTGTAACTGCCGTGGTGAAACAGCCATGAGGAACTATCCTAGATCCATATGGAATGGCCTGTTATATTATAATGATTCCTATGATTTACCTTGATCTTGTTAGCACACAAAACGCTTTAGACCACTGTTTTGTTTGCTTCTAAAGTACTGGATTTTTACTTGCTGGACAGAAGCATTTTTTTTGTTTTGACAACACAGTTGGTGGTGATGTGAGTGAGTACAGTTCCTTTATCTCTGTATTTGTTTCCATTATCCAGCTTCCACTCATATAATACACATCACATCATGTGTATACAAACAAAGGTACAACACAGAGTGGAACTATGACCTCTGCCCTACATCACACAGAATGGCACATCCAACTTTATGTACACACAGCAGAGGTGCAGAACAAGCAGATTCCAATATCACATCCAAAATCATACGAAACAGGTGTTAGAGGAATGTGTGTTTGGAAGCATTGGCATAGGTGGGGCTAATTCACTGGATCTCCTCCTGGCGGACTGACAACATTTCCCAAAATAGATATTCTTTTGAGGTTAGGTGTTTTATTCCACAAGGTCAGGAACACAGACAATATTTCTACAAGGGAGAATCAGTCCACCCCACAACGAACGTCACCAGGCTGAATACATCTTGCAGCTTCCTTTAAAAAGTGATCAGAAGTTACATGTAGAGAACAGGAAAGAGTTGTGAGAGATTTGTTTCTTCCTCCTAGCTGCCCTTCATACAGAGGTGGCTGTCTAGATATTGATACAACTAGAACCGACAGGGGGATCTTTATCAGTTTATCCAGGTAAGCATTCTCTTAATTTTTATTTACAAACACACAGGTATTAACACACTCACATATATGGTATTTACACATATACATTTAATATTCTTACTTTATTTGTTTATTTGAATTCACTATTATACTGTCTGATTTTATTTTTAGCTGACTTTAAACATAGGTTTCAATTACAAAGCTTTTTGGAGCACAGGGGATATTATTAATATACACATAAGTATACGTGTATATTTCTCGTGTATGTGGAGCAATAATGTCGCAAATCTTATGTAAATTTCAGTTTACATAAAAGAACAGATTGAGTCTCGTTCAAACATGTATGTAAATATTATGCGATTTGACCACTTTTCCTTCAGTATCTCGAGAAAGCCTTCATTTGGTGGCAGACAGGGACCTGATTGTTTATTCCAATCTGTGCATTTTTTGGATCAGTGATAATAATTTGAATTCTCTCTGAGTTCTGATTGGCTGAGGACACCACAAAGTCAAACAGAATACTACAATGCTGTCAAATAGTCTTTTCCTATTTTCTCAAAAATGCATGCATTCTTATCCCAAAAAAGTCTTATTTTTAAACACACATATTTGAATTTCTATTTCTGTGACTTTTTTATTCATTTAATTTTTATCATAATATCAAAGGAGTCTCAATTTGTATACAATCACGTATCGATTCAAATCATTATATAGGCTCATGTAGATATGAATTGTTCCAGTATATACAATCACTTATCAATTCCATATAATACAGCCTCATGTAAATATGAATTGTTCCAGTATATACAATCACTTATCAATTCAATATAAAACAGCCTCGTGTAGATACGAATTGTTCCAGCATATACAATCCCTTATCAATTCCATATAATACAGCCTCGTGTAGATATGAATTGTTCCAGTATATACAATCACTTATCAATTCAATATAATACAGCCTCATGTAGACATGAATGGTTCCAGTAAATACAATCACTTATCGATTCAATATAATACAGCCTCGTGTAGATATGAATTGTTCCAGTATATACAATCACTTATCGATTCAATATAATACAGCCTCGTGTAGATATGAATTGTTCCAGTATATACAATCACTTATCAATTCAATATAATACAGCCTCGTGTAGATATGAATTGTTCCAGTATATACAATCACTTATCAATTCAATATAATACAGCCTCGTGTAGATATGAATTGTTCCAGTATATACAATCACTTATCAATTCAATATAAAACAGCCTCGTGTAGACATGAATTGTTCCAGTATATACAATCACTTATCAATTCAATATAATACAGCCTCGTGTAGATATGAATTGTTCCAGTATATACAATCACTTATCAATTCCATGTAATACAGCCTCGTGTAGATATGAATTGTTCCAGTATATACAATCACTTATCAATTCAATATAATACAGCCTCGTGTAGACATGAATTGTTCCAGTATATACAATCACATATCAATTCAATATAATACAGCCTCGTGTAGATATGAATTGTTCCAGTATATACAATCACTTATCGATTCAATATAATACAGCCTCGTGTAGACATGAATGGTTCCAGTATATACAATCACTTATCGATTCAATATAATACAGCCTCGTGTAGATATGAATTGTTCCAGTATATACAATCACTTATCGATTCAATATAATACAGCCTCGTGTAGATATGAATTGTTCCAGTATATACAATCACTTATCAATTCAATATAATACAGCCTCGTGTAGATATGAATTGTTCCAGTATATACAATCACTTATCAATTCAATATAATACAGCCTCGTGTAGACATGAATTGTTCCAGTATATACAATCACTTATCAATTCAATATAATACAGCCTCGTGTAGATATGAATTATTCCAGTATATACAATCACTTATCAATTCCATGTAATACAGCCTCGTGTAGATATGAATTGTTCCAGTATATACAATCACTTATCAATTCAATATAATACAGCCTCGTGTAGACATGAATTGTTCCAGTATATACAATCACTTATCAATTCAATATAATACAGCCTCATGTAGACATGAATTGTTCCAGTATATACAATCACTTATCAATTCAATATAATACAGCCTCATGTAGACATGAATTGTTCCAGTATATACAATCACTTATCAATTCCATGTAATACAGCCTCGTGTAGATATGAATTGTTCCAGTATATACAATCACTTATCAATTCAATATAATACAGCCTCGTGTAGACATGAATTGTTCCAGTATATACAATCACTTATCGATTCAAATTATTATATAGGCTCATGTAGACATGAATTGTTCCAGTATATACAATCACTTATCGATTCAATATAATACAGCCTCGTGTAGATATGAATTGTTCCAGTATATACAATCACTTATCAATTCAATATAATACAGCCTCGTGTAGATATGAATTGTTCCAGTATATACAATCACTTATCGATTCAAATTATTATATAGGCTCATGTAGAAATGAATTGTTCCAGTATATACAATCACTTATCAATTCAATATAATACAGCCTCGTGTAGACATGAATTGTTCCAGTATATACAATCACTTATCGATTCAATATAATACAGCCTCGTGTAGATATGAATTGTTCCAGCATATACAATCACTTATCGATTCAATATAATACAGCCTCGTGTAGATATGAATTGTTCCAG
The DNA here is from genome assembly GCA_036172795.1 of Pelodytes ibericus. Classification (NCBI taxonomy): domain Eukaryota; kingdom Metazoa; phylum Chordata; class Amphibia; order Anura; family Pelodytidae; genus Pelodytes; species Pelodytes ibericus. The sequence goes on from CM069866.1 coordinate 28,496,860, forward strand.
TATATACAATCACTTATCAATTCAATATAATACAGCCTCGTGTAGACATGAATTGTTCCAGTATATACAATCACTTATCAATTCCATGTAATACAGCCTCGTGTAGATATGAATTGTTCCAGTATATTCAATCACTTATCAATTCAATATAATACAGCCTCATGTAGACATGAATGGTTCCAGTACATACAATGACTTATCAATTCAATATAATACAGCCTCGTTTAGATATGAATTGTTCCAGTATATACAATCACTTATCAATTCAATATAATACAGCCTCGTGTAGATATGAATTGTTCCTGTATATACAATCACTTATCAATTCAATATAATACAGCCTCGTGTAGATATGAATTGTTCCAGTATATACAATCACTTATCAATTCAATATAATACAGCCTCGTGTAGATATGAATTGTTCCAGTATATACAATCACTTAACGATTCAATATAATACAGCCTCGTGTAGATATGAATTGTTCCAGTATATACAATCACTTATCAATTCCATGTAATACAGCCTCGTGTAGATATGAATTGTTCCAGTATATACAATCACTTATCAATTCAATATAATACAGCCTCGTGTAGACATGAATTGTTCCAGTATATACAATCACTTATCGATTCAATATAATACAGCCTCGTGTAGATATGAATTGTTCCAGTATATACAATCACTTATCAATTCAATATAATACAACCTCGTGTAGACATGAATTGTTCCAGTACATACAATGACTTATCAATTCAATATAATACATAGACATGAATTGTTCCAGTATATACAATCACTTATCAATTCAATATAATACAGCCTCGTGTAGATATGAATGGTTCCAGTATATACAATCACTTATCGATTCAATATAATACAGCCTCGTGTAGATATGAATTGTTCCAGTATATACAATCACTTATCAATTCAATATAATACAGCCTCGTGTAGATATGAATTGTTCCAGTATATACAATCACTTATCGATTCAATATAAAACAGCCTCGTGTAGATATGAATTGTTCCAGTATATACAATCACTTATCAATTCAATATAATACAGCCTCGTGTAGATATGAATTGTTCCAGTATATACAATCACTTATCAATTCAATATAATACAGCCTCGTGTAGATATGAATTGTTCCAGTATATACAATCACTTATCAATTCAATATAATACAGCCTCGTGTAGATATGAATTGTTCCAGCATATACAATGACTTATCAATTCAAATTATTATATAGGCTCATGTAGATATGAATTGTTCCAGTATATACAATCACTTATCGATTCAATATAATACAGCCTCGTGTAGACATGAATTGTTCCAGTATATACAATCACTTATGAATTCAATATAATACAGCCTCGTGTAGATATGAATTGTTCCAGTATATACAATCACTTATCAATTCAATATAATACAGCCTCGTGTAGATATGAATTGTTCCAGTATATACAATCACTTATCAATTCAATATAATACAGCCTCGTGTAGATATGAATTGTTCCAGTATATACAATCACTTATCAATTCAATATAATACAGCCTCGTGTAGATATGAATTGTTCCAGTATATACAATCACTTATCGATTCAATATAATACAGCCTCGTGTAGATATGAATTGTTCCAGTATATACAATCACTTATCGATTCAATATAAAACAGCCTCGTGTAGATATGAATTGTTCCAGTATATACAATCACTTATCAATTCAATATAATACAGCCTCGTGTAGATATGAATTGTTCCAGTATATACAATCACTTATCAATTCAATATAATACAGCCTCGTGTAGATATGAATTGTTCCAGTATATACAATCACTTATCAATTCCATGTAATACAGCCTCGTGTAGATATGAATTGTTCCAGTATATACAATCACTTATCAATTCAATATAATACAGCCTCGTGTAGATATGAATTGTTCCAGTATATACAATCACTTATCAATTCAATATAATACAGCCTCGTGTAGATATGAATTGTTCCAGTATATACAATCACTTATCAATTCAATATAATACATAGACATGAATTGTTTAAGTATAACACAATGTTTCATGTACCAAGATGTTTTCCCAGTTATAACAATTACCTTCCACGTTGACTGCATTAACTGCAACACCCAGCCCCTCATTCATTAACCAGCATTCACAAGGTTGAACCCTCTAATGCATCAGCAATACTTTAGTCTGTTTATGTGACTAGAGTATTGTTACAGTGTATTGTACATGATTTCAGTATAACACAATGTTCCTTGTATCAAAGTGTGTTTCCAGAGATATCATTTACTGTACCTAATCACACAGCCCACCGCCTACTTCATAAGTCATTTTCTACCACAATCTACCTATCAATACATCAGCAGTTTTCTAGTATGCTTATAACTTCTTATATCAAAGCCACTTTGACATATATAGGTATCACTTATTCTTCAACAGCAAAAAATGCACATAACCTATTTTCAATACATGCATGTGTTTGTTAGTTTTCTTTATATGCATTTCTTTTAAAATATATACTGTTATGGTTTTACTAGAGCAGTACTTCAAGGTGATGTCATTAAAAAGTGAGAGGACAGACATAGTATTTTATCTAAATATCTGCATTTGCTATAAGTGATGTTATATATGCTATATTTACACTGTAAACACTGTTCAGACAGTGGAGTAATCAATTGAAATAACTACTCCTCTGTGGATATCAATGTGGTTTAATATTTGCCACCTGTGAAACTCTAGTTTAACCCTAGTTTCATCACTATCTAGCTCAAGTTCAGTTGAAATGTAGACTTTTCAAACGCTGCTTCTTTGGCCTTAAGCAGGGATAGGCAATATACAAGGCCACCAGTATCTGTGGCAAGGTCTGTTAAGATCCATAAAACATCATTTAATTGTCCACTAGGATGGGCTGATGAAGGGGGAGGAGGAACTATTGCCTCCTGGGCTGCCCTCTACAATAGCCCAATCAGCTAAAGCTACACTACTGTTCACTTCAAAATGTCCTAGCAGTGTGCATCCACAGGACATGGCCCATCATCCACATGGCACGTGCAGTACATGCCCCAGCACACCCACATTGCACACCCAGGACATGCCCCAGCCAGCACCTACAGTTTTCTAGTGGTAGGCAGGTGGATGTCTGTGCACTGCCCAGGTACACAGACATCTTACCATGGATGTCTGTGCACCTGGGCAGTGAGCAGACATCAAGCTGACTGCTCACTCTCAAATATACTGACTTGTCACCCTCAGATAGGCTGACTGCTCACCCTCAGATAGACTGACTGCTCACCTTCAGATAGACTGACTGCTCACCCTCAGATAGGCTGACTGCTCACCCTCAGATAGACTGACTGCTCACCCTCAGATAGGCTGACTTGTCACCCTCAGATAGGCTGACTGCTCACCCTCAGATAGACTGACTGCTCACCCTCAGATAGACTGACTGCTCACCTTCAGATAGACTGACTGCTCACCCTCAGATAGACTGACTGCTCACCTTCAGATAGACTGACTGCTCACCCTCAGATAGACTGACTGCTCACCCTCAGATAGGCTGACTGCTCACCCACAGATAGACTGACTGCTCACCCTCAGATAGGCTGACTGCTCACCCACAGATAGACTGACTGCTCACCTTCAGATAGACTGACTGCTCACACTCAGATAGACTGACTGCTCACCCTCAGATAGGCTGACTGCTCACCCACAGATAGACTGACTGCTCACCCTCAGATAGGCTGACTGCTCACCCACAGATAGACTGACTGCTCACCCTCAGATAGACTGACTGCTCACCCTCTGATAGACTGACTGCTCACCCTCAGATAGACTGACTGCTCACCCTCAGATAGACTGACTACTCACCCTCAGATAGACTGACTGCTCACCCTCAGATAGGCTGACTGCTCACCCTCAGATAGACTGACTGCTCACCCTCAGATAGACTGACTGCTCACCCACAGATAGACTGACTGCTCACCCACAGATAATCTGACTGCTCACCCTCAGATAGGCTGACTGCTCACCCTCAGATAGACTGACTGCTCACCCTCAGATAGGCTGACTGCTCACCCTCAGATAGACTGACTGCTAACCCTCAGATAGGCTGACTGCTCAGCCACAGATAGACTGACTTCTCACCCACAGATAGGCTGACTGCTCACCCTCAGATAGACTGACTGCTCACCCTCAGATAGGCTGACTGCTCACCCTCAGATAGGCTGACTGCTCAGCCACAGATAGACTGACTTCTCACCCACAGATAGGCTGACTGCTCACCCTCAGATAGACTGACTGCTCACCCTCAGATAGGCTGACTGCTCACCCTCAGATAGGCTGACTGCTCACCCACAGATAGGCTGACTGCTCACCCACAGATAGGCTGGTGAGGGGAGAAATTTTGAGCATTTTTTTAAAGGAGTCCAAGCTGGCCCATGACAGCTATATCACATCACCCCCGATTACAACTCTACGCATATATCAGTATATCTGTCCTGCCTGTCTATAGCTGTGTCTGTATGTCTACACATCTCTGTACCTTATCTGTGAGTTTATGTTTCTGATGAAAATGTGTAGGCTGATGAAATTGCAAAATGGTCCTCTACATTGTTCTTGTGCCACCCCCTGACCAAAATATTGTCAGAATTCCCTTGTCAGCCACAGTTCCCAGCAAATGTCCATCATGAGCAATGATGGTCTCAGTGGTGCGTACCACTGGCCTTAAGTTTTAAATTTCCTTGTCAATTCCCTACAATGCCTTCTTTCATCTGTAAAGCCTTATAGCAGATACCATTTTTTGGGGTGTTTTTTGTGAAAATCAGTGTTCGGACCCAATCGGATCACTTAGGTGATCCAAGTAGCCCTCAAATTTGGGCTACTCAGAGACCAACGATATGATCTCAAATAGGCACGAAAATCAGGAGTTTGGCTGCTGAAATGGTAGCTTCGGTCCTCCCTATACTTCAGGGCCAATTAGGGAGGACCTCAGCTATTAGCCAAAATCCTACCCTAGAAGTTAATGAGAGGACTTTGTCTATAGCCAAATAAGCCAAAGTCCTCCTAAAATAGCTTGAAAAATAAATTTGAAAATATCTGTAAAAAAAATAATCATATATAAATGTAAAAAAAAATGCTGGAAAGAGTTTGGTAATGCTGAGGAGAAGTGGACTTGATTGTTTTCTTTGATGCTGGTACATCACATCTCCCTTTGCAAGAAATGTATTGTAAATGGATAACAGTTCCTCTTGTTATTCTTATATACACTTAATAATTAAATCTCCTTACCGGGAACGGGGGACTAATAAAAGTACTTTTTTTTTTTTTGCAACATTGGAGAAGTGGAGAGCATTCACATAGTGTAGGGTAACCTTTGAAATCTGACGGGATATATCAGAGGACAAATTTCCAAATAATAAATTTAATTTTAATATTAATAAATCGCCATCAATTTATTAGGTGATCATTAAATTGTCAGTGATGTTTCAGTAAGTGGTCACATGTATTTAACTACCCAACAGTAAAGTCAAAAGAGTAAGGAGCAGAGGAGGCCTTGGGGGTACATTTACTATTGGGGTACATTTACTATTATAGTAACAGACATTATTGGATGATTTCATACAATCTTCAGAGATCTATGTGGTTTATTTTACATTTATATATAGCTGTGTGTTCTTGTATTAATGGCCACACATTTATTTTCCATGTAGAGACATCACGTTGTATTTGACATGAGGATGATTAGAACAAGCCTGGTGCTTCTACTTCTGTCCTCTCTTACAGGTGAGTCTTCATTTAAAGTCAAATATGAGAAATATTCCTGAAAAAGCTTTGTGAAAAACAATGCTACCAACCTACTCCTTCTATCCCTAATGATATGAAACACTTCCAAGATACAAAGCCCATGAAGGTAGTGACTACAAAGGCCATTCATTTAAAACTAAAGGATTGGATGAGAAAATCAGAGTGCAGAGTTTTGGACTCAGTCAGTTCACTTTGGGGATCTGAATAGACCTTAAATTTGGGCTACCCAGAGATGACCGAAGTGATCTCAAATCAGCATGAAACTGTTTTTTATCTCAACATTTTGGCAACTGATCTCTGACATTCCAGCTTGCTGAAATGGTAGCCTTTTTCCAACCCATAGATTTTTAGAGGGGGGGGGGGTGGCTTATTTCAGAACCATTTTTGAGGGACCCATGCCTAAGTCCTCCTAAACGGACCAACGTTTATTAAAATAAAAATCAACAAAAATAATAGTAATTAGAAAAAAAACATCATACATAAAAATAAAGAATATTAACAAAATAATATTAAGAATGTTTTTATTAACCTTTAAAAATCCATTAATATATTATAATTGTATACGAAAATTTTGTGTTTAAGATATGTTTATTCCTTGATGTTTCTTCTTTGCAGGAAGATTTAGACAAAGTGGGGGCTGGGCACACAAATGAGGTTCAATATAGACAAACATAAGGTTATATGAAATGTAATACCAATGCAATATATACTTTACATGGCATCTCCCTGGACAGCACACAAACAAGGAAGAGAATCGAGAGGCCAGTGGCAGAAGGGAATTTCAGCATCAGAGTCACTCTGTTGCCAATTCGACCAGCAGGAAAAGTAAACAAAAATAACTTTGTTCACTTTTCGTGCTGGTCAAATTGGCAACAAAGAGGGTGGCTCTGATGCTCATTTCGCTGCTGCCATCTGCTTCTCCCCTCTATTTCGTGTATTTTTGGGGTTTGTGTGCTGTCTGTTCATCGCACACAAACCCAGGAAATACTGCACGGGATCGTGCTCAGTGTGGGGCACACGGATCATATGCGCCTAGTCAAAGGTAAGACCTCACCTTGAATATGCAGTACAATCCTGGGCACCAGTCCTTAAAAAGGATATTATGGATCTAATAAAAGTACAAAGGAGGGCTACAAAATTAATAAGGGGATTGAAATATCTTAGTTATGAAGAGAGACTAAAAAGGTTGCATTAAATACGTTAGAAAAACATCATCTTAACATTATATAAATTTGTGCAGGTCCAATATAAAGAGCTCTTCAGTGACCTGGTTTTTAGCAGAAATGTAAAGAACAAGAGGTCATCTGGAACTGGAAGAGCAAAGATTTCATTGACAGCAAAGGAAGGGACTCTTTACGAAAAGGACTCTAAATATATTTGCCTTGTTTTGGATCAAAAGCAGGAATGATAGGTAGAAGATTTGGACTTAACAAACTTAGGTTTTTTTTTAACCTAAATTACTTTGTTACTTTATTTCATCTACATTTTTCTGTTGAGTTGTTACTCATGAAAAGTTTAAATGTGTCTACTTTGTCGTTTATGGAGAGTGAGTATAGTGCATATAGTAAAGTATATGTAATCTGAAATATTTAGATCTAAAATGCAAATATTACAGTTTATTTCATTCTAATAAAACTTTTCTTCATTCTGACAGGTTGTCAAGCTGACAATTCCCAAGGAGGATTCTGGGATTATTTCAGTCAGTTGACCAGTGAGAAAGATGGATGGGATACGATAGATAATGGAGCAAAAGACAGCAGGTAAATCATAAAGTGTAACTTTATATTATATTGTTTATTAACTAATTGGTGTTTATACACAAAAGATTTTTTTTGGCTTAACTGGCAAATTAACTTATTCATTCAGATTCAGACATTACACGATTTCTGAAGCTCACTACAGTTTACTTTTTTATTTATTATTAAAACGTTTGAATTAGAAAATTATTGAATTTAATTTTGTTTGTATATTAACATTTTTTAATTACTCCATTCTTATAATCACAATAAGCACCAATACTATAATTATATGAAGTATTGCAATACCGTCCAAATCAGTTGGTATTTAGTAATTTAGTTTTAAAGAATTATTATTACTAGATCTCATTTTTTTTACTTAACAGTATTTGCTTAAAGAGCCACTGAACGTTTTTTCACTTGCGCATCGGTAGGGCAAAGACCATTGGCACTAGGATGAGGATAAATTGCATGTACTTTTTAAAGGTATTTAAGGCCCATTTATCCTCTCACTAGCAGCCATAATACTTTTCAGGAAGCACCATGGCTGATGCTGTCGCCGACAGTCTGTCACTGCTACTGCAGAGAGACTTTCGTTTTCACATGCCACCTAACTAAGGCATGTGAAAGCATAGGTCTCTTTCTGCTGCAGCAAAGAGAGAGGCGACTTGGCCCAACAAACCCTCGATCAGACCCCAATCAGTGCCAGCATCCAGATTAGCTCTGCCTCAACTGAAAGGCAGAGCTCAGAGTAAATCTGTGTGTTTCTGCAAAGATTTATGTCGGGTTTATTGCAAGTTAGTGGCTCCAAGTTTTTAGCTTTTACTTCTATTAATGAAGCAAAAGTTAAAGAAAACGGTAGTGCCACTTTAAAAGCCATTTTAACCATATATAACTATTCCTGGAAAACACTGTTTTTTATGGTATATTATCCTTGTACAACTACTCACGAAAGAGTGTTGCACAATGGGGCGGAGTTTGCAGTCTGTGCCATTCCCAAACAAACTGAAAAGGGTAAAGATTAGACCTAGACAGCGCCAACATGTTGTAACCAAACAAACATGTTGGCGCTGTCTAGGTCTAATCTTTACCCTTTTCAGTAAATATTTCACCCTATTTTATATTTTTATACCACTGCCATGAACTGTGCAAATCATCCATAAATATGGATATCATTTTAAATCAAATCTCATTCTTCCTCCTACAGTGTTCTTAAGGGAAGCTTTCAACATGGAGTTAGCTATGTAGGCAATTTTCTGGGGCCTCTGAAAAATGGCTTTCAGAAGCGCCTTTATGAGGATTCTGATGGGCTGCGCAGATTAATCCGCAGGGAGATGCAGGAGCTCCGCAGGAAGCTATACCCATACATGGATGAAGCCCACCAAAAGATCAGCAGTAACCTAGAGCAGCTCCGGAGCCGATTGCTACCTTACACTGAGGAGCTGAAGGAACAGTTACGGAGGGGAGCCCAAGAACTCCATATGCAGCTTGATCCTTACATGGTTGATGTGAATGCTGGGGCAGTGCACAGAGTGGCAGAAAATTTGCAGAACACGATATCCCTGAAAACCGGAAGACTGAAGCAGGCGTTCTACCCACTGGCCGAGCGTCTGTTAGCAGAGATCCATTATGCAGCAGAAGAGTTGCACAGAAATCTAGCTCCTCATGCGCAAACCACTCAGGAGAAACTGAGTCAACAAGTGCAGGAACTGTCAAGGAAATTGACACAGAATGCAAGAGAGCTTCATGAGAAGATCCATAAAAATCTGAGTGATCTGAAAGAGCAGTTGGTGTCCTATCCAAAAGAACTAAAGGAAAAGTTTCCCGAGGGCCAGGTAGTTGAACCTGTGGCACCCTACGTGGAGGAGATGGCAGCTCAGGTGCAAAGGGAAGTGGAGGAGTTTCATAGGAGCACCCAAAAGCAAATTGAGGCCTTCACCCGCATCCTCAACATGGAAACAGAGGAGACCCAGCACAAATTGTCTCCTGCTTCATGGGACTTTCATGAGAGTGTCAGCTCAGTTGAGGACGTGCAGGAGAAGTTAGACACCTTGTGGAAGGACATTTCAAAGAGTCTAAACTAGGAAGGGACCAACAGACTTGGGAAAACAAATAAAAAGGATGTTATTTACTTTTAAGATGAACCCTGGAACAAGATGCTCTGTGGTGTTAATATCAAGGGTTTAAAATTATCATCACAAATTGTTTACAAATCAAATTTGTAATTTAGAAATGGGTGATATTGTTTTTTTTACATTTCTACTTTCTTTTTAAAGGAAGGTGTATATATTAGCACATCCCTTTCCATGTTTAGGGTAAACAATTATTTTAAATGTAAAATAGCATGAAATGTGTAGAATATTATGATATATGACTATGTATATGATAATGTTATGTGTATAAGAGCACTTACCTAACCAAAAGTTTACATACCCCCCAATTGTCCTGTCCCGCCGAGCTCTAACTCTGTCCCACTTTTTACAATAGAGATACAGCTCAGTGGGACAGCAGGATTCAGGAGTTGATGTCTTGTTAAGTCCCCGGCCTTACGAAAATAATGAAGGAGACTGAACAGACAAGAGACTCTTAATATTACTTTTAGAGAACAGAACGTTATGGCTAGTTCCCACCTTAGATAACTAAGAATCCGAATAAAATGCTAGATCCAAGGGATTCTAATGGCGATTGTCTTAAAGGATGGCAAACTGATAGATATCTGTCAGCAACAAGGCCCTGAGTTACAACAAGCCTATCTGTTCTTTGCACCTTGCATTCCATTTCCCAAAAGCCTATATGTGAGAAGCATCTCTGTTCCTTTTGCCAGCCCATGATAGAATGGAAAGGCAGTTCTGTTATATATTGACTTGGCTCCTTCAGTCAATTAGAGTTCAGAATCTTGGGAGAAGTAGGGGGAAGGCAAACATCCTATAGGCTGTTTATTTATAAAAGTGGAGCATGGAATCATGCATAATAATGGCGCAGTCTCTGCGTACGCCAATATTTAACGATACCTGTATTGGTCTTAATCTTCTGGATTGCTCAAACGCTCCTTACACCAGAGCAAACCATTTTTAAAAAAACACTGGGGCACAGTGTGTCTTGGGATGTGTAAGAGATGCAATCACTTTTATAAATATGTTTTTAGTGATTGCAATTTTCTGACACTTTTATAGGTGCTGGTAATAGACAATCCATATTACGTCAAGATATCTAAAATATTCCGAAAAGTATAATAAACATAAGCATGAATTGTTAATATAGGATGCTGTTTATTTCAAACTTTTTTTTATTTTACGACAGTAAAGCACTGATCGCCTATGCCAAAAATATATTGGACTAAAAACAAAAAAAATAAACATTTTCTTTTTGCACTTGCATTTGAATAAAGAACATAACATTTTACTTGTCAGCTGATACTATCAGTACTATTTACATCTATGCATGAAACTGGGGAAGCTACCAATAATAACTAGTTATTTCTAGGAGCTAGGGATATTATACTTCCAAAGAGTTCTATGGAAAACAACCAAAAAAGTTAGGAGCCAGCAGTAGTGATTTTAAGAGATATGGCTCCTGGGATTTGTCAAGCGGTGTTGTAGAGTATGCATAATCATACATATTGATATAAAATATTAGGAGATGTGGTTTGTTAGTCCCTGATACATCAGACTGATAGGCTGACAGACCAATGGGAGGGGATTTTAGTTAATGACAGACCACGCCCCACAAAAAAAGCATGGAAACAGGAGCTACACAAAAGAGGAAATTAAAGCAACAAGTTAGAAATATTTTAAACATCACAGGCTGACAATATATGTAGAGAATTGTGTCTTTTTACATTACTCCCTCGTTAAGAAGGAAAGTTTGATTTATGAAAAAATCCCTTAAAAGGTCTTTGTATTAGCATTGGACATACTGGTATATGGTAATCACTTTCCCTTTAAGTTATCTGTACTGCAGAGAAAACAATTTGAAGATGGATTGTATTTCTTTATAGTTTGATGTCTTTCATTCCTTTAATCAGTTTTGCAGCTCATCTCTGAACCTGTTCCAGTTCCATGATCTCCTTCTGGTCGACTGGTACCCAAACATACACCACACTACACAGTGCAGGTCTTGCCATTAAAAGGGGTAAAATTGTGTTCTGATCCTATGTATTTATTCCACTTATAATGCATGGTAACCAGTGGCGTCCCGAGGGGGGGCGGACCGCACCGGATGACACCTTCAGCGGGGTTGATACCCATGCTGCAGGCATCCCCCCGCACCCCCCGCACTGTGTCGCGCTGCCTAACTTTTTTTTTTTCTGGCAGCCACATGCGCTATATTCGGCCTCCGGAAAAAAAAATCACCGCGCCCGGATGTGACGTTATTTCACATCGGGTGACTGTGTTTCCCTCCTCCGGCCATGAGGGAAGAAAGCATGGAGGAGGCGTCCATCCGGGGACACGGAGCAGCATCCAGGCGGTAAGTGATGGGGAAGGGGGGAGGAGGGATGGAGAAAACAAGCACTGGAATGGCACAATATTACTGGGCTCTGACTGGCACAATATTACTGGGCACTGACTGGCACAATATTACTGGGCTCTGACTGGCACAATATTACTGGGCTCTGAATGGCACAATGTTCCTGGTATCTGACTGGCACAATATTACTGGGCTCTGACTGGCACAATATTACTGGTATCTGACTGGCACAATATTACTGGTATCTGACTGGCACAATATTACTGGGCTCTGAATGGCACAATATTACTGGGCTCTGAGCAGCACAATATTACTGGTATCTGACTGGCACAATATTACTGGGCTCTGAATGGCACAATATTCCTGGTATCTGAATGGCACAATATTCCTGGTATCTGACTGGCACAATATTACTGGGCTCTGAATGGCACAATATTCCTGGTATCTGAATGGCACAATATTCCTGGTATCTGAATGGCACAATATTACTGGTATCTGACTGGCACAATATTACTGGGCTCTGAGAGAGATAGACAGAACAGGGGGGGGGGAGAGAGACAGAACAGAGGGAGGGAGAGAAAGACAGAACAGGGGGAATGGGGAGAAAGAGAGACAGAACAGGGGGGAGAGACAGAACAGGGGGGGAGAGAGAGACATAACGGGGGGGAGAGATAGAACGGGGGGGAGATAGACAAAATGGGGGGAGACAGAACGGGGGGGAGAGACAGAACAGGGGGGAGAGAGAGAGAGAACAGGTATGGGGGAGTTAGAGAGAGACAGACAGGGCAATGAAGAGGAAAGGGACAAACATGGGAAGGGAGAGAGATACATACATGGGGGGGGGGGGCGCCATGGGGGAATCCCGCACAGGGCGCCGGAACACTTAAGGCGGCTCTGGTTATGGGGCTCCTGTGTGTGCATAGTTAATAGGCCATCTAACTGGCATTACTAAGGAATCTGTTTGGCATTGTATTGGAAGAAATCAGGGGGGGTGACACCATGAGTTTCCGCACCGGGTGACACCAACCCTAGTGACGCCCCTGATGGTAACACAGTCTGTTGTGAACAAGTATGCCAAACTCCTTCTCCATAGGGAAGTTCCCCAACAAACAACCTTTTAGAATAGAATTTGCATTTTGCTTAGTTTCATTTTCATCAGGTATAGGAAATTGCATGGGCATCCTCAGGATGTTTTCCAAGGCAGAAGGTTGTGGGCAAAATGAATGGATGAGAATCATGAGATGTGCATTTCACAGCAGCTGAGGTAACAAGTCATGATCATATAATAGCTAACCTTTAGCACCCTAGTTGTCGAGTACTCTCTTTCCCTTGATGCTTAACATACTGGCTAAGTGTCATGGGAAATGCAGTTTTTGGTTGGTGTGGCATGCACCATGGTAACATTATACACTATAAGTGGTTCCAGTATTGTGGTGCATTGCTCACACAGAGTGTACCTTATAATGTTTCCTAGGTCATAAGTGCCAGCTAAACGTTGAAATATGTCACACCCAGTCTCTTCTAAGCCCTATTCTGTCTCACACAGAATGTGACACTAATGGAGCAGGACAGTCCTCTGTGCTCTTCCTCTGATCTGCTATTCGGGACTGAGGTAGAGCTCACTGGGACAGCGGGACTCATGGCCACAATCCCGAGGTCCTGATAGCATTTTCTGGTTGAAAGAGAAGACCAAACAATTCTGACAGGGGGGGGGGGTGGGGAGTATAGAATTAAATAAAAGCTTTTTTTCGTCTGCAATTCCCTGTCTGACAGGTGTTTTTTTATGATCTCTTTGTCTAGTTAACCTAACCTAAATAGCCTACTGCTCCTCCCTCCGTTGCTGCAGGTCTAATTTCCAAATTCCCCCCTCTGAATGACCATGGCGATCTGCCTGCATCATCATGCTCTTACATATACCGTAACCTCTGTGCAGCTGGAGTAATGATCATTCTTCTAAGGTCCTGAAACCAACCTTTTCTTAGGTGATCTTGATTACAACAAGCACTTGTAGTGGGGTTGAGATGCTGCTTTTTAATTTATGTGAGCCTTTCATTGTCAATTTTCAAATCCATTTCTCTGTCTCCTGTGTATTCAGGTTTTGTTTCCTCTTGAAGCTCTACTGGCAGCCAGTGCTATATTTACCGCGAGGCATCCTAGGCGGATGCCTAGGGCGGCAAATTTTGGGGGGCGGCAGCGCCCCCCAGCACTAAAAAAAAAAAAAAAAACGCGGCCCTTTAAAAAAAAAAAAGACCGCGCTTGCAGGCAGAGACGGAGGTGACAGGGGATCGGAAAAACTGCACGGGGAGCCGAACAGGCAGCACAGAGAAACCTCCGTGCTGCCTGTTCGGCTCCCCGTGCAGTCTGTCACGGAAGTGCCGACAGTCACGTGACGGGCGCGCTGACATCATTCGCGCGCCCGGTCACGTGACCTGTCGGCACAATCGCCGGGAAGCCGAACAGGCAGCCTGCCTGCCAGGGAAAGGTAAGTGCTGATAAGTCTTGATGGGAGACTGTGTGTGTGTGTGTGTGTGTGTGTGTGTGTGTGTGTGAGACTGTGTGACTGAGTGTGATGGGAGTCAGAGTGTGATGGGAGACAGTGTGTGTGACTGAGTGTGATTGGAGTCAGAGTGTGTGTGATGAGAGACAGTGTGTGTGACTGAGTGTGATGGGAGTCAGAGTGTGTGTGATGGGAGACATGTGTGTGACTGAGTGTGATGGGAGTCGGAGTGTGTGTGATGGGAGTAGGAGTGTGTGACTGAGTGTGATGGGAGTAGGAGTGTGTGACTGAGTGTGATGGGAGTGTGTGTGTGTGATGGGAGTATGAGCTTGATGTGAGTCTGAATGATGGGGCATGTTTTAGCTGTGTAACGTGGGTGTGCAGCTTGGGTAGGGGGCTGCCCGGATTTTGTCTGCCTAGGGCAGCACAAAATCAAGATACACCACTGCTGGCAGCCATGTAGTGCTTTTATTGTCCTCTTGATATGTTAGCTGCCTCTTTAACCTGCAGCCCAACCCTATTTATACCTGCTGCTAACTGCAAACTGGGCCTTTGGTTGCTTTCTTGGTTTGCATTGCTTTCTTGGTTCCTGATTTCCTGTTGCTTTTTACCTGCTTTGACCATTTTATGGTATTACCTGTTTATGACCATGCCTGTTTGATTCCAGCCTTAAGCTTCTGCTTGTCGCCTTCGGGTTTTTTGTTATTTTTGTATCCTAGACTCCTGCTGTTTTCGCTGTGGTTCCATCCTTCAGTTTCTGTGGTAACTGAGTGCAAAAGTCCTAGGAGGAAAAAGCCTGAGGTTTAACCAAAGGTGGATTCCTTTCAGGTGAAAAACTCCTTATGTGCCCAGATCCTGTTGTTTGGTTCCTTATGTCTCCTCTGCACTACATTTGCTCCTGACCACCACCATTTTAGTCCAGTGTCCTGCCAAACAGCTACCAGTCCAGTCTCAGCTATCAGTCCGATCATGGCTACCAGTCCTTTCTTAAGCTGGTCACAGCTACCAGTTGTGTCTCAGTCCGGTCACAGCTTCCAGTCCTATCTCAGTCAATTTTTAATTCACACATATACAAATTCTCATGAATATATAAAGTCTTATTAACATATTTCAGATACATCTAACAATTTCCAGTTAGTAGACCAGAGGGGAAAAAAACATAACAATACATATATATATCTTAGTTTACCATATTAGTATAAATTTAATACACACACCTTGCATGAAATCCTTCTGAAGGAGGCGTGGTCTCCTTTAAAAATACATTTATAGAGAGAAAAAAAACGTGTTGTTATATATGCATTATCTACTAGCTGATTGATATCTATTATCTCTTCCACACTTCTATCCAGCTATTCCAGTGTATCCAGGTTTTTTTTTATATTTATTTGATCCAAACATGCTAGATCTTTGCATAGACACATTTTTGTGTCATTAACTGAATTTGAATGCACAGAGTAATCCAATGGGCTGTTAATCCTTAACCCCTTAGTGACAAGAGATTTTCACCTTGACTTTCCCTTGGTGACAATGGCTGTTTTGACATTTCTGGGGTGTTTGTGTTTAGCTGCAATTTTCTTCTTTCTCACATACTGTACCCACACAAATTATATGTTGTTCTTATCGTCATAAGAAGGGCTTTCATTAGATACCATTATGTTCATCATATATTATAATTTACTACAAAAAACATCATAAAATATGAAGAAAAATTTAAAAAAAAAACACTTCTTCTAACTTTGACCTAAAATATAATTTACACAAATACAATCATTAAAAAAGACCCCATCTAAATAGTTTCTAAATGTTGTCCCAAGTTCAGAAATATGCATGTTTCCATATTTTTTGGTATTTTTTGCAAGTTATGGGGCAAAAAACAAAAAAGTGTTTTTTGTTTTTTCCTATATTGACCTTTTGACCCCCAACCCGAACCCAAAATTTAACCAAAACACTAAATATAACCCCAACTCTAACCCTTATGCTATCCCTTAATATATTTTAATTTTGATTTAATTTTAAACCTATTCCTTATGCTAAAAATGATTTAATTTTAACAGTCAAGCAGCATATTCAGAGCGACGGAAGTGAATTTACTTTCACTTCCGAAGCTCAGACCACCAGAGGGCATAGCCATATAGCCATAGCCATAGCCATAGCCGTTGGGCGATCGTGGGTGCACCAGAAAATAAATTTTGGTGCTGGCTATTGCCTCAACATGGAGGCAATATACCTGAACCGTTAAGGCGGTTTTCACGACCACTAATACCAAAAACTGCTTGATTCACCGCAGGACGTGCCAGGCACTTCCATTTGTTGGGAACGGGGTTCCCGGCAGGACGTGCCTGACACATCCATTGTCGCGAAGGGGTTAATAACCAATTATCCCAAAGTGTGAAGCTCATAAATGACTGAGTAAAACCTAGCAGTGTCTCTCTCCATTCTCACTTGCAGGAGAATATGGGATTTAACCAGCTCCCATGAAGCTTATTTTATTGTTTCCAGTTTCGTGCCACTACTATCTTATATGCTATTAAACAATGAGCAATAAGATTTTTGTTCTCCCAACTCATTTTTGGCCAATTTAGTTGTAAAAGATAGCTTGCTAGATCTTGTTTTAATGTTATATTCATGTTTGCATGTATGAATTCAGATAGCTTATTCAATGTACATTTCAATCTGTCGCACCCCCACCACATATGCATATAAGTTCCTTCCTTATTAACACAACGCCAGCAAAGGGGAGGTGCTGTTGTATACATCTTGACCAACCTAGGAAGATCCTCAACCTGGTTTTTGATGATCATACTACTCATGAAATTTCAAATTTTGAATGTAGTTGATGCCCAATCTTTTTTTAATCTTGTGATATTCCTTAAATATGATTTACCATGGTATTTTTCTTTTCAACTTTTTGGCTACCCCAAATACTACTTCCGGGGCCCCTGGTCTTCAATGTTTCGCTTTCAATATCATACCGACTCTCTCTTTTGCTCTTATCGAGCTGCAATTTATTTATATGTGTGTGAAATTGCCATTTAATAATGGGGAAATCCAGGCCTCCCCTAGAGTTTTCTTGTGCTATCGCTTGTGTATTAAACCTATATTCCCCCCCCCCCCCCCCCCCATATAAATGAGGCTATACTGATTGGAGCATGGACAACCAGGGATCTGGAACAGGTAATTCCAGATGGGAATTATATAGGAATTTATTACCTACCCCAGCTAGTAATCTCCACAAATTTCCAGTCCTTCAATAAAATATGTGTTTCACTAAGTACTCTTAAAAAGATCACTTCCATGAGCCTGGGGAGGTCCTTTGTGATAATGATCACCAGATAGCAAAAGCTATTATTGGTATAATAAAGAATTTAAATAAAAATAATATATCTGAATCAGAGTACCAGGTTTGCGCCAAATGGGCATTGGGCCCAGATGAACTCATCCTACCATTAGCGCATAAAAATATTAGCATCACTTGGCACTAACCCAATTGCAAAAAAAGTCACCCCTAAACCAAAAGTAATTATGAGACAGTATGAAGCCTACAAATCTAACTATAAAGTCAGATGTAAATCAGAATACTTGGCCAGATAGTACTGGATTAGTGTTGAGCGAACCTGAACCGCACTGTTCGGGTTCGTACCGAACATTACGGTTTTTGGACCCCGGACCCGAACACGGACATTTCACTGTATGTTCGGGTTGGAGTTCGAGGCTCAGCGATTTAATGGCGCGTTTTGAAAGGCTGCAAGGCAGCCAATCAGAAAGCCCATAGCATTACATACATATACATTGTATGTAATGCTGTTGGCTTTCTATAAACTGAAATAGAGTCCCCATTCATACGAATAGGTCAATTGACCTATTCGTATGAATGGGGACTCTATTTCGGTTTATAGAATAGCAATAGCATTACATGTATTACATAAACCGAAAGACATTCGGTTTATAGACTTTCGGTTTATAGAAAACATGTAATGCTATTGGCTTTCTATAAACCAAAATAGAGTCCCCATTCATACGAATAGGTCAATTATAGCTCAGTTAGCCCCCTTCTCCAGAGTATAACATCCATAGGTAGATCTTCATAGATAAACAACATAGAGCCGGCATAGGTGATCTGTTTCAGATTCCGAATGGTACGTAGCACCGCCAGTTTTTCAGCTGTACCACGTAGTTTCACGATCTTGTCCCTTGGTGCGGTCTGCGGGGCTCGCTTTGCCTTTTGCACATCTAAACAGTCCAGGATCTTATGGTCTTTTACACTAGCCTCAGATCTAACCTGTTTCAGGAGACCTTCCAGGTAGGAAGAGAAAACGGAGTTTGAAGGTAAGTCAGCAGAGGCTCCGAAGAGACAAAATAGCCAGACACAGGATATGCTGCAAAACGTAATTTACTGAAACATGAAGCAGCTTTAGGCAATGCAGTGCTCCTACCCAGTGAGAAAAAAGACAAGCCAAAACAGGGCGCTTTTTTCAAGGCTTCCAGGTAGGGCTGGAGAGCAGTGGGCCCAACTGCCTCCGGAACTCCACGTACCAGTAAGTTTGCTGAAAGGCTCTTCATCTCCATCACCAACATCTGGCGGCAAAAGTCCTGAGCCTGCATGGCTAGGTCACATTTTTGGGCCTTCGTTTTGGTGGCCTCTTGTCGAACTGTGTTCGTTGTGGACTCCAGAGTCCGCACCTTTGAAACAAGCGCAGTCACAGGGACATGAGGAGAGAGTGAGAGAGTCCCAGATAAATAAAATAATGCCCCCTGGGACCAGTGGCTAGCCAAATACCGTTAACCGCAAATAATTGAAATAAATGGACCCCTAGGGCCAGTCACATGCCCCTGAGCCCATAAATTATAAACAATAAAAGAGGCCAGTGGCTGCATTAAGCAGTCAATGTACAATTAGGTCATCTTTTTTGAGGAGGTAATTGAACAGACAAAAATGTATCATTTTTTGCATGTTAACATTTACACAGAACAGTGTTTTAATCTATTTTTTTTTTTTTTTTTTAACTGGTGCGATAAAGATCCATAGCAAATGTAGGGTTTACTTTAGTTACATATGGCTGCTTTATAGAGTATGAAATAGTAATGACATACAGAGCACAGGGTATTTCTTTTTTTAAGATTAGATAATAATATTAAGTATCATGGGGGGTGGTTCATATTCTATAACAGCCCTGTCAGTAAACATTGATAAACTGTATGGAAGGGCATTAACATACAGTAAATAGATTTGGGTCTTTTTAATTTGTCTTCAGTGACACATGAGAGGGAGTAGCTTGTTGGTGTGTGCATGCTAGGAATCTAACTGTGGCCCTCCAGGTGTTTATGGACTATAACTAACATAATTCTCTGCCACTCTAAAAAGCTAGTTTGGAATTATGAGATTTGTAGTTCAGCAGCAACTGGAGGGCCGCAACTGGACACCTAGGCACTAGGATATAAAAGGAAGCAATAGGAAGGTGCTAGCCTTCTTTGGATATTTGTCACAAAGAATGGTTTTCCTCCCTCCTCCATTTTGTCTTTCTTTTAATCTAAGTGGCCGTGGTGCGGGTCCTTGAAGTCTGACATCAGTGCAGGAGTTTGCTGTCTGAGGTACAGCTAACTAATGTGTCACTAGCAAAGTAGCTAAGTGCAGGATTCTCCATGGATCATGACCAAGGTATACCTGATAACACATTCCCCCCACCAATAAAGAGACAGACAACTGAGTGGCTAGAAAGGTCGCAGTCTTTAATGAAATGCTGCAACATAAATTGACAGCTAAATACATAGCTGAAATAAATAACAAGTATTGCTGTAAACCAGATATGGTTAAAACGTTATAAATAATTAAATAATCAGGAATATAAAACTATATATATAAAATTATATAAATATCTATATATACCAACTAACACATGTTTATATAACAAGACATATAAACAACATGAACTAATACTAATGAACCTTAGTGGTAGCATGTGACTTATCCTAGACCAGCTAGGATCAGGACCCCGAGAATCTGGGGCAGGCGTACCACATGACTCACGGCTACTGACGTCCCTGTTTTGCACAGTAGCCGTGCCTCACTCCCCAGGGACGAGCCCATGGGGACCCCGTGCATATAGCTCCCACAGCTACTGCCCAACCGGGTTGGCCATACCACAGATGACCAACCACCTGCACTAGCGCCAAACCTCGGGGACCCCCGCCGCCACTTCCTTCCTCGTCACCTAGGGATGGGAGGGAGGGAGGGTCATTTTTTCTTCAAACAGGAAATCATTCCTGGAAATCCTGCAATATATAGCCTAAGGCCATCCCCTCTATCCACTCATTGCCACCCCCCCTGCCGTGCACTTATTGGGCCCTTGGCTTAACTGACAGGGTGAGGGAAATGACAGGAAACCTTTGTCATGATGGCCTTCTATATATTGCATTATTCCAGGCCAGAACTGGGCCATGATGGGTAGTATTGTAGCTACTGTGTGCGGGATGTTACAAAGGGAACCACCTACCAGGACTGATATTACACCTATGTCAGTACTCTCAAGTACTGCTTATCATAAGTTTTAGGGAATAAATTAAGTTAGCCAGTTCACACTGCGAATTTGGTTATAAGTTAATATGGTTATATTTATTTGTTAAATATACAGTGGATATAAAAAGTCTACACACCCCTGTTAACCCCTTAAGGACAGAGCCTTTGAAACATTTTTGTCCATTCTGGACAATGGCTATTTTAACATTTCTGTGCTGTTTGTGTTTAGTTGTAATTTTCTTCTTTGTCATTTGCTGTACCCACACATATTATATATTGGTTTTATCGGGACAAGAAGGGCTTTCTTTGGATGCCATATTTTTGATCATATCTTATATTATAAAAAAAAATAATAAAATATGGTAAAAAAAAAAAATACACAAATTTCCTGACTTTTATTTGAAACATCTTCTCTTCATCGACAAAAGCGAACGAAAAAACCTGATAAATAGATTCTACTATTTCTCCTGAGTACAGGGATACCACCCATGCATAGGTTTGTTGGGGTGTTTGGGGGCTAAAATGACAAATTTGTGAGGTGCAGCTTTTTGTTTTTCAACTTGACATTTTTACATGCAGACAGCCTGCACCCATATCCCATTTGGGACATATTTGAAACCAGCCAGTGTATTTTACCCCATAAACCCATATATTTTTTAAAAGTAGACACCCTAGGCTATCTCAAATGGTGGTATTTTAACACTTTCCATGCACTAATTCTACCATCAGCCTTTGTCAAAGTTTGTGGTAGTAATTTTTTTGTGTTTTTTTTTCACAAACCTTGCACTTCAGACATGAATTCACAGATTTTGGTATGTGTCACTGCCAAATAACACCCCAATAAGTGTTCAGCAACATCTCTTGAGTACAGGGATACCACCCATGCATAGGTTTGTTGGGTTGTTTGGGGGGTAAAAGGCCAAATTTGGGAGGTGCAGTTTTTGGTTTTCCAACTTGAAATTTTGACATGCAGACCGCCGGCACCCATGTCCCATTTGGGACATATTTGAAACCAGCCAGTGTATTTTACCCCATAAACCCATATATTTTTTAGAAGTAGACACCCTACGCTATTTTAAATGGTGGTATTTTAACACTTTCCATGCACTAATTCTACCACCAGCCTTTGTCAAAGTTTGTGGTAGTAATTTTTGTGTGGTTTTTTTTTCACAAATATTGTATTTCAGACATAAATTCACAGATTTCGGTATGTGTCACTGCCAAACAATAACCCAATATGTGTTCAAAAACATCTCATGAGTATAGGGATACCACCCATGCATAGGTTTGTTGGGTCGTTTGGGGGCTAAAGGGCCACATTTTGAAGGTGCGCATTTTCAACTTGGAATTTTGACGTGTAGTCAGCCTGAGCCCATCTTGTTTTGGGACTCTTTTATAAGTAGGACAGTGTATTTTACCCAAAAAAGTATATATTTTGTAAAAGTAGACACCCTAGGCTATTTTAAATGGTGGTATTTTAACACTTTCCATGCACCAATTCTACCACCAGCCTTTGTCAAAGTTTGTGGTAGTCATTTTATTGTGTATTTTTTCCCACATACATTGTACTTTAGACACAAATTCACATATTTCGGTATGTGTCACTGACAAACAATACCACAATATGTGCTCAGCAACATCTCCCGAGCACCGGGATACCACCCATGCATAGCTTTGTCAGCTTTGTTGGGGGTTGAAAGGCTACATTTGAGAGGTGCGCTTTTTGATTTTCCAACTTGGTATTTTGACATGTACAGCAAGGAAGGGGTTAATAGCTCTTATAAGAGCCTTTGTAGTACTGTACAAAAAAATTAACCCCTAAAAATGCACAGACAAGAAAAAATGTTCTGCTGTGCAGTGATCAGTGGAAGGGAAGGGGTTAATACACAGGCTACACTATACAAAGGGTATGGCTTTTATAAAAGCCCTTGGGACTCACAATTTTTTAACATTTTATTTAATTTATTACAATTAAAAAATTATATTATACAGATCTGTCTCTTTCCCTCACTAAAACTCAAGTGAGGAGAGGGAGGCAGATCCATATGGGTCAGAACAATATTTACCAATATTGATCTAACCAGACGAATGGTGATGCTCATCTGAGAAATCACCAAACCACCTTTGCCACTGATCGGCTGTTACTGATCGCTATACACGCATTCAGACAGCTTCAAAAGGAATACACGTAATCCCCTAGTGGGTATAATTAAGACCTAGCGAGTGTGACAAAAAAAAATGCTGATAGCAAAAAAAAAATCCTTCTGCGACCAGATTGCTCCATATGCGCTGCTTAGGCAGTGACCATATGCACTGCTTAGGCAGTGACCATATGTGCTGCTTAGGAAGTGATATACGGCAAGGAAGGGGTTAATAGCTCTTAAAAGAGCCTTTGATATACTGTAATAAATCACAGTAAAAAAAATTAATCCTTAAAAAATGCACAGACAGCAAAAAATGTGTACACAGCGATCAATTGCAGGGAAGGGGTTAAATACTGGAAACGGCTTTTATAAAAGCCTTTGGGTCTCAATTTTATTAAATATATTATTATTAAAAACTTACATTATACAGCTCTGTCTGTCTCCCTCACTAAAACTCAAGTAAGAGGGAGGCAGATCTACACGGGTCAGATCAAATATTTACAAATATTGATCTAACCAGGCGAATGGTGATGCTCTTCTGAGCAAACGCCAACCCGCCTTTGCCACTGATCAGCTGTTACTGATCGCTATACATGCGCTCAGACAGCTAAAAAAAATGTTTTTACGTTAAACGTAATCCCCTAGCGGGTATAATTAACCCGTGACGGGTGTAATAAAAAAGTTTTTAAAAAAGTAAAAATGCTTCTGCAGCAAGATTGCTGCATTTGCGTCAGATCGATGCTTAGGCAGTGATCTACAGCATGCAAGGGGTTAATCGCTCTTAAAAGAGCCTTTTTTATACTGTAATGAATTACAGAAAAAAAAATTAACCCCTAAAAAATGCACAGACAGCAAAAAATGTGCTGCTGTGTATGATCAGGGCCGGCCTTAGGGGTGTGCGACCTGTGCGAGCGCACAGGGCGCAACACGCCAGGGGGCGCCCTCCTGTTAAAAAAATTTTTTTAAAAAAATTAAGAAAAAAAAAAAAAACAGTAGAGGCACTGGCTGGGGGAGATCAAAAGATCCCCCCTCACCAGCCCTCTGCTCGGCAGGCTCTTCTAGATCCGGGGAGGGGGCAGAGCTAACCGGCTCAGCGTTGTAGCTCCGCCCCCACCCTGTGAAGCAGAGCAGCATATGCTTCACGGGGAGCCACTGGCACCATGAGAAAGTGCTGCTCGGCTCCCCATGCCTGAATTAAGCATGGGGAGCCAAACAGCACCTTTTCTTGCAGTCCATGGCTCCCTGTAATGCAGACTGTGCTCTGCTTCACAGGGTGGGGGCGGAGCTACACCTCTCAGCCGGTTAGCTCCGCCCCCTCCCTGGATCCAACTTTGCAGGCAAAGGTAGGGGAGGGGGGAGAGAGAGAGGCAGAACAGGGGTTAGGGGGGAGACAGACAGACAGAACAGGGGCAGGTGGGGAGAGACAGAACAGGGCTAGAGAGAGATAACAGGGGGAGGGGGGAGAGAGAGACAGAACAGTGGATGGGGGAGAGACAGAACAGGGGAGGGGGAGAGAGAGACAGACAGAACAGGGACTGGGGGAGAGAGAGATAACAGGGGGAGGGGGAGAGAGAGCCAGAACAGTGGATGGGGGAGAGACAGAACAGGGGAGGGGGGAGAGAGATACAGAACAGTGGATGGGGGAGAGACAGAACAGGGGAGGGGCGAGAGAGACAGACAGAACAGGGGAAGGGGGCAGAGACAGAACTGGGGGGGAGAGAGATAACAGGGGGAGGGGGGAGAGACAGAACAGGGGAGGGGGGAGAGAGAGAGACAGACAGAACAGGGGCAGGGGGAGAGACTGAACTGGGGGAGAGAGAGAAAACAGGGGGAGGGGGGGGGGAGAGAGAGAGAGACAGAACAGGGGGAGGGGGGAGAGAGAGACAGAACAGGGGGAGGGGGGGGAGAGAGAGAGACAGAACAGTGGGAGGGTGGGACAGAACAGGGGATGGGTGGGGGGGGAGACAGAACAGGGGACGGGGGGGTTAGAGAGACAGACATGGCAAGGAAGAGGAAAGGGACAAACATGGGAGAGAAACACATACATAGGGGGGTGAAAGAGACGGGGGGGGCAGAGGTGTATCTTGATTTTGTGCTGCCCTAGGCAGACAAAATCCGGGCACCCCCCTACCCAAGCTGCACACCCACGTTACACACCTAAGACATGCCCCATCATTCAGACTCCCATCACACTCAGTCACACACACTGTCTCCCATCACACACACACACTGTCTCCCATCAGAACTTACCTTTCCTTGGTGGCTAGTGGCAGGCAGCATGGTCCCTCCATGCTGCCTGTTTGGCTTCCCGGCGATTGTGCCGACAGGTCACGTCCGGGCGCGCGTATGACGTCAGCGCGCCGGTCACGTGACTGTCGGCACTTCCGTGTCGGCACACTGCACGGGGAGCCGAACAAGCAGCATGGAGGTTTCTCTGTGCTGCCTGTTCGGCTCCCCGTGCAGCCTGGCAGGCAGAGCGATGGTGAGGGGGGATCTTCCGATCCCCTCTCACCTCCGTCTCTGCCTGCAAGCGATGTCTTTTTTTTTTTTTTAAAGGGCCGCGTTTTTTTTTATTTTTTATTTTTTTTTCAGCGCTGCCGCCCCCCAAAATTTGCTGCCCTAGGCATCCGCCTAGGATGCCTCGCAATAAATACAGCACTGGGGGGGGGGCGCCACGGGGGAAGCCCGCACAGGGCGCCGGAACACTTAAGGCCAGCCCTGGTATGATCACTGCGTACACAGCGATCAATGGCAGGGAAGGGGTTAAATGGCTTTTATTACTAAAATTTTATTAAACATTTTTAATTTTATTATTTTATTTTATTTTTTACTTTATCTGATCTGTCTCTCTCCCTTACTAAAACTAGTAAGGTGAGGGATCAGATCAATACTTGTCAAAGGCAATATTTACTAATATTGCCTTTGACTGTATGATAAGTGCTCATCAGAGCACTTACCATACATGCCTGCACACAGATCACACAGATCTGCTGTGCCGGCATTGATTGGCACCCCCTAGAGCATCGGAAGTGAAAATACGTTCACTTCCGATGCTCTTGCCATTAGAAGGGAAGAGCTGCCTGTATAGGCAGCGTTCCCTTCTACTGAGCCGATGGGATCGCTCAGGAGAGCAATTACCATCGGTTCTGGGGAGCCTGAAGGTGCTGCTAAGCTAGCGAGGCACTTTAGCAACACCGGAGGTGCTTAGGAAGCGAACGATCGTTCGCTTCCTAAGCACATGTGTGCAGTGGGCGCAGCCATTTTTTTTGCACAATGCCTCTGCCAGGCACGTCACCTGTCGGCAAGTCCTCGATTTGCCGTGACGTGCCTGGCACGTCATCTGTCCTTAAGGGGTTAAAATGTCAGGTTTCTGTGCTGTAAAAAAATTAGACAAAGATAAATCATTTCAGAACTTTTTACACCTTTAATGTTACCTATAAACTGTACAACTCAATTGAAAAACAAACTGAAATCTTTTAGATAGAGGGAAGAAAAAATATAAAAAATAAAATAATGTGTAGCTGTGTTCAGAATTAAGCAATCACATTCCAAATCATGTTAAATAGGAGTTAGCATACACCTGCCATCATTTAAAGTGCCTCTGATTAACCCCAACTAAAGTTCAGCTGCTCTAGTTGATCTTTCCTGAAATTTACTTAGTCGCATCCCACAGCAAAAGCCATGATCCACAGAGAGCTTCCAAAGCATCAGAGGGATCTCATTGTTAAAAGGTATCAGTCAGGAGAAGGGTACAAAAGAATTTCCAAGGCATTAGATATACCATGGAACACAGTGAAGACAGTCATCATCAAGTGGAGAAAATATGGCACAACAGTGACATTACCAAGAACTGGTGTTCCCTCCAAAATTGATGAAAAGACGAGAATAAAACTGGTCTGGGAGGCTACCAAGAGGCCTACAGCAACATTAAAGGAGCTGCGGGAATATCTGGCAAGTACTGGCTGTGTGGTACATGTGACAACAATCTCCAGTATTCTTCATATGTCTGGGCTATGGGGTAGAGTGGCAAGACAAAAGCCTTTTCTTACAAAGAAAAACATCCAAGCCAGGCTACATTTTGCAAAAACACATCTGAAGTGTCCCAAAAGCATGTGGGAAAAGGTGTTATGGTCTGATGAAACCAAGGTTGAACTTTTTGGCCATAATTCCAAAAGATATGTTTGGCGCAAAAACAACACTGCACATCACCAAAAGAACACCATATCCACAGTGAAGCATGGTGGTGGCAGCATCATGCTTTGGGGCTGTTTTTCTTCAGCTTGAACTGGGGCCTTAGTTAAGATAGAGGGAATTATGAACAGTTCCAAATACCAGTCAATATTGGCACAAAACCTTCAGGCTTCTGCTAGAAAGCTGAACATGAAGAGGAACTTCATCTTTCAGCATGACAACGACCCAAAGCATACATCTAAATCAACAAAGGAACGGCTTCACCAGAAGAAGATTAAAGTTTTGGAATGGCCCAGCCAGAGCCCAGACCTGAATCCGATTGAAAATCTGTGGGGTGATCTGAAGAGGGCTGTGCACAGGAGATGCCCTTGTAATCTGACAGATTTGGAGTGTTTTTGCAAAGAAGAGTGGGCAAATCTTGCCAAGTCAAAATGTGCCATGCTGATAGACTCATACCCAAAAAGACTGAGTGCTGTAATAAAATCAAAAGGTGCTTCAACAAAGTATTCATTTAAGGGTGTGCACACTTTATGCACTTTATGCAACCACATTATTTTATTTTTATATGTTTTCTTCCCTCTATCTAAAAGATTTCAGTTTGTTTTTCAATTGAGTTGTACAGTTTATAGGTCACATTAAAGGTGGAAAAAGTTCTGAAATGATTGATCGTTGTCTCATTTTTTTACAGCACAGAAACCTGACATTTTAACAGGGGTGTGTAGACTTTTTATATCCACTGTACAATACATGTGTTGCAGTGTTGTCATGATCCAGCATACCACTGTCTCTGTTGTACCGGTATTAATTACATTTTGATATTGACCACTCATGTACCCAATATATTGATATAATGCACCCATGGTACAAATACAGTAAATAAGTGAATACACAGAATGCTCTCTACATAAACTAAAATAGTGGGAAACCCAGTTGCCGTCCTAGTAGACTGAATAACCCTTCTGAAGAAACTCCAACAACTCACCCTGAGATCCATGAAGCTTTAAGAGGTAATTTACGTTCCAGAGGGAAGATTTCCTTCCATGTTGATAGGAGATTATCACACCACATAAAATAGTTTACTGGTCACAAAGTTGTCTAACATTTTCCTTCTCATTTTGTGCTAGTGGCTACCACTTTAAAATATTTAATATGGGCTTTGGTCACAACATTCTACGGTGGATCAAGGCACTATACACTGGCCCCACCGCTACAGTGAGGGTTAACGGAATTCACTCACAATCTTTTCAAATTTCGAATGGGACAAGACAGGGGTGCCCCCTGTCACCCCTCCTATTTGCACTTTCCCTAGAACCCTTCTTGAACGCCATCAGACATAACACAAAAGTCCATGGCATTCAAGTGGGACGTTCGCAATACAAGGTATCGGCCTTTGCCGACGACATGCTATTTACTATATCCCGGCCGCTAGTTTCCTTACCAGCCATCCAGTCAGAGCTATCCTGTTTCGGTCACCTCACTAACCTAAAGATAAACACCACTAAGTCAGAGATACTCAATATTTCTACACCAACCTACCAGGCAGATAAGATTCGAAGAACATACCCCTACAAATGGTGTACAAGACAGCTGACGTATTTAGGCACCAGACTTACCCCTGACCTGTCTGATCTCTGACCTGTCTGCCCCCATACTCACTAGACTGCAGGCCGACCTCAAAACGTGGGATTATTCCCATATCACATGGATAGGAAGAATCAACGTAATAAAAATGAACCTATTGCCCCGTCTCCTATACCTTTTTCAGACACTTCCCATTACGATCCCACAACATTTCTTCAACACCCTACGATCTGCTATTACCAAATATATCTGGCAAGGGAAACACCCGAGACAGAAGATTTCCCAACTCACCCTACCTAAAAACCAAGGAGGGCTAGCTCTTCCTGACCTGAACCTATACCATAAAGCAAGCCATCTTTTACGTACAGTAGACTGGACGATCTCAGCTGACAAGAAACAATGGGTACAGATTGACCAAGACATGACTGGCCACACAGTAGCCACATCTGTCTGGCTCCCATTAGAAAAAAGAACACACAATTATTACCAAAGCACACTGATTAAGGCAACCATGCGTATTTGGAACACTATCAGTCTTAGGTACAACATGACCTCCTTCCCATCACCGATGACACCCCTCCACCATAACCCAGACTACACCCCAGGAATCAAGGGTAGTCGGCTGTTTCCCGCAGAAGACCCCCCCAACACACATTTATATCAAGTTCTACAAGGGCAATCTGTAGTCCCTATCACACAACTCATCAACAATACCCACCCCACTTTCCTGGATAATTTTAGATACCACCAACTGACCCATTATATCAAGTCACTCACACCAAAACACAGAATCACAAGGGAACTAACACAATTCGAAAAAGAATGCACCCAAACGGGACCCCCTAGAAAGGGTATCTCCAGACTGTATAATTTACTTCTTCAGACGGCTAACAAAGCTAACCCCCCTTTCATGGGAAAGTGGGAAAATGCACTTGGCACCTCATTCACGCCCAATCGCTGGGAAAAAATACTGTACCTAGCACACCATGCAACGATCTCTACTAAATACCAAGAAAACGCATATAAATTGCTATCCATGTGGTATACAACTCCAATCAAGCTACAAAAAATCTCCCCCATACACAATGGCTTATGCTGGCGCTGTTCTTCAGCCCCAGGCACTCTTCTTCACTTGTGGTGGGAGTGCGATCACATACAAATTTTCTGGAAAGCAGTATATGCCATCATCACCCTACTCATTGACAAACCACCTAAGTACAAACCAGAAAACCTTTTGTTCCACAACACGCCCCTTAAAACCTCTCAATATAAAAGGACACTACTGCCGAATTTAATTATTGCCGCTAACAGCCTAATTCCGTTACATTGGAGGACTGCCACCACCCCCTCCATCAAAAACTGGGTAGATAGAGTAGAAGAATTACGCACAATGACAGAAATATCCCCACGCTCCCCAGAAGAAAGGGAGAAATATATTGGCATTTGGTTCCACTGGCTGGAATTCCTTAAATCCCCCACGCTCCTAACACATGTGGGATGAGGAGGTCATGCACTTCCCTGGGCCCTCCCCAAACCTTCCCCCCGAAGCTATACACCATGATTCTATACCCATGGCCCATGAGTAGATTTGACGGTACCCCTCCCATCTGATAGGCCGCAGCCCCTCCCTCCCCTGAATATGAAAAAAAAAAACAAGTTAGATATCAACAGTCTGTCACAACATGTATTTTATTTTATATTGTATAAAACAAATGTATGGAAAATTGATATGAAATGTATGATTTGAATTTAACATTCACTTATCCCCCCCTACCCCACCTTACCCCGTCTTCCCTCCCCCCCTTTTTTCTCTTTTTCTGTACCCCCCCCCCCCCCTCCCTGACATTTCCTGGTAGGTTTATAATTGTAAATTAACAAAAACACCAATAAAACATTATTGAAACTAAAATATTTAATATTCTTGTTGTGTTGCTCCCATACTATTTCTACATTGCTGAAGCACACAATTTCTAACAGTAATGTTATTTTCCAATGTGTTTTACACAATCCAGTCCCCATGCAATAATGGTGCTCAGTTTAGTGGAGATAAGAATAATTAATTTAAGGAAAATGGATAACTGGTCTGCATCCAAATAGATTTTATTATAAAAGTAGCGAGTCACTTCACCACATGAGGTCACTAGAGATTGCTTATAGAAATATAAGTACACTATTCAAGACTGCCCCTTTTGCCTTATGGAAAATAGAGCTCTCTTTCCAGGTAAAGAATTATTAGGCCACCTGTGTGGGTTTTCTATTAACTACTAGCTTAAGAATTCATCATGATCACTTGCGAGTAGTAGACAAGAAGTGCGAGCTACATCTCACTGACAACATACAGCTCGGAAATATCCTGACCAGGAGGATGGGATCTGTCACAAACTGCCATGACTTTGGGGCTGTCGCTGTGACCAGTTACGATCCACACAATATACTTATGTTCGGTTTAAAATGTTAAGTTTACCCCTGTATGTACTTACGAAAGAGCTGTATTCAATTACCAGTTGTATTCAATGTTAAATGTAACCCCCTTACAATGGTGTATCTTGGTTTTGTGCTGCCCTAGGCAGACAAAATTTGGGCACCCCCCCCCCCCCCCCCCCACCCACATTGCACATCTACAACATGCCCCATCACCCACCTTGCACACCCACAACATGCCCCATCACCCCATTACATGCCCCATCACCCACATTGCACACACATCAAATTCCCAATTCTCCCATTACATGCCCCCATCACAAACATTGCATACACACTAAATGCCCCATCACCCCCTTTACATACCCCCACCACGTCCATTACATGCCCTCATCATGCTTGATTAATTGGAAGGAGCTAAAGCTTGCTGAATGGTGGGGGAGAGAGCGAAAATGTTTGAAGCACCAGAAGTGTTCTTTAACACCCTCTGGCAAAGTGCCGCCCTAGGCGAGTGCCTTGTTTGCTTTGTGGAAGATACACTACTGCCCCCTTAAGTCCCGTATCCTTCTGTATGGTATCTTAAATCTAATCCTTTTACAGTTCCATTGTTTCCTTGATGTTATCAAAATGTAAAACTGTATATATTTTATGTGTTGTGACTTAATAAAATGTTAACCTTTTGTATCTTGAAGTCTGTAGCAGTGTCTACTCTTCTTTACAAAAGACTATATCGCTTTCTGGGATTTAATAACATAAATTAATTAATGTAATACAAAGTACACATTTGTGGGGGGTTTTAATCATAAATCACATTTGAAAAAGTCTCTTCACATCTGATGGTGGATCCATTAAAAGGCATGGTAACAGACTGCTTAAGTTGCTGAAATCTAGCATCATCTATGTCAAAGGAGTAGAAGTACATAAGACAACCTCTGGAAATGTACATAAATGGACGTTTTGCATAGGCTAAATCATTCAACCAATTCGGGACATTCCTATAGACAGATCATTCAACAGCAAGACAGATTTAAATGTTGTTCTCATTAGCCTTATAAATAGGGCTTGAAGGAAATAATAATCCTTCAAATACCCATGGGCCACAATGATGTTCAAAGCACAATGGTAGCAAAAAAATTAAGTTGTATTTAATGAAAGCATTGCATCAAGTGCATGCATTTTATAAAGAAATACAAATAAAGTATCTTATTGAGCTATCTGCACCTCATATAGCTCCAACAGGAGGCAGCCATTTTGTTTAGAATCTTTGGTCAGATGGGTCAGATCATTCTTCATCTGAACCAAGGTTAGTGAATATTGACCCAAGCTTCTAAACAAGATGTCTGGCCCCTGAGAGAAAGATGTGGAGTAAAGAAGACTCAATAAGGAAAGTTATTTGTATTCTTTCATTAAAGATTTTCTATATAAATCATTTAGATTTGATACAATCTTTCAATTAAACATAAGTTAATATTTTTTTCTACAGTTTTCCGTTAAAGAAGCTATCAAAAATACAATGGAATAAAGGAGCATTAAGACAACAAGCGTTTTCAATGGACTCATCCAACAAGCTTTCCTCTTATCATGTTTATGATGGTACAGACTACTACACAGATAACACTCTTACAAGTGACTAAGTTCAAATTATTGAAATACTGCTGATTGCCATTGAAACTCATAAAAACTGATAACCCATGCAATCACCAAACCGAAGCCAACCTTTACACGGCAGACAGATTCTTCAAAATGTTATTACTGCATTATGTGGAAACTGAGACATAGAAGGGAACTTGACAGTTTCAGTTTCACAAAAAAATGGTGTTGGTGGAGTGAAAAGGCGTATGGTAAGGATGAGAAGTGGAGTGGACAATATGGAAAAACTTGGAGTGACTGGACTGTGTTTGTGTAAACCGCCAGGTGCAGCTGGAAGGGGCAAAGCTTAAGTAGTGTGGGAGCCACGAGATGGATGGACATTTCTTGGCTAGAGAGAGAAAAGGGGAGGAATTCAAATACAAATCTAGTTGAGATGAAGGTAAAGGGTCTGAGATAAATGCTGAGATGCAATTAAGGGGTTGAGATAGAGGAAGTAGACTGATGGAAATTCTTAATGAGGGACTTGCTGAGGCCCCTATTAATATTAGAATTGGCCTTGAAATCATCTTAAAAAGTGTTATCACATAACACAGGGTATTCTGTTGAACTGCAGGTTTAGTCAAGGTTCAGAACTAGAGTTGAGCGGACAGCTGGATGTTCGGGTTCGGCAGGCTCAGTTGAACTTCGAAAAAATGTCCTGGTCCGTGCTCGAACTTGACCCCGAACCCCATTGAAGTCAATGGCGACACAAACTTTTGGCCACTAAAATGCCTCTAAAAAAGTCCTGGAAAGGGATAGAGGGCTGCAAAATGAAGTAAAATGTGGGTAAGAGTAGGACAAGTTCCCTGCAAGCAAATGTGGATAGGGAAATAACTTAAAATAACATAAAATACATACAAATTACAAATACAGCTGAGCCATAAAATAGCACTAGATGGAATCTTTGATTTTAGCTTTGGAAGAACATAAATCTAAATCTAAAGCATGGCTGCCAGGAGGATCAACAGAATTATCCATTTGAGAGAGGGTTGGAGTGCAGGGTATTCTCTTTCAGTTTATACTAAGTGACCCATAGGTTGAGGAGGCGGTGACCGTGGCGGTGTAGGTGGAAGCGGCTCTGGAGGAGGAGGAGGTAGCCAGAATTTTTCAAAGTGCGCTGTAAGCACAGTATTGGACTGTTCTATTTGACTCTCAGATATGAAGTGCAGCGCAAGACGCAAATGTACTATTTACCACCCAAAACTATTAGAATTTTTCAAAGTGCACTGTAAGCACAGTATTTGACGGTTCTATTTGACTCTCAGATATAAAGTGCAGGAATGCATGTAATGCTTTTGGTATTCTATAAACCGACTCTATTTCGGTTTATAGAAAGCCAATAGCACGAATGGACGAATGATTTTCGTTTATTAATCATTTGTTCATTCGTTCATAGCATTACATGCATTCCATAAACCGAAAGTCTATAAACCGAAAGAGAGTTGGTTTATAGACTTTCGGTTTATGTAATACATGTAATGCTATTGCTATTCTATAAACCGAAATAGAGTCCCCATTCATACGAATAGGTCAATTGACCTATTCGTATGAATGGGGACTCTATTTAGGCTTATAGAAAGCCAATAGCATTACATGTATTCCATAAGCCGAAAGTCTATAAACCGACTTTCGGTTTATGGAATACATGTAATGCTATTGGCTTTCTATAAACCGAATCTCTTTCGGTTTCTAGACTTTCGGTTTATAGAATACCAATAGCATTACATGTATTCCCTAAACCGAAAGTCTAGAAACCGAAAGAGATTCGGTTTATAGACTTTCGGTTTATAGAAAGCCCATAGCATTACATGCATTCAATTAAACAAAAGTCTATAAACCAAAAGAGATTCGGTTTATAGACTTTCGGTTTATAGAAAGCCCGTAGCATTACATACAATGTATATGTATGTAATGCTAGGGGCTTTCTATAAACCGAAAGTCTATAAACCGAAAGAGATTCAGTTTATAGACTTTAGTTTTATAGAATGCATGTAATGCTTTGGGCTTTCTATAATTCAAAAGTCTATAAACCGAAAGAGATTCGGTTTATAGACTTTCGTCTAAAATTAAGTAACTTTGAAAGATACATTTAAACCTTCAGGTTACACGAATGTAACCATTCGTATTACAACAGTGCCATCTACTGGCCAAACGTAACATTAACTGCCATTGAACATACTTTCCTTTTATAGAATGCATGTAATACTATGGGCTTTCTATAATCCGAAAGTCTATAAACCGAAAGAGATTCGGTTTATAGACTTTCGGTTTATAGAAAGCCCATAGCATTACATGCATTCTATAAAACTAAAGTCTATAAACCGAAAGAGATTCGGTTTATAGAAAGTCCATAGCATTACATACAATGTATATGTATGTAATGCTATGGGCTTTCTGATTGGCTGCCCTGCAGCCTTTCAAAACGCGCCATAAAATCGCCGAACCCCGAACTCCAACACGAACATACAGTGAAATGTCCGTGTTTCGGGTCCGGGGTCCAAAAACCGTAATGTTCGGTACGAACCCGAACAGTGCGGTTCGGGTTCGCTCAACACTAGTCAGAACGCCTCACTTTTAAAGAGGACCTAAGTTTGCATATAGTCATATTTTTTTAGACTGTTATTTTCATTGAAATACATAAGGTAGGCAGCGCTACTATTCAAACAAATCACCAAGCATCTGTATAATATATCAATTTTTATTGTACTCATAAAATTCCAATATAATTCAAAAACGAACAATAAGGAAAAAATAAAGAAAAGGAAAAAATAACATACTATTATTTATGGGTGACTTCACCAATATTACACTATTAATAGTCTGTAATTGCCCATATCCTCTTTCACTCTATAAAATCATAGGGATAAACAGATTATGTTGAATATGCCTTTATCATTCGTGCCACCCATAGGTAGAACACACAATACAAATACACACATCCACAGCTAAATAACAGTAATAGTACATACCTCCCTCCTTAGTCAGACTAAGACCTAGCCAGGTACTAAGGTGCAGGCCCGGACTGGGACAAAAAATAGGCCCGGGCATTTAAGACTGAGCAGCCCATTTTTATTTTTATATGCCAGGATATTGCCCCCAATATGCCAGGATATTGCCCCCAATATGCCATGTAATATGCCAGGATATTGCCCCCAATATGCCAGGATATTGCCCCCAATATGCCATGTTATATGCCAGGATATTGCCCCCAATAAACCATGTTATATGCCAGGATATTGCCCCCAATATGCCAGGATATTGCCCCCAATATGCCATGTTATATGCCAGGATATTGCCCCCAATAAACCATGTTATATGCCAGGATATTGCCCCCAATATGCCAGGATATTGCCCCCAATATGCCATGTTATATGCCAGGATATTGCCCCCAATATGCCATGTTATATGCCAGGATATTGCCCCCAATATGCCAGGATATTGCCCCCAATAAACCATGTTATATGCCAGAATATTGCCCCCAATATGCCATGTAATATGCCAAGATATTGCCCCCAATATGCCATGTTATATGCCAGGATATTGCCCCCAATATGCCATGTAATATGCAAAGATATTGCCCCCAATATGCCATGTTATATGCCAGGATATTGCCCCCAATAAACCATGTTATATGCCAGGATATTGCCCCCAATATGCCAGGATATTGCCCCCAATATGCCATGTTATATGCCAGGATATTGCCCCCAATAAACCATGTTATATGACAGGATATTGCCCCCAATATGCCATGTAATATGCCAAGATATTGCCCCCAATATGCCATGTTATATGCCAGGATATTGCCCCCAATAAACCATGTTATATGCCAGGATATTGCCCCCAATATGCCAGGATATTGTCCCCAATAAACCATGTTATATGCCAGAATATTGCCCCCAATATGCCATGTAATATGCCAAGATATTGCCCCCAATTTGCCAGGATATTGCCTCCAATAAACCATGTTATATGCCAGGATATTGCCCCCAATATGCCAGGATATTGCCCCCAATATGCCATGTTATATGCCAGGATATTGCCCCCAATATGCCAGGATATTGCCCCCAATAAACCATGTTATATGCCAGGATATTGCCCCCAATATGCCAGGATATTGCCCCCAATATGCCATGTTATATGCCAGGATATTGCCCCCAATATGCCATGTAATATGCCAGGATATTGCCCCCAATATGCCATGTAATATGCCAGGATATTGCCCCCAATATGCCATGTTATATGCCAGAATATTGCCCCCAATATGCCATGTATTATGCCAGGATATTGCCCCCAATATGCCAGATATTGCCCCCAATATGCCAGATATTATGCCAGGATATTGCCCCCAATATGCCATGTATTATGCCAGGATATTGCCCCCAATATGCCAGATATTGCCCCCAATGTGCCAGATATTGCCCCCAATATGCCATGTATTATGCCAGGATATTGCCCCCAATATGCCAGGATATTGCCCCCAATATGCCATGTTATATGCCAGGATATTGCCCATATATTATGCTCGTTATGCCACCCACCTCCCCCCCTTCCCCAGACCCCAGTACTTACCTCTTTGCTGCTTCGTCCCCCGGTGCTCTGAAGCTGCGTGGCTGTGAGGGAAGCGTTGTGAGCTTCCCTCCAGCCGCGCGGTCAATAAAGTTTGTTTGAAAAAAAAGTTCCAACACACTTTATTGACCGCGCGACCGGTAAATGAATGTGGGCAAAAAAAAAAACCCTGGCAAATGAATGTGGGCAAAAAAAAAAACCCTGGCAAATGAATGTGGGCAAAAAAAACCCTGGCAAATGAATGTGGGCAAAAAAAACACTGGCAAATGAATGTGGGCAAAATAAAACTGACAAATGAATGGGCAAAATAATGTAATTAATAAGTAATGATTGTAAGAGGCACAGACAAACCTGGAACGGAAATGCACACCTTCCCTGCAATGAGATATAGCTTTGATCCCTGCTATTGATCTACATTTTTTTAAAATGTATTTTTTAAGATAAAAAAAAAACTGCTCACTTGAATGTGTGTATGTATGAGTGTATGTGACAGACTGTGTGTATGTATGAGTATATGTGATAGACTGTATGTATGTATGAGTGTATGTGACAGACTATGTATGTATGTATGTATGTATGTATGTATGTATGTATGAGTGTGTGTGTGACAGACTGTATGAGGGAGTGTGACAGACTGTATGAGTGTGTGTGACTGACTGTGTGAGTTTGTGTGTCTGTGACTGACTGTATGAGTTTGTGTGTATATGTGACTGACTATGAGTGTGTGTGTCTGTGAAAGACCATGTATGAGTGTGTGTGTCTATGTGACTGACTCTGAGTGTATGTGTCTATGTTACAGACTGTATCTATGAGTGTGTGTCTGACAGACTGCATGTATGTATGAGTGTGTGTCTGCGACAGACTGTATGTATGTATGTATGTATGAGTGTGTCTGTGAACGACTGTATGTATGAGTGTGTGTGTGTCTGACAGATTGTATGTATGTATGTGTGAGTGTGTGCCTGGCAGACTGTATGTATGTATGTATGAGTGTGTGTCTATGTGACAGTATGTATATGTGTGACAGGCTGTATGTATGAGTATATGTGTCTATGTGACTGACTGTATATGACTGCATGTGATTGTGTGTATGTGCTGTTGTCTGGCTCCTAGATTTTTTTCCTGGCTCCTAAAACTTAGTTAAGGTTGTCAAGCCCTGGTATAAATGTTACTAGTTATATACATATATTTGGGGTCCACCTTAAGCTTTTGGAAATGCTGGAAATATTTAATATTTTACAGTTTATTTTCTGGTCAGAAATGTAATGTTTGTTTGCTGAGAGGGTAGTGGATGCATGGAATAGTCTTCCAGTAGAAGTGGTAGAGGTAAATGCAGTGAAGGAGTTTAAGCATGCATGGGATAGGTATAAGGCTATCCTAGATATAAGATAAGGCCAGGGACCAATGAAAGTATTACTATACTGAGAGGGTAGTGGATGAATGGAATAGCCTTCCAGTAGAAGTGGTAGAGGTTAATACAGTGAAGGAGTTTAAGCATGCATGGGATAGGTATAAGGCTATCCTAGATATAAGATAAGGTCAGGGACTAATGAAAGTATTACTTTACTGAGAGGGTAGTGGATACATGGAATGGCATTCCAGCAGAAGTGGTAGGTTCATACTGATGTATGTTTTATGGTGTACACACAGCTCGCTGACTATATTTCATGTAACAGTGATAAAATGCACCTGCCTGATGTAGATGTTGTGCTGTGAATGTATCTGTTGTATACCAAGGATCCTGGTAATGTTGGTGGGAACTTGGTGATATAATATACACTGTGACAAGCTTTATTTTTACTGCTGCTATACCCGGTGAGCAAAAATGCTGTCCCCCCCAGATTTTTGGGGGTTCCTACACCCATGATTGTGTGCTATAGTGTTGTATTTGGTGCTGTGGGGTTATATTGTGTGCTATAGTGTTGTATCTGGTGCTGTTGGGTTACATTGTGTGCTATAGTATTGTATCTGGTGCTGTTGGGCTATATTGTGTGCTATAGTGTTGTATCTGGTGCTGTTGGGTTACATTGTGTGCTATAGTATTGTATCTGGTGCTGTTGGGCTATATTGTGTGCTATAGTGTTGTATTTGGTGCTGTGGGGTTATATTGTGTGCTATAGTGTAGTATCTGGTGCTGTGGGTTTATATATTTGCTATGTTGTTGTATCTGATGCTGTGGAGTTTCAGCTAGAGCTCTGGATATTTATCTGGTGCTGTGGTTTATATCTTGTGTCATGGGTTTATAGCTGGTGCCGTGGGTTAATATCTGGTGTTGTGGATTTATATCTGGCACAGTGGATCTATATTTGGTGCAGTGAAGTTATATCTAGTGTTGTTGGTTTATATCTGGTGCTGTGGTATTATATCAAGTACTGAGGATCTGTATCTGTTGCAGTGGGTTTATATCTTGTGCCATTGGACTATATCTATAGCTGGTGCTGTAGCAAAGGTTTTGGGTGCAGTCTAGTGCTGTGGCACCTGCTGTGGCTGCAATCTGGTATCTAGTGCTGGGGCAAGGGAAATCTGGCACTGAGGGTGCAGTTTGGTTATGTAGTTAGTGCTGTGCATGCCACCTAGTGTTGTGGGTTGTATAAAGTGCTATGGCAACTGCTGTGTGTGTAATCTGGTGCTGTGCGTGCAATCTAGTGTTGGGGCAACTGCACTGCGTGGAGTCAAATGTTGTGGCAAGTGCCTCGATCATGTGTGTATGAATAATGTGAGGCATAGGTTTAACATAAAAACAGATTAGAAATTGATCAGACATTGGCATCTTGATCCTTTTATAAAGCTTTTGCATTAAGTTTATCAACCGTTTCCATGCCTGCACTGATAATGACTAAGTTTCTCCACTTCGTGACAAAAAGAGGCGAGGTGCAGAAAGGACGGCGGTAAAATTATGCTGCAGAGAGATCATGCAAAGTACAGCCTGGCAGTATGTAGGATGGATATATATGCACAGACACTATCCAATTAATTTATCAGGGTGGAGATCCCATCGGACCTACCCCGATTCATTAATTAGATTGTGTCTGTGCATATATGCATCCTATAGATCTTTCTGCAGCATGTGGAACAAATATGTGTCCCTGGAAACATGGTCGATGTTGGCAACTATGGGATAGTCATGAGGCTATCCTACATATAAGGCCAGGGACTAATAAACGTATTTACAAAATTGAGCAGACTAGATTGGGTTCTTATCTGCCAACACATTCTATGTTTCTATGCTGTGTGCAGGAAATACAGCCACCGGTTTCTATGAGTTCAAATCCAGTTTTTCACTAATAAGACTAACAGCTAAATACCAAAATATAATTAATACACCTGAGAACACATTGTGGACCATCTATGTGTGTTTGTCTAATTCTTTTTTTGTTGTTGTTTTATTCAAAAATGTATAATGAGTTATTTTCATTATTTTAGAATAAGGGAATTGTAGTTTGGTATCAACTTGGCAAACTTCTAAATTCCCGTAACAGTCTACAAAAATATGACATTGTTGGCATCATTGTTATTGATATAATAATACAAGACCAGATTTTAACCCTATGACTGCCAGAGAGATTTTAGAATTAAAGAAGAGTTATTTGACCATCAAAATAAAATAAAACAAGAATTCATGAGATTATTTTTATTTTCCCATGCAATATAAGTGAGAAAATAGACGATAAACCTAGAAATGTAAAATGTGGACTTAAGGTTTAGTTCATAACAAACTTATAAAACAGAAATAGCGTGAGTAAGTAAGGGGGTCGGAGAAAGGACATAGTGTATTCAATAAAGGAGATGGAGAAGCCTAGTGTGATACTGAGTTAACGACAAGGAACTTAAAAGAGCATAACAAATGTAAATCTTTCCATTCATCTGCCTGGCTCTGGAGATGCTTAAGCTTTGGGGTCTTCGTTGTAGAGAGATGTTTTGATTTCTTCAATTATTTTTTCCAGATGGTTCTGCAATTCCTCAGCATGTGGAACCACATGCTCCTTCATTTTCTCTACATAAGGTTTAGTAAGTTTTTTCAGTTCGTCAAGTGCATTTTCTACTGCTTCCTTAGTTTCCGTAGCCATTTTTTCATAATCTTGCTTAAGATCTTTTCGGTTTTTTTCCATCTCCTCACGGAGCTCTTTTACGTAGGGTGCTATTCTGGCCCGCAGATCTTCTACTTCGGAGCGCAGCTTGTCACGACCACTTTCTGCAGTAGATCGCATATTTTCCAAGAAACCATGCACTTGATTTTTGATATTGGTGCAGAGGTCTACTACCGTGTCAAGGACCTCTTTCTTCATGCCCACAGAATACTCCTCCCAACGTTTATGGAAATCCTCTAAGATGGGGACCACCTTGGTTCTAAACACTGGGTACTTTTCATGCATTTCCTTATCTACCTCCTTCCAAACGTCATTCAGATATTGATTAAGTACGCTTAAAAGGTGATCAGCATTGTTCTTAAAAGCTTTCACTCTCTCCTTTACTTTTAGCCTAATCAGAGAAAAGATGTATTAATACTTTATGTATATCAGAAAGTTATCTATGGATATTTATATGACTATTCCAATATACCAACATCCTGGGGATCCTTTTCTATTTACATTGTACACCATATGATATGTTTAGCAAATGTCTTTTCTATATTTACTTTCCATATACTGTTAATGATATTATTTTAAATGTACAATGTATATATATATATATATAACAGTTATCTTTGACTATCCTTATAACCAACTCATACCCTATGAAGCATGTGGTTTAAAAAATCCTTGGATTGTTAAAAGTATAAAACTCCCTCTACAAACAGTGCTGGGTGTAGGACTCCACTGTGTCCCATACACTAACTACAACAAAAAAGACGAATCACACAGCACTCAATCAAGTGTGGTGTTTATTTTCACCAAAGTGGCAATGCTTCAACCCTATCAGGTCTATGTCGAGCCTACTGGGTCCTTGTCAAGCCTGGCAAAAGCTTGACAGAGACCCGATAGGGCTGACATGTTGCCACTTTGGTGAAACTAAAGATCCCACTTGATTGAGTGCTGAGTGATTCATTGTGTCTTTGGAGGGATTGTGAAAAGAATTTGAGAAAAATAATGGGCCGTGGATTTCATAGTGGTCCTAAATTGGTGCATGGGTGCCTATCATCTATCAAAGGTAAATGCTATGGGGCAATTAACTGCAATTCTGGAGGTTGGAATAAAATAGAAAATACATTGCAAAGCTCACAGTAGGGTTACTAGGATTCTGTTTGCCTTTAAAATAAAAATCAATGTGTTTAAGGTTGCCAATAGTGCAATATGTTGGTTGAGGCAATATATTTACAACCAGGCTGTGAGACTAGGGGAGCCCTGCCCGTCTTTAAACTCTATCATTTCCTTATGGTATCTTGTGGAGTGGGTGATCTGCTTCATACTTTTCTGCCCCTGGTAACTAAGGTATGCTACTTACATCACAGAAAGCTTATAGGTATTTATTACAAACTAAACTTTAAGAACAACTTTGTTTAGTTTGTGCCCACTCCAAGGAAGAAGTGATGATATTGGCATTCCCACTTGATTATCTTAAGGTATATTTCTTCAAATGCATGCATGTTGTCTGCAGGAGATTCATCCTACAGCTCCTAATATATATTCTTAAAGTATATTAAGCATTAGGGGGCA
Source organism: Pelodytes ibericus (assembly GCA_036172795.1). Taxonomy (NCBI): domain Eukaryota; kingdom Metazoa; phylum Chordata; class Amphibia; order Anura; family Pelodytidae; genus Pelodytes; species Pelodytes ibericus. The sequence continues at coordinate 28,540,083 of CM069866.1, forward strand.
GTGCATTGTAGCCAATAGGAGGCGGATGGCAAATATTGATGGACAATAGTACAGTACAGCGTATTGAAACTCCATCCATCTGAGGGTGACGCCTCATCCAGAAATGGGGGTGATGGCATTTGAACGGTAAGGGTTAATTATTTAATGTGTATTTTGTTTTTTTATTATTTTATTGGTCTGTCAGTTTGTGTCTAATATGATTTTGTCATTTGAACGCTTAGATTACATTTATATTTCTTTTTCAGTGGGGTGGGCCACATACCATGCAGGAGCTTAAGATGGAAGACTGGAGATTATACATTGCATGAGGTAATACTATGGGTTTTACATTTCTTGAGGTAAAACTATGTGTTTTTATCCAGGATAGGGGTAAAACAAAAGTAATTGAAGGCCACATCAGATCCCTTTGCTGCTAGTTGGACCAGTGTATGATAATCTGTATATTTTGCATGTCTGTGAATAATGAAATGTCCAAATTTCAACAAATCAAATTCATTCTTACAGCCTATATTACTCATATCATTGTGAGAAGTAACATCAGCTGCTGACAAGTACTGGCACTGCCAGGTAGCTGGTCACAGGTTGTGTATCTGTAGATCATTATTATGTGCATTAATCTTACTCTTTGGCCAACTCTGATGACTCCAGATAGGTTGAAGTTTCTGAAAAAAGGTTCAGCCCACTTCTAATAAGGTTATGAAATAGCTTCTCGGGATCCTTTGTTTCAGGATGTGGTTCATCGTGTTGCCAAAGGAAACGCCCATGTGTCCCTGCAGGAGAGAGACGGTAAGTATATATTTCTTTATAAAGTGTTTACAAGAAAAAAATTCTTGAGATTGCTCTCCAAGAGAGACAGCAGACATGGGGGTAATCATAGTATAGAAACAGCGGACATGGAGAGGAGAGAGACAGTAGGCATAGGAGAGCGGCAGCAGACATTGGGAAGAGTGGAGAGACCGAAGACATGGGGGAGTGGAGAGAGACAGCAGACATGGGGAAGAGGAGAGAGACAGCAAACATGGGGCAGAGGAGAGAGACAGCAGACATGGGGGTAATCGTAGGCATGGGAAAGAGGAGAGAGGCAGCAGACATTGGGAAGAGAAGAGACACCACAGGCATGGCGGAGTGGAGAGAGACAGCAGACATGGGAAAGAGGAGAGAGACAGCAGACATGGGGAAGAGTAGAGATACTATAGACATGGGGGAGAGGAGAGAGACAGCAGACTTTGGGGTGAGGAGAGAGGTGTCCCACTTTATTTTCAACATCTAGTCATCCTGCTCATGGTGCATCTTCACCAAGCCACCCATTATCATGAGATATAGACACAGATACACAGACAAGTAAGATAAGTTTACAAATAAAGTACAATAATTGATTAGACAGACAAGACAATTGGATGGAAAGACAGATAAGGCACAGAGATAGAAAGACATTTAGAACAATGGTTGAGCCCAAATTCATTTTTCCAATGGACTTGTATTTTTGTTATTATATCTTCACCCCCTGCTACCTAATCTAGGAGTGCACAGTGGAGACAAGAGTTGTGAAGGCGGAGACAGTGAGTCAGGGCTTTCTATCCTATCATGTCAGGTTAGAGACTCACTTGAGCCCCCCTGACTAGAGATAACTGTTTAGATCACATGAAGGAAGACTGAGGCAGATTGAGAGATAGATAAGAAAGGAGTAGATACAATTAAAACCACATGAACTGCCTTATAAGCACAGCATTAAAACAAGGCTTACTTGTGTTTGTCACAGGATGTTGCTGATGTGCATGCATCATTACTATACTGACATTTACTACTTCCATCCAACTTTCACTCTCTCCATGAACTACTACCTTCTAGTATCCCAAAACTAATAACAATGAACAATGTTGACAACAGTCCACAATTACAAGGGCTCTATTCACTAAAAGGTGAGTTGAGAAAAGGTGAGATAAACATTTTATCTCACCAATTAACCTATGCATTGTGCACGGACAATCCTGGTGAGTTTGCTTAAGGAGGGCAATTCACCAGGTTTGTCAATGCACAATATATAGTTAAAATGGTTAGATGAAATGTTCAACTCACTTTTTGGTGAATAGACCTCAGAGTGCCACTGATTTCACTGCACCATACATGTTTCATAATTATTCTCCCATGAAGCCTTTCCATGCCAGTGATATGTACACATTTAACATAACAAGCTAATCCAGAGATTAAAAAAACAATGATAAAAACTGGCTGCATTTATATATTATAAGTGTGGTAGTAGATTATTTAAGATCATCTTGTATCCAGTGTTTTAGACACTTTTTTGTGTGAAAGTCACGGGTCACTGAACATTGGACATTGAAACCAACGTAAACATCTATACATTTTATAGATTCAATTTTTACTGCACATAGCAGTTGTTGATACTGTAAGCGATGACTATGCACAAAAACAAACAAAGGGAAAATAAGATCCCACAAAAGTCTATCAAAGATTCTGGCGGCAGTCAGCTCACTGTATATTGAATAGGGTCTAGTCACTAACCAATGAACTGTGGTGAATTGACAAGGGAATAGCAAAAATAACTGAATGTGAAAAAATCTCCAACTATTCAGTATTTTGGCTTAATTTTTCCAATTCTGTTTGTAATTCACCATAGTTCACTTTTGTTTTTTTAACAACTGGAGGTCATTCAGCTTAGTACAGCAAGGTCAATAGGGGAAACAATTCTAGAACAGGGGTAGCCAACCATGCTTCCATCAACATGCTGGCTAAGGATCATGGAACAGGACATTTTACAACAGCAGGAGAACTAATTGTTCACTAGTCCTGCTCTGACACATTGGTTCACAGATGGAGGTGTTTCTATGGTCACAGTCTAATTCTGGTGAACGCAGACATGTATTTTTACAACTGGTAACAATGGACAAATGATAGTGTGAGTGAGTTTAAACCCAAAGAAGTAGTAAAATGGCACTCAAATAATACTTGGTGTACTAACCAGGCTCCACCAGGTCATCAAACTTCAAAAATAATGCAAAATGACCGCCACTCAAATAAGTGAAGTCAATTTTTTTGAGTGTTGAGTAATTTGTATTATTATATTTACGATGATTGCTCTAAAGTATGTATATCTTCCACTAGGTAATACTCGCGATGATTGCTCTAAAGTATGTCTATCTTCCATTAGGTATACTCGCAATGATTGCTCTAAATTATGTCTATCTTCCATTAGGTATACTCGCGATGATTGCTCTAAATTATGTCTATCTTCCATTAGGTATACTCATAATAAAAGAGAAAGGACGAGCAAAGAAAGTGCTAAAGGTGTACTCTTACTTAAAGAAAATAAACAAGGTGTCCACTAAGTACTGGCAGCCAGACTGAAAAACAGACAGCTTCAGACACTGTGTGAGAAATGTGCAAAAAAAGTATACAATCTAGCGCACAGTGCATAGACACTTGACAACAATCTGTATAAAATGGTAATAAAAAATGGTAATACCAAATAAGTGAAACAACCTGTGAAAATGCTAATAAAGTGCTAGTGCTATCCAATGGATTTGTGCATAGAAATCATGCAATGAACAAATAAGTCTATAAAAAGAAAAACTCTCCAAATACTGATAAAATTACAAACGGTGATTTACACACTCTCATCTCCTTTCCACGTTCAAGGTCATCACATTTGTCTTCGTTGAGGACATCGTCTCTTTTGTTCATGGTACTCATTATATCAGACTACTGCGTCGAATTAAGTATATTTATATTGTTTTTTATAGACTTATTTGTTCATTGCATGATTTCTATGCACAAATCCATTGGATAGCACTAGCACTTTATTAGCATTTTCACAGGTTGTTTCACTTATTTGGTATTACCATTTTTTATTACCATTTTATACAGATTGTTGTCAAGTGTCTATGCACTGTGCGCTAGATTGTACACTTTTTTTGCACATTAGGTATACTCACTATGATTGTTCTAAATTATGTCTATCATCTTCCATTAGGTATACTCACTATGATTGCTCTAAATTATGTCTATCATCTTCCATTAGGTATACTCACTATGATTGCTCTAAATTATGTCTATCTTCCATTAGGTATACTCACTATGATTGCTCTAAATTATGTCTATCTTCCATTAGGTATACTCACTATGATTGCTCTAAATTATGTCTATCTTCCATTAGATATACTCACTATGATTGCTCTAAATTATGTCTATCTTCCATTAGGTATACTCACGTTGATTGCTCTTAATTATGTCTATCTTCCATTAGATATACTCACTATGATTGCTCTAAATTATGTCTATCTTCCATTAGGTATACTCACGTTGATTGCTCTAAATTATGTCTATCTTCCATTAGGTATACTCACGATGATTCCCCTATGTTTTGTGTTGATTAAGTAAGAACAAGTTAAGCTATGATACAGAACGAATTAAGACAAATATTCTTCATACAAATGCATCTGCCTTTATAATAGCACTATAAAGTAGAGGTCATCACCTCTGCCAACGTTTGAGTTTTCAAGGTCGTGCATTAATGTGTGCGTTTTATTAGGTAATGAGCGGTGGAACAATGGCGGCCATTTTTGTTTAGTAGAATACAATATGGAAAAAAGACTTTCACTCACCCAACAACAAACATACACTTCAGACATGGCATAAAGTTCCACTGATAATATATTTATATAACCCACATTGGCACATGTACTACAAGTATAAAATCCAGATAAAATAGATTTACAAGCAATGCAAGACTGTTATTCATAAACTGATTGCTGGAATTTAATATCTACACATACCTGTGAAGGACAGCAGTGCCAACGTTAAAATCAGGATCTTCATGTTGGGAATGTTTTGTTTACAACCTCTGGGAAACAGAAAAGGTTGAGATTGGCTGTTTTTGGAAAAAGAAAATGTGCCCTCTATCTTCCATTAACAGGCAGTGATAGGAAATGATAATGCAAGTTGTGAAACTACTGTATTTTTACGATAGTATATATGCTATATATATACAATAATATTAACACCTGCGGGGACATATGCTAAATTGTGGTAAACAGGTGACGCCTCAGTTCAAGCAAATAAACCTTTTTTTTAACACAACAATGAAGGAAAAAAGGGTTAAAAAGCATGTCTTGCATATCCCAAGTAAACCTGACACAGACCAGTGGTGTATTTTGTTTTTGTGTTGCCCTGGTCAGACTAAATTTGGGCGCCCCCCCTCTGCCCTCATTACACTTCCAGGACATACCCCGGCACCCCAGCATGTGCCCCATCTCCAACGTTGCACACCCAGGACATGCCCTATCACCCACATTGCACACCTGCTACATGCCCCATCAATCATGCAAAAAGGAAGATCTTTCACTGAGCTATCAGAGAGAGACAGTCACTGACCAGACCAAGCTACCTGCTTCCCATGAAAGTACATAGCACTTTATCCTCATACTAGGAAGAACTACCTTTTCACTTGGGCTTCTATAGAAGCCCAAGTAAAAATTACTTGTAATGTCCTTTATGTAGACTTTACTAATTATCTTACAAAATCAAAATTTTAAAAAGTCAGTAAACCAGAATGATACCTACCATCCCTACTTCACCTCAGCTCATTGCTTTCCCTTTTGTCCTACAGTTCAGTGCATTAGATTTTCTACCCATTAGTCAGTACCTCAGTCAAACTGAAAAAGGACCTAAACACACTCCCACATTTCTCCGTAAACTGAGAAAAACTTTGTCTGATAATGATAGGTATGAATAATAAAAAATAAAAGTTCCTCTAACATTAATCCCTTTAATTCCCAAGTAAAGTTGACCTCAGAGGTGAGCATTCCTCTTACCATCAGAGACACTTCAGTTGTTCCAGTGATTGAGATCAGACTCCAACATTTATATACAGAGCTCAACCCACCCAATTTCTGGGCATCCTACCAATCTGATAGAAAGTACTTACACGGACTTCAAAGGTCAAATGGGCGAAAGCAATGGACACGACAACAGAGCATGGGGCATCTCTGTGACAAATTATTCAACTCCAAGTCACAAAAAAGGGATTAGCAATTTTTTAATATGTACTGGTAATGACCCCATGGAACTAACATGTAGTATGATGTCATAAACTATAGAATACAGTTTACCTATGTAATAAGGCAATAAAATCAGTAATATTAGGAATATCTATAGAGATTAATACAGCATCTTATATATTATCGTACATAACGGGCTGACATATACACCCTGTTCCAAATTATTATGCAAATTATATTTTTCTCATGTACCTAAATAATTGATGTAAATAACAGTCAGCATAATTCTCATGTTATCAACTATTAAGAGTACAATTCAAATGTTATTGAACAAACCTCCTAATGATAACAGTATTTATTTTATTTTTTTTAACACAAAAAACTTACAATGCACTGTTCGTAAGTTTTCAAAACACTTTATAGGTTGTAAAGAACTGAAAATTGCCATTTGTTGTGTTTGCATCATATTTACTGAAATCAAAAGCTATTTCAATCAAACTGATAACAACATTTTAACTTTTTAAACATTTTAACCGGTCACGTTACATTTTAACATAGGACCCCTTATATGATAGCAGCTTCACAAGTCTTGCGTCCATTGAACTTGTGAGTTTTTGGACAGTTTGAGCTTGAATTTGGAGCTACATTTGTATCTGCCTTATTATATTCTGACAAAAAGCATTGTATGCTAAGTCTGTATGTATGTGACTAAATACCTTATACTGCTAAAAACATAGTATGTGACTACGTATATATTAATGGAAGTAGGGCTGGACAAATATTTGAAGTCTCTGAGTGCTGGACCCTAAGAAAAGAGAGTTTTGTTCAATCCTATTATCATCCCTTATCCAGGAATTCCTAGCACCTTCTGTAGCAGTGATAGAGGTAACACAAATGTACACAATGGTTAACGTACATTTTAGAATACTCCTATATACTAAGGAGGAGTCTCATGCTCTACTACTATTTTAAAGGTTGGGAACAATTTGCCGCTAGCGGGCCTTCTCCACACAGAGTTTTTGTGATTAAATCACTAAAATTAAACTTTGGATTCTGCACACAAACAAAGTACTTGGAACGTCATCAAATACTGGTCAAATTCCATAGAGTTTATAATGATTTATTTTACTGCAGTCCAGATAGACTGAGTGATTAATGATTCCAACACGATTTACACAGAAGAGTAAGCAGAGTAGAAGGTCCAACTAATCTCTGAAAAAGGAGGAGGTAATATAGGGCAAATAATGGATTATAGCATTAAATAAATTAGACTTGTGGCACCAGACTAGATATCTATGTATACATGCACATATTCCTTAAATATCCACCGTATTCAATAATACAATAGCATAATTAAAAGTGTTCTTTTGTCGGCAGACTAAAACAAATCTATCTTTTGCATTGGCAGAGATCCACAGCTAGTAGTAATATGGAAAAATGCCAACACCTAAACTGGTAGGACTGATTCTATTGAAAAGAGGGCTTATATCTTAAGACAAACAGTTTACTACAGGTCCATGTTTTTATAATAGAGCACTCACTATAAACAAAAATGATATTCCCCTAAATAACTTTACGATCAATAAAATGCTTTTTAGAATTTTCCTTCTACTATTAACCCTTTTTAAATAGTAGAAATTATAGCATTTTATGTAAACATACAACTCCTATTTTAAAGTTATTGCTGTGCTGAGAGAGTCTTCTGATTCTCAAAGTCTTAAGCAGTGGTCCCCCTCAACCCTATTATTCTAAAGTCTCATTTTAAAAAACGGTATGTAAACTTTTTAATATTATATGCAACTATTTTTATATTTAATAATAATGTTATTGAAAATTTGCATTTCTTGTTTTTATTCTTTTCTGCACCCACATTGCACCTACAGGACTTAACACAGCATTTGCCATGCACCTATATTGCACCCACAGCACTTGGCTTGCACTCATATTGTACCCACACAATTTGGCATACCACAGTATCACTTTGTCCCACAGAACTGCCCCTGCAGAACAAGCCACAGTGTCACTTTTCCCCATAGTACATGTTATTTTGCCCATAGAATATGCCACAGCATCACTTTGCCAATTAAAATAAGCTACTGTCAGGTACCAATTAACGTGCCACAGTCACTTTGTCATTAACATATGCAACAGTCAGTTTGCCTATTAAAATATGCCATAGTTTTTCCATTTAATATTCCACAGCGTGCCCATTAATATGCCAGTGCTATTTTGCCATTAATATGCCAGAATTATTGTGCCATTAATGTTCTACAGCCAATTTGCCTATTAGTATGCCAGTATTATTTTGCCATTAATATGCCAGTATTACTTTTGCCATTAATAAGCCACAGCCAATTTGCCCTATAATATGCCGGTGTTATTTTTCATTAATAAGCCACAGCCAATTTGCCCAATAATATGTCAGTATTATTTTGCCATTTAATATGCCCCAGCCAATTTGCCCAATTATATGCCAGTATTATTTTGCCATTTAATAAGCCCCAGCCAATTTTCCCAATAATATGCCAGTATTATGCTACCATTAATAAGCCAATTTGCCCAATAGTATGCCAGTATTATTTTGCCATTAATATGCCCCAACCAATATGCTCCAAAAAATGTTCAGCAGCGCGATTCACTGCGGGGATGCCTGCATCATGCTGGGTGACACCCGTGGACATCAGGGGCCCCCTTAACCAGTGGGCCCTGGGCAAGTGCCCAGTTTGCCCATTGGTTAAAGCGGCCCTGCCCCCTACCCTCTCTTAACCCACCTTACACCGGTGACCTTTTACAAACTTCGGGTAACAGGCACATCTAGATCTCATCTTAAGGAGGAATGTATATTTAAAAGAAGAAAAACTACCACAACTAGAGGACATAGTACCTGATATTACTTTTAAATCTCCCTTCCTCTAATTTAAGACTATTACTTTAGTGAGAGGTTAGTGGATCTATGGATTAGCCTTCCAGCGGAAGTGGTAGAGGTAAACACAGGGAAGGAGTTTAAGCATGCATGGGATAGGCACAAGGCTATCCTAGATATAGTGCAGTAAATTATTGCGACAATCGGGCTGCCCGTGTGTTTTTTTCTTAGGGGGAGGAGTGATTACAGGTCACGTGACCTAGCGCTCTGATGTCAGACGCGCGCCGGGTCACGTGACCTATCGACACTCACCATGGTGAGCCAAACAAGCAGCATGGTAGGACACCATACTGCCTGCCATTAGCCACCAGGGATCAGGGTAAGTCCTCGGGTGAGGGGGAATGTAATGGGGGTAATGGTGGCATGTGATGGGGTATGTAATTGGGGTGATGGGGCATGTAATGGGGTGATGGAGGCATATAATGGGGTTGATGGGGTGTGTAATGGAGGTGATGGGGCATGTAATGGGCGTGATGAAGGCATGCAATGAGGGTGATGGAGGTATGCAATTTGGGTGATGGAGGTATGTAATGAGGGTGATGGAGGCATATAATGGGGCTTATGCGGGCATGCAATGGGGGTGTTGGAGGCATGTAATGGGGGTGATGGAGGCATGTAATGGGGTGATGGCGTTGTATAATGGGGTGATGGCGTTGTATAATGGGGTGATGGAGGCGTGTAATTGGGGTGATGGAGGCATGTAATGGGGTGATGTGGGTTATGGGGCATGTCATCCGTGTGCAGCATGGCTAGGATCGTGCCTGAAATTTGGCTGCCTAGGGCAGCACAAAACCAATATACACTACTGCCTAGATATAAGATAGGACCAGGGACTAATACAAGTATTTAGAAAATTGGGGGGACTAGATGGGACAAATGGTTCTTATCTGCTGGTGACACATTCCATTTTTCTGTTTCTGTTATCTTAAGGATCTATACCAGTGATGACAAACCAATGGAACGTGTGCCACAGTGAGAACTTCCACTGTGGTACGCGGTACCATAGGTGGATCTATTGATTTAAGTATAATTACACGTTTTTGGATTATAGAATTATATCGCTTTTTTTATTTTATTTTTCACACTAGATGCATTTATGATAATCTAGCACTTTTAATCACAGTCCCCTGCTATCAAATATATTTACTCTTGGCTTTTGGTTTGTATAAAGATAAGATTATTAATTGCAGGTTTTACTGCGTTTACATATATATAGATCTCGGTATTAGAATAGGCGTATGAAGAGGTTAACAGCATGTATGTATTTGCTATTCAGTGTGCAGCTTATGATTAAGAACTTAGGTCTGAAATGTGTCAAGCAGCCTCTTTGTGCTTTGTCTTTGTGAGAGGAGCACTAAGCAATAAATTCTTCAAGAGCATAAAATACTCAATATACCACCAAAGCTTCTGGGAGTCCGACTGCTCACAAAACTACTCCTGGCCTTCCGAGAAAGTGCCAGATGTATCAAGATACCTGGGAAATCCTCTCAACGCCAAGCAACCAGGCACGCATGGATATAAACACCAAGAAAGAAGGATGCAGAGATAAAATCCAGGCAGGTAATCCAAATGGAGCTATAATAAAGCATATTGTAGTGGGTACAGACACTCACACCAACCATCAGATGATACGCCTTCTCCGCTGGAACCTGGATATAGGTAAATTTTTCCGTACAGGGCATGCTTTGATTTCAGCTTTGGAGCAAGATAGATGTGAGGGGGTTGGTAGGGATTATATTATAGTTATTGGTTTTATTTTTTTGGTCAGCCTTTGGGTGGAATGGGGGCATTTATTTTTACTTAATCTGGGCTTGGGGCGTAGCGCCAGGTCCAGTGGGGCCAATAATGTAATTTATTAAGGGACCACACCATTGCGCTGGCCCATGTTGCTGGAAATGTTTTAATTTTATCTCTTATGCTAAGAGATTGGGGGTGACTATTACACCACCAGTCCCTTAGCAATTTTTTTTAGCAGGGAAATAGGGAAAACCAACATTTTTTGCTAAACACCTTTATTCCCTTACCACAATACACAGTGCTTTAACGCTTTAGTGACATGAGGTTTTGGCCTTGTCTTACTGGTGACATGGGCTGTTTTAACCTTTCTGCGGTGTTTGTGTTTATCTGTCATTTTCTTCTTTCTCATTTACCATCCAGACACAAATCATGTATTGTGTTCATTGGCATAAGAAGGTTTGTTTTTTACATATTAATTACTTTCATTGTTTCCTATAATTTATTGCAAAAATGATGAGAAAATTGAAACAAATTAACACCTTTTCTAACTTTGAACTGAAAAATCTTTTACACAAATACAAATGACAACAGAAGACACTATCATAATAGTTTATAAATGTTGTCCTGAGTTTTGAAATATGCCATGTTTATATGTTTTTCTGTAATGTTTTTTTCAAGTTATAGGGCTATGTACTCTAGCTTTGAAAATAATAAGATATGCTGTACAGATGGATGGCTAATGCAAAACAGGACAGATGCATTTAATTTCAACAGTATGGTCATATAAAAGGGGACAAGTTGATAGATAGAATGCCATAACCATTGACATAGGCCTTTATAAGTGTGCAAACTTATTTGCTTCAACTATCAAAGTCAGATAGTGTAATGTGTGCCTTGCTTTATGTATGTAATATATAATAATATATTATAATACATATAATAATAATATTATATAATATATTAAAATTAAATTGTATAATGTAAATCACCATTTTGCACACATGCAGGTCTCCTTTGGTTCCCTTATCATCAGGATTATTGTGAGCTTTTGCCAGTCTGCAGTTTTGTCTTGATCTGACCAACTGCAGAGCAGTAATGAGGATGAGGAGACTGCAGCAAGTGCACACAATTGATGGGGCACAGCTGAGTATATGGAAACTATAATCGTAAGTATATGAAGTCACTAAGTGTGAACCGTAGTTCCCATGATAACCAGCCTACCAAATATCTCCCATATCTGCTATATTTTTATAGAGCATTGCTATGTTCTACACCACTGGTCACCAATCCAGTCCTACTAGTCCAGGATTTATGGATTACCCAGTTGTGTCAACGTTTAACAAAAAGTAAACAAACACCTTAGACACAACTGGGTAATCCATAAATCCTGGACAGCTGGATGGGCCATGAGGACTGGTTTGGAAACCAGTGGTGTAGAAAATAGCAATTCTCTATAAGAATATATAGAATTTCTGCTAATGAGAAGCTAGGTAGCGTCAATTGACTAAAAAAGGACATGCCCCAGCACCCACATTGCACATCCAGGTCATGCTCCTGCACCCACATTACAGTATTTGATTTCTCTCTGTAAGCTGGTATAATTATTCTCTAAGTCAATTAAACTAATTTGCATGGGTAAGCAGCCTGTTGGAAGTCCTTATATTTGAAAGATTTCCAGTTCTAGTAGTATTCCATCTATGGCCACCCTCAGTCAGTCTGTCTTTGGCTAAGAGTAAAGGGAAGTTTCAGTGCTACACCATCTAGGTATCCAGAGGTTATCTATGCTATATTATGTATTGAGGAAAAATCAACAATTCCCAGTAGATTACCAATGCGTTTTTTTTATTTTAAGAAATGAAACCTTAGACATGACAGATAGGCATCTTTAGAGTAGAGGTAAGTAGTGTGTAATATGTAAACAATACAGCAGATTGGAAAATCATATTATTATATTAGTATTTTCTCCTCAACTAAGAAACTGAGAGCGGACCAGTGGTTAGGAGCATGTTAATATAGCGCCTCTCATCAGTATGATATGAGTTGGAAGGGAAGGAGAATCTTATATTGATGGACACACTGAGGATGACATCATCATGGCTCCATGTAGTTTGTAAGAGAGGAATATCTTATGCAGCTTGACTGTTCCGGTTCTTCAATACTTCTGCAAGTTTGGCAAGCTTGGCTTTGGCTTCCTCTGCATGAGGCAGCAGTTGTTGCTTGATGATCTCACCCACAGGCTCCAATCTCTCTCTTAGATTCTTGATGAACTCGTCAACTTGGGCTCTGTATTTCTCAGCACGGGGACCTGCATTGGCCTTGTAGTCTTCCAGCTTCTCAATGATCTTCTGTTTGATGTCATCACTGTAGGGGGCTATGGTGGAGCGTAGGTTATCAATGTCTGTGCGCAGCTTGTCCCTCACTGATTCAGCGAGTGGCAGCAGCTTTTCTCTCAAGACCTGAATGTTCTCTTTAGCTTTCTGTTGCCACTCAGTGAACAGTGGGCCCACATTTTGTTGGTAAGCTGCCACATCCTCAACCCATTTTGTACGGAAATTTTCCAGGATGGGGCGGACCTTCTCTTTGAGAAGTGGGATGTCTGTTTCCAGCTCCTTAACCACCTGTTCCCTCAACTGAAGCAAAAAGGGATGTGCTTGACTCCGTAGGTTAAGTGCACCGGTGCTCAGGGCTTCAAACTTCTCTGCAAGCTTCAGGCTAAATGGAGCAAAGGTACATCATAAAGTTACAAATAAATAAAGTAGAACAATGTTGTTATAGACATGTATCTTATTTATGCTAGTTTGTTGGTCTTATTCACAGATATCACTTAAATAGCAATATGTGTATGTGTCTGTATATATATATGTTTATATGTGTGGGGTACATGCAGGTGGCAGGTGGTATAAGTAACAGTGTTTCCAGGTAAACGGGCTGGCTATTGTTCAAGGCTGGACTGTAAACAACATGGAGTCTAACCAACAAGGGCCTGCATCTAAAGAGATACGCAGGAAAGAGATTTCAGAACTCTCCTGAAGCTTAAACAATGGACATCACATAAGAATCAGCTGCTAAAGCCAGTCTTTCCAGCTGAGTTCTCCTAGCACCATAACATCTAAGTATCAGCATTTATATATTTTACTTTACTTTCTTTTACTTGAATAGAGTCAACTATTCTTGTTTCTATTAATATTAGTATTTTAGTTTATTTGTATAACCTATAGTAGATATTGTTGTAGTGTTATCATTAAACTTTGTTATGCTTTAACCTATTCAAGTGTGTGGATATTCTGTTATTTGGTTATTGAATATAACTCTCTAATAATACCTTATGGAATAATGTAATCGTTGTATTTTACATTATTTCCATTTATAAATGTGTTGATGAGGTAATGCTTGTTTGGCACCTATTGTTATGTGTAACCATGGGAACCAAACTGTAACGTATTAAACAGACACCAATTGATACCATATCTGGTATTAATTTAGATATTGAGCATTTAATAATAATTGCTTAGTGGGGGAAACTCACCAGGTTTGTCCCTGCACAATAAATAGTTAAAATGGTGAGATGAAATGTTCAGTTCACCTTAACTCTCCTTATAATGAATAGACCCCAGAGGGAACAGTACCTTAAATCAATATAAATATACATTTTTGTATATCAACTTGAATTTGTGTCTTATTGGTCACTCATTCCATAAATGAAGCCTGTAGGAGGGTCATGTAATTTCTTGCATGTTAATATAGCCCCTTTAAAATATACAGGTTATAGGCTTATAAAATAAACAGGTTATAGCCTTTCTCATCTAATAATTTCTTCTATCAGGTACACAACAGAAGCTGCGCTTAGTATGTCTCATAGCAGTCTCCTGTGTAGGGTTGCCACTTGGCCGGTATTTTACCGGCAGGCTGGTAAAAAAAATGGCTTGAGGCCAATGTTAAGTCTATGGAGGCAGTAGCATGGCCAGTATTGTTTTATAGAAAAGGTGGAAACCATACTGCTGTGCCATAGTTGATTTGGAGTGTGTGTACATCTCATAAATCAGGTTATGATTATCTCCAAACTCTGGAAGGACCTAATGCAGGGGGCGTTACCATGCCATATGTATTTCTCCTTTTTTCTAGCTTTTCTGGGACACTGGAGAAAGAAATCCAGCGCGAGGGATATGGCCCCACTATGGCCATGTCATAGTGGGGATAGTTGGGAGGCATGTATCACAATCTTAGAATCAGTCCTTACAGTGTTTTGCCTTCACCTATCTATGTGTTCATGCTTGTTTCCTTTGAAAAGAACTGACTTACTCATACTGCTTTACATATTCGGAGGTGTCAATCTGTTTTATAGCTTCTTTGCCAATATCCTGTGCCTTGTTCAGGTAACCCTCAACAGCTGCTCGCAACTGTTGGACGGATGACTGAGGCTCATCACGCTGCCAAGGATAACGGGCCTGTGCTCCTGCAGGGAATAGGAAATGAACATGAGTGTAAACAAAACACCACACTACAATACAGGAATGCATATCAATAAGAGATGTGAAGTTCATGAAATGGTTAAACAAATTGAATGAGGGGAAACTTTATTTGAGAGATTGCATTAAGTTCTTACAAAGACATTCTTTAATGACAGAATACAAATAAAGGGAGCAGCCATGTTATTTAGAAACTTGGTCAGATCTGCCTTCATCTAACTCAAGGGAAATGAAGCTCTAACCAAAGAATCTAAACAACATGTCCGCCCCCTGAGATACATCACACACCCCCAACCATCCTGATTCAGAAACTCAACCTCCCAAGCTCCGCCCCTTGCGGGGTACAAATGTTGGGAGGTATGGCTA
This sequence comes from Pelodytes ibericus, assembly GCA_036172795.1. Classification (NCBI taxonomy): domain Eukaryota; kingdom Metazoa; phylum Chordata; class Amphibia; order Anura; family Pelodytidae; genus Pelodytes; species Pelodytes ibericus. The sequence continues at coordinate 28,555,592 of CM069866.1, forward strand.
TATGGAGTTCAATAAGGTACTTTATTTGTATATTTACATTAAAGCATTTCTAAATTAAAATGTCTACACTTCATGCAGTCTTTCAGTTAGACATATTTGTTTGCTGACAGTTGTAACACATTATACAAGGCTTATTTTGTTGAATTTTCTACAGCTATTTATCTTAGGTACCCAGATGCAGTCTTCTAATATATTTATCTGCATTTTTTTTTTGCATAAATATTGCATTCCTTCTACACATAATATACAAGTGAGAGCCAACAGCTAGAAATCTAGCTTATGCTGTGCTACATGCTTTCTAAGGCTGATGGGAGTTCCAATGCAAATGAATAGGAAAATATTGGCTGACCCTGCTCTACATAATATTACAAAAAAGCTTCACTTAATATGGGTTAGGGTAACTAATGCATATGGAGGTGCTATACATTCAGGGCCGGCGCTACCGTAAGGCAGCACAGGCGGCTGCCTTAGGGCGCACCAATGGGGGGGCGGGAAAATCGCCCGCTCCCCCAGACCCCAGTACTTACCTCCATGCCGCTGTTCAGATCCGTGGCTGAGAGGGAAGCGCTGTGCGCTCCCCTCAGGCCGTGCGCATTCAATAAAGTGTGTTGAAACTTTTTCTTTCAACACACTTTATTGAATGCGCACGGCCTGAGGGGAGCTCACAACGCTTCCCTCTCAGCCACGGACATGAACAGCGGCATGGAGGTAAGTACTGGGGTCTGGGTAAGGGGGGAGGAGGGAGGTATAACGAGCAATTCCTGGGCATCTGACTGGCATAATATTCCTGGGCATCTTAATGGCATAATATTCCTGGGCTCTGACTGGCATAATGTTCCTGGGCATCTTAATGGCATAATATTCCTGGGCATCTGACTGGCATAATATTCCTGGGCATCTTAATGGCATAATATTCCTGGGCATCTGACTGGCATAATATTCCTGGGCATCTTAATGGCATAATATTCCTGGGCATCTGACTGGCATAATATTCCTGGGCATCTTAATGGCATAATATTCCTGGGCTCTGACTGGCATAATATTCCTGGGCATCTTAATGGCATAATATTCCTGGGCATCTGACTGGCATAATATTCCTGGGCATCTTAATGGCATAATATTCCTGGGCATCTTAATGGCATAATATTCCTGGGCATCTGACTGGCATAATATTCCTGGGCATCTTAATGGCATAATATTCCTGGGCATCTGAATGGCACAATATTCCTGGGCATCTGAATGGCACAATATTCCTGGGCATCTGACTGGCATAATATTCCTGGGCATCTGACTGGCACAATATTCCTGGGCATCTGACTGGCATAATATTCCTGGGCTATGACTGGCATAATATTCCTGGGCATCTGACTGGCATAATATTCCTGGGCATCTGAATGGCATAATATTCCTGGGCTCTGACTGGCATAATATTACTGGGCTCTGACTGGCATAATGTTCCTGTACATTTGACTGGCACACTATTCCTGGGCTCTGACTGGCATAATATTCCTGGGCATCCGACTGGCATAATATTCCTGGGCATCTGACTGGCATAATATTCCTGGGCATCTGAATGGCATAATATTCCTGGGCATATGACTGGCACACTATTCCTGGGCTCTGACTGGCATAATATTACTGGGCTCTGACTGGCATAATGTTCATGGGCATCTGAATGGCATAATATTCCTGGGCATCTGAATGGCATAATATTACTGGGCTCTGACTGGCATAATGTTCCTGGACATCTGAATGGCATAATATTCCTGGGCATCTGAATGGCATAATGTTCCTGGGCATCTGACTGGCATAATATTCCCATTGAAATACTGGTAAGTTTGTTGATTTAACTTTACTTCATTTTAAATATTGTATTTGTTCCCATTTTGTTTCTTCACTTCAAAATAAGATATATGCAGTGTGCATAGGAATTTGTTCATAGTTTTTGTTTTTACTATTGTCCGGCCCTCCAACGGTCTGAGGGACAGTGAACTGGCCCCCTGTTTAAAAAGTTTGAGGACCCCTGGGCTAAATACTGGCATATTGAGTGGCAAAATAGTGTGTCTCAGGTTATGTGTGAATTGGTGTAACTGTGTGTGTGTAAGTGGTAAGGGTGTCTGTGTGTGTGACTGCAAGGGTGTCTTTGTGTTTAAGGGTTTCAATGTGTGACACATTTAGAGCATGCGAGTTGAATATTTAGATTTATTTTCTACACTATACATTATTCATATATATATATATATATATATATATATATATATATATATATAATTTAAGGAGGCTTAATGGTGTGGGAGGCGTGGCGGATCAGAGCAGGGGGGCACCAAAATGCACCTTCGCCTGTGTAGACGAAAATCCTTGCACCGGCCCTGTATACATTCTAAACAAGGTAATTAATACTAACTTGTACCTAAATTAATTTAATTAATATTGGTATAAGCCAAGCTAAGTGGAATGTGTATATGTAAGCAGTCAGTGTTGGACTAAGTGCTATCAAACTTTTATAAATTCATGTTTGAAAATATAATAAACCATACAAGATCCCCTCTATATTTGCAGAGTTCATTGTATTATTTTCCCCATTATCATATCTACATACCTGTGAAGCACAGCAATGCCAGGCTAAGTACCAAGCCTCTCATGATTGCAAATTGATCTTGCTAATCTGTAAAATACATAGAAGGTCAGCGAGCAAAGAACACAAAATGATAGAATACTGTGCATTGCAAACAGACAATAGGTTAAAAGAAATCAGCTGTACTAAACATAATAAAAGTATTTCACAAACAAGTAATGCTGTACAACACTAGGATTTATTTGTGTGCTTTTATATATATATACACACACACACATATAGATAGATAGATAGATAGATAGATAGATAGATAGATAGATACACACACACAGACCCACAAAGACAATTAGGAGCACTCTGCCTTTAAATTAAGTTTTAGAACTGCATGCTGATCTATAATAAACAAACATTCTATAATACCATTTAAAAAAACCAATGAGGGATATGCAAACTACACATTGCCCTTTGAAAATTAGTTCATTTGCATATCAAGCCACAGGTGATGTCATAATCAGGAGACATCACAGAAATGTTTAAAATGTTTGCATATAGTTCTGCAAGCACAATGTATAGATAATTTTTCAGTATTTTTTATTTTCTACATACACAGTATAAACACTATTTAGGTGACAGAGTACCTTTAAGGTGAGTGTTTCTATCTCTTTAGTATATATATAAAACGCAACAAACATATCCATACAAAAGGCCAAAACTTCTATCCTGACATTTTTGCTGTGATAATTTGAAATGACATGTACACACAGACATATATATATATATTCTAATCTGAATATTTATTGTTAACACTATAATAAATGTGTAAACCTTTACGTTAGTTTGCTTGTTTAAGTATGTCAGTTTTATTTATCCGTTCTCCTTTTCTCACTATTCTTTTCTTGTATACATTAAATAGGTAAATAGAATTATTTTACATTTTTATTTTCTAATAATTCCGCTTAATAATGACATACCTTTGTATAAAAATAGTAAAAAAAAATACTATTGAACGTATTTTTTATTTTATTTTATATATTAGAATTTTATTGAGTCTTTGCTTAGAAATATGTAACATGAATAGTCGGGTGTTGAATAAGAACAGAAAGATATATCAGCATGTATAACAAGTATCAAGTAAAAATACTCATTTTGCATTTTATAATAGAATGGAAGGCACTCATGGCCTTGTTAAACTTAGAACAATGATAAAATGATAAAAAGGAAAATATCAACCTTATTTTGTAATTTGTTGCAAAATGAAAGATGAAAAGCCCAACAAAGATATATAAAGTTAACAAGTTTGTGTGGATACAGTCAATTAACCAGAAAAATAGATTTTTTTTAAAAAAGATAGATAAACAAGCAAGTTTTCCAACTAATTTAAAAGTCATCCATAATATGTAAAAAAAAAAAAAAAACTTAAATTATGACAGCATCACAAATCCCCTAAGAGACAAATCCTACTGTAACACTGCCAACCTGTCATATAGGTACATATACACAGCAATGCCAAGTAGGCTGGGTCAGGGAACTTAGTTGAATTTGGCTGTACCAAGTGCTTTTAGTAACCAGCGAGACAGATAACCAGCCCAGTTATAAAATCACAACAGCCAAGTACCAGACCCCCTGCTTATACCAGATCAGATGAAAAGCATTTAGTGTAGTAGCCCGAGCTCTTACCTGCTCCTCTGGTTAGCTGCTCCTGTGACTTTGTGACAGTTGCCGTCTGGATTATATACCCCTGGGAAGACGCATAGCTCGCAAGTTATCAGCTGAGATAAGCAGGTTCTGCAGACTGACATGTGGAACTTGAAGTGTAAAGTTCATGATGATAAACACGTGGTTCTGCTGTCTCATCCTCAACCCTAGAGTTCACTAATAACCCTTAAACACATCTTAGATTGAATTCATCTCCTATGGTGCACAGATAACACACACTTTATTGTAAATATGAAGATATTGGTGGAAAATCTATAGGTGCTGTACATTCATGCATTTATAGTGCTTCTTGATACATTTGAAAGGAAACCACGCTCTGGCTTTCCACTCACTGGGGGGACATTCACTAAAAACATGAACAGAAATAGGTGAGTTGGAAAATGAGGTAAGCTGGAGAGCTGTGCCAACTCAGCTTTTATTACCTGCTTTTTGCAGTTCACTTGCCAGTTCATTTGTCAGTTCATCACAGATTGTGTTTTTTAACAGAAAGACCGTTGCTAGGATAGGAATAGTTTAAAGTGTATTATCCATCTCAAAAATACCTTATAATCTATAGGTTTCCAAGGATTCCTTACCCAAAACCACCCACACCCCCAAAACTCTAAATAAATAAATAATCCCATTTAGAAGTCCTCTCACAAGTATTCAATATAGTTAAAGGCTCATGTCAAGCAAATTATATATATAATATGTTCATCATTTTGTTACTTGCATCCTAAGCAGCAATACCTCTTACTCTCACTATCTTAATGGCTACTGTTTTTTTTACGTCTGGCAAGGTGGGGCAAATGGGCAATTTACCCCCCATGGCTGCTCTCTAACTTGACTCAATTGGCTGCCTGTACTGATCTTCATTTCTTAATGCCCCGGTGCGTATGCTAAGTAGTAATCTTCCTCAGATGTCAGGGCCGATCCTAGGGTCATGGGCGCCTGGGTGCAGGTTTTGTTTTAGCGCCCCCATTTTGGCGTGGCTATATTATGGACTCCTCCCCTTTAGACGTGTCTGTTCCAGACATGCCCATTTCATTATGGGAGAGAGGGGGAGGGAGAGCACAAACTTTAGTTTGATGTAAAGGACCAACACAAATGCTTATTTTAAATAAAAATATTTATTTGGCCATAATACTGTGTGGTGGTTTTATTTATTCCTATAATGCTCAGCCAGCAACATGGAAGACTTATTGCTGGCTAGTTGAATGTGTTTTAACTACCATTCCCATGATGCCCAACCAGCCAAACTCTCCCATTTGTCTGGCAGAGCATCATTGGAAAATAAGTACACAATGAACGATAAATATTATTCCACCATGAAAAGAGCTGACTGAGGTCTAAGGGGAAACAGGGCACCAGTCTGCAGAGCCGGCTCTGAGGGGCAGCAAAGCAGCACATGGGCAGCATATTTGCAGAGGTGTACCTAGGGTCTCTAGCACATGCCACAGTACCACTTAGCCCCATAGTACATGTTATTTTGCCCCACAGAAGATCCCACAGCATCACTGTGACAATTAAAATGAGCCACAGTCAGGTACCAATTAACATGCCACAGTCAGATTGCCATTATCATATGAAACAGCCAGTTTGTCCATTAAAATGCCAGTTTGTCCAGTAAAAATGCCACAGTTTGCCCATCAAAATATGCCACTGTTAGTTTGTCTATTAAAATATGCCACTGTTAGCTTGTCCATTAAAATATGCCACAGTTTGCCCATTAATATGCCAAAGCCTGGTTGCCCATTAATATACCACTCTTAGTTTGCTCATTGATATGCCACAGCCAGTTTTCCCATTTATATACCAATGCTAGTTTGCCCATTAATAGGCCACAGTCAATTTGCCCATTAATATGCCACAGTTAGTTTGCCCAGTAAAAGCATTATCTCCTCTCCCACCTTTCCAAGTACTCACCTTGCTGCAGCTCTCTAGAGTTTCAGGCCTTCTCATCCGCACAGTCTACCCTTTAAGCATGCTGAGTACAGGAAGTGCGGAAATAGACTCCGGCTGGATAAAGACTGCTGCCCTCCATGTGACACAGTGACACGGGCAGCGGGACCCCCGGTGCACACTTACACACATTCACACATAAATACACACAGTCAAACTTACACAAACACAGTTACAAACATTTACACCTTATACACACTGTCACACACACAGCCACCCTTACACACACACGATACACTTACACAGACACTCACGTACACACATATTGACACACACACTTATACACACTGGCACACATACACACTTATACACATTGACACACACACATTTCTTTTCCTTTTTACCCCCCCCCCCCCCCCCAAAAAAAAAATGTTAGGTTGTACACTGCACTGATACAGGCTGCACATTGCACCGATACAGGTTGTACATTGCACCGATACAGGTTGCACATTGCAACGATACAGGTTGCACATTGCACCGATACAGGTTGCACATTGCACTGATACAGGTTGTACATTGCATTGATACAGGTTGTACATTGCTGTGAGATTCGGGGGTAAGGAGCGTAGCGCAGGGTGGCGGGTGGAGAGATGAGGTGACTCCAAAAGTGACACAAAAAAGGGTAAGGCGGTAGAATAGTCAGTCCAATCCAAAAGGTCAATGCCGGTAGTCAGGATACACAAACAGGTATAGAAGTACAGGTAGGGATACAGCAAAAAGGATAGTCCAGGGAAAAAGCCAAGGTCGGTACACAGGTAAATCTTCAATCAAAGTAGCAGGTAACTGGGAATAAATGGTACTGAGAACAGACACCACAGTTCAACAAGCAAGCAATGATTGAGGACCTCTACCCTTTACACCTGGGGACCGCCCCTGCACCATGTTGTGAATAGGGAGAAGAGGTACAGCCTCCTCTTCCTATTCTCCCTGCCCCTTTGCCAACAACCAATCGCGCAACGTTTCTCGCGAGTAAGATCCGCCCCCTAAACCTCTTGGAAGTAGTCACACTCACTGTTAGCGGGTGAATAGCAACTCGAGGCCGGGGATGCGGCCTACCTCGCGGTCGCGCTACAGCGCGATGGCGGCAAACAGGGACAGAGGATGACTTTGGCCGTGAGGGTCCCCTGGGCAAGGTAGGTGAAGGTCCTGGAACCTGACAGACTCCCCCCCGTACACGCAACCTCCGGATGCGTTGAGGAGCCGGGTGCCCGGGATGGAGCCTGTGAAAAGATCGGATTTTAGCAGGAGCATGAAAATTAGCCATGGGTTCCCAGGTTCTTTCTTCGGGATCGTAGCCTTTCCAATGGACCAAATATTCTAGTCTTCCATGGCGAATCCTGGAATCTAAAATCTTGTCCACTTCATACTCCTCTGATCCATCGATGGTTATTGGTGGAGGAGGAAGGGTATGTCTTCGAGGATAGGCGTCTGGTTTCCATTTCTTGATTAAAGAGACGTGGAAAACTGGGTGTATCTTCCAGGTCTTAGGGAGCGATAATCGAACTGCGGCGGGTCCACAGAGTGTTGTGATAGGAAATGGTCCTAGGAATTTAGGACTTAGTTTGCGGGATGGCCCGATTGTCTTGATATGAGCCGATGAGAGCCACACTTTTTCTCCTATTTGAAAGGAAGGTGCTGGAATCCGACGTCTATCCGCGTATCTTTTATAGTCTTGTTGGGCTTTGTTTAGGGTGGTCTTGATGACAGAAAAATTTTGTTGGAGAAGTTGAAGACGATCTGTGACGGGAGGTGCATGACTGGTCTTTGGTAAATCAAGATAGAATGTGGGATTGAACCCGTAGTTGGCTTTGAAGGGTGACATGCCTATTGTCCTCTGTAGATGATTATTGTAGGCAAATTCCGCCAAGGGTAGCAAAGATAACCAATTGTCTTGGAGATGGGTGATGTAGCATCGAAGATATTGTTCGAGTATTTGATTTACTCTTTCTGTCTGTCCATTGGTTTGAGGGTGGTAGGCTGAGGAGAGGAGACGGTCTATCTGAAGTCCTTTACAGAACGCTGACCAAAATCGTGAAGTGAATTGAACACCTCTGTCGGATAATACGGATCGAGGAAGACCATGGAGACGTACAATATTTTTCAAAAATAATTCGGCGGTCTCAGCCGCGGTAGGTAACTGGGTGGTAGGAATAAAGTGTGCCATTTTTGTGAACCGGTCGACCACAACCATGATGGTATTATGTTGTAGTGATGGTGGGAGATCCACTATAAAATCTATTGTTAGATCCTCCCAAGGGTGATCTGGAGTAGGAAGCGGTTGAAGGAGTCCTGCTGGTTTGGTATTCCTACCTTTAGAACGAGCACAGATGTCACAAGAAAGGATATAATTTCTTATGTCTTGTCTCCATCCTGGCCACCAGAAATATCTACAAGCTAGGTCGACTGTTTGTTGGAATCCTCCATGTCCTGCGAGAGGGGCATCACGGAGGGATTGTAAAACAGCAGTCCTTACTGGTGGGGGTACATAAATAAGTTTGGTTCTGTACCAAAGACCCTGGTCTTGATTTAAAGAAGAGGTCTCTGTTAGTGAGACGGGGTGAGATCCGTGTTTCTTTATCTCTGATAAAAGAGAGGTGTGAAGGGCTAGAAAGTGACCTGGTTGTAGAATGGTGTTGTTTGTCATAGCTTTAGGGGTTGAAGGTTCGTGGAGCCGGGATAGAGCGTCAGCTTTGAGATTTTTTGATCCCGGGAGATAGGTTATATGTAACCTGAATCTTGTAAAGAAAAGAGCCCAGCGGGCTTGTCGCGGGAATAATCTTTGGGCTTTCCTGAGGTATTCTAGATTTCGGTGGTCGGTAAACACGGTGACAGGGTGAAGAGCTCCTTCTAACAAGTGTCTCCATTCCTCCAATGCCAATTTAATGGCTAATAATTCACGGTCGCTTACACTGTAATTAGTCTCTGAGGGGGTCAGTCGACGAGAAAAGAAGGAGACTGGGTGAAGGAAGTCTTTCTCTCCATGGCGTTGAGAGAGAACTGCTCCTACCGCTGTTTCGGAGGCGTCTACTTCCAGAAAATAAGGTTTTTTCGGATCAGGAAGGACCAGAATGGGAGCTTGAGTAAATTTATTTTTTAGGGTATCAAATGCCTTTTGGGCTTGTGGAGTCCAATGGAATGAAGTATTTTTCTTGGTAAGTTGTGTTATGGGATGTATGATGCGGGAAAAACTGTTGATAAATCTACGATAGAAGTTCGCGAATCCTACGAACCTCTGGACAGCTTTCACAGAATTAGGAGTAGGCCATTGAAGAATAGATGATATTTTCTTGGGATCCATCTCCAAACGTCCCGGAGAGATCACATATCCCAAAAATTCAACTTTGGTCGTTTCGAAGATACACTTAGATATTTTAGCATATAGATTGTGTTGTTGCAATCTCTCAAGAACCTGGAACATATGTTGGCGATGAGTTCCCAATGAAGGAGAGTATATTAAAATATCGTCCAAATAGACTACCACGAATTTATCCAACATGTCTCTAAAGATGTCATTGAGGAAATGTTGAAAAGTGGCTGGGGAATTGCATAATCCAAAAGGCATCACTCGATACTCGTAATGTCCGTAACGAGTTCTAAAGGCCGTCTTCCACTCATCTCCTTTCCGTATACGTACAAGATTGTATGCCCCTAGAAGATCAATTTTGGAGTATATCTGGGCGTTTTGCAGGCGATCCATAAGTTCGGGAATCAATGGTAATGGGTATTTATTTTTTATTGTTATATTGTTTAGTTCCCTATAGTCTACACAGGGTCGCAACCCCCCGTCCTTCTTGCCAACAAAAAAGATGCCTGCTCCTGCAGGAGAGGTGGAAGGACGAATGAATCCTTTTCGGAGACTGTCATCCAGATATTCTTTTAATACTGTCAACTCAGGTTCAGATAGAGGAAATATTCGCCCAAAGGGGATGGCAGCCCCCGGGAGGAGATCGATAGGGCAGTCGTATGGTCTATGAGGAGGGAGACGCTCGGCCTCTTTCTGATTAAAGACGGAACGGAACTGTTCATAGGCCTCTGGTATTTCTTCCTTTTGAGAGATGGGTTCTTGTATAAGGGTGATATGAGCTGGAGGAAGACAATGTTGGAGACAAAATGATGAAGAAAAAGTGACTGTTCCGGACGACCAATGGATGAGGAGATCATGAAGCTTGAGCCAGGGTAATCCCAGGATGAGGGGAAATAAAGGAGAATGCACTAAATTGAAGGAGATGATTTCTTCATGTTTCTTTCCTATGCGTAGTCGCAAGGGTTTGGTTTGTAGTTTCACAGGACCAGATAATATAGGGCTTCCATCCACCAATTGCACAACTAAAGGCGGATTTTTTGATTGTGTAGGAAGTTTCAGATGTTCCGCTAGGGTCAGGTCTACAAAGCATTCGCTGGCTCCAGAGTCGATAATAGCCTCCTGAATGATGGTCCTATCTTCCCACTGTAAGGAAACAGGAACAGATAAGAGAGGGGTAACACCTCTGGTCATGAGAGGAGTGGGAAATATAGTCTTCTTACCTCGAGAAGTCAGTCGAGGACAAGTGGTGGTAGTATGACCAGGGGTTCCACAGTATAGACAGAGATTAGCCCTTCGTGTACGGTCTTTCTCCGCTTCAGATAAGGGTCCACGAGCCACTCCGAGTTGCATAGGTTCTTCACTTCCAGTGCAAAGAGGAGGGGTTGTAGTGGTTGAGCTGGTAGACCGAAACGGAAGTTTGGGCCGGGAGAAGGTATTTTGTTGAGCCATTCGCTCTTCTTTTCTCTCTCTCATACGTCTATCCATTTGGGTGACCACATTGATCCAGGCATCCAATGATTCTGGAGTTTCTACTCGGGCTACTTCATCTTTCAGAAATTCAGATAGACCCAAACGAAATTGATGTATCAAGGCGGGTTCATTCCATTCAGTCTCCCCCGCTGTTCGGCGGAAGTCAGCGATGTAATCCTCGACAGGACGTTTACCTTGTCGTAGAGATCTGAGGTTAGATTCAGCTGTTGACTTACGGTAGGGATCATCATAGAGGGTATCCATTTCTTGGCGAAATGTCCCCCATGATGCTAGAGAGGGGTGTTGACTCTCCAGTAGATGTTGGGCCCAGGTCATGGGACCTCCAGATAGAAGGGAAATAGCGGTTCGAACCCTTACGAAGTCTGTGGCATAGGTCCGGGGTTTTAATACAAATAGTAACTCACAGGCCGTGATGAGGTTCGGTATTTGGTACGGTCTCCTTCGAACCTCTCTGGGAGTTTGACTTGAGGTTCTGGTGGTGCGGCGACAAGAAATGGAGGAGGTACGGCAAGGGCGGGATGAGGTGGTGCCGCTTGGAGTGCTCGTACTTGATTATGCAAATCTATCTGTTGTTCCTGGACTCCTTGTACAGTGTGTGTCAAGATCGCAATTTGTTGTGTCAGTGCTTGTATAGCTTCAGCCATCCCTGCAAGCTCCATAGCTGGCTTGCTTGTTATGTGAGATTCGGGGGTAAGGAGCGTAGCGCTGGGTGGCGGGTGGAGAGATGAGGTGACTCCAAAAGTGACACAAAAAAGGGTAAGGCGGTAGAATAGTCAGTCCAATCCAAAAGGTCAATGCCGGTAGTCAGGATACACAAACAGGTATAGAAGTACAGGTAGGGATACAGCAAAAAGGATAGTCCAGGGAAAAAGCCAAGGTCGGTACACAGGTAAATCTTCAATCAAAGTAGCAGGTAACTGGGAATAAATGGTACTGAGAACAGACACCACAGCTCAACAAGCAAGCAATGATTGAGGTGAGTGTGGGGTTTTTATAGAGCTGTTGATTAAGGACCTCTCCCCTTTACACCTGGGGACCGCCCCTGCACCATGTTGTGAATAGGGAGAAGAGGTACAGCCTCCTCTTCCTATTCTCCCTGCCCCTTTGCCAACAACCAATCGCGCAATGTTTCTCGCGAGTAAGCTCCGCCCCCTAAACCTCTTGGAAGTAGTCACACTCACTGTTAGCGGGTGAATAGCAACTCGAGGCCGGGGATGCGGCCTACCTCGCGGTCGCGCTACAGCGCGATGGCGGCAAACAGGGACAGAGGATGACTTTGGCCGTGAGGGTCCCCTGGGCAAGGTAGGTGAAGGTCCTGGAACCTGACAATTGCATTGAGCCTAATGGGAGTTGATGATTCCAATAGCTAGGATGCTACTGCATTAGAGTGTGAAACCCCTCCCTGTGCACCCTAAAACCAGGACAATACAGTAAATGTACGCAAACAGACGTGCAGGATACATACAGCTCAATACAAATCCAAGAGGTGGCTAGCGGCGGAGGCAGAACACTGTCATCTAGGTTCTCCATTCAGAGCGCGGCTCACCTCAGAGCGGTGACCAGGACGTGCGGTGACAACATGTGCTCACCTTTGGCCCGCACCTCAGGGAGGAGGTGCTGGGGAGGGAGCTCCCTGTAGCAGCGCCTCTCCTCCCGTGCGCCTGGGCGCGGTGCACCCCACGCATCCACCCAGGATTGGACTTGTCAGATGTGTGGCTGGGAATCAATAATCTGGGATAGATAGGCAGTGGTGTATCTTGGTTTTGTGCTGCCCCTACCCACGTTGCACACCCACGGTATGCCCCATAACCCACGTTGCACACCCAAGACATGCCTCCATTACCCCCATTGCATGCCCCCATTACATGCTTCCATAACCCCCATTACATGCTCCGATCACCCCATTTCTTGCCTCCATCACCCCCCCCCCCCCATGTCTATTGACTTTCTCCTGCAGCCGCCACCGCCATATTTACCTTGGGGAGGCGCGGGCATAGTGTTCTTTTAATATAAGAATAGACAAAATGGTGGAATCACCAAATTGGGTGATTTTATGATGCTTGGAAATTAGCTGGTGAAGGTGAAAAGGCACCGCTAGAATAACAGCAAGCACCCCGCTGTACCCCGAATGTCCGTCCCTTAACCCGTCATTTAGGAAACAATAATACCCATAGAAAGAGCTTGGTTTAGGCGCCCCTCTATTTCTTATAACTAAAGCAATCTTCCTCTTGGTAAAAAAATAGCTTTTAATAAGGTGTATAAAAAGTCAGCATACAGATTAAACAGAAAAATTGTCAGCTGTCACCTGACGCATTTCGGCCTTAACTAGGACTTATTCATAGGCATGCCTTTGGTAGGAGGAACAATCATTTATATCCCACCAGAAGCAGGCTCAGTGGCACAAGTTAAATAATTAAGAACATTGCGCACACATGTTATGTAATAAAAGCAATTAAAATTAAATCACAAGACACTTGCTAAACTTTAAAATAATTAATAGAAGTGGGCCTTTTTATGATTAAAAAAAAACAAAAAAACTCTTTCAAAAGCTCACTAAATTGTACAAGTTGGAGACACAATAGTACAAGTGAAATAATTAAGTACATTACACACACAGGTTTTTGAGTCTGCTTTTGGTGGGATATAAATGATTGTTCCTCCCACCAGAGGCATGGTCCTAGTTAAGGCCGAAATGCGCCAGGTGACAGCTGACACTTTTTATGTTAAGTCTGCTGACTTTTTATAGACCTTATTTCATACTAATTTTTACCATGAATTCTGAAGCAAGCCTTTTTCTATGTATATTGTATGACCCGTAGCACCTTCTTGGCATGTGACGTGCCTTGAGGAGCAGGCATTGCTTAGCTTTGTAAAAAAATTGTGTTATGATTCCATTTTTAGGTGAGTATCCCCTTATTTATTATGAAAAGGATATAAATAAATATGCAAGGAAATCACTGTTTAATGCTTTGCTTTCCAAAATGTTCACACAGCTTGTAAAGGAAAATATTTCAACATAAACTGGCTTGAGTTCTATTACCAAGTAATAGAAGTTTTTTTTTAGAGAAAAAATAATTGTCCCTAATCTGAGAATAAACTAGCATGTCATAGTTGCCAACATCGTCCATGTTTCCAGGGACACATATTTGCTCCACATGCAGACAGAGCATGCAAAGTGCAGCCCAGTTATCTGTAGGATGCATATACGCACATACACAATCCAATTAATTAATCATAGTAGGTCCTATGAGATCTCCACCCTGATTAATTACTTGGATTCTGTCTGTGCATATATGCATCCTACATACTGCTGGGCTACACTTTGCATGCTCTTTCTGCAGCATGTGGAACAAATGTGGCCCTGGAAACATGGACGATGTAGCAACTATGGCATGTACTTTTGATAGTACATGCCATGCCTGGTCAGCTACTGGTCCCCTCTGCTCATCCCATGCAAAAACCAACATTCAACAGACCCTGATTAGATGAGCGGATCAAGCACTCACACACAGGCGAGAGTAAACCCATGTGTATCTATTAAGATGCATAATGTCGGGTTTCTTTAGGAAATGCAGGACATATTTTTAAACCCTTGCTTCCTCGTGGGTTTTCCAATATTTTTTGAGAATATACAACCATGCCTGCTAATAGATTTCAAACTTGGCATTTTCTCAGTTTGGTTTACTGCACTTGACTCATTTGATATAGCAGCACGCCAATTTAAAACCATATACATTTCTAAGAATTAGAAAACCTATTTGGATCATCTTTATACATTTCATGGGGCATTGTGCCACCAATCATTGCTAAATGTAAGGTGTTTTTGTTAATGGGGCATGGGAGTTTGCCCATTTTTTTGCAAACAATGCTATGTTACTTAGCTTTTTTTGTGCAGGTTATGAGTAACTTCAGTAAAAACTCCCAAAAAGGTGTTGAGGTAAACATCAGGGGTGACGGGCGATACAAAGAAACAAAAGCCCAGCTGCCACATGCCCATTCTTTCCTGGGGGCTCAAAGCAGCTGCCCCGTGGGCCTCTGCTGGGACCGCTGCCTGCAACATGGACCCTCTGCCCGCGTGACTGTCTCACGTGGAGACAGTCACAATCAGGCAGCAGTCCGCATCCAGCGGCTGTATTTCACGCTCCACACTGCGGAGTAGACGGCCTGGAACGAGCAGCATCTAGATAAGTACTGGGGAAGGAGGGAGGAGTGGGGGATTTTTTTTATTGGGAAAATTGGCTGTGACTTATTAATGGGTGAATTATCACTGGCATATTAATGGATGAATTATCACTGGAATATTAATGGACAAATGATCTCTGGCATATTAATGGACAAATGATCTCTGGAATATTAATAGATAAATTATCAGTGGCATATCAATGGATAAATTATCAGTGGCATATCAATGGATAAATTATCAGTGGCATATTAATGGATAAACTAACACCCGCTGTGGCTTATTACGTCTTGGATGTGCAATGCGGGTATTGGGGCAGCAGCAAATCTTGGATGTGCAATACAGGTGATGTCCTGTGGTTTATTTAAATCATTGGCATGATATACAAAGACCTGGATAAAATTACTTTGGGAGGGACATCGATTTTGTACACCTTACCATGAAGTCTGTCTCCCTACCTTCTTCTCCGCTGTATATTTCTTACTATTGGGCTTGGAAAGCCCGGCAGGTCTGAAGACGGAGTCCATTTCATACACAGAAGGAGCACATGGTGGCTTCAAACTTATTTCTATTAGAGCTGAGAATTCGTGGCAGTTTCGATATTTCAAAACCACATTTATATATGTTTAATGTTTGTCCTTCTGTTGCCACTTTGTCTCCTTTGCTTCATGTATGTTCCATATCTTAGTGTTAAATTCATTTTTTTAATGTAAAATGTATGTCTTGTGTTCAATTACTATCTATATAAAAATGTTTAGCCAGCATAATAACGTCTATCTTAAAATAGACATTTGGAGAGTAATGTAACGTTGTCATTTGCATGTATACCAGTTTCTGTAAAATGACATTTATGATAGTATTCTAAGAATATAGTTCTCCCTGAGACAGTGATAACAAGTCTTATCACCCCTGGACCGTGAATAACATTTATTTATCTAGAACATAATTCAAGAAGACTTGGCCTTCCAGCAAGTGGCGTACTTATCCGCAGGGCCATTGGGAGCAGACCGCCCCAGGTGCGAGATGAATGGTGGTGCCAGTGCCCCACACACCCTGTGAAGCAGCACCTGGTGAAGATCCTGTAATCAAAGTGTTATGATTATGTAACTCAAACTAGGGCAGCTGGAAATAAATCAGAATTCTTTAAAAAGGTAACTTTTTTGGTCTGCACTGAATAAAGGAAGGACAATTTTCTGTCTTTGCTTTACTCTCTGATGATAGAATATCAAATCCAATACAGGAGACCATGACTGCAAAATGACATGAATCATTTACAGGGAATTCAAAGATAAGCCATTGTAAGGGTAAATGTCCTTACTGATAAAAACTTACCAGGAAAGGTTTCAGCACAATAATATGTACACTTTTAAAGAGAGAGACAGGAGGAAGATGTGATAGAAATTTTTAGTTATATTAAGGGGCTCAAGGTACTATATCACCTGTTTTCAGTCTAAAGTATTCCGTAAAACTGAAGGGAAATCTTAGGAACTATAGAAGGATAGATAACATTCCAGTGGGAGCTGTAAAAGCGAACTCTTTTTAAATGAATTAAAGGGACACTACAAGCAACAAACTAACTTAGGATAATCTGGTAGTGTTTAACCTGTACAATAGGTTTGGGTTTTATTTTTGCATACAAAAAGGTTTTTTACTTTTTTTTTGTCACTATGCATTTCAATAGGAGACCACTGTTTGGCCTCCAGGAGAAGCAAGAGATACAAATTGCAAACAACACGTGTCAGGTATGGCTACGTACAACCAACAATGCATCTTTGCTTCTTGGGCATCTGTGATGCCTCCATCCCAGAAAGGGTTCCACTGTGCAGAAATCCTCCTCCAGCCTATAAGTATGAACAGTTGTAGGTCTGAGACACGTTAGGTTTTCCTTGCTTTCTATTGTGTTATTGTATCCCATCATTTATGACGGGCTCTCAGAATCAAAAAGTATATTCAACCCATGGATTTCTGTGGAGCTTTTTTTATTTGGTGCTTTTGGACTCCATGGGTTAGCGGTAAATTAGCAGGAATTTGCAATTCAATGGGCGCTGCTAACTCAGTTAATGGGTGCAGCAGAATCATTACTGCACTTGTTGGGGGAAAAAAAGCTATATGAACACTGTACTGTGCGCTAATAACTAGACATGTGCATTCGTTTTCGGACGAATGCATTTTCGTCCGAAAATAGCATTTACGTCCATTCGTCCGAAAAACGAAGAACGAAAATGCTAAGCTAATGAAAGCCAAATGAACGAATGGTTAATAAACGAAAATCATTAGTTCATTCGTCCATTCATAGTACTATTGCATTCTATTAGCCGAAATAGAGTCGGTTTATAGAATACAATAGCATTTAACTATACGGAGACAGAGTCTCCATTCATAAAATTATGAATGGAGACTAGACATGTGCAAAACTAAAATTTTCGTTTCGTTTTCGTCCATGCGGACGAAAATGTTATTTATTTAGTCTAAAACGAATTTCGTTCATTACTGCATTCGTTTCAGACGAAATTCGTTCATTATTTTCGTTTCGTTAATTTTTATTCGTTCGTTTTATAGAATACAATGTAATACTATTGGCTTTCTATAAACCGAACGAGAGCCCCATTCATATGAAATTCTTATGAATGGGGCTCTCGTTCGGTTCATAGAAAGGCAATAGTACTACATGTTTTCTATAAGCCGAAAGTCTATAAACCGAACATTCGGTTTATAGACTTTCGGCTTATGGAATACATGTAATCCTATTGCTATTCTATAAACCGAACCTTCGAAAATCCAATAGTATTACATTGTATTCTATAAAACGAACGAATAAAAATTAACGAAACGAAAATAATGAACGAATTTCGTCTGAAACGAATGAAATTCGTTTTAGACTAAATAAATAACATTTTCGTCCGAATGGACAAAAACGAAACGAAAATTTTAGTTTTGCACATGTCTACTAATAACCACCCGGTGATGAGGACCAGTAAAAATAAACGGGCAAAAAATGATAAATATTTGCCCGCTATCTTGTCACTTAAAAAACAAGACCTAAATGTGCTTCTGTGCTTAACACAGAAGTAATTTGCACATTAACCTTTTCAGTGCTGTAGGGAACACAAACAGTGTACACCATTGTAAGGCTTAATCCACAGGGGCTTCCTCTTTGCCACCTCCAGCTCCCATCAAAATTCCCCTGGCCCTCCCCTAATAAATACATGTGCTGCCCACATGTCCCCCCAATAAATAAGAGCTGGCAAAATGCCCCCGGTCCAAACTAACAATTTTAACTTAAATATCTAATTGAATAGGGTCAGGGGCTGGCCAAGTGCCCTTTGCATCATGAACACAATGCCATTGGCCCCCTGCGCACCGACATCCTTACCTATGACAACATATTTACTAGGAAAACTTTATTTTTTTCCTAATAGTGTTGCCTTATATGTAGGTCCTGCTTTTCTGCATGCCTAGGGTGGTACTTGCCTTGTATGCCTTTAAGGGGCGGCACAAAACGCAAAACAAAAAAAGGCAACCCTTTAAAAAAAAAAACTTGCTTGCTGGCAGAAACAGTGGCTGGGGAGATCAGAAGATCTCCCCTCCCCACCACTCTTCATGCAAGCAGGCTGCACAGGGGAGCCGAACAGGCAGCACAGAGAAACCTCCGCGCTGCCTGTTTGGCTCCCCATGCAGTGTGATGGAGAAGTGTCGACGGGTCAAGTGACCTCTCTGCACACCGCGGGGAAGCCGAACAGGCAGAATGGAGGACACCATGCTGCCTGCCACCAGGGACAAGGTAAGTCCTGCAAATTGGCCTGGGCTTATTAATGGCAAACAATACTGGAATATTATTGGGCAAATTGGCTGGGGAATATTAAATGGCAAAATAATACTGGCATATTATTGGGCAAATTGGCTGAGGCTTATTAATGGCAAAACAATACTGGCATATTATAGAGCAAATTGGCTGGGGAATATTAAATGGCAAAATAATACTGGCATATTATTGGGCAAATTGCCTGGGGAATATTAAATGGCAAAATAATACTGGCATATTATTGGGAAAATTGGCTGGGGCAAATTAAATGGCAAAATAATACTGGCATATTATTGGCCAAATTAGCTTGGGCATATTAATGGCAAAATAATGCTGGCATATTATTGGGAAAATTGGCTGGGGCATATTAATGGCAAAAGTAATACTGGCATATTAATGGCAAAAGTAATACTGACATATGGCAAAATAATACTGACATAATAATGGGCAAATTGGCTGTGGTATATTAATGGAACAATAATACTGGCATATTAATGGCAAAATGACTGTGGCATATTATGGCAAAATAACACAGGCATGTTAATGGGCAACCTGTGGCATATTCAATGGACAAACGATGGCATATTTTAATAGGCAAACTGACTGTTTCATATGTTAATGACAAAGGCACTGTGGTATGTTAATTGGTACCTGACAGTGGCTTATTTTAATTGGCAAAGTGATGCTGTGGCATGTTCTGTGGGGCAAAATAACATGTACTATGGGGGAAAGTGACACTGTGGCTTGTTCTGCATGGGAAATTCTGTGGGAAAAAGTGACACTGTGGTATTTTATGTGACACTGTGGCATGCCAAATTGTGTGGGTGCAATATGAGTGCAAGCTTAGTGCTGTGGGCACAATATAGGTGCATGGCTAGTGCTGTGGGTACTGAATGGTGCTGTGTGAAGTCCTTTGGGTGCAATGTGGGTGCAGAAAAAGGCAATAAAAGCAATAAATGCACATTTTCAATAACATTTGTATTACATATAGAAATAGTTGAATGTGATATAAAAATAGTTGCATATAATATTAAAAAGTTTACATTTACATACAGTTTTTTACAATGCGACTTTAGAAAAATTGGGTCAAGGGGGTCCATTGCTAAAGACTGTGCCCTGTGCCCACTAGGGTCTTAAAGTGGCCCTGTGATGGGGTCATGTGATGGAGGCATGTAATGTGTATGTAATGGGGTGATGGGGCATTTAATGTGGGTGATGGGGCATTTAATGTGGGTGATGGGGCATGTCCTGGGTGTGCAACGTGGGTTATAGGGCATGTCGTGGGTGTGCAACGTGGGTGGGGTGGTGCCAAAATTTTGTCTGCCTAGGGCAGCACAAAACCAAGATACACCACTGACCATATAGTTATAGTACCTATTGCTGTGGCACATTGTAATGATAGTGTGAGTCAGGTGTGATGTCATCATAGCTGGAAATTTTCTTGCCATCACAAACTGTGTGGTTGGTGAGCTTCATGCAGGAGCCATAATGACCACACAATATAATTTAATAACTCCATTCTGTAGTTACTGGCTGGTAACCTCCAGAGAGGTCCCAACCATAAACATCATATCACAGTACATTAGACTACTGCTAAAGTACCACAGGGGAAGACTACATGGCCACCAGGGGCATTGGTAGGTCTCCAAATGATCTGGGGCTAGAGCCCAGATGAGCTCACACACACTCCATCTCTCTTTCTCACACATTGTCTCTCTCTATTTCTCACACTCCGTCTCTCTCTCTTTCTCACACTCTGTCTCATTCTCACACACACTGTCTCTCTCGCTTTCTCACACACTCCATCTCTCTTACATTTTTTGCAGTCATATTTTTTTTATAGAAAGAGCTCTTCAAGCAATTCTTAGGATGTACAAAAGCGCCAGTTGGTGTGAAATGTGTCAAGCGTGTGTCGTTTCTGTTTTGTACCTGTCTCCCTGCTCGATGGTTTTATTCTTTTTTTGATTTAATAAAGTTACTTTTTACAAACCAACTATGGATTGATGCTGTCTACTTTCCGGATGACTTCAGCTGGCACTACCTCTGTTTGTTCCTGTTGTCTGCCTGGGGTGTGAGTAGACCCTTTTTCTGTGCTACAGCACCTGGAAGCTAATCTTACTCACTCCACTGTTACTTGGGGCTTGAGCCGGTCAGAATTTGCTGTCATTTAGTTTGCTTTTTCAAAGACTTCATTTAATTTAGTGTTTTAATATCCTGATGACCACAAGTTTAATATTCATTGCTGCTTCCAATTTTTTCTGCTGTACCATTTCTCCATGCAATTTAGAAAATGTTCTATGCGTTTAAACTAAATGGTCCATACAGTTACAGATCCAGGCTGTTGCCTCTCATGCACACGTTGGTTCATATTGCTTAACAGATTTCAGTGGTGCTGTATATTAGTACCATGCTCCTTTGAGGTACTGTGTTTTTCCTTGTAGCAATGAGGAGGTGAATGGGAGTCTTTTTGTTTGCCCCACACATCTTATATCTCAATCATTATTATCCATGAGATTACATCCTCTAGATTCTCCCTCTCTCTCTCTCTCTCTCTTACACACACAGACAACCTGAGACACACACTTACACAGTCACACTTTTTTAACCTTATACTGTTGGTCCCCCTTCCTGCTAAGTTACCTTTATTTGCAGGGAGGAGGAGGTTTTCGACGGTGTCTGCAGCTGCAGAACACCACCATCCATTATCTTCTGCGCAGCAAATCTCACAGAACGACGGGGCGGAGCTTGCAGCCGTCACGTTGTGCTCAGTATGGCCAGGAGGTGCAGTCACCGTAGGCACTTGTCTGTGGGCTGCACCCCTGTGCATAGCCTCCATTCGGGGCTATGCACTGGGGATTCGGGGCTATAGCCCCAGTAGCCCACCCCTAGCGACGCCACTGATGGCCACTACACTTCCCTGGTCATCCATGCCTACAACATATTCACAACCAGTGATGGCCAACATTGGGCACTGCAGTGATTGTCTACTAAATTTCCCATGATGCTCAGTCACTTGAGTCCTACAAACACATGTAGCACACTTTTAAACACACAGTAGCTTCACCATACATACACACACACATATACATTGTTAAAGCAAATTTTTTAGTCAAGGTGTACACAAAGTGAGGCAACTTATATTTTTTGTGAGGTTGTTCTACGTAGGTATACAATAAAGTTCAGGGGTGATATGTGTCTGTGTAGGAAGTGAGTATGTACTGTGTGTTTGTTTAAGATTCACTTTGGGTACAAAAGAGCATTGACAGGTAGACTGCATGTGCATCAGTAAATATGAATATTCTCAGTGTGGGAAATTCAACTAATGCCTGTCATCAAATAAATCTTTTTAAGGATTATTAGTGTCACATACATCTTTAAATGGGTCTTCTATTTTGCCCTAGCACAAAATATATTAAAAAAAAAAAAATTAGGCCCCTAACCACAAATAGACCGCACAGCACGGATATCAGTAATAAAGTGACCCTGCTAGCATCTCCTTAACCAAAATAGCACAGCTGCCGTTCTTTATCACTCCACCGTTGATCATTCCGTGTCAGCATCGTAACAATACTCATGTGACTCAACTGTTCCATCTATTACATTTTCATTACATTCCAATGCCTTCTCATCAAATTTGTTGATCCGTCATATTTCCAGTTATAACCCTTTTACTCTGTGGCCCGTTGAGTGTCCTTAAACATCTTGGGTATAGCACTTTTTCCCATCTTCATAAAGGATCTACTTCCTGTCAAATACAAAGTTGTCCGTTGTCAATGTATTTTTTGGCATCTGTATGATGTGTTCATTAGCTGTTAAACAACACTTTGTACTTGGGAGCTTTGCGTTGGAGTACACCAAAGTCCAGTTCTGCAACTGCTACTGTATTCTTTACTGTGGCGAAACATGTATTTTGAGATGCTAAATAAATATAATTTATACTGTAAGTACTTGTGCCACAGCGGTAAATCCTATGTAGGTATGTACTCATGTACACTGAAGGGTAGACTTCTAGAACATATCGAGAGAAATAAAAATTACGTGTGAGGAGAGTTCAGTCCAAAACCATTTCAAATCTGTAAGGACATTGAACATTTGGTTGTATGGTTATTGGAGAAAGTTAGTGATGGAATTTGGAGGGGGCACTTTTAAAATACTGAACAATTCTTAATATGGTAATAATGTGGCAACAGATGTACCTAGGAAAGAGCATCAAACAAAACCATTTTAGAGGCAAATATGCAGCAATAAGGGTTGCCACCCAGCCGGTATTTTACCGCCAGGACGGTAAAAAAAATGGCTTGCGGCCAATGTTAAGTCTATGGAGGCACTAGCAAGGCCGGTATTTTTTTGTGGAGAAGGTGGCAACCCTAGCAGCAATTAGGGTACCTCACTGGTGATAAGACTGTAGAAGAGGTACTGGGATGATAGACCAATCAGCAAGGACATTCCTTGAGTTTCCATGATTGTTCCACCTGTAGAACTTTGCCCCAGTAATAACCCTCCGATTTCTATACAACAGCTTTCTATGCTAGGGATTTATGCACAAAACATGGAGATGTGGTGTATTGTCAAAGGAATTGTATAAAATAAAATTCTTCATGCTACCAATCTTTCCAGGTCAGCTATTCATTCCTGATTTTTCTATTACTTCAATTCAGCATAGTACTCTCCACACTGTAATAGTGTACAGTATTTTCATTTGGTGTGGCAACAGAATCTCAAAGAACCCAGTGTTTATAAATCAAAATAAATAAAATAAACATTTTATTTCGTGTTCCATGAACCAATCAATAAATATAGACCCAAGGATACGTAACTGCATAACACAAAATTTATTTCCAGATATTAACGTCCAAAATAAGTTTCTGACGCCTCATAGAAAGAAGAAAAAAGAATATTTATCACCAAAAAAAACAGCCATTTTAATACATTTTTATCTTTAATTTTTTTTTTTATAGTCCAACATAAATAAGTAAATTAAAAATATCAACCAGAAAACCAAAAAAAAACCAAAATAATTACTTTGGACAAATTTCAGATAAAGAGAGCAGTTTTACATTCAGCGGATTCCTGCGTGTATTGGATGCAAAAAGGATGACTACAGCCAAAAAAACCTGTTATTATCATTTACAAGTTCCTCGTATGGGGATGAAAATAAATACTATTAGAGCCAGTCAGAAATAAAATGAAGGTACTATACAAATCTAAAAATGCTACCATTTTGTTTTGTTTTTTTTACTTTGTCACACCACAATATGTTGCAGACTATTAGGCCAGCAAATGAATATGCCTATTTGTCAGGTGGCATGTGATACCCTAATTACAATTAGTAGCTGTGTAGACATATTTAATCCTTGCCGCCACACCCAATGGATTAACTATTTTGATATTACAGATGGGCAGACGTTATATCACAGAACCAGAGTTGTCTGGGTAATTTAGGGTTCCCAAGAATAAAATTACAGGCGGTCCACAATTTGAGAGAAAAAAGTTCTTATTTTTCTTAAAGGTCCAAATTTATATTGGTTTTAGAACCAGTTTTGTCATTCCCAGACATGACAAGCCAGAGAGGCCTGTAATAGCTGCAAAGACCTGTAATAAGTGGATTTAACCACTTTTTTTGTTCGCACTGCATTGTCTAAAATCTTTTGGCAAATCAAAGGTTTAAGTCCATCCCACCATCTTTGGTTACTGTTGACAATTTTAAAAGCATTTGGGTATAAAGACAAACTTTTTTAAACTTGTGCAGCTCTTAGACTGGAAAACAACAATACCATCTATATACTCTTGATTCATATTCTGCGTATCTGTGTAGTGATAGTATTTGTGTTGGTTAAAATATATTTCACTATATAATAGAATTTGTACTACGATTAAAAAAAAAAAAAAAATCTCTATACTCTGTTAATAAACTCTGCATGTTAAAATGATTCTTTTTGAAACTACATACCACCCCATCACTATATAAAGAATATCTATACAATGATTAATAAATATGCTGACATTTTTATGTACCGATAATGAGCAAACTGCACGTGTGCAGATTTGAAAAAAAATATACTAAAATATATCTATACTATGAGCACTCTATAGGGTTTAACATTCTAATGGTTTTATACACAAATTAAGAGGCTGGCATTGTTTAATGAGGAGCAGCTCTGGTGACCATGCTGTCCCTTTAATTAAAGAGCAAATGATTTTAGAAACTACCTTGCAGATATAGACATTCTATACAAATCGTTTGGAAAATAGTAAATAAAAACTGATGTACAACAGCACAGTTTGTATATTTAGGAATTATGGGGTCACGCCAAATTCAGTAGCTACTCTGCACCTTTAACTAGGGGTTTTATTTGTGCAGAGGGAATTGCAAACATAGGACAGTTTTGACGTAGGGTTGAATGGGAGAACGTGTCCATCCCAACTACATTGGTCTTAGGTTTGCAATTCTCTTCTTCGTGAATAAAGACCTCACAGTTGAATATATAAGACATTGCTCTGGATTCTACTGGTACAACGAGAACTCTTCACCTGATGTAAGTAGGAATTTCAAGAGTGACGTGGGAAAGTACAGATCTAGACGTCACATTGTACTCCACCGCATCCACAGACCGGTTGGTACCCCACTGCAATTCAGTAGCCAATGATGGATACCCAAATAACCCCTTGATCTTGATAATCCATAAGCCATTTGTCTGTTTCTGATGGTGTGTCATATACTGGGGATGACCCACTATACAGCAGGCAAATGTTGTGTATCCTCTTTATCATTTTAGGTATTTTTCTGATAGGCGTGTTGAGTGACAATGATTAGATTTGGTAGGACTAGACGGTATCACTGATAAAGTTGACCAGCAAGGTAGGAGATCATAATCATGCTTTTGAGCATACTTATTGCCTTCAACCCTTCCCCTAGATCTTAAGAAATATCATGAAGTATTAGGATACTGACAATCCCTCTTTCTTGGAGCAGATTAATTGCTGCATGTCCTGCAAACCTCTTATACCATAGAAAAGGGGTTATAGAAGCCCCAAAACCTGCTCTACGCGTGCATTGGCCAAAGATATGTAGCACATATACTTCCTCCTCCTTAATTTTAGTCTATTTTATATTGATTTTATTAGTCTATTGTTAATCTGATAAGGTGCCTCTTATAAAACTATTATGTGTGCCTTATGTTCCTGAGACATTATTGTTGAAACATTATAAATGACTTAAAATAAATTAATATATTTAAAGGAAATTATGTATATAAATCACAGTAATGTTCAGAAAACCTGCTGAACCATCAAATGGAAATTACCGCTACATTTTCTTTATCAGCTGACTCGGACTTCAGAACAGATATAAAAATCAGAAAATAGCCCTATAAGAAATGTTACACTGAAGAGATCATTCTTAGCCATCAAAAGTCAGGGAAAGTGCTCCTCGCTGGCATATACTCACAATTCGATGATATCTTCTAAATGATACATCGTAGAGACCTCTACACTCCAAAATGTGAATCCCTCGCTCCACTGATAATGGGCACTCTATCGGCTGTAAAAATAGTTTTAAATAAATGGTTGTTTTATTTTACTTGTACTATATTCTCACTTTCCACCAGTGCTTGCTGCCATAGTTTAAAAATATAGTTCAATTACATTGACTATAATTAAACCAACTGAGATAGCTCAATTGGTAAATGCCCTGACTACAGACTGTTCAAACCTGAAGGTCACAGGTTTCAATCCTTCCGAGGGTAATACCATCTATCATTCAACTGTTAATTTGTTTAGAAAACCATAGAGCTGTATCACAGAGCACTTCTTTATAAGGAGCAGAGATTCATCAAGCCTTATTGAATAGTGCATTGCCTCTTTAATGTGGTTTCTGTCCACACCAATATTTGCCCCAGTAATTACCCTCTCCATGTTTCAAGCACAGGAAACATTGATGAGAATAAAGCTATGATATGTATTTACAGGATGAGTGGGGACCATCACTCCCAGTTTATAGGACAAATCTATAAGATATATATATATATATAATTAAATAGGGATTGTATTGACTTGATATAACATATACATGCTTTAGTGTGGCTGCCAGTAAGACAAACCTATATATAGATTGTTTTACACTTTTTTCTTTCGTAGTCGTGGACACATTTTTCTGTTTTTGTTTTCATAGCATGAATGGAAGGCCATTAGGGTTCATGAACTGTTTGCCAAACAGTAAGTCTTATGGTAAAGTACATGGACACAGTTCTTTTGTGGGTCACTGGCATCGTAGGGTGAACTTGAATAACTCTACCCAAAAAAGGAACCATGTGGACAAGATTTCCCAACCAGACTTGGTGTTACATCTGGATTCTGTGAAAGCACACATTAATGATTGCTCTTCATGCCCTTAGAATGTGGAGTATATTAAAAAATGCAAGACTGAGCAAAAGCTGAATGTCATCACTGGGGACAAATATAGAAAATGTATATCACAGGGTTGTATTAAAATCACTGCTGACTTGTCTCATTTTATGTTCATCTAATTAACCTTTCCAACCAATAGATACTGTATGTAGTCTATTTAAATGTAGCCCTACACATAAGAGAATTGGAAAAATATGTATCCTAAAGCCTGCATTAACCTTATTACATGGTCTGTGTCATAGTTCACAAGCACAAGCATACAATTGTGATGTCAGGTCTGCCACAACAAAGCAAGTAAAGTTGTTAGAAAGACATCGCCTCTGAAGCCTTGGAGTCCGTCAAAAAGTTGTCCTAATGTGACAAAGGGATAAACTGTCTACTCAGTACCATGATCTAAAACAGGGAGGTTAAAGAATACAGAGGATATGTTATGCCCTGAACCCAAAAGTGTGGGCACAGGTTAAAAACAAAAAACTAGAATGGCACAGCAGACTTACTCTACCATAATGCCCAATCAGAGGATAACAAAAGATTCTCATTTGTGTAGTTTTTTGATTATTAATTAGGGACAGTTTTATGACTCCCCATCTATAACACTTCAATCGCTTCATCACCAATGTATTATATGTTTTATATCTTACATATGGATTGGGCTAAACAATCGATTAGACCTCCCTCTCATTGTGAAAAGCCTGGCCATGACCCATAAAATCCCAGACATGATGGTGGAATATTTTAACATGTTACATATATGTGCAATGATGATCTTCTGACAACAGAATTAATAGTATTGTGCTTCTGAGCTGTGATCAACCAGCCATGATTTCATTTATGAATTGTCCTCCAATCATCTCCCTACCAAATGACACCTGCCTGGCACCAAAATAATTAATACCTCAACTTTTCAATAGTGGTTATTTATGGAATTAGAGCTGTAATTTCTCCCCTCACGTTCAAAATGCACTAAAATTGATATGAGCGAATCTGATTGGATGGGGACAAGGATTGAGGCATTAGGTGCTAGTGGAATGAATCTTACACTAGTCCTCGAATGATTAAAAGCCATCCTTTAAATAAGGAGAATGCATCAGCTGTGGTCATAGTAATTACTTGTGGTCAACCAAGCTATATGTGGTAGAACACATTTACAGAGGATTGTGTGCAAGCATTTTTGGTGGTTAGACGAGGAAGAGACTATTTCCAAGCATTATTTTGGTAGCAAATCATCAACACCTCAGTATACATTTCCAAATGGTTGAGTACGATAGAGAATCAAAGTTAAATTTGTACATCTCTGGAAGAAAAATTAATTTCCAGCAAGTTTTCTGGCAGAAATATAAGGGGGGGGGGGGGGGGGGGGGGGGGACAGTAAACAGAATAAGGAGATAGAAAAAGAGGAAGGGATGCATATAAAAAGCATGCAAATCAAAGATACATAACATCCACCATTACTCCAAGAAGATATCAGTAGTTACTTTAGAGATTGCTGGAATGTGGCTGTCAAACAATTAGTGTAGGGAACCTGGAGACTAAAGAGGCCTTGAGGTAACCTAACTTCTGAATGTCACAGCACAACAAAAATAAAAAATAAATTAGAAAAAATGCAAAATATTCAACCCATCTCTGTAGTGACTGCCACTGATCTGCAAGCTTACGGCAGCCAACTGGTGAAGTTTCATCCATGTGAAAATGTGGTCGATGGGTGATAAGACTCTTGAACCAATTTTAACGAGCAAGATACAACAAAACTTGGTAGTTTAAATGTATGCCTGCACATTACTAAAAGTGGTCATTTTTTCACTTGAACAAGCCTGTTTTTAGGACACTGGTGAGGATCTGCTCCAAGCCTTGGAGTTTAGAGAACAAATACAGATTTGACTTCTAAGACCTGGTGAGCACAATTTGATTATACATATTGTTAGTTGTCCAAAATAAAGCTGCCTCTTTTCATGAGAAAGTTTAACAGCAATCTCAAGACCAAATAAATATGCTTAACAGATTAGAGGTCTAAATAAGTGACAGATTTGGAATGTTCCTCACATTATCAGTGTTTGTAGATGTTTACAAAATGGCAAGAATGGTCCCAGTGCTCCTTGATCCAAAATTTCTATCACAAACAGGGAATATTCTCACATTTTCCAAGCCCATCTATTAATATCATGATTCACACCCGACTCATTCTTGGAATCATGGACCGTTTACACCGATGTGGTCTATGCCATAATGTAGCTTGTTTGTTATATATATATATATATATTTTTTTTTTTTTTTTTTTTTTTATTATTATTATTATTTGTTCGGGAACTTACCCATTATAATGTTTAGACTTCTATGAACAAAGCATCTAATTCAAGTGATCAAAAAGAATGTTAAAAAAAGAAAAACAAATGAAACATGAACTGAAAACAAATAGATGGACACAAGTGGAACTCAGTAATGCAACCCTGTGTAGTCTACTCTCTTAAAACACAAACGTCTTTATTTTTTTCAGTTTTTTTTATTATCAATAATAATAATTATAACATTTACGGAAACAAAAGAAAAGTGACAAAAAAAACAACAAAACAAAACATAAAATATGTCTTACAACGAACAAGACACGGGGTAGGGGACCTGCCGAAAAGCAGGAAGTAATTTACTTTATTATACATATTCTTAGATATTTGTGTTTGTAAGAGAAGAGAGGCCGCAGAGGCCAGGATTAAAATGAACAGATGAGGAGTGCAGGGACAAAAATACACACCATGTATATAAAGACAGGTTGCTCATTACAGCATTTGAAAGATGCTCTGTGGTTCTTTTCACAAATGTTATGTGTGGGGTTTTTTAACACAGAGGTGCAGCTGAACAAAATGGCACATGCCTTTAATAGTCTGCCTACTGGGATGAATGCCTGGATCAGATCTCATGATGAAAGTGAGCTATGTATTGGGAAGGTAAATTAATGTGAGAATAAGAAAAAAACACTGGGGAAATTGGGGAAATGGTGAACGAGCTGTGCAAGATGATCAGGGACAGTTAGGAAACGGGTTGAGTTTGCAGAGGATTATAAGCAAATGTGCGTGTTTAGTGAAGGATCAGGAGCAGATTATATGGTAAAGTCCATATGGTCAAAGTGCAGCACAAATGTCTTTGTTTGTGCTTGTGACATATAGACTGCTTAATGCCTTCACGTAGGCTTACGAATTGTGTGGTCATCCTGTTACATTACCATGGAATTATCAACAGAGCTGTGAACAGTGAAAACATGTAAACCCAACAATAAAAAAAACAGGTCTAGTATTTGCCAGAAGCCAATGAAAAGCATGTCCAGCAATAGCTTTTCCTACATCGAGATAAGTGATGTCAGCTGCATCCCACCAGCTGTTTGTAGACTGCAACTCCCAAATAACCAGGCTAGACACTCAGAGTGGCAGATAATTATGGGAGTTACAAACCACAAAGTTAGTAAAGGGCCACAGTTGGAGATCACTGGTTTGACCTTTAACAGGTCAGAATGACAGACGGTGATTTACAGTTTTTCTAATGTTTAGGGTAAGCCACTTATACCCCCAGGAAGTATAACATATTAGGGGGGAGGGTACAAGCTCCAGCATTGATTCTGGAAAACGTCTATGGTTTAATTATGAGAGATGCAGGATATCACAATATTGTGTGACAAGCTTCATGATTTGTCTGTAATTATATGCAATGTTGTAAACGCTAGGCGAAGTGATCTCACTAGGACTGAACTCAAATGAAAAATGAAGCTGCTTGGGAAGAATCGCTGTCTTTATATACATTCTCATCCTCACTATATATACATACACACAGACATATATACATACACACAGACACACACACAGTCCCCACAAATACTCTGTATGGAACACTTGGCAATCTAATGTTAACCCTTTTGTTGCCAGCGGGCGGCGGTGCGCTGTCTGGCAAACAAAGGGTTAATTCCAATCATGATGAATGACAAAAGAAAAAAAGAACACAAAATAAAAATAATTCTATGTAAAATAAGTAGCATATTGCACCAGGCCTAAACACCTAGCCACATTTGCAGGCACTGCCTGAAATCTGAGTGTCTGTGGATGGGTGGGCAGAAGAAGTTGGCACCTAGAGTTTAGTTTACTTTTCTCTACACTTCACACACTCAGACAGTGACCAGGATTCAAGAAGTACAGATGTCTGGTTTCAAAACCTGACTCAGAAACAGATGGCATTTAAGTTTGATAGCATGCATCACAGGTCTGAGATTGAGAAATCGGACATTGGCACAGAGTGAACATGTTACTATAGGACAACAGATGT
Source organism: Pelodytes ibericus (assembly GCA_036172795.1). Lineage (NCBI taxonomy): Eukaryota > Metazoa > Chordata > Amphibia > Anura > Pelodytidae > Pelodytes > Pelodytes ibericus. The sequence continues at coordinate 28,587,306 of CM069866.1, forward strand.
TCCCTCGCAAGATAAGGCCACACAGACAGAATGTCACAACACAAAAGCATCAATGGATTAGGATTGCTGTTCAATTAAAAAGTACCACATTAGTGAATACATAGTGACTACCAATTTAATTGATATAGTGCTTTTTGCCATTAAATCTTTGTAAGAAGCACTCCTGCTCTGATACGCTCTTATCAGTTGCAGCCTTCCAAGGAATTGATTAGGAGTGACTCACCATTGTCAATCAGACTGTAGTAGGCTTTTTTTAAAAGCGAACCAACAACTTAGGCGGTAAAGGTTATCCATAACTGGCTTTAGCAGATAAAAATAGCCATTGTAATTTTTTAACAAATGACTGGCAAATAGTGTAATGGATTCTGATCTACACTCCAAACCAGACTCATCCAGACAGTTTGGATTTAAGGTCTCTTCTTTCCACATCTAATGTGTTAGATTAATTAGCACCAAGCCTTCCTCATAATGAGGGAGGGCCAATTATTAAAAAAAATAAAAAATATCATGGAATATGTGGCTCCCAAACATCTACAGTGCCAAGGTTAGCCATCACTTTTCTAGGAGGGTGGAAAATCCTATTTTACACAGGTTGTGCTGGTGTCAGAATCAGACACTTGAGAACATGCATGATATTACTAAGCTCTACATATGCACTGAAAAGGATATTTAGTTTTAATTATACTTTTAAGTAAACATACATTTTTATAATTTGACTGAGGAAACAAGAGGCATGTAAAAAAAGGTAACATTGTTGAGTTTGTAGCTTTCATCCTCCAAACTGATAACTATTTGTCCCATGGCACTGCCAATAGGTGCTCTATAGGGTTGCTGCACTGTTTTTGTGTGTAAATTACCCAGTATTCTATGAGGATAATGTATTCCCCACATAAAAAGGGGATTACGCAATACATCTCCTGAAAATTCATCCAGTAAAACAATATTTAGCGTCTGATTCAGAAATCTTCCCTGTGCAGTTCTGTTAAATGGAACAACTACCGTCCCTTAAGATCTCTAGAATGCCAGGTTTCAGCAATTTTCAAAAAATATTTGCATTTAAGGAGAGACTTGACCCTTCATGTTCACTTTAAATCAGACTGACGTACGCCATGATGGCAAGAGACTTATTGGACAAGCACTCTCTGCTGCCATGGGGTGAAGCCCCATCAGATGCCCCTAAATTTTGCTTCAGGAATGAATATCTTTTGAAAGGTACACAATCCCACAGTGGCCTGCTGCCTCATTAAAAAGAAAATGAATGGGTTTAGTCACCCTCTAGATATACCCTGAAAGATAGTGTTTGTTTCTCCTCTATACATTTTCATGTTTTGACCGTCTTCCTCTTGGACTTATATACTCCTTTTCGGGGAGTATTCCATTCTTACCTAGTTAACCCATTTCAAAACTACTTAATTCCCCGACACTGTGTCAGAATCCCCCCAAAAAACACAGCTCACTGATTCAGGCCATTGTTAAACATATCTATAGAAAGGGTCACCTTAACAAGCATTAATCAGCATGTTCTCATGTGTAGATCATAAACGACCAACTGTTGGGATAGCCAAACTACAACCAAATATACATAGATTAGATCTGTCCCAGAACCACTATGGAAATAATTGTCATTGTGTATTTGCAGGGCAAGATTCTTAAATTATCAAAGTATTAGCAATACAGCCAGCACATTGGTTCCTGTGCTCTCCCTCCCTTTACAAAGTTTAACATTGTTTGGGGGATAGTGTAAAAAGTCAACATTAAGGTGACAAACTTAAAATTACATAGAAGTGGTTTTTTAGACACTAGAATATGTTTAAAAGAACAAAATCTTTTTTTCTTCGGATTCACTAAACACTTGTGAAACCTGAGGGTTGAAGAGCACATTATATTTATTACTTGAAATCATTAATAAGCCTTGTCCAATGTGTCATTTGAATGTCCGCCAAGACAGGCTGTTAAAACCGATTAATTAGCTTTCGATTGGAGTTGCTCCCTGATATAAAAATCTTAAATTAGGGTATGGGAGTTTCCCACCAGTTGATAAACATTCACCCACCCCCCAAAACACAGATCCTCACTAATCCTTTTCAGGTCACCCCAGAAAGTGGAGGAGCCTTAGTGATCATGTGATATAATGTACATCTACTGGGAGAGCTTTTTTTTCTTTGGGTTTTCCTTATCCTAATTGGGATAAATATCCGTTTCTGCTCTCGTGTCAGTTATTTATATTATAATATAATAGTGCAAATTCTGGGAAGGTCTAGGTTTATATAGCTGTCCAGTGTCAAGTGGTCTTCATTCAGTCTAAGACAGACACACACACACACACACACACATTTAAATATATCAAGAATAAACTATGGCACATGTACCCTCTGCTTGATGCCAGCTTCTCCTGCCAGCCCACATTCAGAGGACCGCGATTCCAGTCTATGGCCTTCCCCATACCCAATGCACCAGCAATTCCTGCCAGAAGATGTGCAGATACCAGCAACATCTACTGGTATATCTATAGGTGGGGCGAACAGCCTCTCCTGCCAGTTAATCTGCTGGATTCCTGCATGGTATTCTTTGCTGGTATTCTAGGTTTAGGTAATTCACCAAATTTCCTCCCACGTTCTTACCTTTCCCTTGTGCTCTCCTCCATGATTCCCACTCCCCATTCTCTTTACCGCCTCTGTCTACATGGGCGGAATTTCATTTTCTGATTTAGAAGTCCCAAACAGAGAACAGGGTAATAAATCCCCCACTGTTAAATCCTCCCCCCTTTTTGTGGTAGCCCAGTATGGGTTTACAAAGAATTAAATAAAAAGGAAAAAAAAAAAAAACCATGAGGGGACGACAACTCCAAAAATCAGAGTCTGTGAGGGTAGAGCGGCACCAGGGTCAGTCAGAAGTAATATGGTTGAGATTTGGCTCTAAAGCTGCAGATACTGTTGGTGTTCAGAAGATGGGACCCTCATTGTCTTGACATACGGCCTGTGTAAAGAAACATTTAAAAAATTAAAAAAGGAAATCGACTATTGACCAAGACAAATAAATGGTTTGCTGGTGTTTCAAGCTATGCTACCAAAGTGGATAGTGCCCTTGGTAATGAACACACGTTCTCAGGTATTTAAGTGTAAAGGTGATCAGTATAGTAATGTCAAAAAATGCAATTTACATTTAAAATAAGGGACAATTGGGTCTATAATCACAAAACTACAAGATATATGAGAGCTCATCTCAAACATCGGACAAAATTCAGCCAACAAGAGTTGGACTTCCCCCATTGAAATAAATGGACTCAGTTTTTTTTTTGTTTTTTTATAACAGGGCCAGGGGGCTTCCAAAATGGTCTGCCCTGGTAATTAAAAGGGGTCAGAGGCAGGATGTTATTAACCCCATTAACTCAATGGGGCCAGGGGCTGGCTACATACATGCCCCTGGCCCCCATTTAAGCTTAATGGGGCCGGGGATGGGCCAAGTGCCTATATGCCCCACCATTATGAAACCTCTCACCAATGGCTGGCCTAGAAACAGAGAGGCCTCTGATTGGCTCCAATGAGGATGGACGCTTTTAGATAACTCAGTCACAGTTTGTAAGAATAGGTGTGGAATTTATTTTGTGTTTGTTTTTTTTGAAGGATCCTCAAGGGGAAATAATTTAAGGTAGATTTGTCCCCCCACAGGGCATCTTTTGCATGCCAGGGGGGCTGGCAGAGATTTTCACTGCCCACCCTCATAACATTTTTTTTTTTATTAATTTTATAATTTTTATTGAGTTCATCCCGCAACCCTGACTTTTGAAGGGGGGTGAGGGGAGGTTATTTCATTTATTTAATGGTCATTTTACCACGCCCATTAAAGAATACCAGTCAGTCATGATACCAGCAGTCATTTGAGTACAACTCACCACCTTTAGGAGAGAAATTGACATCAAAGCCCAATTCGCCTCCCAAATCGAACATTTTAGTGAATACCAATTTTTTGTTGTTGTTTTCCATGAAAGTGAGTTCGAGATGGGAGTCCGAGTTGGACTTTGGTGAAGGAGGGAGAGGAGACGGAGGGAAAATTTCAGTTTAGTAAACAGCTTAAGGTGGTTGAGTTGTGAGGTAAAATTAGAACAATGTTACCATTTTCTTTTACCTCAAATATGTTACGACAAATTTGACCTCCCAACTCAAACACCTTGGGACTAATTGAGACTTGAATTTTAGTGATAAGACCAAACTTATTTTGCTAGTAGTATTGTCACAATTTTCTAATTTGAAAAAAATGGACTGCAAAAGTACCCTGATCAAAGTTCTGCCAAAGTGGCTAGATTCAGGTTGATCTATTTCATACCTCTCCTCACACTCCTGCCTGCTCCATGCTGAAGTTTAGATCTGTGTGCTTATATCCCAACAGCAGAGTGGAGGGGTAGCAGGAATTAGGGAGATGCTGTCCACTGTCACCCATAACAGACAGCTCAGTCGTTTCAGGATTCCCCTCACAGTCTGCTAGAGGAGAATAGAGGTTCAGAAAAAAGGAAGATGAAAAGGGGAAATAAACAAGAAAGGAGGATATGGAAACACAAGAGGGCATTATATATAACTCAGTTGTGTGGTGGAAAGAATTTGCATCCTGGGATGGATGAGGTACATAGTGGTGTGATAAGTGAAGGATATCCCTTACCAAAAGACACGATAAAAAGATAAATGTAGGGGATTTTCAGATACACACATGAAGACAGGCCATAAAGCACCCACAGGGTACTGACTGAAGGCCAACACAAGAGAGGAGAGATGCAGAGGAGAACAACATAAAAGATGGCAAGGAGGAAAGCATGCAAACCATACCCAAGTAGTTGGAAAGAAAGGAATTATCAAGAGAAAGCACAAGAGAGAATGAGCACGATGAAAAGAGACTAAAAAGGTTAGAAAAAAGAAGATTCAGTTGTTTAACAAATTAATGAAAGTGGATGAGATACTAATGGGAGCCCTTTAAATTATAAGCTCACCCTTGTTCTCTCCATCCAGGAGCTGCTGGCTACCCCAGTCTATAAGTGAAAGAAAAGGTAAGAGCACACAAAGAAGAAAAGCAAGGAATGAAGTTTAGGTTTGAAGAAAGCCATGGGGTTGGTGGAACCCTATGGAATACTCACCTTCATTCTCATTATCCTGGAGTTGCTGGCTGCCCATTAGTGAAGAATTACTCAGAACTGCATCAGCCATGCGAGCAGAACTCATAGCTTTCCCCGCCATTAAACTCATCCCTGCCAAATTATCCAGCTGCACCTACAACAGACAGGACGCAACTTTTAATGGACTGGCCTTTCCTCAGTCGTGTAGCTCAATACAATTTCCCAACAACCCACATCGAATTCATTTAAACCCCACCCTCCAAAAGAAAGTATGGACCATTTACCAATAGGCAGCATTTTTGTTATATACCATTTAATTGTCCTAAGACTAATACTAGTACATATTCATAGCTTCCTTCTATTCTTAGCTCCTAAGGTAACACCCACTTTGGTATTGATGTAGAATATTTATAATTACGTTACTAATCCGACAAAAACATACATAGGCATCGTCGCTAGTCTGAATGGTGTGGTGCCGTTGAAGCATCCTGGAACGTGCATGCTCACTGGGCGAGGACCTGGGGGGATAGGGAACTCCATTGTGGTCTGGAACCTCCATGACGTGAGTAGGAGAGGCCCTCTCCATGCAGTTCACCGAAGGCTCTTACAAGGGAGAGAAAGGAGTATGAATGTTGGGCACTATGCTTGCATTCCCATTCTTTTCACATCCAAGTTACATACCCCAATTGGCCGACATTGAGACAAGCTTGTCTAATGAGAGGAGCGCCTCTGCATACTAGATTAGCTGGTACATGGCTGTACTTGCAGTGTGCAAAGTATGAAATCATTTAAAAATATGCATTATGTTAGGCCCCACTTCTAACTTATGCTAGGGAGATGCTGATACTTTATAATTAAATGGATAACACTTTGAATAGGTTTTTAATGAGAGCTTGGCAAGGTAGATTCTGTCCAGAGGTTGAGAGAGGCTTAATAAGCGTTCAAGATCCGGACTGATAACACACTGAGAAGATAATGACAGATGTGAATAGTGGTCGAGGGATGAGATGAAATAGGGGGGGGTGTGAAATTAGAGGACAGGGGGAGTGAGCAGAACAGATTCTAGCTACATGACTCATTTATGGCAGGGGCATCTGTTATCTATGTTTTCAGCCTCTTAGTTAATATTTTACTTGACATGCATTCAAAAGCATTCACTTTACTCCCTGCCAAAAATTAAGACTATTGTGCTAAATTTGGAACCATGTGACTAATACTGTCCTATACCAATCAGTTCTTAACTTATTAAAGAATAAACAGATGTCCAAATTTTGCTCTTTTCAATTAGGCCTTAACCATATCAACAAATGCAGAAATAATAGGCTCAGATTTCTACAAATAGTAGATAACAGAGTTAAAGTCTAACATCACCATTTGTGATTCAGTTTCTACTAAAAAGTGGCAGGTCCGGCATCAATGGACAGTAAGAGGTGCACACACATTCATCTGAAAAGAACCATGAACAAATAGAATAGCTACAAGTAAAGTGCTTGAACGTATAAATATGTATTTACTGAATCAACCCTCGACAAAAGGCCATTGTGGATCTGCTTAGCTCACAAGGAGTCCGCTCTCTAGTCCGGTTTTTCATCAATTTTCATGAGACAAGTATACTGTTTTCCTGGCTATTTGATTATTATCGTGCACACTGTTAATGTATTATTTGCCACTGTTAAATACATATTGAGTAAATATATTTACTTGCAAGCACTTTACTTGTTGCTATACCCATTTGTTCTTTGGCTCGTTTCATACAAATGTGAGCATCTCTTCCTGTTCATTTGCAGATTCTTCGCCTGATGGGTAAGGGTTTGAGTGGTGCAACACAATGAGATGTGTATATACATTATACATTCTTCTTGTGCTTGTACATTTTTTTTTGTACAATTTTGCTCACATAGTGTGCCTGTACTTTTTATATTGTTATATAGGCCCTGCATTAAACCACACTAACTCAGTCAGATATGGAACAAGCTCCACTGACTTTTTTAAACTTTGTTTAAATCAGGGCCTGGCAAATATTTGCAGAGTTGTGGAGCAGATCTGAACAGACTATTTCAGGAGATGTGATATTTCTATAGAGCTCTATGTAAAAGAATCAAAAAGTAGGTGATATTAGGAGCTATGGGATTAGCCATGTAATTAATTTTATTTAAAAAAATATATATATATATTTTACCATGCTCCCGCCCAAAACACCACCAGATTTGTGTTCTCAGTCAGCAGTGACAAGGGGAAATGGTGACCCTGTGTGCAAATCAGTGCCTTGGCATATTTAATAATTTGGCAGGCTTGTCAGGGATCTTAAATTGACAGAACCACTAACAGCTGACTTCACATTCGCATTCTATCAATTAGTACTGAAACCTATAGAATTATCTCTACAATTGATGATGTTGCATCGGAAGCCCAATTGTTATGACTGACTTGATTTTTGCATGAGGTTTTTACCTCAGTTTTTTAAATCATTGTTTAATAAAATGGCACATCTAGTTATAAAACAATGTTACACTACAGCATTTTACATGTGTTAAAATTCTACTATATTCCACTTTTTTCTCACAGTCTGCAGGTGTTACCTCTGCTGGTAGGCTTGGTCCGGCTGTAAGAGGTCTGTGGCTGGTACTGCTGTGTCCCCAGCTCCTGCTCCCTAAGTGTGAGTGTCCCCAGCACAGACTCTGTATCTCCATGCCCACTCTCCTGGCAGGGTTTTACCAAGGTTCTGACAGTCTCTCCCTCACCCTCCCCATGTCCATCTCCAGAGTAATCCTCCTCCATGCTCTCGGATTGCAGCATGGCTGTGTGGTACCTGGATGGCGGGGGAGCAGCTGGAGCTGGGTGCATACATTCCTGCGCTCGGATTTGAAGGAGGTGGTGATAGGGCTCAGACGAGCTCTGGTAGGGAAGGTTCCCCGTGTCACCCTGGCTCAGGTGCTGGTTGAAGAGTTCATTCAGCTCTTGCTGCTGTTGCTGGTGCTGTTTGAGAAGTTGCATGAAGTCAGCAGGGGGCAGACGTACATCTCCATGGCCAGTCAGTGAGTGGCGAGGGGAGAGGAGACCCTGTAACATGTGAGGCAACTGCTGGTGATGCCTGGTATAGGTGCCAGGGGTGGGGGAGAGCAAGGCCTGCTGCAGACTTGAGGGGCTGTAGTTCTGCTGGGGTGTGGCTGGGAATCCAGGATACTGCTCCATCTGGGGAACCTTCATGGTCTGTGGGTACCCAGTGCCAGCAGATGCACTGTAAGCTGTGCCTCCCGTGGAAGTGTACCCAGAGGCAGGAGGCCGAGGCTGGTCTGGGTATACATGAGGATGGAGGTGGGTCTGGTCATAGTTTGTAGAGGGGGAAAAGCGGCCCATGTTCAGACTGAAAGACCAGAGGGACAATTCGTAATGGCGAAGAGACGAAAGAAAAATATTTTTTAGGTTATTTAAACAGAATAGAAAAAATTATCATAAAAGAAAATTGTACATGTAATTAAAGTTCAAATACATAGAGAGAGAAAGAGAGAACGTGTCAACCTCATTAATAGTTTAAATAAAAAGTGTGGACCTTTTAAAGAAATATTATGACTTGGAGAAAATATGTTTTATATTTACATTTACGCATATAGAGATATGTATACATTCACATGTATTTATATACACCCTGACACACGTGTACTAATATACACATGGACACAATACAAATGTCTGTACACACACACACCTATTTTACCTACATTATGTGTGTCTGTAGTCTAGTTCCTTTAAGGTAATAATATTTTTTTTAGTTTTTAAAAGGCCCCTTCTCCTATCAGTATTTATTACTCTTGCCTCCACCTCCCCACAATCTCTGGTGTCTACAGGCAAGCATCCATAAATCCCATTTGATGGGACACATGGGATCTGTGACTATGTAAGCATAGCTACTCCTGCGGAGCTGTGTCCCAAATAACATCCTGGTCGGATAATACATTTCCATGTTTGTAGAGTCCAGATATAAAACCAAAGTGGCTTGTGCATGTAAAAAAAGTGATCAGTTTTACATATTCAGAACTCGTACACATTATAATCTGTGCTTTCAGAGACTGCAGCGGCTGCATATACACAAACTAGACCTGGTCTGGAGAGCCAAATTGACCGTTTTGAGCAGAGAAAAACAAAATAGACAGGATTTTAATAGAAGGAAATAATGCATTACCTGGTCACCCAAAAACCTTGGGAGAACATTGGCTGAGGGCGAGTATTGTCTTATAAATGGAAACCATACAAAGCAGTTATATATACACACTATATAGGAAAATATATTTAGAGCTGATAGATTAATCCATGAAACCCTGTAATTTTAAAAACAGTACTATTCGGATTTTTTAAAATTTATGGTTATCTATATTGACTCTTCAGAGCTTTCTTTGCCTGTGAATTACTTTTCTATGGCCCCTTTATCTTGCATCCATCCCCTCCATGCCCATTCCGTTACCTGTGCACCTCGGCACTGTCTGCACTCAGCTGCTTGGATAAGGGTCGGTGACTGTAATTGCCCATAGTGGCCATGAGTGTCGCCCGTTGCTGCATCTGTATATGGTTGGCACAAGTACTGATTGGCACACCCCTGGAGGCTCCTGGCATATCTGATGGCTCTTGAACCTGGATGGTGACTTGCTGTGCAGACTGCTGTTGGCCCTGCTGCTGCTGGATGCTCATCCGTGGTAATGCCATGCTTGGAGGGGGGGAGACACTACTTGGAGGCTGGTAAATAGCACTGTGAGGTTGCATCCCCTGATACTGAGTGGAAGTCGGCGCCCCTGGTAGAAGAAACATGTTTAAGAACAGAGCCTTCAGCTAGAGAGAAATATATGTCTAAAGCTTGCCAATTGAACATACCATGTGTTTGGAGCATGGCACTGGTTGAAGGTGGGGGACTGCTGTTTGGCTGCCTAAAAAGGTGATTGCTGGCTGGATTTGGGGGAGGACTGGAAGGCTGTATTCGCAACCTGAAAAAGGACACAAATTTATTAAAGAATGAAAAGAACATGGAACATTGCATTACTATGCCACATTCTCTAAATTACACAGTACACTGCAATTCAACTGCCAGAGCTTCTTAACTAACGACAGAACTGAGGAAAGAATAGGTATGGAAGTAGACCTGCTAAATCAAGCACTTGTGATGTCACGCACTGTGCTATGAAGACACCATGGATGGTCAAGGGCATCATTTTACTGGCAATAAGGGTGAAGCACCTCTTAACATGGACAAAAAATATAATGAACCTTATGGGCCTCTTGTTATTTACATATCAAACCTGCAAATATCTAGCAAAAACTGCATGCTGGGAATCTGCAGAAAACTGGTAGGGTTGTGCTCTTCCCATACGACTGGCAGACTTTTACACGCTTTCTTGCCTCGTATTTCACTATACTCCTGAACCTTTATTTGTCCAACTCCTACAACCACTATATCGCCTTTGGAGATGATCAATACCTCTGAAGCTGGTGGGTAAGCATGGCTGGCTGATTTTCACAGGCTGGTGCCATGGTTGAGGTCTGTAGAGGGGGTGACGGCTGTGGGGGGCAGATACAGTCCTGAACCAATGAAAGAGGGAAACAGAGGTGAATTGTATGGTTTTGAAAGCAGATTGTAACTCATAAGTTATCACATGCTCTAAACACGGAACGGTCGTGAAAGAACAACAGTAGTCAACCAGCAGGCGCAGACAAATGTGTCTGAATACCACTGCATGCACAGTCCAGGAAGGATGCCTAGTAGTGGCTGAGTAATATTCAAGCCGTACCTGGATATGTTGCTGCAGGAAGTGCTGCTGATGCTCCTGCTGGTACATGATGTGTTGTTGCTGTGTGTGTTCGAGGAGCCTCTCATCCATATGCACGCCATACATCTTCTGTAGCTGCTCACACTCCTGTGAAGATCATCATACAGATCATTAAAAGGTTTCGTCATAACATTTTAAAATGTGTTTATCTCATTTTCCTCCATACTTGGGATGCCTACTGATGTAGGCAATGACTCTCACTCACACCATCATGGAGTGACTTTTTTTTAACTTTTTTTTTAACCCTTGCGTCCTAAGAGGAAAGGTTTTAAAAATAAAAAAAATAAAAAAGTACCCTTCTCCAAAGTAAATCTAATGTGTATCTTTATAGAAACATGCAAGTTTATGCTCAGCTCTGCCTCAGAGGCAGAGCCAGTCAGGAGGATGGCGTGTGCAGATAGTGTCAGCGTGCGCTCAGTCAAATAGGGGGCTCACCCCGCTCATCAGATCAGGGTCTGCAAAGAGAAACCCTCGTTTTGAAACAGGATCAACGAAAGGGTTAAGGTTCTGTGTGTTGATCCCATTTCAAAACAAGTGTCTCTCGTACCCCTGGAGTAGAGGCACTGAAACATTAACTTCTGCTTTAAATGTTTAATGTGTTTAAGTGATGTACTTTGTATTTGCACTTAGAACTACTTGTACCTTACCTTGTACACAAGATCCTTAGAGATCCTTGTGCTCACCTTGTATACTATTTAGAAGATCTTTTGAAAATAAGGAAACCACAATCAGATTTTTGGAGGGTCTAAATGAGAGCTAAAAATTCACAGATTATTTTTAAACTTTGAGATCTATGGTTTCTAGTTGATGACTTCCATTTGGGAATGGATGCAGTCATGTCAGCAAGTTAGTCTTTTTAAGGTGGTTAATTTGTAAGTGTTCATTATGATTAATATAAATTGCAGTTTGGGTTGTTAACCTTACCTGCTGTAACTGCTTGATGCTATGGTTATGGTGTCCCATCTTCTCAAGGTGAGCTTTGAAAGCTTGTATTGTGGCGGCTCCATCAGAGAATCTGCGCACTGGGGAGAAACGCTCAGCAGGAAGATGAAGAGTATTCGAGTCTTTATACAAGGTTCTGAGAAGAAGATCGGGAAGAAGATGGAAGGAGTGGGTTAGCGAAGAATATTGGTGAATATATTTGTGGAAAGAAGGAGCTTACGGACTGAGGTAGAATGAGAGGTACAGCACTGGATAAAGCAGGGAATAAAAATTAATAGTAAGTAGTAAACAACATGTTTAAAAGAGCTGGAATAACTCACTGAATAGAGAAAAGAAAAAAGTGAGAAGAATAACTTGAGAATGGAAATTATTTATAGAAAAAAGCACAGAGGAAAACCATACCCCACACGGCAGCCCCAAAACGTGCCGCGACAAACTCCCCACAACGGTCCGAAGTGTGCCGCACCAAACTCCCCACAACGATCCCAAGTGTGCCGCACCAAACTCCCCACAACGGTCCCAAGTGTGTCAAACTCCCCTTTCATGTTTATCGCATAAAACACCCAACAACCATACCACTTAACACCTCTAAGTGTGTCACACAGTACCCAATATATCTCGGAATTGTTCCTATTGCGTGGCATACTTCTCACAATTTATTTCAGATATCAATGTGTGGTCACTGGGTGAAATTTTGTAAATCTATCCACAAGTGCCACACAATAGTCCAACTCAAATATTTAAAAACAAAAAAAAAGGAAGTCTACAACTCTTACCTTGTATGGTAAGAACATGGAAGCAGGTATAAACAAACAAAAAATCTCCCACCAAAAAAAAATTTAAAAAAATCCCAAGCAGCCCTATTCCAGGGGAGTCCTACTTGGCGGCACTGAATGCCACTATGCAAGGGAGCACAAATCCCACAATGCATCAGCATATTTGTGTTTTCTCAAACCTTCAGACGTCTGGTGAAAGGAAATGAAAGGACTGCTAAAAGAAAGGATTGTAGGGGAAAGCCCTTGTTAGCGGGAAGTGTTACATGGCTTCCTTACTCACAACAATTGTAAATAATGGCAGGGTCAGTTTGGCAGCCACATTAATTTACCAACCCAGGCGATCACTTTCGTAACTTTAGTGACTGAAATAAAAGGGACAGGTGTATAACAATCGATTCAGCCCTTTAACCCCTGCCAGACAACCTCACAAACAGGGGAAAGGTAGGGCAGTAATAAAACTAAGACTGCTGAATGGCAATATTTATATCAAGTAAGAAAAACAATCTTATCACAAGGCAAATAGGGTCAAGATTCCTTCTTAAAAAGGTAAAAACAAATATTTGTCCTATCATATAGTCCCATAAATCTAAACTCGTCTTCATTACATTACATTACCTTGTGTAAATAGAGAGATAACCATGAAGCCAAAATGATCTTGAATAAAAAATAAATGTAAAAAAACTATTCTTACATTCACGCAAGATCAAAGAGCATGCGCAAACAGCCACTCATGCACACACACTAGAAAGTATTAAAGTTACAAACACATTGGAAGTAACAACGATTCCAATTACAAACATGGAGGAGTGCTATATTTACTAGAGTGTTTTGGGCGGAGAGGTAGGAGGAAGCCTTCTTGGCCTAAATAAATACATATGGATCTATATATCTATACATAGCTGCACATATTGGTATGTGTGTAGATCCTGAAGGCTTCCCATCATCCCCGGCCCTGCTCCCCAAAAGCGTTAAAATTGTTTAAAGAGCAGATACATAGGGGGTCGTGTATAAACAAAACATCTCTCAAAACTCATCTCTGTAATGAAGCTGACTATCCATCCAACTAGCTAATCCTACCTAGCTCTTGCTGTCCTCAAACACTGTTTAGGATCAGGTAGCTTACAACTGATCCAGCTAGAACGCACACAATCTCTGGCCAAACCCACCTAGTGCCAAGCATCCACATTACTATTACTACCACCACCTTACCTCTGACCTCTTCACTCAGTTATGTGTCTCATGTACCCCATTCTCTCTAGACTGTAAGCTTGTGAACAGGGCTCTCTACCGCGTACCAACCTAAAGCCTGTTCTAGTTTGTCTTTAGAACGTAGTTCCATTCTATGCTCTGTATCTAGCACTATGCAAATTGTTGGCGCTATATAAATAAATGTTAAGGTACATTTTAAGTGTTGGGAGAGGGGAAAAAATGTTTGTTTTTCAACCAGGGATAGAAAATTATATATATATATATATATACACATACATAAGCGCCATCATTTGCTGCTATTTGAATGTGAGTCGCATTTATACATGACCCCCATATTATCTTAAGTGTTTTCACTTATTTTATACAGTCTACAGTACAAATGTCTTAATAGACACAATGGACGTCACCCAAGCCGGTAGTGGTGGCACAAGGAAAAGCATAGCCTCCGCAGATATACTTTGCCATGTCATTAGAATGAATAGTAGAGAGTCCATAAATGAGAATGGTGCATTGAAACAACATCCCTACTCATGGGTGTCCCTAAAGTGAATGTCCTTAAAGCTGGGTGAACAGCCTGAACAGTTAATGAAATGTAGTAATCACATAATACATAAACATTTACACACACATTTTTACGGTACATAATTTAATTTTTCTATGCACCACTCTCAATATCTGACTATTACTAGTGTCAAAAGAATAATCCGAATGAGTGGATACACTGTATCGAGAGTATATGAATGGCACTGTATCGAGAGTATATGAATGACACTGTATCGAGAGTATATGAATGGCACTGTATCGAGAGTATATGAATGACACTGTATCGAGAGTATATGAATGACACTGTATCGAGAGTATATGAATGGCACTGTATCAAGAGTATATGAATGGCACTGTATCAAGGGTATATGATTGGCACTGTATCGAGAGTATATGAATGACACTGGATCGAGAGTATATGAATGACACTGTATCGAGAGTATATGAATGACACTGTATCGAGAGTATATGAATGACACTGTATCGAGAGTATATGAATGACACTGTATCGAGGGTATCGAGGGTATATGATTGGCACTGTATCGAGTATATGAATGACACTGTATCGAGAGTATATGAATGACACAGTATCGAGAGTATATGAATGACACAGTATCGAGAGTATATGAATGGCACTGTATCGAGAGTATATGAATGGCACTGTATCGAGAGTATATGAATGGCACAGTATCAAGAGTATATGAATGGCACAGTATCAAGAGTATATGAATGGCACAGTATCAAGAGTATATGAATGGCACTGTATCGAGAGTATATGAATGGCACTGTATCGAGAGTATATGAATGACACTGTATCGAGAGTATATGAATGAAACTGTATCAAGAGTATGTGAATGACACTGTATCAAGAGTATATGAATGACACTGTATCGAGAGTATATGAATGACACTGTATCGAGAGTATATGAATGACACTGTATCGAGAGTATATGAATGACACTGTATCGAGAGTATATGAATGACAATGTATCGAGAGTATATGAATGACACTGTATCGAGAGTATATGAATGACACTGTATCGAGAGTATATGAATGGCACTGTATCAAGAGTATATGAATGGCACTGTATCAAGAGTATATGAATGGCACTGTATCAAGAGTATATGAATGGCACTGTATCAAGAGTGGATGGCACTGAATAGTAACCTTACAGACAGTGTAATCTAAATCTGATGCACTAGAAATGGACTGTTTAACATTCCTGAAACTTCGCTGGGACAGGTCATTGTTCCTAGGATGCTTTGCCGTTTTTTTTTCCTGGGAAAAAACACAGTGTGCCTTTCTGTTTGCGCCAGCGTGGCAATCAGTAGCTGTCATACTAAGTTGTGTGGTCAAAGGTCTATAGGGTACCTTTGGTCAGATACAGGACTTTACACTTTTTCTTTCTCTTGCAGTAAGTCTATAACATGACTATGATCAAATTAATTGGGGTGAGTTTAGTTACACGAGGTAGAAAGGTGTTCGTTTTGATTATTTAAAACTGTTTGTGCCTGTTAACCAATAATAGTTACAGAAACGGATTCCATCAGGCCATCGGAACCCCTAACTTGCTGAACTTCTGTGTCACAATACACATTTGTGTACCTGTGCTGGTCAGCTGCGAGATGGGGAGGCCAAGCCCGGTTTCGGAACGCTTGTTGTCCCAGCTGACGTTGTAGATCAGAAGGGATCTCTGCAGAAGGACAAGTCATCGCTAATGTGTGTCTCTTACTGCGGTTGGCAAGATACCTAGGAGTGAACACAGATTATGGTTACAATTATAGGAAAAACCTGTTACAACATGGATCCACTTGCCACACTGCATGGCGATGCTCGGGGCCCAAATTCCATTCCTTGGACCCCAAACAGTGCACTGTAAAGGGTTTAAGAGTTAGAGCTCTTAAAATGCATACTGCTGGTTCCCAACATATTTTGATTGTTTTACATAGAACGCTATGAAACTCTATGGAAGTACCATTTCACTGGCTCATAAAAACAACCAGGCTGGATCCTGAACTGGTTTGATTTGGCTTAGATTTTTCCCCTTCTAACAAAAAGACCAACACATGTATACTTCTTGTTTATATGACCTTATGGCATGTTTGTTCATATGTACTGGAGATATAACATAATGATAAAGAATTCCAGTACAATAAAGTAATTCAGAAAAATGTTGCACTGGGACAAGCTTTGTTTTCTTTTTTTAACATCCTCTGAAACAAAACTGGTAAATAATTAATTTTTTTTGGAGGAACTGCAGTGAGCTTGTTTGTCTGGGAGAATCATTTTCTACATATTTGCTCATTGCCAGTTGTGTTGAAATTGCACAACAGGTGTGTGGGTGAAATGTTTATAACATCCTACGCTATGTTAACATTTAACACTTTATGGTGGTTGTTTTTTTGTTTTGTTAATTACCAAAATCCTTTAGCCTCACCTGTGGCAACAGCCCGAAATCTATATCTTAAGGATCTACTCAATAAAGAGAGAACTGCAGGGAACTGAGAGGAGAATTTCAAACTTTAGGCCAAAGTAGCAGAATTGGAAAAAATCTCAAATGCAGCTGAATGTAGCAAAAAATTAACTTATGTTTAAGTGAAAGATTATATCAAGTGTAGATGATTTATGAAGAAACTCTTTAATGAAAGAATACAAATTAAGTCTTATTAAAGGGACACTAAACTTATTTTTTCACTTGAGCTTCCAAAATAGAAGCACAAGTGAAATGTTAGTTGTTCCTACTGTGAGGATAAACTTGCGTATACACTTGATAGTACACGTCAGTTTATCCTCTGGACTGACAGCTTCCATAGGAAGCAGGCAGCCGCCTGGTCGGTGACTAGCTCTCTTTACTGGCGCAAAGAGAGACCCTTGTTTTTGCATGGGATCAGCAGGGGGGACCTTAACTGTGCCAGTGCTGACAACATGGAACGGCTGTGCTGCAACCAGGAACTGGTGTGCCTCGCATGTGAGACACAGCAGATAGTAAACCCCCCCGTGTATCTATAAAGTCACCTGACATGTTTTGTTTAACCCTTGCTTCCTATTTAATCCTTCCTTTTTCTATATTTTTGTTCTTGTATATACAAGAAGTATATATTTGCTGGACACAGAGCTACATTTCAGTTTTCCCCTCCCTCTACAATATATTTAAAAAAGATTGTGCATAACATGTAATACAAGATCTAAACAAAGGTTTTTGGTAATTGTATAATGGTAATTATTTTCTAACAGAGGCCATGCAACTAGACAAGGGAGGTTTCGTCCCTGCCTGGAAGGCAAGAAAATAACTTGAGCAATAGATTTTCTATACCTGTTGCTGTCCACAGACACAGAGAAGGCTTTTAACCACGTTAACTAGCCATTTTTTATTTGAAACTTTCTGTCATTCAGTCTAAGACACAAGACATTGACATGGATAGTGGCATTTGACCACTCCACCAATATCAGAGTCAATGGTGCCTTCTCCATGCCCATCGATATACAGAATGGTACTGGTCAGGGCTGCCAAATATCCCCCTTACATTTTGTTTCAATATTTGAACATTTTCTCAATGCTATCTGCGACCATCCTATAATTACAAGCTTTAGTGTTGAGGACAGGGCAAGTGGAAGTAATCAGGGAGATGGACAGATACTATCAGTAGGATTCAGACAAAAGAAGCAGTCGGTCAGCAGGTATGTATAAAGTAAGCCAATTAATAAACAATAAAGGAAGGCTGGTACTAAAAAAAGGTAGAACCGAACACAGTGAAAAAAGACTTACGCGTTTCATGCTTCAAAAGCACTTAATCATAGGCTCATATCATAGATACTATCAGTATACCAAAACCTGGTTCCAGTGCACAGAGTTCATGTCCTTTCCTTATCGGTCAGGTCAGCTGACCCAAAACCCTTGCCACTCAATGGCTCTTTCGATTTCATCTTAATTTTTCCACTTCCCTGGACTATGACCAGACTTCAGCGGAAATAAGGCCATTTATTATGTTTAATAAAATGTTTTCATTTATGTGTACAATTCACTTAGGATATATCTTGTGGACTGATTTAAAAAAATTATTTTCTACTTTGTGTTGACATAATTACAAGCAATTATATAAATAAAGGGAAAATTGTATTAAAATAGGTCTGGTGCCTCTTGCAAATGACATCACTACTTGCCTGATATGCAAGTGAATTATTTTATACACTATTTCTTACCACAAATATGTGTGTTTAGTATAATGGAACTGATGCTTTCCAGCGGAGCTTCTATACAAGGTCAAAGAGTATTGGCAACACCCTCATGCTTTCAGTAAGGAAAAAATGCCTTCTGAAAAATACTCTTGAGATGATACATGTTTGCAGTTGTAATTGTGTCTTCCAGATAATGAAACAAATGCGATTGGGATATTAAAGTGAGAGAAATTAAACCATGCTCTATTAAATTGGGTAATAGTAATTTTCCATAAATGTTGGGCAAAAGTAACAGGTCATAATTGAAAACCAGAGAATATATCAATGTACACTTCCTTACTGTTGTTATTTTGTAGTGCACTTTCCCAACATACGTTCACATATAGTACCACAGAGACACCATGTGTTGGAGGGAGGGATTGCATGCCACATTTACTGTGCAAACTAGGCCTTACTATCAGTTTAATGTGTACGGATTTACACAAATAAAATCATTTAAATGCCTGCACATCTTCTCATTCAATAGGACAATTTTAGAGAACCTGAATAAATTTTTCATCGTCTTTGAGGTCAATCATCTTTGTAGGAGTACAAATACTGGGAACCTACCTTTGTACAGCCTCTTGATCTGGCTCTCCATCTGAACTCTCCTCATCTACCGGTGTAACAGCAGGTACAGCCTAGGGAGGAGAAACTATGGTTTGTCCACAGAAAGACTATCACATGCAACATCAGGATGTCACTGGTAAGCTACTGGGGTGAGGATGGCATAGTGTTATGGGGGGATAACCTGTGTGTCTACTATATCATTAGTTTACCTTTCAGCACCGGAGAAGCAACTGTAGCAGCAAACTTTAATTGCAAACTCTGAAGAGTTTCCACAGCGGATAAATATGAAAAACCTAATAGGCTATGTCAGGGATGGCGAACCAGCAGAAATGGTAGAGATAAAAACAGTGAAGGTGTTTAAGCATGCATTGGATAGACACAAGGTTATCCTAGATATAAGACAGGGTCAGGGACTCATAAAAGTATTTAGAAAATTGAGCAGACCTAATGGGCCAAATGGTTCTTATTTGCCAGTGACGCAGTCTATGTACCAGTGGAACTCAGACCCCGGAGATGACACTTTGCATGTGCATACAGTAGTACCAGTTATGGGGGACCCAGTACATGTTATGCTCTAAGTCTGACATTTCAGCACATAAGGCAATTTAATGCAAAGTTTTTACTTAAATTCTTTGGTTCAAGAGAAATGATAGGACGGGATGGAGATCAGGAATGAGTAGGCTGGCTGATAGTGATGGGCAAAATAATGCCTGAAATGAGTACTGTGACAGCTTTATCTTGGCTTTCTGCAGAAGACTGGGCACTCAAGGTCAAAAATGTTCACCATCACTGACCTAAGGTAACTCATGCATTCCACCGCCTTTTTTAAGTTTGACACAATTGAATCCTTACTAAAGTCACCTTTTTATTACAAAATAAATATGATAGGCCTTGAGATAACAACTGCATTAACGTAGTAATTAGGACTGTGCTGATGTCTGCCCTGATGCACAGGTATTTGGGGGTAGGGAGGCGGGGGTCATCGTTATACCCTAAATGCCTCTAGAGTCCTTTTTTTATTTACATATATTATATATCATTCAAATAAGTTGAATTGTATGTTTCTGTTTTCGAATAAATCATAAAATGAATCCATGCATCAATCAGGTGTCTGAGAATAAAATGGCATAGAGTAAAGCAAAATCTCTATTATTGTAAAACACTCACAGTTGTCATGGTAACCAAGGGGGAAGGACCACGTGGCCGTTTCAAAAGCTGCTGTGCATGTAACTGAATGTTCGCTCCTCCATCAGAAGCACGGCGCCCAAGAGGTCCCATACCATTCAAAAGCTGCAGGGTGGGGGGCTGGAGAAGGGACTGCTCCTGTGAAGAAAGATTGTAACATTTTTAAGCTGTACTGAAAGAAAAGGAAAAAGAACATGGATCCCTTGCTGTGACCATCAAATACAGGGAAAACAATGCAAGCAGCTGAATGCCATTGCAGTGAATTTCACCTGTGCTCAGTTTAAGCCAAAGACCCAAAGCTGTGAGATGATTGGACAATTAACAACAAAGTGGCAGCTAAGTACACCCACTCACTACCGAAACAGACTCATCAAAAAAATGTAATATGTAATATATGTTTATGTGTATATGAATAATTATATATATATATATATATATATATATATATATATATATATATATATATATATATATATATATATTTCTATATCCAGCTATACTTTTGTAGGTTTTTTAAAATATATATAATAGCGTGTATATATATATCACACATATAATATTTATTGAAAGAAACAATACTGGTACCATATATACTTGCTGGCGTGCCGATGCCAGAGGGTGCAAACAAAAAATAAAAATAACTTGCTGTATATGCATCTGCTAGCAATTTAACTATCACAATGCATAGATGAAAATTCCTGTGCAGTATTTGAATAATTCCAAGACTAAGCTGAATCGTATGCACATATCTGCATAGACATATAATGTGTCGGCAGATAAGAACCAGTCGGTCCATCTAGTCTGCCATTAGTCCCCAAGATAACCTTGTGCCTATCCCATGCATGGTTAAACGCCTTCACTGTGTTTACCTCTACCACTTCTGCTGGAAGACTATTCCATACATACACTACCCACTCAGTAAAGTAATACTTCCGGATATTACTTTTAACCCCTTAGTGACATGACCTTGTCTTTCCCTTGGGTACATGGGCTGTTTTGAAATGTCTGGGGTGTTTAGCTGTAATTTTCTTCTCTCAACTACTGTACCCACACAAATTATATATTTTTTTTTATCGTCATAAGAAGGGCTTTCATTAGCATTATACTCATCATATCTTATAATTTAAAAGAAAAAAATCATAAAATATGATGGAAAAAAAACACTCTTTCTAACTTTGACCTAAAAATTAAATTACACATATACAAATCATTAAAAAAAAGACCCCATCTAAATAGTTTCAAAATTTTGTCTCGAGTTTAGAAATATGCTTGTTTCCATGGTTTTCAGCTTTTTTTTTTTTGCCAGTTATAGGGCAATAACCAAAAATAGTGGGGGGGGAAGGTTTCACCTGCGTTGACCTTTTGACCCCAAACGGAACCTAAGCTAACCCTAATTTAATTCTAACCCTAACCATTATTCTAACGCTAACCCTATATTTTTAGCTAATCAATTCTTTTTTTTTTTTCATTGCAATGTTGCCGACTGCTTTATTGTACAGCCTAGGCAAAGCATCAGAGCGACTGAAGTGATTTTTTTTTTTTTTTTCACGTCCGACGATCTTCCCACAAGAGGGCAGCAGCCATATTGGAGTATGTGCCCCAGGCACCGGATTTTGGTGTTGCTTAATGCCTCAACCTCGAGGCATTAAAGCATCCCCGTTTGAGCGGTGTTTGCGATCTTAGATCATACAATACTCAAAGTGAGGTCTCACCAGCTTTAATATTAGCCACAGTTACAAAAACCTAGATGATTTTTTGATGTCTAACTTTGGAAGGCTCTTGCCTTGTGAAATATGCGTGTACCTTGTACTCCAGATGACCACTGGGAGGCATGTTTTGCATGGGTAACAGCGTGTGTAGGACATTAGCATTCTGAGTCACTGGTAGGAAAGGAGTCTGCTGTGTGACCTTCGGGAATCCAGGAATCATTTTCTGCAAGTCTTCTGCACCTCCTTCAGTGCTGAAAGACAGAGATGAAAGCAGTGTGAGCAAACACTCATACTCAAATAGCAAAGGCTTTAAACATGGTTGGATAATTGGTCCACACTGCAAAGATACAGTATTTTCTGCGTTTAACACGTATTCTACGTTCAGCATGAAAAAGATCATGTGCAGATCATGTAAACATCAATTCTGGGTCAAGGTTCTAAAAGTTGAGCAATCACCAAAGAAACAAATACAATCTTCCTCCTGGTTGCTCAACTTTAGGAATTCTGACCCAGAATCAGTATTTACACATTACCCAGATACGGTCAGATAAAGTTAATGTGTGAGCATAAATACGTGTATTGTCTGAATTCATGTATGCAAATGCATGTGTAGGGACTAAGCTTCCCATGATGCAAAGACACCAGAAAGGCTGACAGTCAGCAACAGAACAGTATCTGGCACAAAAGCCACAATGCACATGGAGCTAGAAAGGGGGAGTACATTAGGGCAATGAGCAATGGAAGCCTGCTCTTTAGTGACATAAGATGTACCCACTTATGAGCACGCTCGCTAGAAAATAAAAAATGATGAACGCTGATGCGTGCATTGTGTTAGCAGACGTGCATGCAAAGGGACAGCATTCATTTCTCTTATTTTTATGTATTTTATGTATTTGCATGCAGTTTTGGTAACACAATGTACACATCATCTTTGATTTTTTTTTTTATTCTCTACATTCACAGTATAAGCATTGCTTATGTTGGCACAATCGCTTTAAGACAGATGTCTATATTATATGGCGGCCAACGCATTAGTTAGAGCAAAAAAATGTTCGGCAAACATAAGCAACATGAATCATTTATATGGAGAGAGTGACTGACAGGTTTAAACAGGAAAGCACATATAAAAATATTTATATATTTCAGCTGAGCAGCGAAAACATTAAAGGAACTCAACATTTAGCCCAGGGCTCATCAACATTTAGCCCGGGCGCCAGGTCGACCAAGAACACAGACCTGGCGCCTAGGTGCTGTTAATCACAGGGAGCCCTTGCCGCTGTCATCCGTTTTTTTCAACCAGCGGAGCGCAAAAAGGGAAAGTCTGTGCAGATCGCACAGACTAAGCTCCACCCCCTCACGCAACGCACTCCCTGCCCTGCAATGAGGTAAAGCAGCAGGGAGGGAGGACGTCGTAAGAAATGTTTTCTTTAAAAAAAAAAAAAATGCTGACTGGTGTGTGTATGTGACTGTGTGTGTTATTGGCTGTGTATGTGAGGTGTGTGTGTGTATGTGACCCTGAATTAGCCATTTATCTTTAGGAGCATTAAAGGGACATTGCCACAATCATGTCTTAAGCTGGGCTTAATGATCGTATTCTGTTGTTGAGAACACTGTAGATGAAAGATTAATTTCTTCTTCATCGAGCCAAAAGCAAGAGCTAGATTTTACTTCATGGTTTTCATTGTGCAGAGGTTTTTGACAGATTACAATTTACAAAGCATCATTCACATTACATTGTGCTGTAAAGTGGGATTTCATACAGTGCGAATCCTATTATAAAGGTTTTACAATTTACAAAACTGACAGATGCCAATGAGTCAGAGAGGTGGGCTGGGTGACTCATTCACTCAATCTATAATTAAACAGATGTTGCTGATTAAATGGTTGTTTACAGCAATGTAGTCACAAAAGCTTTAAATCAAGGTTTGACAAATATCTATTGCCTTTAGGAGCCAGGAAAATTGAACTTCCATAGAGTCCAATGTGAAACAATAAAAAAAGAAATAGTAGCCAGAAGTATGGTATTTAGGTTATTTAATCAAACCAATGTACTAAAAATATTTAGACTGGGCTTCAAATTGAAATAGGAACATAAAATGTCATGACAGTTACTGCATCTCCAATACTGCCCTCCTAGCCTCTTAGCTGGCAGACACTTACAGGAGATGTAGGTCATCAGTAGAGGGAGTAGGTCGAAGTTTAAGACCCCTGATCACTGTGATGCTTGAATATTAGCATGAGTTTACAATTTGCACAAATATACTGTACATGTAAATATACACCAAGGGTGGGGAGGGAGTGGGGGAACAAACACATAAAATTCAATATTTACACAATAGTGGATCACACTTTTTTAACCGACAGGGAAGCCAAAAGGGAACTAAAAGGGCAGTAAAGATGCATATTTTAAAAATGAAAATGTACAGAAGTAAAAAAAAAAAAAAAGATTGGTTGCCATGATTTAGAACACACTGTATGCAACAGAGCTACCAGTAGGGTTGCCACCTTTTCTTCAAAAAAATACCGGCCTCGGTACTGTCTCCATAGACTTAACATTGGCCTGATGCCAATTTTTTACCGACCTGCCGGTAAAATACCGGCCAGGTGGCAACCCTAGCTACCAGTGATAATTCTTATGTGCTATAGGCCTACGTTACTTCAGAAAGTAACTTACTGAGTGTCTGGAACTCCAACAGTGTGTCTCCTCATAGATAGATACCGAGCCAAAGCCTCTGGTGAAGGTTCTTCTCCCTCATCGCTGTCCAAATTCATGGTGCCATTTGTCTGCAATCCAGGATATTAGAAATAAATGGAGGAAATGACTGGAGATCGTCCGCATACATTTTTAAATCAGCTTTACTAGCTGCAGGTGCAACACATAAGATACTAAGACTACTATATTAACACAAATACATTTTGAAAATAGAAACAGGCCTATCAATCTCTCCTCTTTTATTGCCACAAATAGGAAGTGGCACTATGTCTTTTTAGTGTGATATGTCATGTTTCTTCTGACAGCTGACCTTGACCAAACACAGCACTAGCATCTCATTTACACGTTGTCGTGCCAGACGCTACAGAGCTCCTGAATGGTTCAATATAATTGAGAGAGTGGTAAACTAACGTCAGAGAGTAGCATACATAAGGATGTGCAGGTGACGAAAGCATTGCGATTAGGAATGTTTCATTAGCTGAAAAGCAAGTATTAATGTCCATATAAGTAATTATGTAAGACAGTACATGATAAACATATATACACATTTATTGCTTAAAAAAATGAAGCTGTGTTTAATTTAATGAAAGAATACAAATATAGCTCTACTAGGAGTCAGACATTTTGTTTAGAATCTTTGGTCAGATGGGTCAGATCTTTCTTCATCTGAACCAATGCTCAATAAGGAACTTTATTTGTAGTCTTTCATTAACGATTTTCTATATAAATCCTTTTAAATTGATACAATCTTTCAATGAAACATAAATTAATTTATTGCCATAGTTGTCGTTAAGCGAAGGCAGACCACCAATCAACATGTTGTATCGCTCACCTCAACAATCTGGTTCTCTGGGTTGATAAGCTGAACCTGTGGGACATTCATACTGACTGCGCTGCCATTGCCATCCGTCTGTGTGGGGAACAGACACATGGAGTAATGTGGAAGATCATAAAGTGACAGACATACATAATATACTGAATTTGATAACTGTCTAAATTTCTGGCATTTAAATAATTAAGAACAATATGAATGAACCAATAAAAGTCTGTTGTAATACAACCTCGGACGTGAGGATGTACAGTTGCCATTATCTCAGAAATTCCAGTACCTCCTGGGAGGGAATGAAGGATAGTCCATGATCTTACCTGGATGGGTGGAGCTGGGAAGGACACGGGACGTGGTACACTAGGTGGGGTTGGGAGGCGAAGTGTCTTGTGGCGTTTCAAGCGGTCACAAAGCAGACTGTAAATCGCACTGTAGTGATCGTAGGCATCTGTCCTTAAAGACTGCAGGAATGGGATAGGGGCATAAGGTTGAAAGTTGAACAAGGGAAGACAGGATAGACAAATAGAGAAAGAACAAGATAAGGGTGAAAGATAATTGAGACAAATGAGGTAAGTAGGAGAGGTGTAATGCAGAAGTGATTCAATTAGGGAACTATTAGTAGAAAAGGTAAGGAAGTTGTTTGGAAGATGGATGGAAAACCAAATACAAGAGGCAGACTTACCTGCAGAGTACGTTCTTTGTCCAAACCCATTTCTGCCATGGTGAGCAGGACTTGGTCATTCAGAGGCTCTCTCTGTCTCTCCAACTTCACGTGCTGGCACTCCGCTATCAACTACAAACGTGAACAGAGAATTAGAAGGATAAGGTTAAACGAAATGTAAAAAAAAATAAGGAAAGGCTGTTGTTTCCATGAGGAATTTAGACAGATTTGATGGAGAGGGAACAAAATGGAGGATGGCAAGGTAAGAGAGGTGAATTGGAAGGGAAGTCCTACACGGAGTTGCTGTAAATAATTAAGAATGACAATAAAAAGGTTAGGTAGAGAAGAAGGTGAAAGAGGAAAAAGGGAGCAGTGTGGGAAAAAGCAAAGGCTCGAAACTAGCGATGGGTTGAAGGAATAAAATGATTATGGGAATATAACTAGCCAAGTGTCAGACTCACTCTTTCAAACTCTAGGTCCTGCTCGCCCTGACACATCCACTTGTGCTTGCAGATCTGCTCCATGGAAAGACGCTTACTGGGCTCTAAAACCAGCATATGTCGGATCAGGTGCTCACATTCTGTGGGACAGAAGTCGATACAGGGTCACACCAGCCTGGGTGGTATTTCCCCACTGTATGGATTACGTCTCCTTGTAGACTTCTAGCATTTTACTTTCCTGTGTCTCAGTCTTACAACATTGCACTCCACTTTCATAGATTACCTTCATCCTTACCTCCCTACCACTTTTCCCAAATGCATACCATACCATATGTAACGGATATAAAGCACCTTTATTAAAACCATGACACAAAATAGCAATTAATAATCAGATACTGATTAACAAAAGGTTCCTGGTTCTCAAAAGTTAAATTCTTCTGTCCCAACTCCCTGTCCCAGATTTTCAACAGAGAACCATTTTAATAAACTGAAGGAAGAGGGAACTATGACACACATAAGCATGTATCCAGAACTAATCACACTGGTTTTCAGGAAGTTCTATTGCCATTCTCTGTCAACAGACAGATAGGACCATGACCTCAAATTGTGGAAAACGGGTAAAAAAACAAAACAAAAAACAGACGAACCCTGTGAGCTCATTATAAAATCTAAAACTAAATTTGTAAAAAGTACAAGTCAGGGATTTCATTATAGACAGATGTGCAAAGCTAGCCCATAGTTTATCTGGTTAACGAACATCTACTATAGGGTAATTGTATGCAAATATATGTATAAAGTGTGTATTGACTCTTGTCATGACATATCAAGATGGGCATGTATCTTTGTGAGGCCCCTTTAAGTTGCAACATAAGATAAGACAGAGCGACTAGGTTACCTGTGGACATGAAGAAGGGTATCCGAAACTTCCCACTGAGGACCCGGGCCCGCAGGTTCTGTAGGGTGCTTCCATCAAAGGGAAGAGCTCCACAGACCAGCACATACAGGACAACTCCAAGACTCTGTGCAGAAAGAGAGAGCACCCCAAAACTATTAAACTCTGAGAAAACTAGCTCAGGTCTGTCTGATATGCAGACTGTGTTATTCACATCTCAAATACCAGAATGACAAACTATATCTAGTACAGCGCATGACCAATGAGAGTAAACATTTTTTGGAACCAAGAGGAAAGTCCATATAAATGAACATATTGCTAGGGGCCAGCAGTAACATCTCTGGATCCATAGTACCCTGGCTCCTGGATTACATGGTCATGTGTTTGTTATTAGAACAGCACTGTCTCACCATCTCTACACTTGTTACTCACCCAGATGTCAACTTTGGGCCCATCATACTCTTTCCCTTCAAAGAGTTCTGGGGCTGCATATGGAGGGCTCCCACACCAGGTCTTTAAGAGCTGCCCAGGAGTAAAACGGTTACTGAACCCAAAATCTGAGAAACAAAGGGGAGGAAATACCGTATTTACTGTTCAGATTAAAATACAAGCAAAGTTGGGGCAGTACTCCCCAGAATTTAGAATCCAATAAAACGTCCCTCAAACTTATTATGACCCACACTAAATTACGAATTTACAAGTATAACACAGCTTTTCTAGCAGCTGCTATTTTTTCTGCTGATACAAATTCTAACCAAAAGGATATTCTCCCTAAATTTCAGCATATTACCTGATTTCCAGCAAGTTCTAGACCTGATCTAAACTACAGAAAAAAAATGTAATTCGTTTCCATGGTGATAGATTCACTTTTCCAACTTTGCCCCAGAATAGATTTTTATTACTAACCCCCTTTATATTTGTTTAATAAATGAACCAGGTAAATCCTATTTGGGCTCATGAGGGTCTACTCAATAAAGGGAGAATTGCAGGGACATTAAATGGGAATGGTCAATGTAGACAAGTTGGAAAAATCCTTTCATTCAACTGCATTGGAGAATTTTTTCAACTCCGCCACTCTGGCCTTAAGTTTACAATTCCCGTGTCATTTCCCTACAGTCGCCTCTTAGTTGAGTAGACACTGTGGTGTTACAGAATCTACTTGGTTACCGTAAAAGATATGGCTTGCAATGAAGATATAAAAGTGATGAATGTAGTTACTGTATAATGGGGCAGGATGAAAGAAATAGAGGCATTTGTGGCTTTTTAAGAACCTGGGAAACAAATATCCAAAACATGCAAGAGATACTGAGTGGCTCTGACAGCAAATCAGCCTTTCCATCCTACTCATCAGATGACTGATCGGGAGAGCTGCCAAAGCAAACAGCAGATGGGAGGATCCAGAGCTTTTACAAACTTGTTCCTACCC
This sequence comes from Pelodytes ibericus, assembly GCA_036172795.1. NCBI lineage: Eukaryota > Metazoa > Chordata > Amphibia > Anura > Pelodytidae > Pelodytes > Pelodytes ibericus. Next base: position 28,616,328 of record CM069866.1, read on the forward strand.
CAACAGGACTCACAAAAATAGGAAATCTCTCTTTGGAGAGAACAAGAACTCCAATGGGTTTGACTCTGTTTGGCCCTGGCCTTCATTTCTGCCACTTTAAAACCCAAACTCCCTGTTAATCTGTTAGATGTTATATTAAGATCACTCTCTCCAATTCAAATAAAATGTTCATTTTTGCACTACTGTACTGTCAGAGACCATACTTTCACATGTTATTTCATAATCTTACTACCCACATTCAAACACGGTTTAGGAATCCTCACTTATAGTATTAAGACTCCTTCAGTACAGATCAAATGAATAATTGGAAACAGGCATTTATATTATGTGGCCCAATGCTCTGCTGTTCCTATAAGCAATATATGGGTTCAAATGTTCTAACATGAATCATACAGTTCCGCTAGGTTAAAGGCTAAAATCCAGGCTTCCACATATACTGCTGGGGCCTCTTCCTGTTGGGATGTCTTTACCTCCTAGGCACACGACTGTCAGGAGCCAGAATATACAAATCACCATAGAACAAAATAGACTCAAATGTCACCCACAAAGTAGCATAAAGGTGCAAAATAACATTACAGAGTGAGAAATGCCAAATATGTTACGAGACAGAAGATCATTTCCGCCTTGTTAAAAGTGTAGTTTGCATTAAACAGATTTTGTCCCCTGCTTTTTGCAAAATCAAAGCAAAGGCTGGGGGGGTGGACAGTCCAGTGTGTCTGCAGGGAGGGGACAGTCCAGTGACATCATCTGCGTGCCACACAGACATTTAGTTGGTAGGAGAGAATCATCCCCTCCCTGGCTGGAGGTGTGTTTGTATCACCCCAATTATTGCTGTCAGATTCAGATTTTGGCCACGTAGCAATATCAGCCACAGAATCTGGTTTTTGAAGGCACTGCTGGGTTCATTCAGAACAAATATGGGCGAACCCAACTGAAAACTCTTAAGTGCAGGAGTTACAAGCAAAGAAGGCATTCAATAGGCAAGAACTTTGATAAAATTATAGATCTTCTATATTGTAGGATTGTCTTACATTAGCCTGCATGTTTGATAATACCACACAGTGATTGACTTACAAGATTTATGCTCTCTTGGAGCAGTCTCCCCATGGGCCATACCACTGCTGCAAGCGTGAGCAGGTTGCTGCTTTGGAAAGTAATAAATTGTATCTAAAGAGACAACTGGCAGCGCTGAGGGACATAGACAGCATATTTGGCATGGTGTGGACCAGGTAGACTAATTGCTTTGAGGAGCTGGGGATGAACCATTGGTATTAGCACACACTGGTTCTAATGTCAACGTTAAAGGGAGGTGGGAGGGTGAGGACTCAAGGTGACAAGCTTATGGGAAGGACCATGCACTACATCAGGAAGATGGCAGAAGCTTAGCAAGATCAATGACTGGCTGAGAAGACGGTGTAAAGAGGCGTTATTTGATTTTTGGGAACTGGGAAGACTTTGAGATCATCCACAGACTATAGCAGAGATCTATTGCACCTTAATAATGAGTACTAAGGGACAGGATGGCTACTGGGTTGGAGGAGTGTTTAAACTAGGTTCTGAGGGGGGAGAAATAGAAAAGGAGTGGAAGATGGAGTAGAATGGAAGTGGGGTTTCGATTTGGGTAAAGGGAGTAAGAGCAGAGGTGGGCTTAGCGTAGATAATGAGGTAAATAAATAAAACCTGTGTTCCTGAAATGTTTGTCAACTGATGACTGAAACATGGGTAATATTGTTAAATGTCGCAAGAAGCTTGACAAACAAAATGGGTGAACAGGAGTTATTGGAGTTAAGTAAGAACAGTACAATCTGATCGGTATCACAGTAATTCCGGATTGTGGGATGAGACTCATGTCTGGTCAGTTAACTTTACAGGTACACACTTGATAGAAGGGACAGGGTACATTAAAAAAATGTTCCTACTGTTTCCCAGAAGGTCTGGGCAACCAAAGGATCAAGCTGGCAGTCATTGCCGGGGATGGGACACTTCATCGCGGCTGATTCCGCTTCGCCGCCGCCGACTCTGCACCGCAAGATTGCCAAAGTATCCTAGTAAAAGCCTAATGACAAACTAAGCACCTTGGGACATGTAGTTCCAACTCACCTGCAGTGCCAATATTAACCACCACTAAACCTCAGTTGTACCCTCCCCCCATCTCATTGGAGCGATAGTATACACATTTGTGAGCACATATAGTTCAAACCCTTACCTGCAATCTTTATGTTTAGGTTTGCATCCAGCAGCAGGTTTTCGGCTTTCAGATCTCGATGTACAATGTTTCTACAATGGCAGAAATGGACGGCAGCAATAATCTGTTTAAACTTCTTACGTGCTTCCTTTTCTGCCATGCGACCATGAGCCACCAAGTGATCTGTAATGGAGAGAGGGGATATGTGTGAGAAGGACTCCGATAGACTAAGCAGGAGGAGAGATTAAGATGGTGAGAGCAGTAGCTCGGGATAGATGTCCATAGCGAGTGTGACAAGGTACAAAGATAAAGGTGACTTCGACCATATAAAGATGGAGTCTATGTAATTTGCAAAAACAAAAATACATGAATCCTCTTTCTTTTGATTATATTTTCTAGGAAAGAGGGCCTCAAAAACCATAAAACAAGAAGAGATGGGTGTGTCGCGTCCATACACAGACTATCCAAAAATTTGCAAAAAAAACGCTTAAAAGAAGCCTCACAGGCCAAAACACGCTACATGCAATTTCAGAAAACTCCCTAATGTGTTTGTAGTTTGAAAGAAGAATTCATTTTCTTTTACGGTTATTCAAGAACAGATTAATAAATATTTGGGGGAGTTTGCCTCCTGCCTCATTTTGCCTGTACTGTACTTACGTTATAGGGGTGTGAAGATCAATATGTGCAAGTTCAAGCAGCCCTTTCTGCACCTTGGGGGCCAAATAAAGCAGTGTGCATTTAATTCAGTAAAAAAAAGTCCTTGCTCTATTAGATGTGAGTGTGACCAATATCTGTATATGAGCATTTAGAATGTTTTAATGTACTGCACTACATTTGGTTTCCTATATCTTATATTTTACATCTTTATTTGGGACTCTTAGGAGAAAAACTTTTGATGATCTAGATACCATTCGATCCATCTCGTCTGCCCAATTTACTCAAGACTAAGAAGAAGTATTTAGAAAATTAGGCAGGCTTAGATGGACCGAATGGTTCTTATCTGGCAACACATTCTTTGTTTCTATTATAGGTGGTATTACACATGTGATTGCACACCGTTTTACTACACACTATTGTATAATTTGTTTGTGGACACAGCGAACTTATTTCTCTTATATTGTGTAATTATTGGTTAGGAGATGTGGGAGATTTCTGGAGCTGATGCAGCTGTCCACGGTTTTAATTTTTCCTTAGAAAACAAAGATTCCACTACACAGATAACAAGAGAAACGTAAAGAGACGTTAGATATTGGTTTAAGCTCCCATGGAGAAGAAAAGAGGAAATGAGAAATAAAGAAGATGGGGGGCAGGTAGGGTTGCCACCTGGCCAGTATTTTACCGGCCGGCTGGTAAAAAAAAAAAAAAAAATGGCAACTGGCCAATGTTAAGTCTATGGAGACAATAGCAAGGCCGGTATTTTTCTGAAGAAAACGTGGCAAACCTAGGGGCATGGGGCTTTTGGAGGTCAAGGAAATAGTGAAGAAATTAGAAATTCCCAAGTATTCGCCAATATTTGGGGTACTCAAAATGCTGTATACAAAAAAAATATCAGAACACAAAGTGACGTTTTCTCTTCATAAACATTCCAGAAAGACAGAGGTCCGTTAAGGTTAGAAGAAAGGAGCTATCGTCTTAAACACTGAAACGCTTTATTTACTGTTAGAGCAGTTTAAAATGTGGAAAACACTGCCCATTGTTTCTGCTTATAACCTAATACATACCAGAACCTGATGATTGCTTCCTGAACGGTGATGAGGTTTGTATGGCTTTATTTTAATAGTTAGGTTCACCGGCTGACCAACTGTGACATGCAAGGCAGCAATATTGTTTATTCAGCCTCAGTATACATTTCAATGAACATTTTCTGATTATCCGGATGATCTGCTTATGCAGCCATCTTATAAATAAGCCCTAGAGCTGTTGGAATGGACATTTTAGAGCAGAAATTAGGATTTACACACACACATTCTCCTTCTATAAATTAAACATTCTAATTTCTTTTTGCCCTACATGATGGGGAGCTGGTGTGTTTGAAATTCCCCAAGCACAGACAAATTCCAAAACACACACAGACTGTTTTAGGATGAACGCACCAAGGACGTAAAGGATACAAATAAAGCATTCCCCCAAGGATGAAGATCAGGTGCAGAGTCTTATAATGGAGCTTGTTACAAATCCCAAGACTTGTCAGTCACGCACTGCACACTAAAAAAGTGTGTACAAAGGAAGCATCTCACTCATTGACCCCAAATATAGAATCGTTCCTAATTCCCCTTACAAGTGACCATGCGCAGGAAGAGTGGCTTGACAACAGTATGAGCTACATCATATGAAAGACTGCAGCCATACCCTGAGTAACAGGGGAGCAATGTAAACAGGTCAAAAATTAAATTGCTATTAGCTCTTATATGTGACCAAAATTAGTGCTCCATTAAACTGCAATTTAATAGAATGTGCTGCTGTTTCTCAAGCTGTTAGGAGGTGTATCAGTAAGGAGTTCAGGTCCTGTAACACTCCCATCCTCATCAAAAAATATACAATTCATATCTGTACTTTTGCTCTAACCTTGGTACAAAAATGGAAACACTCTACTTCCTCCACTGCAGCAAAAATGGGCACAGCTATCTGAATGTGAGGTTGTAATGAAATAAGTATCATAATGGATAGCGTACTGAAGTGTTTCACAGAACGTCTTCTCTCATGAAACGCAGAAGTAGGCCATTACATTTTAGATTTAGGGGTGTGACTTGTTACATGCTTGCATATAAATATAACTAAAGTAACAGTCTAGAGGTTCAGGCCATAATGTCCTTCGTAGTTGTAACCACATTTTCATAAGGATCATTAAATGGTTACATCAGATTTAATATGAATTCAGATTTTCCTCAACTACAGCTCCTATGATTCTCTTTCAGCAAGTTATAGGCTGGCTGCATGTCATGGGAGTTGTAGTGTACCTTTGTTTTGCAGTGCTTCCTGGGCACTGGATCTTGCACATAAAGTTTAGCGAGATCTTGGGACTCCGAACGGGAGGAGAGTTTGTGGATCCCAAGCCCCACTGCGCGGCTGACCTATACTAGGGTTATACGCGTTTTATTTTACAGATGATCTGGGGTCAATTCACTGTACCTGTAAACCTTTCAGCCAAGGATTTAGCCCAGCTCCTTTTATACATAAAAATCTTTGCTGAAGAGATAGTGAGGATTCTAGACATTAACATTGGGTTTCCACAGGCTATCCAGAAATCAGGGAGAGTAAATTAATTTCTGCAATACGTTTTTCAATGTTAATGTAAGGGAGGGCCAAGATCTCTCATATAAACAGGCATTTATAAAGGAGAGAGTAAAATAATACTCATGGATTGCCTGTTAATGTAACCCAGGTCTTTCCACCAGACTTTGCATAATTTTGCGAATCCTTAGGCATTTGTACCTCAAATTAAATGAGAACTTGACTGCGTCGAGTGTAGACATTTCAAAAAGGAAACTACTTAATCAAAGAATACAATATAATGTGTTTTATTGAGCCTTTAATGTGCATACATTTAGGATCTTGGGTTTGATAAAAGAATATCTGGGCAACGATTACAAACAATATACTGTACCTGTCCTAGCATGGTTAGATGAAGCAAAGAATGCTCAATAAGGCACATTATTTGATTTTTTTTTTTCTCATTAAAGCATCTCTGCATGTGTTTTTATTTTCTTTTGCCTTCAGTAAATCAGTTGATAAAATGAGTGCCAAGTCTGTCCTTAACTTTTTAAAAACAGAATGTGCTATGTCATCAGAATGAATCTAGGGAGTGGATATTTGGGACTGAGCCAATATAATGCCCCTTGCAGGAAATGCACCAGAACCCCACCCTGATCATAATTGGACAATTACATAAATCATTTCATCGCTATGTACAAGCACATGAAACGAGAAAGGCGGTAGGTGTAATCAACACTTACAGAACTGTATTCTTCAGCTAACCAAAACTCTGATGTAGACACAAGGTGCCGGCTCTTACATAAACTTTAGTGTGACTCATGAACACTCAACTTTTAACATTCTATACGTTTTGCATTTACCATGGCCTGGAGGCAAAATAAAGGGTAACCTTATAGTCACCTCCCTTCTTTGCTTGCATAATCAGACAGGAATGGCTCTTCTACCCCCACATCCTGAGCCTCACTGCTCATTAGTACCAGGATTCCACGCTGCAGTTTGGGAAGGGGAATGCTTGCCGTTTGAAAACTATGGTCCTATTTATAGGGGTGGTTGTTGGAAGACTGCACAAAAAAACCGAAGTGTTTCTCTACAAAGGGAATATTCTGATAGCCAGGGGGCGGGGCGGAGTTGGGTGGAGTGGTTTTCCCAATAAAAAAAAGTAAAAAAAAAAAAATGTATTAGTAGAAGTACGTAAAACTAAATGTTCTGCCAAGGAGAGGGGCTCAAATGAATCCCCTAGCAACTCCAAAATTAGGACATCCTGCTTAGTGTCTGCATAATCCTTCCATTTTTTTTAATCTCTCGTAGCAGCAGCAACTAAATATAGGGACTTAAATTCTTATTATTTCTGTGTAATACTTAGCAAGGTGATCTGGATAGTCTCAAAAGGCACCATATAAGTTGCTTATAGGAACCTTCCTGCAGCTCCCGCCAATCCACTGTCGGCCACGGGCGTCGGAAGGGTTAAATTATGTTATGACTCCCACACGCATGATACATCCTGTTTACAGACTCAGGCTGCTGCATGCAGGAAAAAAAAAGGCCTGAATGATTAGCAATCACGAGGCGTGATGAACTATTCCACAGTCATATGGATAAACAGAGTGGCTTTATAATATTCTTTCAGGATTTTCTGGGAACAAAAGCCAATCGTAACAGAACCCAAGGAAGGGAGCAAAGAAGCAGTAGCAGATAGTCCAACGTCATGTGTTTTGCTACTAACTCCATGTTTAAGCTGGGCATACTTAGAAATGAGTCGTGCTTGGACCAGCTTAAAAGCAGCTTTGCTATCCCTTCTCTTCAAAGACCAATAATGCACCAGAACCACAGTTTGATGAAAGAGAAAAAAGGGATTTTTTTTTTTTTTTTTAATTATGTGGCTGTACAAGTCCAGAGGGAGCAGAGGGGGTACATTGGTTTTAAAGACAATAAAGGGGGCTGTGGATGTTTGAAAAGGAAAACTCATAATAACATAAGACAAGAGAATCCGTGTATTAAACTGAATACAGAGAATATTTGGCAGACCTGCCTTGACTGCAGAAACTGAAGAACTCCAGATAAATTCATCCAACAAAAATGAACAAAACGAGACAGGCCCGTATCATTACACTAGATAAACTGAAAAGAAATTGCACAATCCGGGTGAAAAAGCAAAACTGCAGATCTCTGTATGTTATAAAATACCGGTAATCAGAACTTGCTGTGGATTTCACTGGTACTTACCAAATATTTCCCCTCCGCTGGCATACTCCGTCACCAGATAGATCATCCTTTCCGTCTCCATCACCTTAGGAGGGAAGGGTGGAAGCAATGGATGGTTTGGATAGACAGGAAAAGGAAAAGCAGGGGGGGGAATAAATGGAAGAGATATCAACATGTATCCTCAACATGAAAATAGATATTTGACGCTGCAAAAGACATTTATAAACCAGATACATTTTTGGAGTCAAATAAAAGGCAAATCCATAGACTGCTGCATAAAATAGTACAAAACCATCAAATTAAGGAGCCAGGTTTCTAAAACCCATGTCTCTCTCAAAGCTATTCACTAAAAGTGAGGGGCAGGTGAGCTGAACCTTTCATCTTACAGACTTAACTATGCATTGTCCAGAAACAAACTAGCTAGAAAAAGCTTGATTGTCCCTGTATAATGCATAGTTACAGATCCAAAATCCAGATTTTGTTAAATCTTTATAGATTTCCCATTGCCAGCTTTGTTCTCCTTGCAGGCTAAACACGCCAGGCTTTTCCACTGCAAAACATATAGTTAAGTAGATGAGATATTGCTCAATTTTAGTAAATGGCTCGGTGTCTGAGTTTGCCATGTCCTACATTAAACCAACTGAATCAATTCATCATCAATGTACAGATACACCAGGTAACCTGGATCATTAGTATGTTTTGGAGATAGGTGCAGATGGTTCATGGTTAAAATATTGCAGGGACAATGTAAAATATCCAATGCCATGTGAGCATCTAACGCAAGGGCAATAAATAAGGTTTTGTGAGGAGCACAGCTGTATTATTTATACACTGCAAGCAAACGCATGAAATAAGAGAAATATAGGTTTTAAATGTGGCTGTGGCGTCTCCAGTTCATGACATCACCTGGGACCATATGCTAATGAACTCATTTTCATTTGGAATGGTGTCATTTAAATGTGGAGCCACAAGGTGATGTCATAGACAGGAGACACCAAAGAGGGGTTAAGAACATATATTTCTCTTGTTTCTCTATGCTTTGGCTTGCAGGTCTAATAACACAATGTATATATGAATTTTCTTAATTTTTTATTCTTTACATTCACAGCATAAACAATGTTTAGGTTGATAGAGTCACTTTAAAGGGACACTAAACATTATTTTTCTCTTGTGCTTCTAATATAGAACCACAAGTGAAATTTTAGTTGTCCCTAGTGTGAGGATGAACTTTCGTGTACTTCTGATAGTACACGCCAGCCTATCCTCTGACAGACAGCTGCCATGCTTCCACAGGAAGCAGGCAGCCATCTGGTCTGCGACTGTCCCTCTCTGCGCTCGTTTTTGCATGGAATCAGCAGGGGGGACCTTAACTAGGTCCTCCCTGCTAATGCCATGCAAAACGAGAGTCTCTTTCTGTGCTAGCAGCGAGAGACCCTTGCATTCCGATGTCAGAGCGGGGCGTGCTGACGACAACCAGAAACTGCTGTGTCTTGCATGTGAGACACAGCAGATAGTAAACCCAGGTGTATCTATTAAGATACACGTCGGGTTTACTTCATTGTCCCAGGACATGTTTTGTTTATCCCTTGCTTTCTTCAAGGAAGCTAAGATTAAACAATGTTTAATGTTCCTTTAAGGGAAGGATGGACCTAATAGAGACTTCAGAGTGGTAAAGATCATCTGATGTGATGTATCTGAATAAAGTACCTGGTACAGGCGGATAATGTGGGGGTGACAAAGCATCTTCATAATCTGGACCTCTCGGAATATCTTTTTAAGGTTCTCCTCATCCAGCTTTGTTTTGTCAATGATCTTGATTGCAACCTATTGGGGGAAAAAGAATCATGGTGAAATAATGATGCCACAATTATCAATTACTCTAAGGGGGATGAATGCCTAATTTGGGATAGAAATGTGTCTAGAGTCTCCTGTGTATGACATCACCTGTGGTTTGACATGAAAATTACACATTTGCCATTAAAAATAAGTTAATTTGTATAAGAAGCCGTAGGTGATGACATAAACAGGAGACTCCACAGACATTTAAAATAAAATGTTCTCCTAGTTTTGCCAACACAATTTATAGATCATTTTCAGTAATTGTATTATCTCTACGTTCCCAGTAAAAACAATGTTTTGGTAATGTAGTCTTTTATCAGCCCTTCTCTGGGTGTGTGATTAAGTAAGATCCCGTATCCAATAGTGTATGCTGTTCCAACAACACGTAAACTCCTAGGGCCTGGTGTGGTTTTCAGCATACTACAGTCAGGAATCAGCTTCTTACTGATGTTAGCAACACATTCCACCTGACCAGCCATTGTGGCTAGAAGGCAGATGAGCACATTTTTGCAAGAAGAAACTGAAGTGCGCTATGCAAACTGAAGGTCGTAAACAAACATCAGTAAAACAGTCCAATCCCCATTTTTCTTTTCAACATGACACGTGCAATTCTATGAGCCATTCTACTGGTCATACATCAGAATCTTTCTTCACATTAGACTGACACTGCAACCACTACCAGAGACTGACAGTTCATCAACCAGCTCCACTAAATGATTTCTATCAACACTTTAATTTCCAAACTATCATTTGATTTGTAATTAAACGTACCTTCCAACAACCATTACAAATTACCTTTGATTTATTTAAAAAAAAAAATAATAATAATAATTGGGAGGAGTTTGGTCCCTTTTTACATAGATTTCATCAGCAATCTATATTTGAAACATCCCATAACCTGGGAGAAGAACAGATATGAATATTGCATATTAGAATTTAATGAGTCTGTCCCAGCAAGATTCTGGCTACATCTCTACATGAACACATTCAAGATTGACACTTAAAAGTGGGAGACTGCAGAAAAGAATAAAAACTGTGTGTAAGCGGCTATCTTAAGAATGATCCTGCACACAAATACTAATCTTTCGCTCCTTTCTATATGCCACCTTTTCTACACACAGTGAAAATTTGCTGTGACTCTTGCTCGTTACTCCATGATTAATAAATTCACAAAGTCGCCACATGACCGGCTCACACCCCTTTTCCCACATCAACTTCTTACCACAGTTCATGTTTACAACTGGGAATGAATTGAATGCTTGTCTGGTAGGGGAGAGGCCCCCCTCTGTGCACTTGAAGGGGAGGGGTCCCTGGCATGTACACACACCCCACTATAGTGCTTCTTATTTCTCTGCTGGACTCATAAACCTACCTCAAAAACATCATTAATTTACAGAACAAACATCTAGCTAGGATTAAAAAAAAAAAAAATGTTAATTTTCAAAAGTATCATTAGAAAGTGAGTGCCTAAGCCAGCAATGCCATGGTATATTCTCCCATTGCAAAATATACATGTAACATATAATAAAAGTGGAAAAAGCAAAATGAACACAAGAACAATGGAGCAAGGCAAAAAAAAATAATATGTTTATATGACACTTAGACTAAAATCCCTACACTTTATGCACTCTGGAATTTCATATTTTGTCAACAGTTGTCCTTTAATACAGCAATCGAGCACCATGAGTCCAGTACAGTCTGTAAGTGTGTGTGCGTATGGGATGTGTGGGATAGACACAAAGCTATTCTAAATATAACATAGGGAACTGGGGACTAATAATTATTTAGAAAATTGGGCAGACTAGATGGCCCGAAAGGTTCTTAGGTGTTTCTATATATGTATATATCATGGTGTGCAGATTACCAGATTCTCTAAATAGGGATTTACAAGCATCCATTTTTTTGTACGTTATTGGTACATGTATATGCAAGGCTAAACGTTACCACTTGTCACTTCATCTGTTACAACTAAAGAGCAAGCAAAAAAAAATACAAATTACATTCATATACATATTCATTGGGAATATTAGTAATCTATGACCAGTAAATTTCTCCTGACCATTCATACAAATTAGCACTTTATGTTTGTGCCATACACACTTGTACCACTAGGTGGTAGTATCAGTGATACAATCAGCAGGGCACAGAGGATGCTTGTTTGGAGTTCGTTTACAAGAGATGAGACGGCGTGAAGAACGCTAAGAGATTGGCACATATAACGCAGCAGATAGCTAGTGGCTATTGAGTATAATAGATAAGCCGTAACAGATAAGGAAATCAGATACCATCCAAAACTGTACCAAGACTATAAGATCTCAAAGCATTTAAACATAATAATAAAGTGCATTTAATATATATCTTTACATATAAAATGCATGGGGGGGGGGGGGGGGGTGTCAGCAGGAAGCCATTCCATCAGAGTTGTTAATGGATTACCCAGGAAAACTACATAAGGGTCGGAAGAGCAGGAGTTGGGCATGAAGCTTTGCACTATGTATGGCGAGTGCCAAACATGGGAGACAAGTTTGCATCTTCTCCATCTGGAAGAGGAGGCTGCTCCAATGAACAAAGACTGTATGGAAACCGCAGCACTGTCAAGGTCAGTCTGAGCGTCTGAAAGGAGAAATCAGTGTCTCCCTCTGCCACAAACTGAAGGGCATTCACAAAAGAGGTATATTTAGCACAGAATAAACCACACACACACACAATAAGAAAAGAGAGATGCAATGCACGAATTGATCAGTTGGGATGAGAGAATTATTTCAATGATATAAATCTGTTATAAAAGTAAAATAAAAAAAACATAATACTTGGGAACCATCACAGTAAAATATAAAAAAAAAACAAAAAAAAAAAACAAGTAAAACAATAGGACTGTTTGATATACAAAACTGCAGTTAAAAGTGAAAGAATGCAGCTATAGAGCAGCTGACCGGTCACATGGCCAGTGTAGCAGATAGGCAGACAAGATTGCCATTAAGAAGTTAAACGGCAAAAAATGTATTTTAGAAAATATTTGAGTAGGAAAAATCCATTGCCCTAGTTTAAAATGGTTTTTCCTCACGTAATTCAAATTCCATGACTCTCAGGATCCTAAACTCGAGGAACATTTGTCAGCCCCTGACATGTTTAGAAGGAAAGCCACGCAAGAGGGTTTAACACGTGATTTTACAGCAATACGGTCTCTGGTTTTATAGCCAAAGACCATGTATTATTGAGAAGCATAGAATTTGGCCTGAATTAGAAGGATAAAAACAACAATTGCTTATCTTTATCTCTCTCACTGGTCAAGCTTTTATTTTTGGGCAGGGGACGCTTCCTCCACAAAGTACCATTTCACTGAGATGGTCCAGCGAGGTCAATTGCTCATGGTGGTGTGTTGTCAATCATGCGAGCTGGGAGGGAGGAAAGTATTTGTGAATGGGATTGCGAAAGGAAAACTAATCTTATCCGAATTCTAATGTGAACATTTAGCAAAGATAACAGTGAATCAGTAGTGAGTCACTGAGGGGGTGGAGCCTAGGCAATATACAAGATGCCAGCACTGTAGTAGAAGGAGCACAACAGCAAAAAATTAAAAGACAAAGGCATTAGGGCCTAAGCGTCCAAGAATATTGGTGGGGGTGGAGGAATGATGGTATTTGTCAATCAGCAGCAGCTGTAAGCCCAGAGTTATGTATGCCTATGTGTTAAGAAAGCCTTTTAATAGGGCAAGTCTTTCTTTTTATGCTTTAATCTCTCTATAGAAGAGAGAAGGTTCCAATGTATTCTCTATGGCAGGACTTTTTAAGCAACTACGATATCCTGGAAACACACCTTTTCATTGTTTTGCATAAAACTCAATAGAAGTACAATTGCCCTTGTCTCTTAAAATAAATGTATAATGAATCAGAGACATTAGTATGCCCATATAGGTTGAGTAATCCTTATCCAAAATGCTTGGAACTAGAAGTATTTTGTATAACTGTTCACTTCGGATAACAGATCATTTTCACCAATAAGAAATATTAAAGCTCTCTGAACTCCAGAAATACAGTAATATCAATGCAAATACTGTATAGAGCAAATAAATTACTTTTACTGTGATGTAGCTGTAATGTGAGGCATCGTTGGGAATTTGCTGTTGGAGAATGAGGCCGGAGAATGAGGCCAGCACATGTGCCATTGTATTACCATTTGTGGGCTTGGGGGGATTTGAGCATGCATGGAAAGACTACATCACACCTTAAGGGGGCTAGACACTGAATAAATGGTTGTGCGTTTGCATTCTGACAGGTGTGTAGAATTTGCAACTTGTGGCAAAATCCTAAAAAAATATAGTGCAATCGTGCAAAAGTGCAATGTGGTGAAGTCACAAATAGGCCAGAGCCAACAAATGCAACACTTTCTCCTGATCTCTGCATTTACTTGCTATCTGACAAGCACGTATCAAGATCTTTCTTTACGCTTTCAATTCAACCTGCAAATACAGTCAGTATAACCGACTACACAGACTTTCCACAGAAAACAAATGACTTGACACATAGACCTCCGAAACTCAAACCTTTGTCCTTTGTCTTACAATGGTTCAATCACCGTACGAGTAAGTCATTCTGAAAGATCCACCTGCATAAACGAAACAGGCACTTGCTCACTAGGAGGGAGGGACGGGGACTCAAAAATTTCCCTACCTACGTAACAGTCTATGCAGTATTGTGTGAGCTGAAAAATCACCAAACTCTCCTAAATAAGAACAGTTTGGAAAAACCTAGTCATAAATGGATAACAGTCTTATGTCACACCTACTGCAAGGAGAAGACATACTTGGAAGATAGAGTCCTGTGCTACAGCTGTTGTGTAAATATGAATGTCAATTTCTCAGTTTATAATTTTTGGATGGCACTTTTCAACAGTACCATTCTGAAGATAGCTGCAATGAGCAGGACATGTACTCCTAGTGGTGTGATTTAGTGTACATCATATAAAATGGGAGGGAGGGAGGAAGGAAGGAAGGAGTATGAGGAAATCCTTTGTGAATGAGGCAATATACAAGGAGAATGTAATGGAGAAACAGCCAATATGACAGTGAAGTATGGGGAAAAATTGGAATGTCAACAGTTACATAAGATGTTGGTAGTGGAGTAGAAGAGAGAGCATGGAACATGCTGAATATTTATAGGTAAGTTGATGGATCCAGTACGTTGCAGCAGGACAAAATTTAAGTAATGGGTGAACCCTTTATCATGGCAAAATGTTATTTTTAACTTTATTCCAACTGTACCAATAAGACCACAAATATACATGAAAGTAACTAAGTGCTATACGCAGACAACCCCAAGGATTAAAAAGCAGGAATGACTAGAGGGGCACAGCTGTATGGAAGCGAGACTAATGAACCTTCCAGATGGAAGAATATTACATATTTCGCCTCACAAGCCCAGCATCCTGCCTCAAGATATACAAGCTATATAAAAGCATGAATGGGGAGAAACAAAATGTTACCTTTAGACGGTGTTCACTTGGGGCAGAGGGCATTTTACTGGAAATTTGTTTTTAATGTACACAATAAGAATATTAGTTCTGGTGTCAGGAAGTAGTAAGCCCTCCAGATAAAAGTGTTAAATCAGACAGAAGTCTGCTTCTGTATGGTTAAAAAAGGCCATGGAGTGATGCTCCATGAGACCAAAGTCCTCGCTTTGCACCTTTAATGAGGCATTTTACTGCCTCATTAACAAAAAGAACTAGGGTTTAGACCCTCTTTATAATGCCTGCAGACGTTTCCTTGTGTTTGTTGTATACACACTCATTCTAGTAGGTAATGCGGCTTTCACACACAAGGTTCTAACTAAACATACAGAAAGGTCACTGTCCTTTGACCCTGCTCCATAGAAAACTTCTGTGTGCAACGTATACGGTGTTCATGCCACACTGCTTTGTATGCCCAGTGACACAGCTCATAAATCACACGCAGAAATGTTTGCTTTAGGAAAGAAAAAAAAATTAACCAGGAGACACAGTTCAAGACATGTAACCCGTCGAGAAACGTGTCCTGGGAAGGTAAACATACAGCATCATCTGCACACAAAACTCACGCAGCACGCAACGCACAGCTACACTTACACTCTTCCATGCAGTGAATAAACCACCTCCGCTCACACAAAGTAGGATTACGTAAAACACAACTATAGGTAGAGTACACATGGTCAGGGGTTGAGAGGGAATTGTAGAGTATAGGTGACACAACGAGCGATTCAGGAGCCTAATCCAGTTATTTGTAGGAGCCAGGGACATCGTTTTTCTTACAACTTTATGAAAATTCCATCAAAATGTTGAGGGGGAGTAGTCATTTGAAGGGTCATGGCTCCCATGTCATATATCAAGCCGTGAACATTGTTTTGAGAAACAGGCAATACAAGATCTGTAGATCTTGAACATACAATAGAAAAGAAGCCTAATAAACATCCTACTTAAAGTGTATTCATTAAATGTATCTTTCATATAAGGTGATAACCAGTTTGCGCTAAGCATTTTGTTTTCCTGCCAGGAATAAATCTTTCCCTAGTTGTCCCCAGCTTTCTAGTTAATTGAGGTT
Source organism: Pelodytes ibericus (assembly GCA_036172795.1). Lineage (NCBI taxonomy): Eukaryota > Metazoa > Chordata > Amphibia > Anura > Pelodytidae > Pelodytes > Pelodytes ibericus. The sequence goes on from CM069866.1 coordinate 28,632,338, forward strand.
ACATGAGCACTCTAGTCTCAAAAACAGCAGCGGCAGTAATAGCCATCACATTTGGGGTTGCATTAAACATATCATCTGTTTACTGTATGCCCATGTAGATGGCACTCAGCACATTTCTTCTGAGTGGCCCCGTAAATGATGCATGAACTGTTCAAATAGGAAAGGAGGGATACGAGATCGAAGGTTAGTGAAGAAATAAGGGAGAGACATGAAGGAGTGTGAGCTCAAAGAGGGGGGGGGGGGGGCACTATGAATGTGAGTTAATGGGAAGGCAAGAAGAAGAGATGGGATGTTACAGTGTAATAAACTGGATTAAAAGGACCTGTGGTGCCCAGTTTATGACATCACGTGGTGGATTGATAGGCAGATAAACCATCTAAATGGGAAAGATGTTGTTTGCATTGTAAACCATCAGGTTCTTGTGTAGGTCATAAGCCTGAGACAGCAGGAAGTAGATGTTTCTCGTAATACATATTTTTACAAATCCCCGGAGCCTTGGTTCCTAAAATCCCAACTTTTTTTTACTGTTTTACATAAAACTCTATGGTAGTTCCATTTTCCTGGCTCCTAAAAAAATAACCAGGCTGACTCCCAGAAATGTGTCACGCCCTGTCTTCATATATGGACTTGCTTGTAATTCTGCTAACATGATGCATAGGTCATTTTCAGTACATACTGTCCATGGTGTGTCGCCCCCTGCGTTTAGACTTAAAGGGTTAAGTCTATACTGCCCCTCATTCATTTTAATACATTAAGTAAGGTTATTTTGCACTTATGAGTCTGTGTCTAAGCTGTGAACCATTTTGAATTAAGCAGCATTGCACTGTCTCATAATGCCTTTCTCACATCAATGTAAAGAAAGTGTAGGAGGAATTCCTTCATTACATTGCTGACGCTGAAGCAAAGCTAATGCAGTAAAGATTGGGGGAAGGTGCATACTAGATTTTAAAGCAATTTAAAAACAGACATCTGCCAGGGTGGCGTCAAACAAGCAAACCAGCATGAATGTGTACACACTTGGCACAATGTACTGAACTGTCTAAGGTGGGTTAGAATGGGTGAATCTAGCATTCCTCATGGAGACAGCTTGTAGCTATATAAAAAAAAATATAGGCCCCAGACTTGCATATTACACATTAGAAATGCACCAAATAACGCTGGCGCAAGTCCATACTCCAACTCCCCTTTTATAAAGTCAGAAACGACAGACATTATGTGGGCAGTTATAACAGCTGCACACAATTACAAAAAATAAAAAAAATTCGGAAAAGATTTCCTTTTTCAGAAAAGGTGTTTAATGCTGACCACTTCTCATGGATTGGAATTCACTGCTGTAACATATTTATATAAACCTAAACGTATTTTTACTGTGTTATGATCAAACTGACTGTTGCTGGATGAAATTCACTTTTTGGTGACAGATCAAGTCTGGAGCAGACTGGTAATGAGTATGTCGCTGTATTGTAAGGCAGGGCTTGACAAATTTAATTTTATTCTAGGAGCCAGCAAAAAATTTTAGGAGCCAGACAATCACGCAAACATACACGCAATTCATAAACACACACACACCAACCCTAGTCACATATACACCCCACACACACCAACCCATGTCACATATACACCCCACACACACCAACCCATGTCACATATACACCCCACACACCAACCCACTTCACATATACACACACACACTTCACATATACACATATACACCTCACATATATACCCCCCTTCACATATACAACTCCCCCCCCACATATACATCCCTCCCCCCTTCACATATACACCTCCCCCCACACTTTACACATATATACCCCCCCTTCACATATACACCTCCCCCCCACACTTCACATATATATCCCCCCCCCACTTCACATATACACCTCCCCCCACACTTCACATATATACCCCCCCTTCACATATACACCTCCCCCCACACTTCACACATATACACCTCCCCCCCCCACACTTCACATATATACCCCCCCTTCACATATACATCTCCCCCCCCCCCCCACACTTCACATATACATCCCTCCCCCCCACTTCACATATACAACTCAAACATACACAAGTTTTTTTTTCCCTTCTTAACTTCTGAGTGCTGGGTGTCGTCTCTTGACAACCCAGCACTTAGCCGAAAGAGCCATGAAGATCGGCTGCGGCACGAATGTTTCCCCTCCCTGCTGCCTTACCTCATTGCTGGGGAGGGGGAACATTTCGTGCCGCAGCCGAGCCTCGTGGCTCTTTCGGCTGAACACTAACACACGTGTTGCGCGAGGGGGCGGAGCTTGCTGTCTGTCCCCTCGCGCTGCAAAAGACGGATGGCAGCGGCAAGGGGAACATTAGGGCAACGGCACCCGGGCGCCAGGCTCCATTTCCAGGTCGCCATGGCGACCTGGCGCCCGGGGTTTGTCGAGCCCTGTTGTAAGGTATAGCCCACATAGTTATGTAAACATTCTAAGTTCCTAAACTGCTATAATCAAACCATATAATAAATACAATGATCTATAAAAACGCATTAATCTATTTTAAAGCAGATCCCCATTTTAAGGGGATACAGTATTTAAAAACGTCCTTAATTCTGACAGGGTTAACCATCTATACACTGTGTAATTTTTACAAACCAGATCATCTCAAGCTAGAAGCCAATACAATATGGAAATATATTTTGAAAAAAGTGTGCGGTTCTCAGGATACGAAACCCAGAACCTCAATTTTTATATGAAGAGCAATATGAGGGATTGATAGATTGCTTGAAGACTTTAGGAGCCAGGCAAGTTATTTTCAGGACCCAGGGAAAAGGTAATCAAGCTATGAAACAGAAGTAAGGATTTTAAGGGTCAGGGCTTACCTGGCATTTGTCAAGCCCTGTTGTAGGTGCTTTTCACACTACTGCTGAACTACAACTACCCAACTAATTTTAATTTACTTGTGGTCCCTGTTAAGTTCCAGAAAACAATACAGCAATTAAAGGACAACTGTCAACAAAAATGTAGTTATGTTTAATTGATAGATGGCATCAAGTGCAGATTTTTAAAAATACAAATGTTTTAACAAAAGAATACAAATAAAGCATGTTATTGAGCCCTCTTTGATCTATCAGAGGCCAGACATCTTGGGCCAGAGGAAGCATGGTTTGACCCATCTGACCCAAGATTCTAAACAACATGTCTGCCCTTTGATAGTGCTGTGCAAGCACAGAGGGTTCAAAATGGTACTTTATTTATGTTCTTGATTTAAATCCTTTCTATTTAAAATGGCCACACTTCATATCAGCTTTCAATTAAACATAACTTCATTTTTACCAACAGTTGTCCTTCAAGCTAGCTCCTGAAAAAAGACATGCGAATATTTATAAAATACAAGTGCTCAAAGTACAAGAGGAGGGTGAAATCTTGCTTTAAATTGTTTTACTTGCCAGTCCAGCTATACTAGACTAATACTGCAAATGGTTAAGCCGCACAGAGCATTATGAATAATAGAGTCCCAGAAGGGTGGTATGGAAACAGACTTAAGAGCTTGCTTAATTAAATAATTTGAAGTTATGGTAATGATCTGGAAATGTTACACAATGAAGTTATCACTTGTGTTTATTTTTTTAAATAGTTATAGCAATGAGCAGAGCTCCTGCTTATAACCTGGGTCAGGGAACAATTGTACCAGTGGCTCAGAGTCCACAGCCTATATTGGGTAAAATGATATTTCTAAGGTGTAAAGAAAGCACAAAGCTTAGTGGGGAAAGGGAGAGAGTGGCTGTACTAGAAGAAATTAAATCTAATTGTACCACGGGGTATGTGGAAAAGCTATTTGCATATCATGGACAAGGAATGGGTAACATGACAAATGGACTATCATGTGAAAGGAGTGGGTAGAGTGACTGGTTTGAAACCAGGAGCCATTCAGTATCTCTTTTCGGAGTTATGCAGTTTCCTAGAAGAGTCATAGCATCTGATCCACTTGTTGCCTAGAGACCAAAACACACAATAAATGCAGCTATTGGCTGGGAGGGATTCTCACACAGATATACAAGCAGCCAAACATAGATGCATTGCACACATTTATGTACAGAAATCTACAACAGTTAGAGCCCCATTCGAATAACAGGGAAACAATTTTGAAATATATTATATGTCTGGCCTTTATCATTTTAAAGAACAGAGCAAAAGCCGGGTGTGTATAGGGGAAAAGTATACGGCATGAGAATGAACAATGACTACTGATACTATTAGAGATTTTAAAGATTAGTAACCTTTTCTTTCTCGACTGTGCTGTTATCAGGCAGAAGAATCTGGAGTGATTTTTAGGAATTAAAGCACTCCCTAGAGTCCCAGACAAACTTCCTTTATAGTAACATCAGTCTCCAGAATGAAAGATAAATGGATTATAAAATAACAATATCGCACTATAAACCAGAAACATTTCTTAATGGAAAAAAAACAAATAACAGCCTGTTATTTTAAAACAAGAATGTTTTAAAGGCTCTCCATCATCTACACATTATTTTGCTGATTTGCATGCTAATGCATAACTTAAGAGAAAATGTGTTTTAAAAAGGTCTATGGTGCCTCTTGTTTAAGATATCAACATCTGTCATTACACACTAAAAAACTGTTTATTTGCATACTATACTAAGGAAGTGTCAAACAAGCGAGAAGTCACAGACCCATTTAAGAACACATTCCTTTTGATTTATGCATTTGATTGCAATTAAGACATGAGTCCCTTTAAATAGCCAACAGAGGATGTAGTCGTTTGACCACTACATTTTCAATATTACATATTTAGCATTGTTTTTAATAAAGGTTTATTTGAATAAAAAATAATTTTAATAAAAGGTTTTATTTGACAGCAAAACAACTACAGGTAAACCCATACCTGCTATAACATGGTGCATTACACAGCATTCAGCATTAAAACAGATGTTTAGAGAGATCGCGGGACTTCAAAAGTCAAACAGACCAATGGCTCCGTCATTCCTGGTATTTGTAAAGCCTTGTTGTATTTCGTTATTGTTTTTCCATTTTAAAATAGAACATAAATATTAAAGTAGAACATAAAAAATGACAAAATAAAAAAAAAATCTAAATGAGAGGTTTCTGCCTCCTGGGCATCCGGATTGCGTGTTAGAATGTTTGACACATTAAGGAAGAAGAATGGAGTATGTAGGGGGGGGAAAGCTAGTTGCTTATCTAGGAATGGGTACTATGACATACTGAATATCATATGAAAGGTGTGGCTGGAGTGACAGGTTTTTAAATTAAGAACAGTTAAGTATCTCTGTTTCACAATGTTCAGCGTGCATTCACAGAATGCCAAGCTCTAGGCCTTCAGAGACTCAACAGAGAATAAATTGCGCTCAACCTGAAGGGGCCATTGTGACTGACAGATCCACTTTAGAGGCCATTCCAGGGCCGCATAACATGCAGACGTTGGAGGCCGGAACCTATAAACGTTTTGAGCATATACGGGCCATGAAGAAACTCTTGTAGGCCATATGTAGCCCATGGGGCCCACTGTTAGAAACTTATCCTCCAGGCCAAAGAATTCTTATTGAAAATGATAGGCTTACCTGTCCATAGTACTGATCTACAGGCTCTTTGCCAAACAGAATACTGCTTTTCAGATTGTGTCTGGGTTTCCCCAGCTTTCTCTTCCTTGCAAAACACAAGACTCATTAAAAAAAATTAAAATGCCCAGTGTTTTACCCAATATTTTTAAAAAATGATGCACACTAAAATTTTACATTTTCAAAGTTAGAATCTGTAAGAAAAATGTGTGCAGAATGCCAAATATATTATATTATATATATATATATATATATTTTTTTTTTTTTTTTCTGGAGTGTACTTTTTATTTACTTTGGCATTTGATTGTACGCCTCACATTATGCCCAGTTCAATGCATCACAAAACCAATCTCTTTCCTGCAGATTTTTAGCGCAACAGTTTCTGGCATTACTAGTTGTTTGTGGCTCACTAATCATGTTATAGCAAAGAGTCGCTTCCCCCTGTTGGACCAAAAGCCAAACTGATATAAGCCATCAAAAAGCTCTTTCAAATGCCATACCATTAAGGGCCATAATCAAAGCTTTACAGAGTTATTATTGCACAAGATAGTTTTTCCAAATCGTTTATTTTTAGATAGCTGTAAGTTATACATCAATAGCCATTTTAGTGAAATACTTCCCTACTAAAAATAATACATGAACTACTTCTTTCATGTGTCAAGGAGCGGTTAGTGGAATTTTTTGTCAGAAATACACTAGGTACTTGGTAGGACAAATTCTGAAAACATGCCCTAAAAGAGCAACCACTGGATCTAAAAGTAATCTGTAATCAATGTGAGATTCTGTATTTTTTGGCTCTAATTGATGGTTTAAGAGGACATATTCCATGAGAAAGTTAAAAAATCTCTCTCACATTCAGAGCAAGAAATAGAGGTGTCAACACACACACACACAGGAATGAGTATATACAAAAAGAAAGAAAACAAACATTCTCCTATATCAGCTCTCAAGGGACTTCGACAATCCCAAAATGGACACAGTAGAAAAACGAGAGACCAACTTCTAAAGAACAGGAGATCTTAAATACTCTCAGAGAGTTAAGCGGACATATCGCATATTGTGACAGCTGAGCTTTAAGATGGTATGTTTAAATGGCCAAACCCCAAGTGGACAAAGATGCCTGAAACCCCAGTAAACAAATGTTTCCTTCAGGAGATATTCACTTAAAGGTGGAGGTTAGTTGACGTTAGATGAATATTACATCTTAGAGACGTGGGGAGTTTATAAAAATTTTGTGACTAGTTCACTAGAGAGCACCAGAAAAGGAGTTCTGACTTTATAGCTGTCAGTTAAGTAACAGTGGTGGACTGATGAGCAGCAATGGGGGTCTCCTCACAAACAGATTCATGGGCATTCCCCCCATTTGTCTTGTTACACCACATACTGAACCAAAAAAAAAAACATTACATATGTTATGTTAGTTAATAAACATTTTATGGCCAGAATTCACATTATATAAAGGTTAAGCCTTTTTTGCGGTACTCAGTGAATTAAAAAGATTTTGGGGTTTATTCAATGACCGGGGTTAATTTATCTCATGGCATTGAATCCCATAGAAAGCAACAGAAAATTTCCAGTTAAAAAAAACAAACCAGTAATTAGCGATGGGTTTTGAAATTGAATTGACACAATCCAAGTATTTCCAGACCATTTTCTTTTTTATTATTATGTAGGGGGCCACACATCTTAATCATACATGTAAAAAAATAATAATAAAAAAAGGAAATACTCCACAATCAGGTTCAGATTTGAAAATTCTGAGTGAACAGCTGTACACTGTCTGTCCGTCCATAAAAATGTGCAACCTGCAGATGTTAAACACATACACGTGTGCATTTGTCTGCATCTTATGAAAGTACTCAGACTACAAGAAAAGCTGAGAGCTCCCATTTTTCGGATCCCAAAGACACCGTGCAAAAGGTAAGTGTCGCAAAAAAATGAATTCATGCATATTGGAAATACGCATTCATTTTTTTGTCCTTTAAATGTTGCAGAAAAAAATTACATTGGTTAGCTTGTGTTTGTTTGCGATGGTAACAGTGTTTTGTGGCCTTCCACATAATTATCAATGTCAACAGCACAATCCAACTGAATGATTCCCCTAAGATGCAAACACAGAATATGTCGGCAGATACGAACCATTCGGTCCATCTAGTCTGCCCAGTTTCCTGAATACTTTTATTAGTCCCCAGTTCACTATCTTATATCTGGGATAGCCTTGTGCCCATCACACGCATGTTTAAAATCCTTGACTGTGTTTACCTCTACCACTTCTGCTGGAAGGCAATTCCATACATCCACTCAGTAAAGTAATACTTCCTGATTTTACTTTTAAATATTTGCCCATCTAATTTAAGACTATGTCCTTTAGGTGTGGTAGTTTTTCTTCTTTTAAATATATTCTCTTCCTTTACTGTGTTGTATCAACTATTGATTTCAAGTTGTCCAGCTCCACCTCCAATGGGTCATAGACTAGCGGAGAATTAAGGAAGTCATTTCAACCACAGCAGAAGATGTACTTTTTACATCAGCCCTGCTAACACTGCAAAATCACAAGTTATACAATGACTTACAAGATAAAATACAACATGGCATAGCTATAAACTAGACTTCCTAGCAGCATTGCTGCAGGGTTTGAGATTATTTCAATTATCTTCTAGGAGGTTAGGTCACCTTTAGGACTACTTCAAGCAAAACCTGTTTTTGATTGGTTTAGTGAAAGGTACAGTATTAAGTATGCACAATTTTTGCTAAATTAAGCATGCATTTAAACGTGTTTTTTTTTTTTCATAATTGAGCAGGTCACACCTCTTGGACCTCTTCTGAAAATTCTCAGCATACAGCTGTATTTTCAGAATTGCATGTGCCTAGCACTTTGAGGAATTTTAAATAATAATGAGTGTGATATCAGAAGGACAACTAGAGGTGCGTGCTGAGCACTTGCCATAGAGAATTCATGGGCACCTCCAATATACAGGATCACTTTGTACAATGGACAATGTACACCACCCATATATATTACCTTATGGGGGATGCTGGGGATGCCACCGTAAAACCTGTAATGAAAATGATGCACCATTGAAATAGAACTACCATGTGATCACACACATGCACTTTGGACATCCCCATTGTATCCAAAGAGATGAAAGCGAGACAAGAGCATCCCTGACTGAGTCTCTGCAAACAGTAAGCTTCAAAAGGTAAATATTGATCAATCTATTGAACAAAGGAAAAACACATAGACACACACGCTCGTACATACATATATATTTACAGTAATGAAGGAATAAGCAAACATTATGCAACTGGTATCATCATATAACTTATGTTAGTGAGAAAGAGCTCTGATAGGTAACTGGTTTTTTTTCTGTGTACTACAGTTACACGTGAGGCATTTCAATTCATGGGAAAGATATGACAAACCTCCAGGAGAAGGAAAAAAAATAAAAATGGATTGCTTTGTGGGCCTTGTTGTGTGCTTACATAAGAGACTGCGGGCGCTATTAAGCCTATAATGGATAGCCAGTCGTCTTTTATCTTTTTTGAACACAATAAAGCCTTGAAAGCTGCACTTAGCTCCCATAATGTAGTATTCAAAGTCTCGGGATGGTTCAACTTTGCTTTTCCTTTGGTGTTTTTTTTTTTATTTTTTTTTTAAGGTTCAGATTATTTGTTTACATTTTTAAAATAGGCGGGAGATTATGAAAACAACCCATTTTTAGAAGATGCAAAAGGACCACAACATTTTTTATAAGGAAGAACACGTGATAGGTTCAGTGTCCCCAACATGAGGATACAATGGTGTGCACTTTTTAACCTCTTCCCGCTTGTAGGACATTCTATGCTGTCCTAATTTTCAGAGCCCAAAATATTATAGGAGGGCATAGAACATACTGATATTAACAGCTCATCGCGGCACGTGTGGAACTTCTCTTTGAGTGGTCTCAGTCTGACATGTAAGATGTAGCGGACGATCAAGAGCACATTTTGGCATGGGGGTGTTAAGATACATGGTACCCTATCAACTGACCAGCTGGCCACCTGGTCGGTATTTTACCGGCAGGCCGGTAAAAAAATTGGCATCAGGCCAATGTTAAGTCTATGGAAACAGTACCAAGGCCGGTATTTTTCTGAAGAAAAGGTGGCAACCGTATCTGAGAGTAAACCTGCGTGTATTTACAAAAAGACACCTCAGGTTTACGCCAGAAAAAGTGGATCTGAAATTGTAACTTTTGCTTCTTTTTACATAAGCAGTTAAAAAAAAAAGTTTTATGCCCTATTGATCTAAATTTCCTAGAGAAAAACAATTAAACAGCACTATGTGCTTTTAACACTTTCACTTCTCAGGAGTAGTTTTAAAGAGCGATTAAACCTTAACAAGAAAAAAGTGGCATATTAAAGGGACACTAAACTTTATTTCTGACAGTTGACAGTACATGCCAGCTTATCCTCTGACCGTCAGCTGCTATGCTTCACAGGAAGCACACAGCTTGGTCTGGTCGGCGACTGCAAAGAGAGAGCCTTGTTTTTTGCATTGGATGACAGAACCTTAACTAAATATTACCAGGGCTCAACTGCATCCTGGCTCCTAGACTCAACTACAGCAAACGCACCCAAGAGGGTCTTTCAGCAGCACAGCACCATTTAGTTCCACTAAAGAAATATTAAAACCAGTAAATAAGTAGATTTAGCATTGACCGGCAGACGGCTATTATCTGTGGCTTAAAGTACCGTATTTGCTCGATTATAAGATGACCCTGATTATAAGACGACCCCCCAAACTTTGGATATTCCTTTAGGAAAAAAACTAAAAGCCTGAATATAAGACTACCCTATAGGAAAAAAGTTAAATTTGTATATATTCACATGTAAATTGCTTTTTTAATAAAAAAAATTATATCAAAAAATGCATTTCTTGTTTTTATTTCCTTTTTATGTGCCAATGCTGCTTCTCTCTTTCCTTTGCCCCCAGCTGTGTCTCTCTCCCCCTCCCTTTGACACCCCCCCTTGTTTCTCTCTGCCCCCTCCCCAATGTTGCTCTGTCTCTCCCCCTCTTGTTGCTCTGTCTCTTCCCCCCTCTTGTTGTTCTGCCCCCCATCCCTCCCCCTGTCTCTCTGCCCCCCATCCCTCTAACATGTAAAAAGATCCCTGGTGGCTAGTGGGAGCAGCCGGGGGATGTCTGCACGACATCCCCCAGCTGCCCGATTTACCCTGGTGGCTAGTGGGGTAGCAGAGGAAGTCTGCGCGATGAGCTCAGACCTCCCCTGCTGCCGGCCGGCACACTCGCAGGGACTTCTGTGACGAAAGCGGAAGTACCCGGCTTCATCACAGAAGCCCCGGCGGTCGTGCCGGGCGGAAGCAGGGGAGTCTGCGCTCATCGCGCAGACATCCCCTGCTGCTAGAGAGGGGGATCCAGGTCCCCTGCTGCTAGAGAGGGGGATCCAGGTCCCCTGCAGCTCTGCTGGGGACCTGGATCCATGTCTTATAATCTGACCTCAATTTGAGGTCAGATTATAAGAAGACCTCGATTATAAGAAAAAAAAAAAGAAACAATTTCTGAAAAAAACCTCGTCTTATAATCGAGCAAAAACGGTAACCTAGCTAAACCAAAATTCTTCTATCTAGACTTCTCCCTGGTGGAAAATGTATGAATGCCATGCTGCCCCGCCAGGCCAACTGCTTCATAGGAAGGCGCTCATTACCATGACTTACAGAAACCCCGCTGCCTGCCTTTATTCATTTACAGGCACAAAGGTCTCAATTGATGTGGATGTTGTGGAGCATTTAGAGCATGGCTTGACAAATCTAGGAGCCAGCTGCAAATTTTAGGAGCCAATGCCAAACGCGGTGTCAGAAAGGAAAATTTTGTGTCAAGGTCTATAAACATGTATATATGACATACACACATATTAATGTACACACATGCTCACCCACAAATACATACCAATATGCTGACACAAAACACAAACACTTAAATCCTAAATCAAAAGGAATGTGTTCTTAAATCCTTTTTTTTTGGTTCTCAACATTTTATCCTCATCACTTCATTACCATCTATCTTGCTTTTATATGTCATTAATCATAGGTTTTCCAGTATAGTCCCTTTATATGGGTGACAAATGTTCTGCATGGATGATCTGTATGTCATTTGACTGCTTTGTATAATTATTTTACGTTTATGCATGGTGGCTGTACGACAATGTAGGTTGTCTTTTGCTGGTTATATTAGTGCAGGAAGCATGTTACTTTAAACTGTGCATTCTTATCAAAACCTTAAAGTACCTTCTCTACTGTACTGCAGCGTTGGTGTCCTATGTGGTTGTGCTTGCTACCATCTGTAAATAGATGCATTAATAGACAAACCAAGCAACATATGTATTTTAATGTTTTGTTACCTAAGCCAGGCCACCTCAAATATTTGGAGATTTTAGGAGTCCACTAGACCAATTCAGGAGCCAGCCTAGTTTATTTAGGAGCAAAGTGGCATACTCTTTCTTCGGAAAACAATCAAAAAGGTTAGAAGCAAGAATGAGAGTTTTTAGGAAACATAGCTCTCAGAATTTGTCAAGCACCCGCAAGGGAGTCAATAAAAATGGGGGGTTCAAAAAGCCCCACTGAAACAGCAGCAAGGCTTGGAGAAGCAGTAGACTGTCTAGGGTAGGTTAACTAGAGAAAGAGCAAAAAGAAAAAAAAGATTTTATATAATTCTATACACCTCTTGCTGTCAGAGTGGTTTGGTTTGCTCCAGTACCATCTTTACCACTAGGGAAAGTGGTAGCCCTCCCTGGCTCCCAAGCACACTGCAGGGACCCACTGACCACTGACTCCGCTACTTGAGCCCTATAGTTTCTGTCTTTTTTCTTCATATTCTCACTTACCAGAGTGGATAACATTATACTGGCATTACTATTTCTCTCACCATTACACAACTTTCATTATGGTATTGCCCACATTCCATTAGCTTCTTCCAACTACCATTGTCCCTACTTCATCCTACTGGCCATCTTCCCTTATATCCCTCCACTCATCCCATTGGCCTCTCTCCCATTCACCATCACTTCCTTTACCTTCGATTGGCTGGCTTCCGTTTTTCACTCCCCTTTATTCATGTTACCTGTGCAAGAATTTCTACACTGGTAAGAAGATCTTTGTTTTTTAACCCTTTCAATGTTAGAGGACGCATTACACATCTTACTGGCAATCAGAGGACGGTATTCTTCTTTTAAAAGCAAATACAAAAAGTGTTTGTTTAGCACTAATATGAAATGTGGTGCATGGTGTGCTTTCGTGTCTAAGGTGGTGGGCTAACACCAATTAACTAGCACATGTTGATGTAAAAAGGGGCAAAGGAGTTTTTGCTCCCTGGGCTGATCTTTTACATGATTCTATGGGCTTGAACTGCACCATTTTTAACTTTCAAATACCCCAATGCATAGCTCTTTCTATTCAATTGTCTTGTCAGTCTGTACTTTATATGTCAGCAGATCTGTAATGCCAGTGTCTATCTCTGATGAATGGGCTGGTTAAGGTGCACTATGGGCCAATAAATAGCTTTTTGCCCTTGGACTAAAAGTTGCCAGCCGTATGGCAATTCCTGTATTCCTTCCTAAAACAGACAAAGACATAAAGCAACATTTTTTTCCTGCCTTTTATTTTAATATCATGGTTGCACTTTTCACACCTGTATGTGAAGATGAAATAACCATGGTTAGACAGCAAGTTCTTCTAAATGGCCTTTTACAGAATATATTTATGACAATATTTTTTGAAAAGTAATTGCATTAATGGTACTGCAAGAAAGCTATTTTTTAATAGCGTGTATTTTCTGTAGCCCCAACAACTTCATTTTGTAGACTGTATGCATATAGAGTGGCCTGTACAAGTACTGATCTCTTGCTAATAAAGCTGCATTAAAGCATTATTAAACATTTGTCCCACTTGTGCGTCTAGTACAGAAGCACAAGTGAAAAATGAAAGCCCAGCTCCATACAGACCCAGATCAGACGAGCGGGGCAAGTCCCTGTTGATTGGCTGTGCACGTGCTTATAGTGTCAGCGTGCCAGACTCCCAACCAGCTCTGCCTTCACTCTGAGGCAGAGCTCAGAGTAAACCCACATATATCTGTGAAGGTACATGTTGGGTTTACTTGAGAGAAGGACACTATTTTTTAACCCTGGCTTCCTCTAAGAATTTATGTGTGTGGTGTATATGTGACGTGGGTTGGTGTGTGTGTGTGTGTGTGTGTGGTGTATATGTGAAGTGGGTTGGTGCGTGTGTGTGGTGTATATGTGAAGTGGGTTGGTGCGTGTGTGTGGTGTATATGTGAAGTGGGTTGGTGCGTGTGTGGTGTATATATGAAGTGGGTTGGTGCGTGTGTGGTGTATATATGAAGTGGGTTGGTGCGTGTGTGGTGTATATGTGAAGTGGGTTGGTGCGTGTGTGGTGTATATGTGAAGTGGGTTGGTGTGTGAGTGTGTGTGTTTATGAATTGTGTGTATGTTTATCTGGCTCCTAAAAAATGTTGCCAGCTCCTAGAATCAAATTAACTTTGTCAAGCCCTGCACTAGGATATATGCTAACTGTAATCTATGCTAGTGGGTATGGCATGTAAGCCAACTGGCACGCATCCTACTGGTCAACCAGGCAAGTCCTTCTAAACAGAGCTCAGTGAATGATTTCTAGCACTTCCTTTAGAACACACCAATGACAGGGAGAAGTAAGTGTCCTAGTGCTTAATTTCTTTGCTACATAATCATCAAGTCTTTTCAACATAAAGAAAGAGGATTTAAAAAGTGAGAATGTAAGCAGACCAGGGACAATTTATTTTAGTTTTGAAATCTGGCATTACTCTCTATTTAAAGAATCCATGTGAAAGTGTAGAAAAACAGGAGTAGGCCAATCAAAAATGTTTATTTTTTCACCTATGGTAGGCATGCACATGTTGAAATGTTTGCTTTCTGCACAGTTGAAGAACTTTATCTAGCTCATACAGGTTTGTACATTAGCACCCACTTGTAGGAAAATAAATTACAAATGTATACCATTTGCTGGTGTTTTTAGTGAAAAGTTAGTTGTCCCTGGTATGAGGATGAACTGGCATGTACTTTTGATAGTACACGCCAGTTTATCCTCTGACTGACAGCTGCCATGCTTCTCGTTTTAGCATGAGACGCTCTGATTGGCTGTGCACGACAACCGGGAACTGCTCTGTCTCGCATGTGAGACACAGCCGTTAGTAAACCCTTGTGTATCTATTAAGATACACGTCAGGTTTACTTAATTCTACCGGCAAATGTATTGTTTAACCCTTGCTTCCTTCAAGAAAGCAAGGGTTAAACCACGTTTCATTTTCCTTTAAGATCCATGTCAGTTTATACTCTACTGGCTGCTTTGATGCTTCCCTTGTAGGGGACCTCTGTTCGTGGCAAGTGAAAATGAAGGTTTCTCTGTTCCTAGGCCAGCCGCGACACAGCCAAATCAGACACAGAGGCTGACAGTATTAGCATTGGACAAGCTCTGCCTCAGTTGAAAGGCAGCGCTCAGAGTAAACCTGTAGAGATACAGGTCAGATTTATCCTGGAGTACAGTTTTAAAAGTTAAAAACGAAGTTCAGTGACACTTTAGGGGTACAGAGATTAAGCACTGTTTTTTGTTTAAAACTTTTTAAAATTTAAAAGAAAATCCCAGCAATCCTCAGGCATACCAGAAAAGGAAGACAGCTGTTTTCAGCAAGCTTGCTTTACTGATTTTACTAATGTATTCTGATAATTTGCCATAGCGTGGATAAAAAATGATATATAAAATAAAACCTTAATTATAGAAAAAGTAATATTGCGTACAATCTTTGGCCATAACTTCCATGTGACTTAACCAGACTTTCTCTAGCCTTCAAATGCCAAGCTCTTGCTTCCTGTTTTAAAGATTGATAAAATGAGATATCAAGTACAATCAGTCGTATTTTTTTCCTGACCACAGTAAAAAGGATGAAGTTTTAACTGTGTTCTTTGAACCTGCTACTATTAGCTCACAATTTGCTTGTACCATTACAAACAACCTTACCAGAACCCCCCTCCTTCATGTAGAGTGCACCATGGAGTTGCCATTTCCCCCAGATACAATGCATCTTTACAAAGTTGATGACATTACGCTCAGACTCTGGGTACCCATCCAAGTCCTTAGATAAAGCTACAACCTTAGCGGTGGCAGCTTGCTAGGACACCTGGAAAAAAAACATTTTCTAGTTGTTTTGTGACCTTAATCCATTACTAACATATGTAACCTCGTCATGGTTACTGTAACAGACAAATTGCGACTACCAATTCATTGCTCATATAGCATATCTTATTCTGCATTTATAGAAACCCAAACCAATTCAGACACAAATCTCTCACCATATATTAACTGGGCTTGCCAGTTCAGTCTCCTTGCAACAAACTACTTTGGTTTTAATATTAGGGTTTCCCATCACTCTTCTACCACTATCTCCCTTTGCTAGTTTTTACAGTGGCATTAATATCACCTGGATTCCAATTTGCAACCCTGGGCCTTAGGTAAATAACATGTACGTAGATGAACACCTACAAATTCCAACTCTCACTCTACTCTCGTTCCTACCCTTCCATCCCAATGCCATAGTCCATCATTGTTCATGGTCTCAAACTACTTCCCTCTCCAGTGAGGCATATCTATTGTGCACACCTGTCCTATCAACTCCTAGTAAATTACTATGACCCTACTGCATTCTTACACATTCTGTAATGTGCTCTCTGCGACCATTAGACTTGTGCTTCCCTAAAAGAGCTAAGGGATTTGCTGGCTCTTGCAGCCTGTGAAATTATAGTCACTTCTGTACTGTGACTAGGTAACACAGAACAATACTTTTGCAAATAGTTGTTTTTCCTATACACCAGTGTTATTCAACTGCTGACCAGACAGCATGGAAAACACACATACTCAATTTCATTACACAGTGTCAGGACTCAATGTATGGCCCTTTAAATATTTGGACCACACCCCCACGTTTTCTTAATATCACTTCTATAAAGCACTGCAGAAAAGAAAAACACTTTGTAAAGAAGTAAAACATTTTAGTAGCTAAAAGTAACATTTAATGAGTCAATACTTAATACATTTGTATTGAAATAAGGCACGGACAGCTTTGATCTTACAATCTGTAGTTTTGATCTTACCATTCTATGTGATGATTATCAGGATGATTTTAATATGTAATAAATTGATTAGTAGCTGTAGCCCTATAGATGGGCAATAAGCTTGGTCCAACAAGATTACAATGAAAGAAAGCCTTGAGAAACATTTAATATCTATGGCTTCAAGTATGTACCAGTCTACTACCACAGCCAGAAGCGTCAATTCCCAGCCCCACAAATTAAGATGAACATCAATCAAGGTAGCAGTCTCCATGAGAAAGAATCAAGAAGAAAAAAAGGACCAGAACACACAACATGTATTTGAAAAGCAAAAAGAAGCATTCTCTACAACACCTGTTAACAAGACATCCCATCACTGGGATCACAAAAAAGATCCAGTCTACCTTTAGAATGAGAGAAGAGCCTCACAAAACAAAAAAAGTCTCTAGTCAATGTCTTAAATTAAAGAGTATGTGGCAGAAATGTAATTAATGAAGAAGAAGTACTGATGATGGGTACAAGCTGAGCACCTATAATAAAAGAAGAACCATGATGACACTTTATGAGATGGATAAATATACAAGTCTTGGTGTTGATTTATTTCCAATTAACCATATAGGTGCTGCTTTCCTTCCCACAAATTTTTAGGCAGTAGATCTTTTTTTTTTTTTTTTTTTTTTAAACATTCTACATAAAAAAGATGGGAACCTATTGACAATCGGGGCATTAATTTGATTATTCTCCATTATAATCCAAGGATAGATTTTATGCACACAGTTCTAGAAGTCAACGGTAAACCAACCAATAATGTGAAGAGGTTGCAAATTCCTAGCCATAATGCAGCAGGAAAGGGGGACAATGAGCAGAGGAACATCTAGTAAAAATCCAAATCAAAAAACAAAATACAGCTTAAAATCACCCATCCTAGTTATCACTGTAGCCAGGAAGCATGGGAAGAGAGAAGTCATACACCAATGCAAATACATGCCGTATGTATGCACACAGCACAAATAATTCCTTCATTAAACTGTATTACATTACATAAAATATAACAAATCCATCCAATTAGATTTCACATTGTGAAGGGTAACCAGAGGATTTCTTACCGGTGGGTTAGTAGTTTTACAAGTAGTCATTCATGTTCATATTCACCCAAACACATTTTAGTACCATTCTAAGGAGTTTTAATATTATTAGTGAGCACATGAAATGAAACAAACCAATCCATACATGTATAGATTAGGGCAGGAAGTCACCACATACACTTCCAAAGCACCCTAGTAGGAACATGAATAGCAGTCATATTTTGCGGAAGATGTAAAAATGCAAAACATAGTTATCAGTATTTATACACAGACTTATATAAAAAATGTAAAAAAAACAACAACTATGACTGAAAATTTCAACAATTTAACTATACATTGCGCAGGGACAAACATGGTAAGTTTCCCCCAAGCCAGCAATCTCACCAGGTTTTAACCCTGCACACAGGCTACATTGACAAGATAAAATGTTCATCTCAACTAACCTGAAACTAGCCCCCAAGGTCTCTCACGTTCTAAAACAAACATCTAATTTGCAGGTGACAAAACATCTACAACACGGATCTCATTACTCAGATGATACTTCACACCTCCAGTAGGCAAATTTGCCATCCATATAACAATACAAATAGAACTGTGATAGTGCACTAAATCCGTATCAAAGCAACCTTCCGCTGCAGAGTTGATCTAAGTTACTATAGGGATTGGAGAAGTTTTGGGCAAAGTTTTAAAAACATTCCATTGGTTCCCATGACAACTGCCACACTTTCAAGAACTTTGCTTATATACTAGTGTTCATGCACAGTGCTAGGCTCAGGCTGCCCCTGGTTACTTAAGCAATGGCCTTTATGCCATCTCTGATCATCCTTCCTCCGGATTAGTGTTTAACATTTGTGTAAACAGGTACAACTTGTAAATATTTTGTGCCAAATACCCATAAATAATCCTTCCTCCAACAAGGAACACCAATATTGTTCTGACTAGAAATACTAGATGAATACTCTAGAACTCTATGTTGTACAAACACCACAAGTTAAAAAAAAAAAGTGATCCAGATTTTATCAACCCAAAAGAGAATTCTAACAGTATACCTAACATGTACAATATGAAGCACAACTTCCACATATAGGATACCCTTATGCCCACTTGTGTCTGGTTATCTTGGAGACTGCCACTATGGCCTCCCTCTGCATCCTTTCCCTGGCCAGCCCCTTTTCCTCTGTCAATGGCTTCCCAGTTCCAAGGGCCTAAGCAATGATTGCTAACCTCTGGCACTCGTTGGCCAACAGGCTCGGAGTATATGGGAACCCCATTGTCCAACAACTTTTTAGCACTAGAGCTGCTGTGGACTCCAGCACCCATTAGACTCGGTCAGCCAGGATAATAATCATGGAAAACATCATGGAAAACTTAGTCCCCTGTCTCTGGCACTCCAGCTTCTGTGGACTCTCATGACACTCGGCCACCTACCACTGGCCTAACTGTGCTTACTCGCATCCTCATCACAATTACCTAGTATCTGGGCCCTTTTACCGAGTCTGTTCATCTGGATCTTTCATTGGATCATTTTTCTCTCGCTATTAAAAATAATCCGCCTCCATTTCACCTAGGTTGCTCTCCAGCCCCCTCTGCATTTCATCCCAAATCTCCCAACTCTCAATGCTCTTGTATCTTAAACTGATCATCCCCCCCCCCTCTCCTCTCTCCCCTTCGCCAGTTCCCGGCTTCTTGGGCCCGTGTCCCTATGTTTTCAAGTACTGTAGGAGAGGGTCACTATGCTGTCACCGCAGACCCTGGTGATGTCTCTTCCCCTGTTACCGTCTTCCCTTCTCGGCCGCCCCCCTTGGTTGTCTCGGTTACCTTTGCCCGGGTCACAATGTGCGTGGCTAGTTTCACCACCGCGAAGTTGCCCTTTCCAATAGTCCTTTCTATATCGTAATATCCAATCCGGGCCGGGGCCGCACGGTGCGGTGGGAGTTGAGTCCCGGGACCCCCGGGCACTGTGGCCGCCATCTTGTGCGAGAGAGTCCCGGTCTGACCGGCGGACACCGCGGCCTGACGTCAACGGGGGGCAGTCCTTGCTGACGATAATGCAAGGGGGGCGTGATCGTGACGACATGGTTACCAAAGAGGGAAGGCTGAATGGATAGCAACATTATTTATTATTATTTTTTCTATAATACAATGAAGCAAAGAGAAGATACAGTTTTACAACAAATGACATTGTTGTTCCAGCTGTCAAACCCCTTATTATACAGCGCGGCAGAATGTGTGGGTGCTTTGTACATGAAGGTTTAGTAATAACCATATCTTTAACCTGTTTGTACCATAGGTTCTGGACAGTCTACATCAATTATTACTATGTCCTGCCACATCTGCCATGTTTTTACTAAACATATATAATCTATATGGTGCCAAGTAAAAAGCATATAGAGCAAGCATTTATCATGGGCGTGAAAGGAGAGGAATTTCTTAACTGATCACAGAGGTTTCTGTGGGTTAGAAGCCAAAATTAAAGGCTTTCCTTCCACCAATATTAAAAACTACAATTGCAGCCCTTTGATATACTACTCAACACCATAGAGCAGTCATGCGTGTCCAATAAATAATGGGCTATCTATCCAGTCAACATTTATATTTATTCTCCATCACACAATAGTTTGTGATTTGTAATTTATAGGGCTATTCACTAAAATTCAACTTTGGAGGTCGACTTTCATTTTGGGGGACATTCGGCAACCGAGTGTCACCAAAAAACCCCCCACAAAGTTCAAATCTTCCCTATTGAAAGTAATGGAAAGTGAAATGGTCAAAGGTATTTTTGAGACAAAGTCAAATTCGGCACCCAAGTGTTTTTATTTTTCTGTAAGTCAAACTCGGTGTGCCAAATGTGACAGTCTCAAAATGAATGTTGACCTCCAAAGTCAACCTCTTAACCCCTTAGTGACATGACTTTTTTGGCTTGTCCGACGCTTGGTGACATGGGCTGTTTTAACATTTCTGAGCAGTTTGTGTTTTGCTGTAATTTATTTCTGTCTCATTTAGTGTACCCGCACAAACTATATATCGTTTTTATCGTCATAAGAAGGGCTTTCTTTTGATACCATTATTTTGATAATAGCATATAATTTGATGTAAAAAAAATAATAAAATATGGCAAAAAAATTGAAAAAATTATTTTTTTATGACTTTTATTTGAAAAATCGTATACTCATGTACAAGAGACAACAAAAAAACACTGCTAAAAAGTTTCTAATATATGTCCTGAGTTCAGAAATAGCCCATGTTTTTATGTTTTTGTGCTTTTTTATTCATGTTACAGGGCCAGAACTATAAGTGGTGCAAAGCTATTTTAAAATCCCTTCTTTCAAAATTAGCGATAGTGACATTGTAACACTGATTTCTGTACTAAATCCATGAATGACCCCCAACATGTACATATTTTTGAAAACTAGACAACTCAGGGCATTTAACTTGGGGTATTTTGACACATTTCATGTAGCCATTTTACCACCAATCTATGCCAAAGTTTGCAGCAAAAAATCTTTTTTTTTAATTTTTCACATATATTGCAATTTAGGTAAACATTACCTTAAAATGTGAAGGGGTATTTCCAAATAACACCTCAATATGTGTTCAGCAACATCTCCTGAGTACAGGGATACCACCCATGCATAGGTTTGTTGGTTTGTTTTGGGGCTAAAAGGCCACATTTAGGGGGTGCGCATTTTGGTTTTCCAACTTGGAATTCTGACATGCAGAAAACTTGTGCCCATGTCCCATTTGGGACATTTTTGAAGCCAGAAAGTGTATTCTACCCCACAAAACCATATATTTTTTTAAACTAGACACCCTAGGGTATTTCAAATGGTAGTATTTTAACACTTTCCATGCACTAATTATACTACCAGCCTATGTCAATGTTTTGGGTAGTAATTTTTTTTCACATACATTGAACTTTGGGCATGAATTCACAGATCCTGTTATATGTCAGTGCCAAACAACACCTCAATATGTGTTCAGCAACATCTCCTGAGTACAGGGATACCACCCATGTATAGGTTGGTTAGGTTATTTGGGGGTTAAAAGGCCACATTTGAGAGGTGCGCTTTTTGGTTTTCCAACTTGGAATTCTGACGTGCAAAAAACCTGCGCCCATGTCCCATTTGGGACATTTTTGAAGCCAAAAAGTGTATTCTATCCCACAAAACCATATATTTTTGAAAACTAGACACCCTAGGGTATTTCAAATGGTAGTATTTTAACACTTTCCATGCACTAATTATACTACCAGCCTATGTCAATGTTATGGATAGTAATTTTTTTTCACATACATAGTACTTTGGGCATGAATTCACAGATCCTGTTATATGTCAGTGCCAAACAACACCTCAATATGTGTTCAGCAACATCTCCTGAGTACAGGGATACCACCCATGTATAGGTTGGTTAGGTTATTTGGGGGTTAAAAGGCCACATTTGAGAGGTGCGCTTTTTGGTTTTCCAACTTGGAATTCTGACGTGCAGAAAACCTGCGCCCATGTCCCATTTGGGACATTTTTGAAGCCAAAAAGTGTATTCTACCCCACAAAACCATATATTTTTGAAAACTAGACTCCCTAGGGTATTTCAAATGGTAGTATTTTAACACTTTTCATGCACTAATTCTACCACCAGCCTATGTCAATGTTATGGATAGTAATTTGTTTTTCACATTCATTGTACATCGGGCATGAATTCACAGATCCTATTATGTGTCAGTGCCAAACAACACCTTAATATGTGTTTAGCAACATCTCCTGAGTACAGGGATAGCACCCATGTGTAGGTTAGTTAGATTATTTGGGGGCTAAAAGGCCACGTTTAGGGGGGGGTGCATTTCCAACTTGGAATTTTGACATGTAGTCAGCCTGCGCCCATGTTCCATTTGGGACACTTTTGAAGCCTGTCAAAGTATTTTACCCCATAAAACCATATATTTTGGAAAACTAGACATCCTAGGGTATTTAAAATTGTGGTATTTTAACACTTTCCAAGTGCTAATTCTACCACCAACCTATGTCAAAGGGATGGGATGTCATTTTTTCCCCACACACATTGTAGTTCAGGCAGGAATTTTCAGATTCTGGTATTTGCCACTGCCAACCAACACCTCAATATGTGTTCAGCAACATCTCCTGAGTACAGGGATACCCCCCATGCATAGGTTTGTTGGTTTGTATTGGGTCTAAAATTCCACATTTAGGGGGTGCGCAATTCCAACCTGGAATTTTGACATGTAGTCAGCCTGCGCCCATGTTCCATTTGGAACATTTTTGAAGCCGTCCAATGAATTTTACCCCATCAAACCATATATTTTTGGAAAATAGACATCCTAAGGTATTTCAAATGGTGGTATTTTAATACTGTATAGGTACTAATTCTACCACCAGCCTTTGTAAAAGTTTGTGGTAGTACTTTTTTGGGAGTTTTTTTTCCCACATGCATTGTACTTCAGGCATGAATTCACAGATTCTGGTATATGTCACTGCCAAACAACAACCCAATATGTGTTCAGCAACATCTCTCGAGTACAGGGATAGCACCCATGCATAGGTTTGTTGGTTTGTTTTTGGCTAGAAGGCAACATTTGTGAGATGCGCATCTCAAAATTCCAACTTGGAATTTTGACATGTAGTCAACCTGCGTCCGTGTCCTTTATGGGATATATCTTTGAAGCCAGCCAATGTAATTTACCCCCACCAAACCATATATTTTTTTATCGGTAGACCCCCATCACTACTTGTGGCAAGGGCTCAGCAGCCACCGATACATCGCTAGATGATGTATCAGAAAGCTGAATAGGGTCAAAATCGAACCCTGAGTCCGCGGCCTCAGAATCAGTGCGTAAGCAGTGATCTCGAGCAAAGAAGGGGTTAATAGCTCTTAGAAGAGCCTATCTAGTACTGTAATACATTACAGTACAAATAAATTAATCCATAAAACAGTGCAGACAGCAAAACATACTGTTGCTGTGCAGGATTACTGCTTACACAGTGATGAATGGCAGGGAAGGGGTTAATACACAGTGAAAGACTTTCATAAAACCTGCTAATTTTATAAAATGTTATTTTATATCACTAATACTGATCTGTCTCTTTCCGTCACAAAAATGTAAGTGAGGAGAGGGAGGCAGATCAATATTTGTGAATATTGATCCGATTAATTTTGATCTGACCAGGGCGAATGGTGAGCTTAATTGAGAAATCACCAAACCGCCTTTGCCACTAATTCGCTGTTACTGATCGCTATGCGCTCAGGCAGCTTAAAAAAAAAAACTCAAATATTTTTACTTTACATGTAATCCCCTAGCGGGTATGTGTAAAAAAAAAAAAATATGCAGACAGATAAAAATTGCTTTGGCGTCAATATCATTGCGTAAGCAGTGATCGACGGCAAATAAGGGGTTAATAACTCTTAGAATAGCCTTTTTAGTACTGTAATAAATTACAGTACAAAAAAATTAACCCCTAAAAAATGCACAAACAGCAAAAATAAATGCGCTGATGTGCACGATCACTGCTTATGCAAGATCAGTGGCAGGGAAGGGGTTAAACGCAGGGAATTGCTTTAATAAATTTTTTTTTATTGTTTTATTATTTGTGTGTTGTGTATTTATTGTTTTTTTTAACTTTTACTTACTTTTAGAACTTTGATCTGTCTCTCTCCCTCACTAAAAAAAATGTGAGGAGAGGGAGACAGATCATAACTGGTCAGATCAATATAGAGTTAATATTGATCTGACCAGTCAGTGGGGATGTTCAGGAGAGCATCCCCACTGCCTGTCAGTGTGCCTGGCAGTCACTGATTGCCTCTGTGAAGAGGCAATCGTGTGACAGCCAGAGAGCACAGGAAGCAGGTACTTCCTGCCTCCTGTGCTCTTGCCCTTAGAAGGGCAGCGCCATCTTGGTCACTCAGTGACCAAGATCGTGCATTTTTTTTTTGTGTTCCTGATTGCCTCGACTTGCGAGGCAATCAGGAACACTTTCTGAGCATAGGAAGCGAAAAATTCGCTTCCTATGCTCATTTTTTAAATGCCCGCGTTTTAAAGGCACTGTGCCTTTAAAACCGGCATTTCGATCGCTCTCCGGAGCGATCGAAATGCCGACGGGCATTTTTTTTAGTATTGTACGATGCTTCCACATGGAAGCATCGTTACAATACCATCAGAGCACTGAAAGCGGAAAAACTCCGCTTTCAGTGCTCGTTTTGACACAGGACGGACTAGGTCCGTCCTGTGTCACTAACGCCTCGGCACACAGGACGGACCTAGTCCGTCCTGTGTCGCCAAGGGGTTAAAGCTATTCTTGCATTTTAGTAACTAGACCCATCAAAAAACATCAATGATGAATTGTGTTGATAGGTGGTGAAGGACTAGCACCGCACAGTGATTTTTTAAAATCTTGTGCATTTGTTGGACTATTTGTATGATATTTGTGGTGTATTCTTCATCGGAATTTGGTCACCAATTGTACAAGGCTAAAGTTCCCAGGTATGTCAATGGAAGCAGCATGTTACATCCCCAAGTTAACCATTGATGCCTGAACAATGGCTGTTATATTGCTAAGGTGTTACATATCAATCTAGTTTATGAAATATTCGTAAAAAGGTATATGGAATTTGCGACAAACTGAGATTAAAGAAACATTATAAAGATATAGGTTAATCCAGTTGAATGATTCTACATCTGTGGCACCTCGCTGGTCACAGGAAACCAAATCTCTAAAAATTACCAAACTGATTTTCAACTAACTATCTAATTAACAGTAAAATGCCAGGATTCTGGAACTTTTGTATTTGTCCTGTGTTAACATCCTTTCTAAAAGACAGATTACTTTGTTAGTACTTGGAGTATGCAACCAGCACATTCATTGTGTGTCCTAAGTTTTTACCCCCAACCTCATCACCTCTTCCCAGTTATACCTGCAAGAATTCATCCAGGAGGGTATGTGTGATTCTACAGAAACCCCTGCCGTTACCTATGTAGTACAGCTGCGGGAGAAACTATCCCATCTCCTCGAGCTAGTCCAACACAACCTGCGAGCAGCCCAAGCTCAGCAGAAGGAGCACTATGACCACAACACCAAGCCCCGAGAATTTATGGTAGGGCAAAAGGTGCTCATGTTGCATCCCACCCGGTAATACAAGCCTCAGGCTGCCTGAGAGAGACCATACGAAGTCCTAGAAAGGAAGGGAGCCCCAAGGATTTGCCACACTCTTCCAACGAGGCAGGGGACAGAGCTATCCCAGACCTGCTCAGAGACACTAAAAACCCCAGCCCCCTCGAGCAGTTGCATACTGGTACTGCCCTTAGTCCCGAACACCGCTCACATCTCCAGGCACTCTTGGAGACCCGAGCCCCCGTTCTGCCCTCCCTGGCAACAAGCCCCTCGCCATACACTCAGTAGACACCCCTGGGCAATCCCCCTTTCGCCAGCCTGCCTGTAGGGTCCCTGAGGCCATCTGTGGCCATATCCGTAAGGAGCTAGAGGAGATCCAGTCGTTGGGGGTAATTGAACCTTCAACAGCCCTTGGGAGTCCCTGGTCGTACTGGTGCCTAAAAAAGATGGACCACGACAGATGCGTACCACCCTATGCCTAGGGTAGATGACCTCCTAGATAAGCTGGCAGGGGCCGCTTGGGTGTCTAGCCTCGATCTCGGACAAGGCTACTGGCAGATTCCTCTGACCCAGGACACTATCCCTAAGTCGGCGTTCATCACCCTGTACGGCCTGTACCAGTTTACGATCATGCCATTCAGGATGAAGAACGCTCCGGCTACCTTCCAGTGATTAGTCGACCAGCTGCTGGAGGGGTTACAAAACTTCACCTGTGCCTACCTGGAAGACATTGCCATTTTTAGCAATCCTGGGACGAGCTGGTGCTGGGGAAGATCCAGCAGGCAGGGATGACCATCCGAACCGACAAATGTCAGTGGGTAGCGGGCAACAGCGGCCAGAACTTTCCAAGATAGAGGTGATTGACTGGACCCAACCCATCAACAAAAAACAGGTTCTAGCCGTTTTAGGAACAGCCGGTTATTATCAGAAGTTCGTGCCCCACTATAGCTCCATAGCTAAATCCCTGACTGACTTGACAAAAAAGTCCCTTCCGCTAACTGTCCGGTGGTCTCCTGAGTGCAATGAAGCATTTGAGAAACTGAAGCATGCCCTAGGAAATGTCCCTGTATTGGGCGCCCCAAACTAACAACCGCATTCTGGTTCACACAGTCGTTTCCATGTTTAGACTAGGAGCGGTTCAACGAAAAAAGTCAACGACCAGGGGGAGGAACACCCAGTCACCTACCAGAGCCGCAAACTGGGAGGTGGGTTATGCCGCAATTGAAAAATAATGTCTAGCTTTGGTGTGGGCTCTCAAGAGGATTCAACAATACCTCTATGGAAGAAAGAAAAAAAATGCTGGTAGAAGCACTGGCTGGGGAGAGGATCTCCCCTCACCAGCCCTCTACACGGCCGGAGTGGAGCACACTGGGAGGGGGTGGATCTCACCGTGTGCGAGGTCTGCTTCATGGGGAACCAAGCAGCATGAGCTCTGTGTGTAAAACACACACGCATCTCAGTAAGTGCTGCTCATGCTCCCGTATGGAGTGATCATACACACGGGGAGCGCGAGCAGTACTTAGCTCCATGTGTGTTTTACATACAGAGCTCATGCTGCTTGGCTCCCCGTGAAGCAGATGCCGCTTCATGGGGAGGGGGCAGACCTCGCACCCAGTGAGATCCGCCCCCGCCCACGGTCTGTCTGGAGTGAAGGCGGGGGAGGAGAACAGGGTAAGGAGGGAGAGAGAACAGAGGAAGAGGGGGAGAGACTAGAGATGGGGGTAGGAGGGCGGAGAACAGATGAAGAGGGGGAGAGACTAGAGATGGGGGAGAGAACAGAGATGGGGGTAGGAGGGGGAGAGAACGGAGGAAGAGGGGGAGAGAACAGAAATGGCAGAGAGAACAGAGATGGGGAGGAGGGGGTGAGACAGATGGGGAGAGAGAGAACAGAAGAGGGGGGAGAACAGAGATGGGGAGAGGGAAAGACATATGGGGAGGGAAAGAGATATGGGGAGAGGGAGGATAGAAGAGGGATATCGGGAGAATCATGGGATTGGGGGGGGGGGCGGCACCAAAAAGCACTTTCGCCTGTGTAGCAAAAAAAACTTCCAATGGCCCTGCTCTATCGATGAGAATTTACCATCCTAACCGACCACAACGCCCTGCTCGGGCTAAACTGAGTTTCAGGGGACAATGGACGGTTGTTGGGCTGGAGCCTTGCCCTCCAGCCATTTAACTTCACCATTCAATACAGCCCTGGTAAGGAGAACTGCAACGCTGATGGATTATCCCAGCAACTGGACATGTGAAACCATTCCCTTACCCAGGGATGGGGACTTACCAAAGTTACTTTGTGCTTAGTACAGTTCTTTCAAGTAGAGCCATCGTTGGGCTCACCCGTGTGGGTAACCCCCCGGCTGGCTCTCCAGAAAGAGATGCGTCACGAACCACTGAACACCTAGCACACATGGAGAATACCGCCCTGGTGAGTATCACCAACCTAAATCACCAAATTAGCATTTTCCACATCCCAGCTCCCTTGAAGAAAATGGACACATGATTAATCCCACATCAGAACTAATCTGCTGCGTTGGGCAAATCAAGTGAGGGGTGTAGAGTCTATAAAGAGTAAAGTTTGTGGTTGTTGTACCAGCATCTAATTAGAATGCAAATAAAGCTTGTACAAATTGATATCTTCCATTACCAAATATAAAACAATAAGCCCAAAAGTATTAAAACATATTTTAATATTTCTAATGCATTCTCAGACACAGTTTGCTATAATGGGACCTTGCAGGAAAGATAGAACTATATTTTATATGTAGTAGTATTACAATGCATAATGGATACGAGTGGTGAACAACAGCAAGAGCAACCTATTAATCTATTAAGAACATAATATGTTGATCCAGAGTGCAGAGTATGTAGTATATAGCATAAAATTCTAACTTTCTCTTTAAAAACACCAAAAGGCTGAAAAAGTTTTAATCAGGCATAAAATCACTTCTGCCAGATTTAATGCTTTTCAAACAGTGCTCTTGCTCACAGATCAACCATAAGGGCTAGAAAGCCACAGTGTCCATTGTGATGGAACCCTCCATCACTGGGGTTCTTGGAGAGAAGTCATGGCCCGCCTCCTCCCAATAGACTATTGCCCTGTCTGTGTGTGTGTGATAGTTATGGAGGTACACACTTTAGGGCCACCAGCGGCACCCTGTCTTCAGTACAGCTGGACTTCTAAAACAGGGTACCCAGGACTAGTTCACTCAAGATGTCAGCTAAGCCATTGTGTTCCCCAGGTTGAGACTGTCTCCTGTCCTTCACACTCCAGTCTCTCAGGAGCATCCAGTTCCTGGTTAATATGTGTTAAATGTATTCTTGTCATTATGTCAAATTGCCTTTATGTAAGTCATTCAGTGTCCTTTTGTATCTGGAGTGTACTCTGGAGGTATCTGGACTTGACACCTTTGTATCCTGAAATGTGTGAGGCAGTATTTCCCCATTGTATGTCCTACTGTTATGTTGTGTTCATTAAGTGTTTGTATTTAAAGGTGTGATTATGTTATTTCCTACTGATTACCTGTTTTAAATGAGTCATGTCATATTTGATTGTGTATAAATATCTGTGCTGTTTGCAAATAAATGGCATTCATGTTCCACTCCTACACTGGTGTGTGTCCATTCCTGCGGCAGAGTTTTCAGATCTGTCAGCACTGAGCTTATTACTACTGAGACCAGCATCCTAGGGGAGATATAGTCACTGACTTGACCCTGGTCTCAGCAACATTCCCCTTCAGGACGATACACCTAGGGGAAAGGCTTCTCTGGGGTTCCGTATATCAAATACATTTCTTATATTTGTCATTCACCATACTCGATAGATTTTCATTTACACAGATTTGATTTATTCTTGTAATCTCATCATACCAGGATAGGTCTAATTTATTCCATCTACTAGCTGTATATACCTATACATAAATGTATAATATATTTTGTTAGGTTATTCATTTTTAGATTGAGTACTGAAACACACACACACACACACATTATAATATATATATATATATATATATATATAGGTTGTTTTTGACATGCTATATATATATATATATATGCTGATATACCAATCACTCACCCCTTTTAAAGATAGGTAAAAATGATTTAAGTCTTTTTCCGAACATGCCTTGCAATGAAATTCTCCTCGGTTACCTACTAAAGATATCTTGGATGTTACATCTGTACCAGTCCCCCTGGACAGAAGAACAATTTAACTAAAGAGGAAACTGATGCACTTCAATCCTTAGCGAAAGATCCCCAGATAGTGATACGTCCAGCTGACAAGGGGGGTGCTATAGTAATACAAAATTACACGGATTATCGCACAGAGATTCTGCGTCAACTACAGGACACCGAGACCTACAGACGGTCACCCACAGATCCGACTAAACAACTTCAACAGAAGATAATGGATCATCTTACTGACGCCCAAAACCGGCTGTTTATTGATGAACACACATATCAATTCCTACAACAGCAATTCCCCATATGTCCAGTTATGTACACTTTACCGAAGATCCATAAAAATTCCATGCAACCACCAGGTAGACCGATTGTGTCAGCTAAAGGCAGTTTGCTGGAACCAATTACCCAGTGGATTGATTATCATCTTAAAGACACAGCTCTACAATTATCCACATGCTTAAAAGACACACCTGATTTTCTTTCGCAACTCCTCATGGTTACACTTCCAACCACGGAAATTCTGTTGGTTACTATGGATGTCTCGAGTCTGTATACGGTGATACCGCATGAGCAGGGAGTGGAGGCGGTGAGGACACTCCTTGCTCAGTCCACAACCTATACGGGTCCCCCTATTGATTTTTTGTGTCAGATGTTGCATTTATGTCTGTCCAACAATTTTTTTAAATTTGAAAAGAATTACTATATACAGACGTCAGGCACTTCAATGGGAGCAGCCATGGCACCCACGTACGCTAACATGTACATGTATGTATACGAAATGCAACATATCATATCGAAATATGCAGAACATATTCTACTATACAAAAGGTTTGTGGATGATATATTTTTATTATGGACATCAACACAAGAAGAACTACAATTGATGCTCGCAGCCCTAAATCAGGTACCCTCGACTATCAGATTTACTTTAGAATATGCTACAGATCAGATACATTTTTTGGACGTATTGGTGTACAGAAACCAAGAAAAATTGGGGTACACACTATATAGGAAATCCACTGACCGCAATACCATATTACATGCCAATAGTTTCCATCCGGTAGCCTTAAAGAAAGCAATACCTTTTTCACAGTTTCTCAGGGTTATTCGTAATAACTCTGATCCCATCAACATGAGACAATTGGATCAAATGGCCCGAAGATTCTATGACAGGGGTTATCAGTACGATGTAGTACAGCGGGCTATAACAAAAGCCCTTAAACATGAACAGACCAAACAACAGACCAAACAACCTCGACTGGTCTTCCCGACTCGATTTCATACGTCCTCTCCAGCTGTGAAAGACGCTATTACACAAAATTGGAACATTATAGCAGAAGACAAGAATTTACCTAGAATAGTTGACCAACCCCCTATGCTCTGCTATAAAAGAGGCACAAATCTACGAGACAGACTAGTCAGATCTGATCCGAGACACTGCTACACTGACACGAACCAATACCAACGAACAGGCTGCTATCGGTGCCTAGGATGTGTGACCTGCTCCCATATGACATCAGGGACTCAGTTTCCACATCCCCACACAGGACGGCAATACTGGATTAACCACCGTATCACCTGCACAACAGAGTTTGTAGTCTACCTCATAACATGCCCGTGCGGCTTATCCTATGTAGGTAAAACGAGTATGACTCTACGTGATCGGATTAGGGGACACAGATCGTCCATACGTACAGCATATCGGGACAAGGTCACTGACAAACCCGTTGCAAAACATTTTTTTGAGAAGCGGCACTCTTTAGCGCAATTACGATTCATTGCGATTGACCACATACCTCCTCTAATCGAGAGGTGGGGACAGAGCAAAACTGCTCCTACAACATGAGTGCAAATGGATCTTTACACTGGACACAGTATCGCCCCGAGGTTTGAATGAACAACTGCTGTTTAATTCCTTTTTGCCATCTAGAATTTAGGCCATGTCTCCACCTACACAGCTATGACCCAGGATCTCCCGACCTTGATTTTTTGACGTACCAGCACTACAGATCCGCCAAGATGTCTATGGGGCTCGGCCCTCTTTTTTGTGGACTTCAACTATTTTATTCATAGCAATCTGATTTTTGAAATTTTTGGTTGCACAGGATTGTTTCTATTTTGGTCCTGTGTGCGTCTTGTTTTTTGTATTTATATGTGCTGTGTTTGTGGACTTATATGTTTTCTTCTGAGTTCTGTCTGTTTGTAAGGATTATTTTTCTATATGTTTTATTATTGGTTATTTAGATGTATGTGTATGCTTTGTCTCACTTGTGTAGATTCTAGCACATGTAAGGGGACTCATATCAGTCTAACCTTGTCATCCTGGTGATTTTCAGCACTGGAGCGCATTATCTATCCTCATTGCATGTACACTTTTTTATCTGGTCACTCACTATTTAATGGCATTGAACACTATGACCTTTTTTCTATCTGTAGACAAGTATAGTCACACTGTATTCCCATTTCTTTTGGGACACAATTACCCTGAAGTTTAGTTGCCTATCGGTGCTGTGGGTTCTTGTTATGAAGCTGAGTTCCCCGCAGCAGGACCTTCTCTTGATAAGTCTGCCTCGTCTCAGATACACATTATGGTGTATATACTAGCGTCTACTCGGTTGCTAGGTAATTGGGTAATTCACGTGACACGCACTATGACACGCAAGCAGTCTGGCTTCTCCTATACCCGGAAGTAGTTACTTCCTCTCCACTATGGGCGTAAGGAGCGGGTTTCTTCAGCTGCGGCTGGCAAGTGTTTGATTCTAGGCGTATTTATAGTCTTGTTATAGATCGTATGTGACACTTGATAAAAGGCTTGCTAGCCTGAAACGTCGTTTCTGCACACCGCTGCTATTAAAAGGTGAAATTCATAAGACCTGTGAGTGCATCCTCAATTTTTATTTTTGGATTTGCATATTTAGATGTGAGCTGCACCCAGGCACTGGGTGCGGGTACTTTGGACTGTATATATATATATATATATATATATATATATATATATATATATATATATATATATATATATATATATATATATATAGTTTGTTTTTGACATGCTCATATACCAATCACTCACCCCTTTTAAAGATAGGTAAAAATGATTTAAGTCTTTTTCCGAACATGCCTGATGAAGAGCTTGCAATGAAATTCTCCTCGGTTACCCACTAAAGATATCTTGGATGTTACATTAAAGAACATTTGTTTTTAATCTATTTTTGGCAGCAGTATTTGTTAATAATGAAATCACAGCAGTCACATGAAGGTGATTCCTTTAATCTCTTCCTGGGTTGACAAGTAATGCAAGGTTAACAATAAATACAAAGTGCTTAACCAAAAACAGTATGTTGCTCTATTCTCTTGTTTTCAAGTCTGTACTGGGGATGTTGCTTTTTTCTCATCATCCAGAGAATGTTTCAGGAAACCAAGGCCCCTTCTTCAGGGATCCACTTTTTATTCTGCAATTGTTCCATCCTGCTGATGTCATTGATTTATCTTCAGGTCTTTCCTCAATGTGCAGTGGTAATATTGAAATGGTAATTATACTCCCAGACCTAATAACTTTATAAAGTATGAAAGGTTTTCATCCACAGATTGTTTTTGCGCACTTAAAATAGAATAATAAATAGAAATAAAACACCACATATTCATGTGGGATAGGATATTTTAAATTATTTATGTCCAAACAAATATGCTAAGAATAACAAATTAATCATAAATATAATCTAAAAAAAACAATCTTCAAGTAGAGAGTGATAAAATAGGCGTAGCAGTCTCACCTATGATTTCCACCCAGTTGGAATTATACCATTAGGCTAGTAAAAAAAATTGGCTTAATGCCATGTTAAAGGACAACTAAACTTTATTTTTTCACTTGAACTTCTAGTTAAGAACCACAAGTGAAAAATACTTGTTGTTAGTGTGTGGATATATTGGCAGGTTCTATAGTACATGCCAGCTTCCTCTGACCTGCAGCTGTCATGCTTCCATTGGAAGCATTCCGCCATACGCGGATGCTCCATATGTGCTAGGTGTGCACGGAGCCGCGCCATATATTTCCGGAGTTTGCATGCTCCAAACAGAGAGCACACAAATCCCGGATATACATCCAGGAGACAGACGGCAGCTGCGAATTCGGCAGTCACTCACTCTGTTGCTAATTCGACCAGGATGAAAAGTGACTCTGATGCCGAATTTGCAGCTGCCGTCAGCCCCTCGAATGTATCTTGTGTATTTCCTGGAAATACACAAAATACATTGTGCCTTTGAGTGACAGGTGTGCTCCGGTCTGGCAACACACCTGTAACTCCGGGACACGAAACGCCCCTGCAGTCAGCCTGGTCTGGCCAGCGTCTAGCGCAGAGAGAGACCCTTGTTTTTGAATGGGATCAGCAGAGGGGACCTTACCTGGGTCAGCGCACCTTATCTCACCTTATCTTACCTGGGTCAGCTCATACCAGCCTTCATACCAGCTGTGTCTCAGCTGTGAGACACAGCAGAGCGTAAACCTGCGTGTTTATATTAAGATCCAAGTTATGTTTACGCCAGACCAGCAGGACATATATTTTTGTTTAAGCATTGTTTCCTTCAAGCTTTTTTTTTTTATAAGTCATAAACAAACTAGTTACTGGATAATGTTGATTATATCCTGAAGATTTAATAGATACATCCATAACTTTAGACAATAGGGCCCTGTACAACATTTCAAACAACTTTTTGTGGCTGGTTTTGTTAACATAGTTATTAATAAAATGATACAATATTACAATTACAGCAACACCCATTACAGCCCTCTTCTCTCATACGGACCATGGAAAATACTGAAGTTTCAAATGTTCTTCAGTGTTTATTTTACATCTATAAATAACTCTAGCCAGTCACATAAATAGTATCAAAACGTAAAAGAATGTCCCCAGAAAGAATGCAGATTTGTCAATCTATATGCTTTACAGATCATGGTTTACAAAAGATATGCAGACTTCACTACCAGGAAATGATACCCTAAAAAGAGTAAACGAGGAATTCTCCAGATATTTGCATATTCTAAATAAAACTATTACTTGTGCAATTGTGTTGAGGGTTTTTCTTAGGTGTACTGTAACTATATTCTTACTTTCTGTGCCTAGAAATAACCTTGAGGTCTATTTAAAAAGGTGAATTACAGGTGATGTAAGATGACCATCTTAGCTATAGAACTATATATACTTTTATACTTTACCGGAGGGCTGCTCACTTCAAAATTATTTTCACAATTTCTTTAAATGATACTAGATAATTGGTACACTGAGCTGCAAAAATATTCAAATATGATATGCTGTATATTACAGAACCGTGTCGCCACTTTAGGCATGTTTAACCCCTTAGTGACAAGACCTTTTCACCTTGACTTTCCCTTGGTGACAATGGCTGTTTTGACATTTCTGGGGTGTTTGTGTTTAGCTGCAATTTTATTCTCTCTCACATACTGTACCCACACAAATTATATGTTGTTTTTATCGTCAGAAAAAGGGCTTTCATTAGATACCATTATGTTCACCATATCTTATAATTTACTACAAAAAAATTAATCATAAAATATGATAAAAAATTTTTTAAAAAACCCACATTTTCTAACTTTGACATAAAATATAATTTACACAAATAAAATAATTAAAACAGACCCCTTCTAAATAGTTTCTCAATGTTTCCAGAGTTCAGAAATATGCATGTTTCCATATTTTTAGGTCTTTTTGCGAGTTATGGGGCAAAAACCACAATTTCTTTTCCTATATTGACCTTTTGACCCCAACCCAAAATTTAACCCTAACACTAAATTTAACCCCAACTCTAATCCTTATTATATCCCTTAATATGTTTTAATTTTAACCCTATCCCTTATGCTAAAAATTAATTTTAACCCTATAGGCTAATCTAACTATATAACCAGTCTTTAATTAATTAAATATTTATTTTAAATTTTTTCCATTGCTATGCTACTTAACTACCACTAGGGGCAGTCAAGTAGCATATTCAGAGCGACGCAAGTGAAGTTACTTTCACTTCCGAAGCTCAGACCGGCAGAGGGCATAGGTCTCGGTATCGAGACACTCAGCCATGTCTTTGTTAGCGCGATCGCGGTATGCCAGCTTGCATACCGCGATCGGAACTGCATGACGGTCCTGGACCGTCATTGGTCACGAAGGGAGATTTCCCTTTGACGGTCCAGGACCGTCATCGGTCGCGACGGGGTTAAAAACAACTTTGAAAGCTAGCTTTATGGGAGCTACACCACCATGGACGGTTTAAGGAACTACAGGGCGGCACTTGTAAACAGGGTGATGAGGATATTATATGTATGGTTTAATGGAATGTACATGTTTTAACCCCTTCACGTCGGATGGTGCTTTGGTTGTTAAGGACCAAAGCACCATCCGACGTCTGTGTGTTCCTGGCTGTGTGTGAGCCAGGAACACGCAAGCAGGGACCCGATCAGGGTCTCTAAAGACCCTGTCTGTCTCTGCCGACATCCTGCGATACCTCGTGACATCAGTTCGGGCACCCAAGGATGCCGGAGAAAGTGGCCTCAGTCTGACACTGGGGATCCAGCTGCAAGACCCTGCATTGGGATCCTCGGTACGGCTTATCGCAGGGAGCCGTCCTGCAGGCTTTCACTGTAAAATGTAGCAGATGCTACCTTTTCTGTGTCAGAGTTCACCTGACAGTGGGGAACCCACTGAGCTGCTTAATGTAGGACATTCCATGCCGTCCTACTAGCCTCTAGGCCAGGGGCATCCAACATGTGTGGTTGGGCAGGTACTGTGTGTATGCAAGTGTAACTGTATGTAAGTGTGTGTGTGTGTGTGTGTGTCAGTTTGACTGTGTGTATGTGTCAGTGTGACTCGGTATGCATATGTATGTCACTGGTATGTGACTGTCCGTATTTTTGTATGTATGTGTGTGTGTGTATGTATGTGTATTTGTGTACATGTGATGTGGCTGTATGCATGTATTTGTGTGAGTGTGTATTTAATGAAGTGTTTTATTTTTTATTTTTTTATTGCTGTGCAGTCTGTGATACACTCACATGCTGCACATTACTGTTTATATATTATATATATATATATATATATATATATATATATATATAAATTAATTACACACACACAGTATATAAATATAAACATAACTTTCTTTGATTGAAAAATGAATGCGGCCCATGCTCACATACATTTTTGGTGAAGTGGCCCACCACAGAAAAAACTTGGACACCCCTGCTCTAAGCACTAAAAAAGTAGGACGGCATAGAATGGCGGGAAGGGGTTAAACAACTTGTCTACATTACTAACACTTGATTTCAGGACTGAATCAGCTGTTCAGGTCATTCGGGTCAGGCCAATTTCGTTATGAAAACCATAGATTTTCAGCTACCCAATATGTGCCGATCACACCCGAAAATGCTCCCTATTAAGGAAACAGACATAATTCACCCAATGCAATTTTTAAGATTTTAGCTGTCCTCTAAAATACATCAAAAAATATTTCAAAGTGCATTTTTCACATGGGAATGTCTACATATTGTCAGAAGACAGGAGAATAGTCGTAACAGGAAGCCAAATATCAAAACCAGGAACACAATCAAAGTAGTAGGCAAGAGAAATAAGCAGTGCACAAACTAGCTTAAAAGGACACTAAACATTTTTTTTAATTTGTGCTTCTCATATAGAAGCAGTTAGTGAAAAGTTAGTTGTCCCTAGTATGAGGATGAACTGGCATGTATTTTTGATAGTACACGCAAGTTTATCCTCTGACCAACAGCTGCCATGCTTCCACAGGAAGCGCAGAAAGAGACCCTCGTTTTTGCATGAGATTAGCAGGGGGACCTTAACTTGCCGATACCATGCAAAAACAAGGGCCCCCGCTCTGTTTACCTGTGAGCATGCTAACGTTTGTCAGCACGTGACAACCAGAAACTGCGAGACACAGCAGTTAGTAAACCCGCGTGGGGTTTACTTAATTCTACCAGGACATGTATTGTTTAACCCTTGCTTCCTTCAAGGAAGCAAGGGTTAAACGACGTTTAATTTTCCTTTAACAAGCAAGCAGGAGTGAAACATGTAAAGGGTATTTATAGGAGCTGTCTATCTGAGGCCCCATTCCCTAGTGCCTGGTCTCTGTAGAGAGGGGAAGGTGGATGGGACGCCACCTCCCATCTCCTTAGACCTGCACGACCTATCCTGGGCGCATGTAACTCTAGGCCGAGGATGTGGCTCACACTGTGGCCACGTGATCGCACCATGAGAGGACCTAGAAGCCAAGGATACAGCTCTGGGAGAGAACCCCAGGTACAGGATAAGAGGGGGGGGGGTCTCTGGGCTGACACAAATATCCATCAATGCATTATTTGGTCAAAAGATGATATTTGGTATTCTTTACTCATTCAGCCAGTGGTGATAAAAACAAAAGTATCACCTTTTGCAACAGCAACTACCCGATACTGTGGCAGATGGAGACAGCTGCAGGGCAAGAAAGGATCCGTACCTCTGTGGCAAAAAATTATGTCATCTATAATCACCCTACGAGGCCAGCAGATCCGCCCGACCTGGTAAAGTCTCAAGTGGAGCTGCCAGTTGTTGTGTGGCCTGATTTTGCGGAGGATGAGGTGACACAGCTGAAGATAGAGGCCTGACCTCACCAATGCTCTACTGGATGAATGGGCAAAAATTCAAACTGAAACTCTCCAAAACCTTGTGGAAAGCCTTCCCAGAAGAGTGGAAGCCATTATATCTGCAAAGGGGGTACCAACTTCATATTTATATCTAGGTTATTAGAATGCAACGTCATAAAATTCCCTGTTGGTGTAATACGTTTAACCATATAGTGTATAGGAGTAGAACAATGATCATCTGTACATGTTATCCTATTTACACTTTAGGGTCTACTCAAAAGAGAGAATTGCAGGGAATTGAGATGGGAAGTTCAAAACATTAGGCCAATGTAGCCAAGGTGTAAAGATTCTCCAATGCAGCTGAACGAGATAATTTTTTCAGCTCATTTACTTCGGCCTTAAGTTTAAAATTCCTGTCTCCATGCCCTGCAAATCTCTTATTATTGAGTAGACACTATATACATATTGCTATCTACATATATACACACACACACACGTATGTACAATGTGGTGTGTAGGTGAATGTACCAAAGATATCCTCAGCAATACAACTCACAGAGCTCCACAGCAAAAAAAAAAAAAACCCCAAACATTAAAAAAAAACACATAGTACAGAAAATGTTCTTATATCCGGCATTAGTTTGTGTAACTATTCTACCCACCAACCTCAGATCTCCCACTTAAATGTAACCACCCCAGTAACAACATGTCCTCATGGCGATGTCCAAGCACTTTTAGTTTTTCATCTAAATGGTTAAAAGATTACATTTTTTGCAGCCAAATTTATATGCATATTTGATGCAGTTGAAACATGCATCAAAATTTCACTAGAAAACACTTAAAGAAAAAATACTCCTTTTATGAGGCACAGTCCAGACACCAAAGAGTAAAACAAAGTGTATTTGAGTTGGGACTAACGCTTACGTCACATGATGCGTGTTTGGGGGTTATTAAAATGAAGCAGAGAGGCAGTGTTTCCGTGTAGCATGCCCACTGCATTTGTAGCCATAACAACCCTATAGTGGTGTACAGACTCGGTGATGCTAGCATACCGCTCTAAACACTCAAGACATAAATTACCATCAAAGAGATACGTCTGTAATGAAAGACCATTCTCCTTGGATGCAGTACTTGCAGGGAATGCAGTTTGTTTTGATAGCTTATTAGTTGTAGTGTATACAGCTCGGGGGGGATAACGCGTAGGGACTGACGCAGTGCTGCAGGAGATAACTGGACCCACTATTTAGAAGACCGGGTATCTATGGCAACGGCGACGTAAGAGACTCTGCAGCTGTTTGAGGGTGACACCATGTG
The DNA here is from genome assembly GCA_036172795.1 of Pelodytes ibericus. Lineage (NCBI taxonomy): Eukaryota > Metazoa > Chordata > Amphibia > Anura > Pelodytidae > Pelodytes > Pelodytes ibericus. The sequence continues at coordinate 28,672,390 of CM069866.1, forward strand.
GTGAAAGGGGAGGTAGGTGTGTGGAGGAGGTTGTTTTTGTGTGTGTACATAGACTTAATCTATAAAAGATAAATGTGTGGTTTTATGTTAAATGATATATATTTTAATAAAGATATACTCTACAGATAAATATATTGAGGGGATATAGATACACACACACACACACACACATCTGTGCACTTGTGTGCATGTATTGTTTGATTGATTCATTAATGCACAACATTAATCCTACCATTTCATTCAGATTATGGCTGATGATTTGAGGGAGAAATGAATGATAATGAATGAACTAGCAGCACACACAGAGTGGCAGAAAGCCAGCACTATCTCTCTCTGGTCAGATCACACATAATAATCTGACCCAAGGAATGAGAGGAAAGCTTGTTTTTTTTTTTTTTTTTAAAAACACCTTTAAGTTAATTTCAAACATATGTATTTTGTGCAGGAAATTAACACTGTTCAGTGAATGCTAGACAATGTAAAACTAAGTTAAAGTGTACCAGTCATGCCTATACATTGTGCTAGCCAATTTGCTAATGTATTGAAATCTTATTCTCAATGCCTAAAGTTTTATGCTTTTCCGCTACGTCAAAAAACACATAAACAGAGGCAGGCAGGGATGCATGCATCACCTCTCATCGTCGTGACATAGACATCCACAATACTTAGGGTGCTGCTTGCATTTTACCTATTGTCAGAAGTTGACATTTTACAGCTATTGCACATGCGCATCCCGATTGAAGCGGAGCAATTGGAGGGCATGAGCCATGTGAACTTTTTATTTCACTTTTAAAAGTGGGCCTAGTATAGGTGACATTTAAATGCAACTGCGCAATATATATATATATATATATATATATATATATATATATATATATAATTGAGAGATGATGCAGTTGTTGTCAGTGGTGTATTTTGCTTTTGTGCTTCCCTAGTCCTGACTAAATAAAGATCCCCTCCCTCCACCCACATTGCACACCCAGGACATTACTTTTGGTGTTCTATATGTCTAAACCAGAACACAAAAAGTTTCTGGTAAATATTGAGTAATAAACAATATTACTGTCAGCACAAAAAATATGCTATAAGCCAATGAATTGCTAAATACCAGAGAGAAAGCTATGTTTCACACACACACACACACACACACACACATACATATATATATATATATATACACATACACACACACACACACACATATACAGAAGAGATTATTAAATACAGAGAATTATAAAGACTTCTACAGCACAGGAAATAAAGTAAACAGACAATCTGTTGGCCATGTCTATCTGGATGTTTGATCGATTCTTCTAAAACAGAGCTGATAATATTCAGTGGCGTATCCTCTATGTGCGCACTGCAGACCTAGTACGATTCCACCTTGTATTTCCAGGGTTTACAGCACACACACAGTTATTTTCATATACTTTCAACACCAGAGGGAGTGACTGATGCCGAATTCACTGCTGCCGTCAGCCTCTCGGCTCTATTTCGTGTTGGGGTGCAGTCCGTTCGGCGCACACCTACTACTCAGGGGAACGATATGCCCCTGATAATATTCCCTACCTCGAGCTCTGTCCCTGTATCGGACGTCACTGTTCTCATCAAAAATGCTGTAATTGTACCTGTTGACGGAGCCTGTTTTGGAGGTTTCATAGGACTCTGACTGCTCCTTTGTGCCCAATGTTCAGTCTATGGCCAAATTATTTGCACATTCACCCAGTCCTCAGTGAAGAGGCCACCAATATCCTAGTGCACTCACATGTGATCTCTAAACTACAGTAATACTCTCCTGACTGACCTACCTCTGCTTCATCAATCTCCCCAGCAATCTATTCAAAATGTAGCTGTCAGGCTCATCTTTCTCACTCATCGCTCCACGTTGGCTGCTCCACCAGCTTCCTGCCTGCTTTTGGATAAAATGTTAAATTCTATCTGTAACCTACAAAGCCCTCCACTCCTTGGCCCCTTGCTTCCCTCATCAACCGATACTCCTGCACCAGGGGCGTCACTAGGGTTGGTGTCACCCGGTGCGGAAACTCATGTTGTCATCCCCCTGGATTTCCTCCAATACAATGCCAAACAGATTCCTTAGTAATGCTAGTTAGATGGCCTATTAACTATGCCACACACACAGGAGCCCCATAAATTATGCCACACCAGAGCCCCACTATTTATGCCTCACCTCTGCCCAATTAATTATGCCACTCACACACAGGTGCCCCATAATTATACCACACATGGGGCCCAATAAATATGCCACACATAAGCGCCCCATAATTATGCACACATGGGACCGCTATTAATTATACAACACACAGGAGCCCCATGAGGTGACAATTGTACAAGTCTAAAACAATACATATCTATACATAGACATCTCTCTCTCTCTCTATAACAGCCAATTTTCCCAATTATATGCCACTATCATTTTGTCATTAATAAGCCACAGCCAATTTTCCCATTAATATGCCAGTATTATTGTTCCAGATGCCAATACCATTGTGCCATTCATATGCCAGTAATATTGTGCGATTCAGATACCATTAATATTGTGCCAGTCAGAGCCCAGGAATATTGTGCCAGTCAGAGCCCAGGAATATTGTGCCAGTCAGAGCCCAGGAATATTGTGCCAGTCAGAGCCCAGGAATATTGTGCCAGTCAGAGCCCAGGAATATTGTGCCATTACCCTGCTCGTTATTCCTACCCCCTTCCCCATCACTTACCTCCTGGCTGCTGCTCCATGTCCCCCGCCAGACGTCTCCGTGTAGTGTTCCCTCCTGCAAGGAGGAGGGAAACACAGTCACCAGATGTGACGTAACGTCACATTCGGTTCCGGTGATTTTTTTTTTCCGGAGGCCGAATCCAGCGGATGCGGCTGCCAGCAAAAAAAACAACAACAAAAAATAAAAACGTAGGCAGCGCAGTGCGGGGGGTGCCGGCAGCACGGGTGTCACCCCTGCTGGAGGTGTAACCCAGTGCGGTCCGCACCACCCTCGGGACGCCACTGCACTGCACATGGATTAAGGCTCCACTCCATCCTCGTCACCTCTTCCCATTTGCACTTGCAAGACTTTGCCCGAGCTGCCACCTTTCTCTGGAACTCATTTCCATAGAGCATCCACCTCTCTTCTTCATTCTCAATCTTCAAACAGTCCGTCAAAACTCACCTATTTAAGGAAGTCTGCTATTTATCACACTAGAACACCCATTAAACATCTGGCCAAACCCACCTAGCTCCAACTGTCGCCAAATACTACCACCATATACCTCTATGACCTCTTCCCTTACCTCATTTGTCTCCTGTACCCCACTCCCTGTAGACCAGTATTTCTCAAACTGGGTTGCGCAAGAGAGGGTATTCTGGACTCTGCCTGAGATCCAGTTTCCCCGCAGAGCTGCAGGGGACCTTGATCCACCTCGCAGACAGCCAGTTGATGTCTACAGACTGCGCACAGGCATGCTTTTGATTCTGTAATAAAATATAACAGTGCCAAAATATACAAAAATAGTGATTTTACCACAATCACCACCAAAAATCAGAACAAAACACACACACAGGTGATCCACAAAGTACATCTCAGATGTATTAAGTTTGGACTTGGTAATGGAACCCCACTGCAGAAAAGAGAGCAAAATGATAAATAAAATGTAGACAGCACTATTGGATAGAAATCTTAAAGTGTCAACTTTCATATGTGCAACGGATAGCAAGGTCACTTAGTGTTCTTTGTCCGTAGTTACCGGTACTCCTGCTAAGTCCCCTGGAAAAAAAAACACTAAGCAAGCACACAGGAATATCCCCAATATAGACGAGAGAGGTCGTATGGGGTATAGCAAAATGGCCACTTTATTAATGCACAACACAGGTTTAAATACTGTACAGCATCAGATAAAACACAATTAAATCACAACACACAATGAAATACGAAACTAAAAATACAGTTCCCCATCTGGTTCTCTCATTAACTTGCACCATAATACAATAGATGTTTATAATTAGATTAAACAAATACCCTGTCCCGCTGTAGACAAATACTCTGGCTGCCTGCCTGGTGCCCCTCAGGGCACCCTGTTGTGAAGCGTAATGGTCAATGGAAACAGGGTGCTCCTGGTCCCCTAACAATGTTTAACCCCAAAACCAGTATATCCTCGACCTGCCTTTTTTGGGGAGGATCTTGATTTAGTAATAGTTTCTTCTCGAGAGTACAGGAGAATTCCGCTGTACACTGGTCATACAGCAGTAGTGGCAGTGTTCTGACAAAAAACTTGAGCGAATTCTACTGCACAGGCGCAGTAGAATTCACTCATCGCGCATGCACACAAAGTTACAGCTGATCATTCAGCTGTAACTTTGCCAGAACAAAAAGACTTAGACTCCCGTGTGTCCCCCTCGTCTGACTTCCACATACCAGCGTAGCATGCCACCGATAGCTGTTTTACCAACTATACAGTGATTGCTACGCTAATAAGTGACATGCTTCCTGCGAAGTGCGCATGCGCTCCTACGTTACCTGTAAACGCAGCCGGAGGTGGTGTGCACCCCTCACGCATGCGCTGTTCTGGCAAAGTTACAGCTGAATGATCCGCTGTAACTTTGTGCGCATGCGTGGTAATCGAATTCGCTCAAGTTTTTTGTCAGAACAGCGGCATCGCAGAGCACTGCCAGAAGAACACAGAATGCAAGGAAACACTTCTCCTTACCCGGAGAACAGACCATAAATGCGGGGGGGTCAACAGTCTCAGCTCACAGAGGTTCCGTGACAACATGCATTATTATTTGTTTTTTCTCTGGGTTTTAATCTAGGTTTATGAAACATAAATCACAGATGACACTAATGACTCAGATCATCTCAGATAACGGGGGGGGGGGGGGGGGTGACCATTCTCTATGGTGCTCAGTCCACAAAATACTTATAATGAAATACATAAACATACTGAAACTCCCTATTATAGGGATAATAATTATGTGCAGAATGCTTTTTTTATTTATTTTTTAAACAATGCTGCAGAGTTTATCGCACAGACTTTGGATCATGTCCATAGGATACATGTAAAATGAAGCATCTTGCAGAATGCATGGAGATGACTTGCAAACAAAGCGGACTATATCCAGGCAAAAGGATAAAAAAAACAGGAAGCTGGACATCTAAACTCCTAATCCTTCTTTACCCCATGATACAATAAATGCCCGGAGACTATTCAATTAAATTGTGAAGAAAATAGTTAAACCTCAAAAGCTTTAAAGCTCAACAGTTTCTTCACAAGTTTACCAAAGAATCTTAATCCTACTTGACAACAACAGTTCTTGGATATTAAAGAGTGAGTGGCCCCTTCCACCCACACACAAATACGTTTTAATCTGGCAGAATATCACTTCTGTCTGATTAAAATATATTTTCATACAAGGCTTCTGGTGAAGAGATTGTGGATTATGGATGAGGGGAAATGAGCTGAGAGCAGGATGCACAGAGGGAGAAGAAACTTGGACATCCATATGTAGTATGCCAAAAAGGGTGTCTTGGGGACATCATAAGAGACATAGTGCACTGCAAACCTTTGGTTCACCAGCTGTTAACTAAGTGATTAAGTTCTGGCTGAGCATCATAGGAAGCTTGAACTTGTACCAATGGTAAGCACTCACTGCCTCACTGCTGAAAGGGGTTAGAAGAAGGGGAATATTGCAGGACTTCTCGGCTTAGGGTGATTGGGGGATCCCAGGAGTTTGGTCTTTACTGGTCCTGAATCATTCTGATGTCTTATCGTGATGATGTTTTCACAAGTACCATTTGATGCAGGAAAGCATATTTACCAAGTTCTTCTTGCTTTTTGTCGTCCCTGTCTCCAACCCCCCCCCCCCCCCCCGCAATGTTATCACGTGCGAGTCTGATATGTGCACTTTAAATTTTGTGTACGACATTCTGCCTGTAGAGAGAATAACATCTCTGTAGTTAAACAAATGACAAACATTTAAAAAGATACAAAGTGAACAGCCAGTCAGGAAGAAGCAGTGAAACACAATAGGAAATCTTCTATTCTAACCACATGACACAGGTAATGTTTTGTATTTTTAAGGACTGTCAAACCATTCACTCTGGGTCCATGTTAACTCAATTGCTTAGTATTTGCGCATTTGGTTTCTGAAAGTAAAAACAGTTTTTGCTCCAGGTGTGGACACAGGACTTGAAAATTTGTAAATATGAAGCAAATAATAATTTTATTAACCCATGAAAAAAAAAAAAAAGGTGTTTATTGTCTATTTTAAACTCACGTATTATGCAAATATGACATGGCACCACTGCAAGAGAATACAGTTTCATCAATAGATTTGCCAGCAAGGAATGCAGTTTGTAGAAATTGCCACAAGATGTCACCTTAGCACAAAAAGTGTATTTTTATTGACAAAACTTGTGGAAGGTTGAAAAGTAATTAGACTTATGTGGAGGAAAGTGAAAATTCAGATTAAAGGAATAGCTACACAGAATGAATGTGGATTGAAATGTTGCTTAAATATAGGTTGAAAGGAAGACTAATATACATCAATGTACCCTCAACTGTCCTGCTTTTTAGTGGTCCATTAAGTTGGTCATTCCAGGAGGACATGGCAGAAACTCGAGTCACCACACAGGGGATGTGTAATGGTTGTAATGGTTAGTCAATGTCTAGGTTGTTGCTGGTTATCCAAAGTGCTCATGTGCAGTTTACTGCTATATGTGTGGTTGACTGGCATGCTGGCTTAGTCTATTGTACATTTACAACAGCACACACATACCCGCTACAAGTAGATTGCTAATAGCCTTCATATCACCTGAGGATTTCTCAAATTCCGATTGGTTGCTAGTAGTTTAACGGAACAGTAACTGTCTAGCAATTCCAATCTGACCCCCTCTACGTAAAAAACAATATTTTCACATCGTAATTACTGCTAAATTCACTTGAGGTTGGCTAGATGAAACATCTTAGAGAATAGTTAAGAGTACAACATCAATCTGAATCAACTTTTAATCAGTTTAAAACTGGGATATGAATCTGTCCACAGAACTAATCTGTTATATGCGATGGGCAGGTTCGACATGCCCTAAAAGTTGGGCAGGTAAAGATGACCCTCAGGAACATTATGGCAAAAGTCAGAGTCCAGGATGAGTAGTCAGACACTCTTCATCTGCCTGACTTCTTGACGTGTGTCAGAAACATTAGAAAAAACATGGAAGGAACAATCTACCACCAGACATTAAACGTTGAGATGATATAAGCTGATGCGAATAGCCCATGAATTCAGGCTACTCAGGAAGTGCTTCCCGAAATAGTACAAAAATTGGCCATAGCATCAATGAAGTGGCCTCGAATAACAGTCACTGAAATGGGATAGGGAGGCTTCCAATTGGCTGACAATCAGATGCCTTCTTTGAATAAAATGAAATCCCCACTCTACCAAACATGGATTTCATTTTACATCCTTCCACCGCTCAGGATGGATAGAGATGGGGTCCATGCTTTATTTGTCTGCAGGATTTTTGTAGAATAGGCGGATCATTGCACTGTCCACACCCCTGGCACCCAAATAGTGTTTTTTTTTCCAGGCGACTTTATAGAATTGTGCCCCCATTACCTGAGCAAGGTAGAGGGCTAGATTGGGTTACATTTCATTTAATTTTATCGGTTTGGGGAATTTGGCCAGCCCCCATGTTGGCTAATATTTTTATTATATGGGCTCTCGTGCATTTGGGGAGGCCACCAGAAAGGGCTAATATTTTGATATACAAGATTTGAGCAGCCCCTGAAGTCCAGAGGGTAAGTATTTTTATGTAGGGGGTCTGGCGCAATTATTTTATTACCTGGGGGGATCGGGACTACTTTGCTTTACAACTGCGATTGTCCAGATCCTCCACTTGTTGTTGCAGGGAGTATACATGTAATTGTAGTTCAGATTATCCACTGTATTGTGCATTACTGAAACACTTTCCTCGAGGGATGTCAACCTTTCATTCATATGTTTGAAGTCTTACTGGAGCACCACAACTTCGGCTCTGGGGGGTTGAATGGTTCTGTCAATAATTGGCCAAAGTCCACCCTCGAAGCAAGTACTGAATTGCTTCCCTCTACTGCTCTGAGAGGGGTTGTGGACTACCAGGCTGTTGGGCCAGTGAAGTAGATGCCAGCTCAGAATCGGTGGCCATTTTGGGTACTGATGACCCATTGCAAGTCTGGCTGGTTAAAGTGGATGGTAATTGCCCCATGTCATGGAGCTATGGTTATATGCAACTACCTGTGCAAGCCTTGAGATACGCCCCCTACGTTCAGAGATTTTAGACTAGAGGATGACTTGGTGGAATCTGGGAGACTATTCAACATGAGGACCTCTGAAATAACACTCACCTCGACCTGATAACTTTTTGAAGTAAGAGAACGCACTCTGACCTTTTTTTTTTTTTTTAAGATAGTAAGAGAAAAGCAGAGGTCCGAGGATGGACCATTGAGGCATTGCATACTTAATTGGCAACAGAAGGGGGGAAACATGGCTAATGTTGGCAACTATGGAAATACTGAACACCCTTTGGGCAGGTTACAGTAGGACCCGGAAGTTAAATTAGACACTATTAAGAACCACCAAGCAGTCTGAGAGGACTGGAAAAGTATGAAAAAAATGACTGGGAAGTATTGAGGATTACAAGGGTCCTACTTTTCCACACTATCAAATTTCTGTCCTATCAGTTGAGAAGGAGCAGATACATATATGTAATTTGCTGCTGTATTTGCATTTTAATATACTTATATGGCGTGTAGAAAGTTTCTTGATCAAAGGAATTGTTCTATTCCTGCATCAGTTAATAAATTGCTCTACAATGGGAAACAAAGAAGACAATCTGGAATAAGGTAGTACTACTATGTTCTTATTCAACTGCCACCAGTAAATAATAAGACATTGGGGTCTGTTCAATGATCTGCAGTTGTGTATCTTCCACAAGGCAAACAAGACACTCACCTAGGGCGGCACTTTGCCAGAGGGTGTCAAAGCACACTGCTGGTGCTTCAAACATTTTCGCTCCTTCCTCCACCCTTAAGCAAGCTTTGGCTCCTTCCAATTGATCGGGGTGATGGAGGCATGTAATGGACGTGGTGGGGGTAAGAAATGAGGGTGATGGTGGCATGTAATGGGGTGAGTGGGCATTTAATGTGTGTGCAATGTGGGTGATGGAGCATGTAATGGGGTGATGAGGCAGGTCGCGGGAGCGCAACGTGGGTGATGGGGCAGGTCGCGGGAGCGCAACGTGGGTGATGGGGCAGGTCGCGGGAGCGCAACGTGGGTGATGGGGCAGGTCGCGGGAGCGCAACGTGGGTGATGGGGCAGGTCGCGGGAGCGCAACGTGGTTGATGGGGCAGGTCGCGGGAGCGCAACGTGGGTGATGGGGCAGGTCGCGGGAGCGCAACGTGGGTGATGGGGCAGGTCGCGGGAGCGCAACGTGGGTGATGGGGCAGGTCGCGGGAGCGCAACGTGGGTGATGGGGCAGGTCGCGGGAGCGCAACGTGGGTGGTGGGGCAGGTCGCGGGAGTGCAATGTGGGTGATGGGGCAGGTCGCGGGAGTGCAATGTGTGTGTGTGTGGGGGAGGCAAATTGAGACAGGGGGGTAGGGCAGCACAAAACCCAAGTACACCACTGTTGATGACCTGATTAATTTATCTCATGTCATTGACTCCCAATATAACAAATTGAGTTAAAAAACAGTTTTAGTGATATTTTGCGTCACTGAGTGCGGCCCATTGACTGGTTCTTCATGCAACGTTTTGTTATTAAACTAAGGTTATATTGTGTACCGATAACATGCTACACAATGAGTTATATTTCCATACATGTAAATATCAGCTATGCATTATCTATTCACTTCCACCTGTTGTGGTCAATATTACACATGATATTCGACGCCGAACAGCCGGCTTAACACCATGGAAAATGTAGTCTCAATATTAACCATCAATGATACTACCCGTACACGTCACGTGGAACCTGGCTTGATCGTCACGTCCGCTCACACACTTCTGTCCACTTCCTGTCTGACAGTCGGAAGTGACGGAGGAGAACGGCGGTCGCACCAGGAGCTGCTGTACCGGGACCTTCATACCGGAAGGGGCGGAGTTACCGGGAGACCGGGTACGTGACGTCAGGCTAACCAGCAGTGAAAATCTTTAATTCGGGTGTTGGGAAGGGAAAAGAAAAAAAAAAAAAAGGGGGAGGAGATCAAGGGGCTGATTAACGAGCATGAATAAAACACATCATATCCCTGGGAAGGTTGATGGGTTTTTCTTAATTCTTGGTGTAACGAGAAGTTCAAGGCAGGAGTATACCGAAATTAAGGAGTGTAATGGACTATATGCTCTGGATGGTGGACAGGCCTGCTAAAAAGAAAAATGCTTTAATTGAAAATATGCAACCGGCACGCCTAGTAGTAGATTAAATAAATATTTTTTACAAATCCAAATTTATGCTCCATTTTTTGACACACATCTGGGAACATTTAAAAGAGGTAGTGGACGTAAATACAAAAACAGGCCTTTGCAACTAAGTGTATGGTCACTAATAAAGATTCCAGACAGATATATAGGATGAAACATAGAATATCAGTATTAAAATAAGACACATGCAACACACTTGTGCAGTTTATCTGTCAACAAATGTGCCATGTTGTCCATTTGTATGGGCTAAAGTCCTAAAATGTACTCTAGTCACAGTTTTTAATCACAGTGTGCAACATTCATTAGATAAATATCAGAATCCGTATTCATTAGTAAGGATTTCTCTGTTAATTAGGGGATATGATATGTACCCCATTTGGGTAACCACGATGACATATCGCTGTTATATTATGAACTGTGTACTAGGGTGTTTGATAGTCTGTTCCTATTCATTTATATTTTATGTGAATTCTTTCAGGATTTGAGAAATTGCTTTATATTGTTTGGAGGATTTGGGGTCAATTACAAAAGACTTAAGATTACAAATGTTGACCATTAGGATACATTGAAAGCCCTCTTTATTGGTATTGACATGTTATAATGTTTCACTAGAGAAATTATACTATTCATTTGATCATTCATTTGTGGGAGATACTAGTGTGGTCAATATGGTATTACAGGTTGAGGATCTCTCATCCAGAAATCCATTATCCAATTTTTTTTCCAGATTTTTCCACAAGTTGCAAATTCCACAGACACCTGTCAGAATGCAAAAGCACACAACAGTTTATTCAGCAACCATCCACCTTAAGTTGTGATATAGTCTTTCTATGCATGCTCAGATTCCCCCACACCCATAAAGGATAATACAATGGCACATATGCAGGTCAGACGCTGATGTATTTAAGTAATATCAATGCTGAGAGGCTTTAATATATCTTATTGGTGAAAATGATCCATTATGCAAAATACTTCTGGTTTCAAGCATTTGGATAAGCGATTCTCAACCTGTATTTATATTGTAGAGTAGAAAGCTTCAGATGCAGGCACAGACAAAAAATGGAACAAAAGTAGATGGAATGCATGCACACAACTACAAGTTTCCCAAAGATATATTATATCTGGTGGAGGACGTCTAACAACCACATAGAGATTTAGAAAAAGTATAATACTGGGCACTCCAAAGAAACCAAAATACTTATTACACCATGTAAAAAGTCTGTGTTGCAACCCTGGCAAAGGTTTTCATTAGGAACATAAACAAAATCAGGCCTGATTTGAAACTTGTGGCAAAATCTGGGGAAAAAAATTGTATAATGGGATTCTGGATAAGGGATACTCAACCTGTAATACCATATTGGCCACAGTAGTATCTCCCACAAATGAATGATCAGATTAATAGTATCATTTCGCTAGTGAATTTTATATATATATATATATATATAATATATATATATTTGGACCCTTTAATAAACTATTTACGCTATAACAAGCTTTGTGCTTAATCAATACTCTGGCTTGTGCAATCATAACTGTGTATTCCTTCTATATTTATCTATACATACATTGTTCCCGATATACATGCCATGTGGATTTCACCCCCCAAATCCATAGTAGATTATAGGGTGTACTCAATATACAGAGAAATTGAGACAGGAATTTCAAACTTTAGGCCAGTTGGAGAATTTTTCAAACACAGCTGAATTGGAGACTTTTTTCCAAGTCCGCTACTTTGGCCTTAAGTTTGAAATCCCGTCTGAATTCCCTGCAATTTTCTCTTTATTGAGTATATCCTTTTATACACTGCAAAGTAGGACATCACACAGTTCTGTCATTGTGGACAATAGGATGCTATAATGAACTTTGTGACTGGTACTTAAGAATGTCATCTTTTTCTCTATGACCAGAGGCAGATTTGCTGCAGAATGAGTCAGGGGGACACAAACTCAGCTGCTGTCCCTCATGCTGCTGAGGATATACAGGGAGATGATCGCTGGATATCACAGGTGAGAGAACCTCTTTTTAATGTATTTTGGATTATGCTTAAAAACTGGAACAGAAACGGGGTTATGTGTAAAATGTCCCGTGTCATAAATCGTCACGAAGTGGAAAAAAAGGTGCAAGCACCATTAGTTATGTATAACGGTGATTGTGCCTTTTTTAATTCATCCCGACACATAAGACTACGGAGGGAATTTGGCGTCACTGGAAAGTGATAATGACAATGAACATGCCTGGCACCTCCTGCAAATGCAGGCCATGTCTGCAGAGCACCCTCTGATCAAAGCTTTAGTCTCTCCCTGACCTACAGAGGCTAAAAACAATATGGGTAACTTGCCCCTGACCCTCAAGCATGCCCTCTAACCCTCTCAGGATTTTTTTTTTAAATAAAAAATGTAAATGAACTTAGGGCTAGGATTAAATAAAACAATTACAAATATATGTATATAAAATTAAAATGTTAAGTTGCTTTGCACTGGCCCCAAGCAGTAGAGAGCAGCAGCTGGAAATATCATCCATGCAGCAAGCAGGCTAGCAAAGATCTGTGCTACCATCTGTAGACTACATTTCCTAGGATGCTATGGTGTCTTTTAGCTGAGCATGATAGGAATTGTAGTCCGCAAAGCAGTTACTCAAAGCTGCCATGACCATATCCCAAATTTGGCCCTGTACCTGACACATAACTCTAGCAAACGTATGCATACGGGGCATCACTATACTCAGGGGGAGTTGCTGAACATATGTTGGGGTATTGTTTATCAGTAAAAAATCCCTGTAAAATCATACCTGAAGTTTTGGGGGGGCACAGAAAAAAATTACTAGCACAAACTAAGACAAAGATTGGTGGTAACATAACTGCGTGAATGTAATCTGACATCTATCATCTACCCTATTTGAGAAATAAACTGCAACATTTCCAGGCAGTACTAATTCAGGGATAAGCTGAGGTGGGTGTCCTACTGGAGCCTTTTCTTTGTTGTTTTTTATTGGAGTACATAAATAGTGGGTCCCTTGTGTTCCTGATCTATCCTAAGTCTAAAATGATACTCTGTGCCAGTGCAAACAGCATAGGCATTTCAGTATCAGCCCTGTCCAAAATCCAAAAAGAGGCAAAAGTAACATATTTGTACAACTGTTTGTTTCTATGTGAGTGTTGCTGAGTGTGTGACTGCATAGGTGGCTCTGTAAATATTTTAGTATGATAGATCTCCCTTAGAGGGTTTTCCCAATGTACTTCTGCTGCTTCTTTCTCCACACTCTATCTTAATTGCTGTGTCCAACCCTGCCAGTCCCCTGTACTCAAAGATGGCAGTCCTTTCCTCCTTCTGTGGTTACATTTCACCTCAGAGTAAATCAAACCATTCTGTAATATGTATCTCATGATGTACATTCAACATTTGCTACCTAACTGTTCATTTCTAGCCCTGGCTTTCATTAATCCAGCCTGTTACAGTCACTTAGTGCAAAAAAAAAAAAAAAAAAGCTGGAAACAATGGAAAAACTAAGCACTATATGATTTGATGCCTGATTCCAATATTCGTTTGTGAGTGTATTACCATTCATCACATTGATTCACTTTAGTAATACACGTTACACTATGATTTTCTTTGTATTTTTCCATATGTGACTCCACGCTACTTCCTATATCTATTATGGTCACATGCCAACTAGTTCTGCCAGCATGCCAACTATACACCTAGCGTTCCCAGTCACCTCACCCAATAACTCGATGGGCTTCTTATCTCAAAAGTCCAAACTAATATCCTGCTGCCAAGTAAGCCATAAGTTCTGGTAATACCGATCCTATACAACGTGTAATGAAAACCACCTTGCATGCAGAAGTGTTAAGGACGTAGTCTTTTATTGTGTGACCTGAAGTTGATTGAAACGGAGACACCTGTCAGAAAAAAATAATCTTCTCAGCACGACGATGAATCATTCCAGGCCATCTGAAAAATTATCTTGAATCTAGAAAGTGCCATTTCCAACACAGGAGGCTGAGGGTGAATCTAGTGTGCCAAAATAGTATTTTTTTGAGATGCATTCTCATATTGACACTTTGAACAGTTAGAGTGACTCTCATAACCAATATAATATCTGAGTTTTGGTGACATGTAAGCCCTATGCAGAATTCTTTGGAACACCTCACTGTATGATCTTGAAACTAAAAGTTTTGGGGCCACATTAGTTGCATTGATAATTTGTTCTGTCTGAAATTCTGGTAGCTCAGAATACCATAGTGTTAAACCTTTTATCATGGATGATCCGTTAACCAAAAGTATCTGTTATCTGAAATGCTGCCAGTCCCAATCATTTCGGATAAGGTATACTCACAACCTGTACTCCTTTAGTGGAAGGATGGGGGCTGAGTTGACCCTGCTGGGATTTGAACCTGTGACCTTCAGCTTTTAAACTGGCTCTGTACTCAGGGCATTTACCAACTGAGCTATCTCATCTAGAATAATCCCAGTGCAGACCCATATTACGCCAATCTACCCCTCAAATCTCAAATACCCCCCCCCCCCCCCCCCCTGCATTTTTTATGTTGAGCTTCCTATTAACTCACATTGCTACAATCACGCTCCATGCATGGGAACATTGCAGTGGTAACTTTTGCAGAGGCGACTGAAAGTGATACATTGTTGTAGGGCCACATTACCATGGCAACACGTACCTGCATGAAGCTACATTGTGTCACCGTAAGCTGCTGTGCAATGAGCCTGTGTGAAGGAATGAAAACCCAGTCCTCATCTCCTGACAGTCCAGGATTCAGGGATTACCAAATTGTGTTTAAAAAGTTTGTTTGATTTAAACATAAGGTTAATCACTAAATCGTGGACTGTTAGGGGGGCATGAGGACTGGTTTGGGAACCACCATTCTATCTCTTCTCCACTCAGCTAGGTCTTTAAATTGTGCCTCTTATATAAAGCAAAGAAAATGAGACCTGTGTATTTCCAATTTTCTCCTAAACTCCCGTAACACATGAAAACATAATAACATGTTAATTGAGAATTGTGATTACTATGGCAACAGAGACCTCTCATTATTCTAAAGCCCTCCCCTTATGTGACATCACATGCCAAGCGAGCATTGTTAACACTTAAATGGTTGGGGCATTTCCCTGACTTTTTGCTCTATGTGGAGAAAGGGCAATAATTACATTAACATTTATTTATCTAACGCCAACAATTTACATAGCGCTAGGTAGCTTACAAGGGGCTACATAGTATGTTAGACAAACAGATACAGACTGATACATGAAGAAGAGCCCTGCTTGCAAACTTACAATCTAGAGCAGAGGTAGACAACCTCCAGCACTACAGGTGTTGTGGACTACATCTCCCACAATGCTCTTACAGCCTTTAATGCTGGCAGAGCATCAAGGGAAATCTCGTCCATAACATCTGGAGTACCAAAGGTTGGCTACCCCTGATCTAGAGTGACACAATTCAAATATGTTTAATCACTGCTGCCAATGACACAACATCCAGTGTAGGAGCAAGTTAAATCTAGTACTTGGGGGGCAGCAATATATAGAGTTAAACAGCCCAAGTAACCTAATGTTTCCAGCGTTCCTAACTCTCCCCAAAACCTTGCACCCGAAATTGCATTGCTTATCTTTCTGGTAGTGGCAGATTAACACTTTGAGCTCCATTTGCTTTGCATACATGTATGCTTAAAAAGGCACTATACCTTTGTCTTCACTTGAAGCATAAACTGCATCAACATCCAGATGAGCTCTGCCCCAGCTGAGAGGCAGAGCTCAGCATAAAGCCGATTTTATCTACCAACATACACTTCGGTTTTACTTTAGGAAGGTGGCACTTTACTGGATCTGATGCTTTGTCTTGTCGCATGCTGGATGTGCTAGTATTAAGTACAAGCCTGTAAATGTTTTCAAGTGCAGTCCCCTTTAACTCTCAGCTTCCTCTATGATAATGAGCAGGCGCGAAATCAAAGAGTTATATTATTGGGTATGTAAACATGCAAAGCACCATGTAACATAATTGGTGAAACCGACCCATTAATAAATATTGTGCTTTTTATTAGAATGCATGGTGTGCACAATAATAATCCTTCCTGGCATGTTTACTGCATATTTGTAGGTAGAGTACTTTCCATCATCTTAGTGAACATACTGCTAAATTTCATAGGATGGGTGGTCCACTGGAGAAATCTGGAGAGGGGTACATTTGTATACAGTATGGCACAGTGGAGTGGTTGTCAGTGTTTTGGTGTGTACGGGATGATGGTGTGTTCTATCAGTGTTAACATGACATGTTTCCTTTCTGCAGCACAACAGGTTTGTTCTGGACTGTAAAGATAAGGAACCAGATGTCCTGTTTGTAGGGGATTCTATGGTGCAGCTACTGCAGCAGTATGAGGTGAGAATTGACAGCACATTATAATAGGTGTAAGTGTGTGGAAATAGACAGTTTAGTTAGGGAGCCGGTTGTGCAGTGCTCTATTGTGGTATCACTGTGTAATATTTGCCTTGTCTTTGGGTCACAGAGTATAATATAAAACCTGTATCTCATATTTACCATTACCACTGGCCTGAGAAATGTAATGCAATAGCAACACAGTAGCCACTGTATCTGTGTTGTGTGTTACTTTGCTCCTTGTTTCCCCAGAATCGTGCCCCAGTGACCGCTTTCAATAAAGGCTAAGCCCGGTCGCTGGGGTACGTTCTGTATTGATCAAATTGTCTGCTTGAGAGTAATTGGCTAGGGGTTCAAAGCCCCCTCCATATTAGGAACGAGAAACCTTTACTCTATTCTGATTGGCTGCTCAATTATAGGGCAGCCTAACGCTAGGAACATATGGATAAGTCGGCCTTATTTCGGTTATCCAATTCGACTCCAAAGTAGGCACAGCTCTGATTGGTCGCTGAGTTAAAGGGCCGCGTAGGTGCTGTGCCGATCGCTGAGTAAAAGGGACCATATTCGGATAGGGCGCCTGTTTGTCTGAGCCCTAGGTCCGCCCCTCTGCTCCCCAATGGTCGTTACTATAGAGGCAACGTTCCCATTGTTTTTTTTTTTTTATTATTATGTGGAGATAATGTGTTTAAACTTACATTGTTCGATCAACTTTTATCATGATGGGTAAATGTATAAATACCCTGCACTTTGAACAATAAGTGTTGATCCTGATAATTCCAGTAAGGCTGGGGTCGTCCATATGGTTTGATATACTCTATAACACTATGCATATTTATTATGCAGTCATTTGGGAAAGCAGTGCTTGTAGCTATAAGCTGTGATATTTTACCTTCCATTGCAAATGAGTTCATTTTAACCCTTACCCTCCTGTCTCGTTGACAGGTTTGGAGGGAGCTTTTTTCTCCACTCCATGCACTGAATTTTGGAATTGGAGGAGATACTACACGCCACGTCCTATGGAGGCTTCAAAATGGAGAGCTGGAAGACATTAAACCTAAGGTAGGAAAGGTTTTTGTTATTAATTATTGTAAGTCAAGAAGCACTTTAAGTCAGAGAGATGTTTCCATGAGGTAAAGGCTTTAGGTTATCAAAGGAAGAAGAGTGCAGGGTTACTCCTAAGGGTCTGCTCAATAAGGAGAAATTGCAGGGAATTGAGAGGGGAATTTCAAACTTTAGGCCAATGTAGCCGAGCTGGAAAAATTCTCCAAGGCAGCTGAATGAGAGAATTGTTCCAACTCCGCTACTTTGGCCTAAAGTTTGAAATTCCCCTCTCAATTCTCTGCAATTCTGTCTTTGTATTTGAGTAGACCCTCTAGAAATGCTTCCTGCATCATCTGTCACTGGGTTCATTCCTTTAATCCATGATGTAAAAAAGGGTCAAAGTGAGTGAATCTGTGCACACACTTTTCATTGTTAATATGAACCCTAGAATTAAAAGACAACGGTAGTGATACTTTACAAATTACCGGTAGATAAAAAAAATACACACCATCATTAAATAAAATGAGTAGTACATTCTGTTCAATACTTAAAATATACATTCCCACTGCTCCCTTTGTGTCTCCCTAGCAGTGTGCCTGGCGTGCAGCCATGATCCTTTTTGGCACTGTGCGCGTTAAGGTCAAGCACGTGCAGTCGATGGCATTTGCTCTGTGAGAGCGTCGGCAGAAAGTGGGATCCACTTGCCGTTAAATAATTCCTATGCTTCTTAGTTGGTCTGTGTATTAAAATGCTGGCACAAGTCAGTCTCCATATTTGTTTTGCATATTGCCAAACTTCTGACTAACTGTATTACCTGTATAATTGAAATTAGCCAAACAAAGGTTGCTGTATTGCGAGTTATGTTGCATTATGGGTATTATCTCTGCTCATGCTGGCCTTTGGCTAAGCTACAGAAATAAGAAGTGAATGTGTGTTTGACATTTGACAGTTTTGAACCACGTATTATTATTAGGGTGGAACGCTCCTTCCCGTCTCTAAAGAGTAAATATTGTTCAGCTGTGGTTTGTCTTTCTCATATAATGGTTTATTTTGTTCAGGTCATTGTTCTATGGATTGGGACCAATAACCATGAGAACTCTGCAGAGCAAGTGGCTGGAGGTATAGAAGCAATCATAAAACTTATCAACACTCTACAGCCACAGGCGAAGATCATCGTTATGGTATGAAGCTCTGTTTACTATAACAGGATTACGTTTAGAAGAGTGTAGACTCGTAACAGCCATTTTGTCCATAATTCCCTTTTTTGTTCTTCTTTAAGCTCTGTTAGTGACCTTATGTTGCTTTATCTGTGTTAATGTTAGACTATCCAGAAATCTTGGCATTTAAGTCCACACACTTTATTTCCTATACATATAATTATCAGTGTGTATAATATTGGTTTATAAATAAATCGCAGTTAGATAAAGGAAAGACTAAAAAAGATGCGATTGGTGAGGTCTAATGTATAAAAACGATGGCACCTTTTTATACATCTTGGCAGATGTGTAGGGGAATCCATTATTATAACATAGATTTTAAGCTCATATTTATCTTTTTCATTTTTTTTAAATCTTGGCTACACTGGTGCTACTGTGGCTTTTGTTTTTTTGGCACACATGGTGCTGTCTTCCATGTTTTTGTCAGCAACAGTTTTATTAGGCACAATAAAATGTGGGCAATGCTAGTAAATGTAAACACTATAATGATAAACACTGTTTAATAGTATACAAAATTTCACATTATGAGATAATTACGGTTCTTCAAAGAAATGGCCTGAAATGTGTTGCTTGAGGCATTGTGCTAAAAGTTACTTTGAAGTAAATATCTCATAACGTGACATTTTGTGTGTGTGTGTGTGTGCGTGTGTGTGTGTAGCAATAATATAGAGAGAGATAAATCACATTGGTGATTTTTTTTGTGCTGTACACTGGTATCTATACAGCCCCATATATAGAAGAAATAAATATCTTCTAGTATATCTCTATCTAGTTAAAAATGTGTAAGTACTGAGGAGGTAATTTGTTATTTTGGGGTAAGTTTCCATTGGTTTCCAAAATGTTTTCCTCTGACTATTTCTCTTTCAGCATTATTACCCATGACCCATTGTACGGCATTAACTTTTTGTTACATGCTCCTACAGCTTGGGCAATCAGTATGGGAACCAGCTCTACGTGGGCACCCAAAAAAATGTCCTTTATAAACATGACCTGGATCTAGTCTCTGAGTGAAGAAATAATGACGTTGTAACCACCCCCATCTTAGTTCTTAGCCTCTAACCTCTGTATGTTTGTCTTCGTCAGGGCCTGCTGCCACGTGGTGAGAAGCCCAACCCACTGCGCGAGAAGAATTCACGCATAAACCAGCTGCTGCGCGTATGGCTCCCTCGTCTGCCTGGAGCGCAACTACTGGATGTAGATAGTGGATTTGTGCATTCGGACGGCACCATCTCCCAGCATGACATGTTTGATTTTCTCCACCTCACAGCTGCAGGCTATGCCAAGGTGTGCAGACCCCTACATGAACTGATCATGCAACTACTAGAGGAAACACCAGAGGAGAAGCAGGTCACCCTAGCTTGATACCTACCTTCCTACTTTCCCCGTCATCAGCGTTGTATCATTGGCTGCTCCCCCTTTGCTCACTGCAATGGTCTCAGCTGTATATCTACATGCTCAGTGTATATACACAGAACTCATATACACCTGCTCAGTTCCAGACCCTCCTGCAAGTCCCTTTTGCTGTCTCTGATATTATTGGGCAGTAATAATGTCATTGATACCTCCCCTGTGGAGTCTGAGGTGCAGAGTGGAATCCGGATTTTCCCCCCAGAGGCAGCAGCATGATATCTTGAATGGACAGGCTCTGTATATATCCAGTATGGAGAAATCCATCCCTAGAGGTGGCTGTAAAATAAAGTCCTTTAATGGTATAGAATGATGTGGCATAGCAGACGTAAAAGCTGGTATTTAAAAAAAAAAAATAGTACCACTTTAAAAGCAGCTGTACAATTATTGCATCTCATAAACATCCGCTGATTTTGTAGCTTTGTACCGCATGGCAATCTCGCACATCGTCTTTAAGTGCTGTGGCACTGGATGGTGTCCCGATTTAAAAAAATGACACATTTAAAGTCGTGAATAAGGCTGCTGTATGTCTCAGGCGTGTCTCGCATAGAGAGGGTTAATACGTGTACTGGTGTGCAGTGTGTACTGAGTCAGAGAGGAAAAGATCATTAATGAGTTCTCTAATGAAATGATGTGGGGGCGAAAATAACTCATCTAGTTAACCCTTTTTATGTCAGACCAGCCTGTGCCAAATTACAAATCCTAATTTGTTTTATCATATGGTATATTTGTTGTGTGCCTGTCTTCCCCCAGCATGGGGACAGCACATGCTGGAAGTGTCTGTGAATATATATATATATCTGAATTGCTTGTATGAATTCTATGTTTGAGAAAGTCTGGCCCATCCAGGGACCAATAGAGAAGTAAATCATTTTTGTGCCTGTTAAACTTTCTCTTCCCAATACTCTTAGATGAAGCCTGTAAACAATCTGGATGTAGGGTACCTGCTAGAATGACTGGAAAAATGTGCCCCTACCACACTTTGTTTTGTTATTATAAAGGTCACTGCACTATTAAGCATTGTGCAGATATAAGAATATATAGTTGTGTAACATCTATGTGATTAGTAGGGGGTGTTACATATTTGCTGACAGGTAGAAAAATATGGATGTGGCAGGATTTGTAGTTTATATAATCTGTTTGTTTTTTTGTTTTGTTTTTTTATTATCTGTCTTTTATGCGATTGGGACCCTTTTCAGAGTCCGCATGGAACCTATGCATCTTTAGCATTAACATGAAAAAGGTTCGGAGTATAAGAGTTTTGGGGAGGGTGGATTTCCTGTAGTGTTCATGATTCATCTGTCTGCCTCTCAGACTTGTACAACGTCCGAACCGGCACCTTCAGTTCTCATGCTTCTGTGTATGGTGTAATGAACCAGTCCGTCCCTTCTTGTTGTCACGCGTGTGTGTGGAGCGGAGTTATAAAAATTCCAATGTGAACTAAACCATTGTGTTTGTGTCAATGATTTTAAGTTCTATCATTCTGCAGGGTTCTAGATGGGTTCTTAGAAACACACTGAATCACAATCTGTTGGCATACCAAATTGATTTGTTTTTTGTTTTACACATTCGTGGCATCTTAAAGTCAATGATAACTGCCTTCAGATTTGGCAGTTGTGCTAAAAGAACGTAAGATGAATGTGTCACAGACATGCAAAAAATTATAGTTTCCCAAAAAATGGCTTGCTATAATCTGATCCACAATGATCTATTTGCAGAGTTATTCCTGAGCCAATTCAGTCATTAAAGAATCACTACCACCCATCATATTTTCTGTCTGTTGAATATAATGTTTATAATGTATATACACCGACCAGCCAAAACATTATGACCACCTGCCTAAAATTGTGTAGGCCTTTTTTTGCCACCAAAGCAGCCCTGACCCGTCGAGGCATGGCTTCTACTAGACCTCTGAAGGTGTGCTGTGGTTTATGGACAAGACATTACGAGCAGATCCTTTAAGTCCTGTAAGTTGCGTGGTGGGGCCTCCATGGATCGGACTTGTTTTTTCAGCACATCCTACAGATGCTCGATTGAGATCTGGTAAATTTGGAGGCCAAGTCAACACTTTAAACTTGTTGTGTTCCTCAAACCATTCCTGAACCATGTTTGCTTTGTGGCAGAGCACATTATCCTGCTTAGAGAGGTCAATGCCAATAGGGAATACAGTTTCCATGAAAGGTTCTACAACAATGCTTAGGGAGGTGGTACATGTCAAAGTAACATCCACGTGAATGGCAGAACCCAAGTTTTCCCAGCAGAACATTGCTCAAAACATTACACTGCCTCCGCCAGCTTGCCACCTGTCAGTGGTCATAATGTTATGGCTGATCGGTGTGTGTATACAGTTCTTCTTACATTAAAAATAATTTAACTTCTAAATTAAACAAAGACGGCTTAGAAAGGCAGGACTGGCTATAGCAGCAGCAATAAATCATTTACATCACTACTTCCCACATCAGTCTTCACGGCCCACCCAACACTCCAGGATTTAGGGATTAACCATTTGTATCTAAGGTTTTTTTATTTATATTTTTTAAACATTAAATGTTAGACAACTGGGTAATCTGATAGGGCAGACCTGTTTCTTTACTTTACAAGTTGCAGTACTTTAACTATAATTTTTTTTTACAGACACTGTAGGTGAAACTGCCTCTTATAAAAGCAGCAAAGTAGTTGTAAAGGAAGAGAGTATATTTAAAAGGAAAAAACTACCACAATTAGAGGACATAGTCTTAAATTAGAGGGGCAACAATTTTAAAGTAATATCAGGAAGTATTACTTTGCTGAGAGGGTAGTGGATGTATGGAATAGCCTGCCAGCAGAAGTGGTAGAGGTAAACACAGTCAAGGATTTTAAGTATGCGTGGGATAGGCACAAGGCTATCCTAGATATAATCTAGGAATCTAATTTAAAACATTATTTTAGCAAATATTTGGTGTTCATTTTACTAGTGTGATATGCTTTGTAATGCTAGTTATTCTGTTGCTTTCCTTTCCAGGTACAAGAGGCCCAATAAGTTAGCCGAACGGCTATTACCCTACCAGCCAATCAGAGAATGAGCGGCACATTTCGTCTCTAATTCGGCTAAGGGGCTTTAAACCGCCGGCCAATCAGCAACATGCCGACAATTCAAATTGTGCGAACGGGCACCAGAGACCAGGCTTAACCTTTCATGAAATGAGAAAACAACTGTGCACTCCACTCACCGGGTAGATGTAAAATGAGATGCTTTAATAGTGAAAAAAGTGTTCCAGAACAGACAAAAAAGGATAAATCCACGGATGATAGAGTCAACAGGAAGGCAGCCTAACGCGTTTCGCGTGAAAAACACGCTTAATCACTTATGACTTTCACTATTAAAGCATCTCATTTTACATCTACCCGGTGAGTGGAGTGCACAGTTGTTTTCTCATTTCATGTCTGCTTTTTAGCACCTGATCAGTGCTGTGGAGCACCCACCACCTCAAGCATATTTGTCATAAGTGTTTGGAGCCGGTATAGCTGCTCAGGCTGAACCTTTATTGAGGAACTTGGTCTCTGGATGATCATCCGAAATACATACAGTGAATACTGCCCTTTGTCCGAACAGGTACAGGGGGAAAACATATAAAGCTTAGCCCAAACATAGGCATATTTTACAAGACTCATGTTGGTCACAGTGGGTACCGTGACTATGCGTATGATGATTAAAAAAGGTTGGAGGATATGTATAAAAACATCTGCACAGTAAAGTGTCAGTAAGTGTGGGGGGGAAAACGCAATCGCCGTTTGTTATGTATAACGGCTATTGTGACTTTTATACATCCCGACACTTTACTGTATGGGGGAAATGTGACAGAGGTTCTCCAACACAATTAGGCACTTTTCAGTACCAGATTCTTTATACATGGGCTGAGCACTGGCGCAACCAGGATGTGCGGGGCTAGCAGAGGCGGCGCAGATATCTATTGGGAGTGTGCCTTATGCAGAGTGGTATGCTTGTGCAACATGTTTATATGTCACCCCCTATAATCTTACTATCCTGCTATATATTGGAGAAGACAACATAACACAGGTAAGACTGTGTGGCAATTCCATGTTATGGCTTACAGGTCACATAAATTTAAACTTTATAGTGAATATAAGAAAGTGTAATAAAACCTGCAGTACCAGGTCCTACCCCAGGACATGCTCACCGCAATACATGCCCCATCACCAACATCGCACATCCAGGACTTACCTCTACACCACAGGAAAGCAGCTCCTTGATGTCTAGTGGAGGCAGCATTCTACTGCTGTTGCCCACGCTTCTTGAGTGCGGCAGGTCACCGCAAAGCACAGGGAGAGAGAGGCAGCATGGGAATGTTCACCTGCTCACCGCAGAGAGGCTGGTGAAGGGAGATCTCGTTTAGCATTTTTTTTTTTTTTAAAGGGGAGGCGTTATTAGCGGCCCCCCAGGCAGACACAGCAAGTGCCGCCCTAGGCACTTGCCTTGTCTACCTCACGTTAAATACTGCACTGCAGATCTCCAGTAATTTAGTTATGCAGAAACATTTGTGGAATCCAGTTGATGAAAAATCAGCCTTCAAATATAGATTTTACCAATACGTTTTTTTGTGGAAATAATCCTTATGCTAAAATATTATGTAAACTGTAGCATGGGAAAGGATTTAAGGACAAAATATGCAAGAGAACTATTCCATTGACTGTAGGAGATAAAGGAAGCCAAATAATGTTATCTGAAAGAGAGGACAGTAAATCAACAAGGGTAGAGCCTAGACAGAATGTGCCTAGACAGAATGTGCCTAGACAGAATGGAATAAAGGAAAATTACACTGGGCCTAAGGGTGTCAATATTTACACAGCTCCATTACTAACATAAAGCTTGGTGATTTGAAAGTAATTATGTCGGTTATAAAAACATTTTTTTAGCAAATACCTATATGGTGTTCATTTTATTAGTGTGATATGCTTTGTTATTAGTTATTCTGTTACTTTCCAAGTACCAGTGGCCCAATGAGTTTGCTATAATGTAAATAAATTATATAGCTGAGTTTGTCATCCACACATTTGTTTTCTGGTTCATTTAAAAAGAGCAATAAGAATGTAGTGGTGTTATAAGTAAATGTATGTATGTAAATGTATGCAACAATATAGTGAAAGGATGATTACAGTGAGAGTATCAGCTTGCTGACAGCTACTTTATAAGAAAGGGACCTATGAATTATTACTTATGATAATTTATAGGAGAAAAGGCAATGTAGCAAACAGGGCTGGACACTCAGATAGTAATCCACTATGCCAGAAAACTCCTCATTCATGGATCTTCTTGAGTGTCCAAGAGGCTTGAGGCTCGCCCCGCTCTGACAGCTGAATGTATGGAATAGCCTTCCAGCAGAAGTGGTAGAGGTAAACACAGTCAAGGATTTTAAGCATGCGTGGGATAGGCACAAGGCTATCCCAGATATAATCTAGGAATCTAATTTAAAACATTATTTTAGCAAATATTTGGTGTTCATTTTACTAGTGATATGCTTTGTTATGCTAGTTATTCTGTTGCTTTCCTTTCCAGGTACAAGAGGCCCAATGAGTTAGCCGAACGGCTATTACCCTACCAGCCAATCAGAGAATGAGCGGCACATTTCGTCTCTAATTCGGCTAAGGGGCTTTAAACCGCCGGCCAATCAGCAACATGCCGACAATTCAAATTGTGCGAACGGGCACCAGAGACCAGGCTTAACCTTTCATGAAATGAGAAAACAACTGTGCACTCCACTCACCGGGTAGATGTAAAATGAGATGCTTTAATAGTGAAAAAAGTGTTCCAGAACAGACAAAAAAGGATAAATCCACGGATGATAGAGTCAACAGGAAGGCAGCCTAACGCGTTTCGCGTGAAAAACACACTTAATCACCTATGATTAAGAGTGTTTTTTACGCGAAACGCGTTAGGCTGCCTTCCTGTGGACTCTATCATCCGTGGATTTATCCTTTTTTGTCTGTTCTGGAACACTTTTTTCACTATTAAAGCATCTCATTTTACATCTACCCGGTGAGTGGAGTGCACAGTTGTTTTCTCATTTCATGTCTGCTTTTTAGCACCTGATCAGTGCTGTGGAGCACCCACCACCTCAAGCATATTTGTCATTAGTGTTTGGAGCCGGTATAGCTGCTCAGGCTTAACCTTTATTGAGGAACTTGGTCTCTGGATGATCATCCGAAATACATACAGTGAATACAGCCCTTTGTCCAAACAGGTACAGGGGGAAAACATATAAAGCTTAGCCCAAACATAGGCATATTTTACAAGACTCATGTTGGTCACAGTGGGTACCGTGACTATGCGTATGATGATTAAAAAAGGTTGGAGGATATGTATAAAAACACCTGCACAGTAAAGTGTCAGTAAGTGTGGGGGGAAAAACGCAAAGTTAAGGTCCCCCCTGATGATCTCATACAAAAACGAGGGTCTCTCTCTGCGCTACCTGTGGCATGATAGGCTAATGAACTACTTTTCAATGGGAAATGTGTAATTTGCATATTACGCCACATGTGATGCCATAAACAGGAGACCCCACAGACACATTTTACACAGATTTGTTTCCTAGTTTAAGCATTTGCATGCAAGTCTGCTAACGTAATGTATAGATCATTTGCAATCATTCTTGATTCTCTACAGTCACAATAAACCAATGTTTAAGTGATACAGTCCCTTTAAGCAAAAACATTTTTTTCCTTAGATAAATGGATACATTAAGATGATTAAACCTTTAATACATCACAAGATATTAACTTTTTATTTAAGCAATTATTTATAATAGACAGGCTACACTTATTATCTTGGTTAAAGAAGTACCTGATCCCTCAGAGACATTTACATGTTTTAATCTTCAACTAAGAGGCATTCTTGCTCAGTTGATAAATGCCCTGGCTGCAGATCCAGTTCAAACCACAAGGTGGCAGATCTGAATCTCAGTCTTTCATCCCTCTGAGGTTGATAAATGAGTACCAGCAAAAAACCATTTTGAATCCCACTAGAAGAAATTAATGACACTGTACATGCTGGTGTTTTATCTAGTGGCACATGTTGTTTCTAGTTCTATAATGTTGTGTTTTATTTTTTTTTGCTTTTCCTTTTATTTTGTGACTGTAATGGGAGTCTCTTTACCTCAAATTTAAAGTGATCTGAATAAGGATAAATCTCCAAATGGCAGAATAAGCTTTGGAGCACATTGAGATACACATTTCACAAGAAGCAGCACTCCACATACAGCTGCATTCAGGATTGCTAAAATAATATGGCAAATCCAAATAAATGATTAAACGTATTTTCCATTACCTGGATGTAAGCTAAATAAAACTCTGTATGCACAGTAAGCATTAGCCAAAATAAAGTACTAGAAATAAAATAAGTAATGTATGTACTTTTAGGAAAATGAGCTGGGGAATATTCCAATACCCAGGATAGAACCAGAACTTTCATATAGGTTATGTGTGCTAATGCTGTTCTTCCCCAGCATTATGTTGCGAGGTTATGGACAGGGCATATTCAAACACTTTTTGCCCATTTTATAACTATTTATGTAACTATTAATTTATATTTGGGGTTGCCTCCTGGCCAATATTTTACCGGCAGCCTATGTTACGTCCATGGGGGCAATAGCAAGGCCGGTATTTTTTTTTTTTTTTAGGAAAATGCGGCAGCCCTATTTAGAATAAGATACGTTATTTACACAAATTAATATAAAAATAAATTGACTGTATTTTAAACACACTTTATTGTAAGTGATAATACTCTGGAGCCCTGTCATCCACTCATACAAACCAAACATTTAGTTATTGTCCCTCCCAGAAAAGAGACACAATAAAGGAAGAAAGAGGGACAGAGAGATCTGGGGTGCAATATAGGTACTGTACCTCCTAAATAGGGACACTTGCGAGGTATGCAGACGGAACACTACTTGCCCTGTTGCCCATTGAGACAATTGTATGTACACTTGATAAAATCATTTTTACCCAGAGCTGTTTACATTCACCACCAAACTGCCCTTATTTTCAACTTTCATTGCCTTCCCCTTTCCCAGTCTGTTGATATTGTTATCACGCGCGGTCCCTTTAAGATGCAGTGACGTCATCGCAGGCTGGCCTTCCCAGTGATTTGGTTCTTCCGGCTGCGAGTTAGAGACTGTGAGGGGCTTAGATACATGGGGGACCGCTCGAGGGGAAGCAGGAAGACTAATCAGGTGACAGTCGCCTGTGGGAAAGAGGAAGGAAGCCAGATCTGATAATGGCGCTGGGCTGCTGTGTGGATGCTGTGTGTTGCCTTTAAAGCGGTGTGTGCTCTGGCTGTGTCAGTGCTTATGTTGTGTCTCCTGTCAGTGTAGAGCAGTGACGTCACTGTCTGTGCTGCTGCTGTTGTTGTAGTAGTAGTAGGTAACTGTTATATGTGTTCCATGTTCGTTGTGGCAGCTGTTGTTATTATTATTATCAGGGTTGGTAGTATAAAGTTATTGACTTGTGCATGACAGGTGTACACTGTATCATACTGACTGGGGGGGTAGCAGATCTCTTGTTTGGGGGGTCCTGTTATGAGTGTGCTCTGGTTGACTGAGCATGTTGTCATCTGTGTAAGTGGAGTGAGTCCCCTAAACCACTTGTGAAGTCCATTTGGTTGTTGCTGATCTTGTCCCTGTCACCTGGACAGGACATTGGATCACCCCCTTATGGTGGACAAGGCGAGTAGTCTGTTTTTTTAATCTTTTGTTACCTTTGATTTATCAGTAAGACTATATGTGGACGTTTACTGATGCCTGTTGTGTTTCTCAGGTGTGCAGGTATCAGCTAGTGACGTGGCCATTGAATTGGGCGATTGCCCAAGGTGCGGTGTGAAGTTCAGCTGATGTTGGAAGGTGCACGAAGCTGCAGGGGTTCTGCACTCCTTAACGCAGCCCTAAGACATGTCCTTCCTGTGCCTTCCACTGCTGCTGCTGCTGTGGTCCCAGACGAGGTTTATGGTGTTTTCAGAAAAGGTCATCGAACAAATTGATGCAAAGTTTGACAAGGAGTATGAACGTTATGTAAATAGTGAACTGCAGTCTACATATGCCTTTAACCACACAATGCTGAGGAACAAGGTAAGATAAACCATCAATCAATCTATGTTTAAAATGCACCACCATGTAAATGTGACTTTGTCTCTGTTGGCTTGGTACCACCTAATATGGTCTAGGCAGGGAATATTTATAAATAGCCTGTTATTTATTTTGTTTTATGTTGCATGATTGTACCTAATTGTACAATCTTATGGACTACTGTTCAACATTATAAATGAGGACCAAATTACAAAAGTTAATATGTACCCAAATACTCTAAATATTGGGGGTATAAATAATTGTGGGAAAAAGTTTTAAAAGTAGTCCATTCACTTCATCGAAACCAATCAAATGTTTCTTCTGTTTAGATCACATTTACAACTTTGCCCTAGAATTGATCTTTATATATAACCCCTAATTGTCTTTTATTCACATTCTGAAATGGGCCAGTACCTACCACCAGTACAAGATCCCCTATAACTATAATAAAAATAGGCTACGTCAGGGCTTGACTATTTTCTGGACCCAAAAATCCATAGCTACTAAAATCTTTACTGCTGTCTCACAACGTTTTATTATTTTATATTGACCCCAGTAGAATTACCATTTCACTGGCTACTAAAAATAACTGGGTTGGCTCCTGAAATCTATAAATATTTGTCAATCCGTGCAATGTGCTATACAATCTATGTACCGTATTATACATGAAGAATGATGTCTACCTCCTGAAATGCATAGTCCACTGCGTTAGCCACAAATATAATGGTTATAATTAACTTCTTTCTAATGCTACACAGCAGCAACATTACAGTAAAAGGGCCAAAGGTAGCCTTAGATATGCTGTTAAAAGGTCACTGTAGGAGAAAATGGTTAGGGAAAAATAATACCCAATTTTTATTACCCTATAACTGGCAAAAAACAACACTTACAAGTTAGAAAAATGTTTATTGTTTCACCACTTCCACTGGAAGGCTATTCCATGCATCTACTGCCATCTCAGTAAAGTAATACTTCCTGATATTACTTTTAAACCTTTGCCCCTCTAATTTAAGACTATGTCCTCTTGTTGTTGTCATATCCATTATTGGCCTCAGTGTGTTTCTTCTCTTAAGAAGTTTAGCACACCTCCTTCTTTGCATTTATGTATTCCACTGATACAAGGGAATCCTACCAAAGATGTACTATTTGGTATATTGTGCGAGTGCAAGTCAGGATATTTACATACAGTAAAGCAAATTATATATACACATATAAGGATATGAATATAGCTTTTATTTACTTATAAAATTGTCAGCAATAATAAGCAACCATCTGATGGATGGAGGAATCCAGCATCCAAATTATGCATGTTTCTGTACATGATGGGATCTAGGGCACCTAGGGATCCTTAAAGTGACATACCCGCACCTCTTAAGGCAGCATCATGTGAGTGAACACTATGTTGGTTTCACTTGCAAAGGAATGTGACATTACCATTCAAGGGATTTATCTTCAGGCAGGTTTTGAAGGATTCTTTGTTCCATCTACTGTTTGCTCTTTGCTACTGGCATTAATGGTGCAGTCTTTCTTGTAGTGAGTGGTAAGCAGTGTAATAGTCTTCATTATCACAAGTATAAATTCGGATTCAATGCTAAACTCGCACTTGTGTGACCTCACCAGGTCAAAGGTTAAGTCAAAGTACATACAGCTTCTTTGTCATCCTAAGAGGCTGGCAGTGAACATGGGAGATATAGCCCAGTGACATCTGGAGTGCTGTCTGCAGATTTTATTATTATATATTGATTTTGCAGTGGTAAACCTGTCCTTTGCATTCAACAAGCTTTCTAATCACTGCTGTGGTGTCTACTTGGCGAGTAAGGTTTTTTTTTTATTTTTTTTGTCGGATACACTGCTTCTAATTTGGACCAAGAAAAGTCCTGTTTGTCCCTTGTCGCATGACAAGACTTTATTTTGTTTTCTTTCTTCAGTCACACTAAAGGCTTTGGTCATGAAAGAGAGAACTGAGAAGGGAATTTCAAAATGAAAGGAACATTAAACATTGTTTAACCCTTGCTTCCTTGAAGGAAGCAAGGGTTAAGCAAAACATGTCCTGGGACATTTAACGCCAGCACGCGCACAGCCAAACGTCAGCACGTGCACCACCAATCAGAGCAGGGGCTCGTCCCGCTCTGACAGCTGAAAGCAAGGGTCTCTCGCTGCTAGCGCAGAGAGAGACCCTCGTTTTTAAATGGGATTAGCAGGGGGACCTAGTTAAGGTCCCCACTGCTGATGCCATGCACAAATGAGGATCTCTCTCTGCGCTTGCAGAGAGAGACAGTCGCCGACCAGATGGCTGCGTGCTTCCTATGGAAGCATGGCAGCTGTCGGTCAGATAATAAACTGGCACGTACTATCAAAAGTACATGCCAGTTCATCCTCATACTAGGGACACCTAACATCTTTAAGGCCAAATTTGCAGAGTTGTGATTTTTTCCAACTTGGCTACTTTTTGGCCTTCTGTTTAAAATGCAATATTTAGGGATTTATAAAGTAAGTTCATTCAGTAATAACTTGTCGCCCGCTATCATCCTATACAGGACAAGCTTGAATTGATTTGGCTTGCATCAGGTTCAACATATTTGTGTAGAATTTAGGAACCTGACAGGCCAGCACAGAAGCTGAGCTGACTGTTTTTAGGAGCCAGGGAAATGGATCTTCCATAGAGTTCTGTGTAGAACAATCATAAAGTTAGGAGCCAGCAGTAGGGATTTTAGGAGCCTTGGTTTACATAACCTGTGGCAGATTTTTCTCATTGCATGAAATGTAAAAGTCCATATTTCTAGGGGATATTAATCTACACCCCATGGTCTCTCACAGAACCAAAATAAATTGTACATTATTATGTCCAAATGAACCAAGTTGTAAAAATACTCTGAACCAGGTATCTCTTGAACTCTCAGTCCTGATAGCAAAAGCTGAATAAAGAGACATACACTGCTGAAATCTTGCTTGGTTCTTGGTTTCGGTCTCCTGTTACTGGATACTCTAGTCTAGATCATAGTTACCTCACTCTTGTCTGTTGTATTAGCTGGCATATCACCTTGCTGTAAGCACATCACCATCCTGCTTGTGTAATGGTGTGTAACAAAAGGCCATCCTGTGTGTCAGTGGGCGTTTCAAGAACACTAAACAAAACTGTGTGTGTATCATTTATATACCATACCATTTAAGTACACCATGGCCTTGTGTACCACTGGTGGATTACCTTTTTGCTTTACTTACTGCCCCAGGAGGCAAATGGAGTATGTTCTACAGTAACTCAATGCACACATTCCCATCCTCA
This sequence comes from Pelodytes ibericus, assembly GCA_036172795.1. Taxonomy (NCBI): domain Eukaryota; kingdom Metazoa; phylum Chordata; class Amphibia; order Anura; family Pelodytidae; genus Pelodytes; species Pelodytes ibericus. The sequence goes on from CM069866.1 coordinate 28,705,287, forward strand.
TTTAAATGTACCTAGAATCGAAAAATACCCTGGAACGAAATGACAAATTCTTACTGTCTTGTGCAATTCTTTAAAAAAAAATAATTAAAATGCTGCTGCCGTGGTGTCACCCTAACTCTTTTTCCTATCGGGGCCAAATGTAGCCCACTGAGTCACAGGGCGGCCCACTTTAGGTATCCATAGTAGTCACTTGTGGGCCTGTCTGAGAAACCCACAGAGATCTCTGTTGAGTGTTCCTTGTTTCAGTACATAGTTAACAAAAAGTGTTAAGCACAGCATCTCACTGGAAGCATGCAATAGTGCATTTAAGAGATCTGTATTGGTTTCATAGACAGGCCCAGCAATGCATTATGGGGAATTTCCAAGGTCATGTGTGCAAAGAAAGTAACCACATGCAACAGCTATTTTTAATGTTATTTTGTATACACAGGACATCAGCTGATTCCTGTAATGTTTAATGGGGAGAGGTGTAGAAAAACCTGCTCTCCTGCTTCACACTAGTGAAATTGATGTTTGAAATCAGGATGTTGGCTTATTTATACATGCATTCATTTTCATTTACCACTTATTTTTAAAGCCATGTTTAATATTAGGCTCAGTTTATTAAGCCATGTATTCTGTTTTTGCCAGTTACGCGACTGTTGCTATGGTAGTCTCTTTAAATTCCTAAGTAATAATGGAAAAGCATTAAAAAAGGAATATAAATGTGTTTTTTGTTTCCGAGATTCTGGAAGCAGCTTTACATCTGCCAGACAAGGTGACATGGCACCTCTAATTTTGTGATTGTGAACTGCTTATCTCTGTATACTCAGCCAACCATGTGACTGGCTGAGATTAATGGAAACTGTTTTACAAAACCATTCTGGAGTTAAACAGTAGGAAGAAGTAAGGGCACTGTCTAAGTTTTAACACTAATGTTGTTATAGATTGGAGGTCTTATGATTCTCAGACCAAATGGTTGGCTGCGCATCTTAAGGGATGTAAATTGTGAAAGGAAGCAGATATATTGTCATTAAATTGTGTTTTCTTTCCAACCCTCCACTTTCTATCCTGCTACTAGCAGGGGAAGGAAGGAGAAGCCACGTCTCATGATCCCTGGTGTCTAAGTGGCATTGAGTCCACAAGCACCTTTCTGCACAGGAACTGCACACCACACCTGTGCTTGTATAGGAGCCAGTACAAGTGGCATCACAGCGACTTGACAACCTGACACAACTCCCTGTTGTATTAACAATGCAAGCCCCAAATAAGCCTGTGTATTTTGTGCTATAATTATTTATTTCATAATTCAGCACTGTATAATATAGCAGTTTCCTTATTTCATATTAATAAAACCTTGCTCCAGCTGGCAAGGAGAGGTGACATAGCAGCTGATGCTTAGAGTAACATTTCAGTCATCTGATTACATTTTATATCCACCTCTGACCACCTTATCCTTGTAATATAATGTGCTGTTTTTGTTTAGACAGAGGGAGTTCGAGTGTCTGTTAACATGAAGTCTGATCAGAAAGGAACACCATTACTATTTGTGGTTAGGCAGAAGGAAGCCGTGATGTCCTTCCAAGTGCCACTTACCCTCCGGGGACTGTAAGTAGTGACCATTCCTTCTTTTTTTCCAACGTCCCCAGTGTAGTCATCTATAATGCTCATAACACCTTGTATTGTCTCTAGTCTACCACTAATCAGGGCTGGACTGAGCATAAAGATCGGCCCTGGAAAACCTTACACGAGTAATACTGTCAGCATGGCACGTGCATTTATAGGTGTAAACACCCCAAAATACGCAGATAAACACATACAGCATTGTGTTGTACATTGATAACGTGAAGACTCTGCTTAACCAAGCCTTAACTACACCACAACCAATGGAGCTATTGCCCCCCGGGCTGCCCTCTGCTCCAGGTCAATGGACTAGGGCTGCATCACTTTATTTTTTATTTTTTTTACTTCTAGTGCTTAGCCATCCAACTGCAGCCCTCCAGCTAATGCAGGACTACAAATCCCATAATTCCCCACCAAGTGAACTGCTCAAGGCCATCACTGTTGTTTTGCATAAGCATCATGGGAAATGCAGTAGGTTGTGCCTACTAACCTTTAGCATTCCACACTGTGGCACACCATAACGCACTATAGACTTAGCCAGACATAGATTATGGTACATAATAGTCATTATATATAGATTATGACAGAACAAATACACCAAATTAGTGGTGTGGTTGGTGCGCTATGTGACCACCAAAAGTAAATAAAGCAAAACATGTTTGCCTGGTGACTTGGTTGGTGGGATCTCCACAATACCATAAATATAGGGAAAAAAGACAAAAATATATAGTGTAATACAGCAAAGGTAAAGCCAGTACAGTAATATGTCACTGATTAGACCAATAGGACCTTACATTAGGGCATAACATTTTCTGTGGTGTTATAGCCCCAGGGACTAGAAGGGCAAAATTCTCCCATCAGCTGCATCGGATATTTTTTCCAACGTTGCTACATTGGCCTAAAGTTTGAAATTCCCATCGCAATTCCCTCCTTTATTGAGTACATGACATCAACATTTAATTATACTACACCAACAGTTTACATAGTGCTTGGTACAGAGGGGACGTTAGACGAACAAGAACAGACTGATACATGAGGTAGATCCCTGAAATCATCCCAGAAATACTGACATTTCTGCCAATTGCTTGAAAGTTAGCAGCTTGCCCCAGAACAGATACGGTTCTGCATTAATAGGTATGGGTCATAGTTCTGTTAATAATAACCTATCCATACGCTGCACACAAGCCTGTTTAATGGCCTTTAAGATGCCGTCAGCATGTTTAGAATGCCAAAGCACTCTGCCATTCTCCTGGGCAGTAACATCCCCTTTCTGGGGACCATAAAGCCAGGAGGGGGCTGTGCTTTACAGAAAACGGCAGCAAAGTAAATAAAACATTTAACTTCTCCATGGAAAGAAAATCTTGGTTTATATCCCCTTCATACAGGGAAGCGACATTGCGTAATACAGACCGTATCACTTGACTTTTCATAGAGTGGTGTTGTAACCGAGTTATTTAGCAATGGCTTTAAGTGGAATTTCAGTAAACAGACAAACCTTGAAACACAAAGAGGCGACTCCGGGCATCAGTTACCAAAAAACAACCAAAAAAACTAGAATGAATTCAAATTGGGGAAAATCTGGGCAATGTTTCTTTTAATTGGATGTGATTGCAGACCATCTGAAAGATGAGTAACAACGTTTGGATAAATTGAACTTGAAATATCCTAGGTATTAAGCATGTAGCTTTTTTCCTTCGTGGGTGAGGGGCAAAATGCTACCGCCACTTAGGTCCTGCTTGTTATTTGCAGTATCACAAAGGGGTGTGGTTTAATGATTCTAATTTGAAGCATGAGCTCCGCTAATAGCTTTAACTGTATTTCTCCAATGACCGTCACATGCCTGCCATTACCCGTCTGCTCCTCTGCTTAATCCATGGCTAGCCCATTCATTTATGTCACTTCAGGCAAATATTTTGCCACCCCCTTCCCGACTATCTTTCTCTCTAATGAAAATGCTGTGTGCTAGGTTCACAGACCTTGTTTGCAGAACAGGCTGAGGAGATCCTTGGACTTCCCTACAGTCCCGATCCATGCTTAAAAGCCTTTTTTGGGGGGGGGGGAAAATGGGTTTAGTTCAATTAGATTTGTTTAAACTTTGAAAGACTTTAGTGTTAATTATTTATGGATTATTGGAACAAGCTAGCATTTATGTGAGAAACATGAACTTTTCCTTTTTATTCATAAGTTTTTATATATATATATATATATATATATATATATATATATATATATATATATATATATATATATATATTAGATTTTTGGATTCTTCCATGAAGCCCTCCGTTTTGAGGACTTCGTGGAAGAATCCAAGTCATTTTATAGGTATAAGTTACCCATTTATTGAGTTATATCATACTGATTATAGTTTTGTTCTTTATATGTTTTAGTTATTAATGATTTTGCACTCTGCATGAATCTATATAAATACATGTATAGAAGTGTATTCCTGATGTTTTGTAGGTACCAGCGCAATTATCAGTACCAGGATGTTGGCCGCACGTTATGCCAGCCCCCAACTCGGGCACAATCTGAGACGCAGTTGTTCTATGTAGATGTTTCCACTCTGTCAGAGAAGAATGAATCATACCGTCTGCGTGTCACAAATGTGGAAAGCTTTGTCCTTTGGTGAGAGTACAAACCAAAATGAAGTTTGTTTTGATAGAAATCCTTTTTTGGAATTTTACAATTTTTTTAAATTTTGTTTTCTCCTTTAGGACTGAGGAACGATTCACGTTTAATGCCACTCCTTCTCAGCCACAGGTATAGATATGAAAAATGTTAGTTGTGTGTGTGTGTGTGTTAGCCAGAGAGAATAGGAAGGGCACATTTGTATATACTGCATTTTAATAAGAGGAATATTTTCTTGGGACCGCCCATCTCCCCTCCTCCTTTCAGGTTTTGTTTCTTCTGGATCTCTCTACACACAGTCTTTGTTCCCCTTTCATCTCTTTCCTCAACGTAGCCTGTTTCACCATTTTCCTATCTATCCTTGTTGATTTCTTTTCTCATTCCTGTCATCACCTTCAGCTTTCCTCCATTTCTCCCTCTCACGCTCTCTTGTTTTTTTCCCCCCTAATTTTTGTCTTCTTACTCCCCTTGGGTCTGTTTTGTTTTCCACACTATTACAGCCAGACCACAGTTGCCCTTTCAGGCATATATAATATTTATATCACCATTTCTAGTCCTCCAGAGGGAGCAGAGGTGTGCGCCTCCTCTTCACCAGATCTCTACAGCAGTCTGTCAGAGTTCTCCTGCATGCATAAAGGCCTACATTACTTACTAACACAGAGCAAGACCACAAATAAGCACTGCACTGGACACCAGTACTGGAATAGGCCTTGTGTTCTGCTTTCTTACTACACAGTGTGGGGATGAAGATATAAGGGAACTTTAGACACTACACTTGGGTTTTTTAAATAATGTAATATACAGATTATCACTGGGAAGGGTTTGAAAAGTGGCCTATCGTTGCAGTTTGTTTAGAAGGCAGTAAGAAAGGATCTTTTGACTGGGGTTTATATCAATGTACTAATCATTTTTCAACATCAGCACTGTATATAACTATGTAAATGTGTGTTGTTCTAAAAAAAAAATTTAAACCATGTCACCAGTAGCTGTGTGTAACATTAATATGATTATATAAAATTAAATGAATCTGTTCCTTTTAAATGGTGATTGCAATGGCTTTGTTTTATGCATTTGGTGGAGTATGTTTCATATAGCATTTTTGGAAGCTCAAATATGCATAGTTTCTGAATATATTAGCATAGAAAAAAGCCTTTGTAGATGCTTAAAGCGGCTCATACCCTTTTGGAAATTATGGTTAGGCGCTAGGTATGTTCAACAGAGATGTGTAGTATGTGTAATGGCATTAATAAAGATGCATGGAGACTCCCAAACATGCATGCACATGTATACATTGCATATCTCTGTGCATCTCTTTGGCAGCCCCAACTCGGGTATCAACAGTAGGTGTTGATCAAGTAACGTATGCATCATTTCTCCATTTTTGTGTTTCAACCTGGATTGAAATATATCCTTTCTTTACAAGTCTTCCTTCTCTTTATTTTTTGTTATCTACATGCTTCTCTTTTATTTTTTTATTTTTTTTTGTACCTCTTGTAATTGTCCTATCTCCTATTTTCTTGCAGTATTTTAAGTATGTGTTTAAAGATGGAGTGGATTCTGTGATTGTGAAGGTTTTGTCTCCTACTGCATTCCCTTGTTCAGTGATCTCCATACAAGATGTCCAGGTGAGCTTCATATTAGTACAGTGAGGTCTTATTGTAGCACTCAGTGTGTTTGGTAAATCCAATGTGTGGTGGGGATTTTGGCCGAACATCAAAGTGCTTGTGGTTGTGATCAATTGCAGCTGGATTAGGAAGTGCTTTGTTTATATTGCAGAGAAATTTCTGTTTAATGAGGCTGAGTGGAAGTGGATCTTTTAGCTGGTTTGAAGAGATGAATCCAATTAAAAAAACACTTGGACAAATAGATGCAGCTGACTTTTTAAATATTAATATTCATTTCTCCGGTAGTATGTATGGTGTTGAAGAGCAAGATGGTCTATCTGAAAATATTTCCCAAATGTTATAATTAGAAACACTGCAAGCAGTGTAGTTTATTTGAAAATATATCTGAGAACAGCAGAGGGTCTGCCAAAGTAGCAGATTTGGAAAAAATAATTCTGCTGAATAGAAGAATTTTTACAACTCTGCTACTTTGACCTTAAGTTTGAATTTCCTGTCTCAATTCCCAGCAGTTTTCTCGTTATAGATTGAGTAGACCCTCAAGCAACGACCCCTAAAAGGCAAATCCAAAGCTAATAAACTGAGGGACCTGAATAAAACCTGAAAAGCAGTATCTTGCACAACACTAGCCAGACCAGTAATCATGATAATATAATTGGCTCTTGTTGTAATGTAAGATCAAATACCAATCCAGAAATCCACTTTACTCCCATATTAGACTCTGCCTAGGCTGCAGGCTGTCCCAGCACTCCAGATAATTTTCACCTAGCACTTAAAAATATATATACATATATATATCTTTTATATTTTGTGGATAGATCCAATGTAGGAATAATAGGACCTTGTGCTCAAGTGCCAGCAATTTAATCATAAAAGACAAAATACACTTTCCCACGCAGACGTGGATTCATCGGGGAAGTTACATCTAACACTCTTTGCAGAAGCAGAGGTTCTAGAGAAGAAACCTTTGCAAGATATTCAAAGAATGCCTGCATGTATTTGTCTGCAAACCACAGATGGACCAAAGTTAGTTTGCTACCTGGAGTGTCCCATAATTATGTGTAACTTTAGAATGAAAAAGTGATATGGAGATATATGATGTTGTATGTAGCATTATTCATTTCATATCTCTCTCCTTACAGTGCCCGGTGTATGACCTTGATAACAATGTAGCTTTTATTGGCATGTATCAGACAATGACCAAGAAGGCTGCCATCACTGTCCAGGTGATTAACTAACCACTTCTTAAATCTCACGCTCCCCAGCACCTGTATCTTTCGGTCTCTGCTTGTTAAACTTGGCTTGTAACATCACCTTTTTTTTGTTAATGTAACTTTGTTTTTACTCTCCTCACCTTAATATCTATATCCCTCTCATTATTTTCTGTAACCCCAACTCTTAAACACATACTCCATTAATCTCATTGCATACTCGCAGAGAAAGGATTTTTCCAGCAGTGGTTTCTATGTTGTGGTGGTTGTCAAAACCGAAGATGAAGCCTGTGGTGGGGGACTCCCTTATTATCCATTAAACCCAGGTATGATACATGGCAAGCACCCTTTACATGTGTTTGCCCCTTGCTGTTGGATAACTGTTGCTTATAATTCTTTTTGGGATGTTTCAGATACCCCTTTGGATCAGGGGACTCGTCAAAAAACCCTTGACGTTCTGGTCAGCCCTGCAATTACTAGTATGTGGGTGAACAGATTGGGGGGGGGGGGGGGGGGATTTGTGTTCTGATATAATTTATCTCTATCGGGAGGGACATCCATTTTTATTTAAGATCTCGAACCGTTATTTATTTTTTTTGTAAGCGGTTTCTACACATCTTAGACAAGATTACTTTTCTTACAGTTTGTTTTCTCACACTGACTTTACATATAATATTGGGTCACTGTTAAAGCACTACCTTCACAACTAGACCTTTTTTAATTATAATTAAAATACACAATACAATCAGTAGGATTGTTCAGAAAAGATTCAATTTAGCAAGATGGGACAACTAGAATGTGATGAATACTTGGACCTAGAAGAATAATATCTTATATATATTATTTATGATTCACCCCTTCTCTTGCAGAGAATACCTATATTGGAGGGATGCTCTTCTGTTTTGGTGTTTTCTTGTCCTTTTATGTTTTGGCTCTGCTCATACCCTGCTGGGAGAAAGTGAGGTAAGTCACAGCATGTGCAGACATATTGATTCAATCCTCTTTTATCTTTAATATACTTTATTGCCTGAAGGTTGGGGTCTATCATCACACCTCAGTGTCAGTGCTGTGAAGTACTATTTAAGCCGACACTGAGAATAATAAACTGCATTACTTTTTTTTCTCTTCTTTTATTGATTTAACTTTTTTTATGTCTTGGTATCACAATTTGCTCCATGGTATAATGCTTCAGAGGCAGGGAGGTGCAGATCTCCAACACCTCACAGTGCATTGAAAAATGAAAAATATAAATATTCACTTCTATATTTAATGACCCACCACCTTGTATACTAAAATATACTAACAGAAGGGGGCAGTAGATTTTGGTTTTAGACGCAACCTTAGATCAAGCAATGCAACCTTGATGGCACTATATACAGTAGACCCTATAGTGTTTCTGTGTGATCTATATGTTCCATGTTCTGCTAACTGTGTGCTTGTATTGACAGAAAAAGGAAAAAAGAAGCTGGATTACTGACCTCTGTGGGATCACTGAACGATGAAACAGGTAATTGTCTTGAGCGGTGGTTCTCAGCCAGTTTAACCTCAGGAACCACAACTGTCCTTGGTCATTAAGTCACGACCCGAAATAATTTAATTTCCAAAACATTATAATTTATTCCCCAGATCAATTCGTACAGCATTCCACAGTGTAAATATGCACTGTTCAAAGCATGAAACAAACAAAAAACCTTCTTCACAAAATGATTAGTGCAGTAATCACAGTGCAAGTGAAAACGAAAGTGTTATTTAGCTAAAATCCCAATAAAAATCAATTGAAATATATGAGACTACTTAGAAGTAATGGGAAAGCTGAGGATGCTTTTTGCTCCTGATAAGTCTGGGGTGATGATAAACAAAGCAGCTCTAAGGACTTGTTCAATGTCCATTCTGTTCCTATATTTTGTCTTCTTCTGGACCAGAGATGAGAACCCACTGTCACAAAGTTAGGTACGTTACACACTCACTGATGTCTATCTGCCACATTAACCCCTTAGTGACAAGACATTTTCACCTTGACTTTCCCTTGGTGACAATGGCCGTTTTGACATTTCTGGGGCGTTTGTGTTTAGCTGCAATTTTCTTCTTTTTCACATGTTTATCGTCATAAGAAGGACTTTCATTAGATACCATTATGTTCATCATATCTTATAATTTGCTACAAAAAAATCATAAAATATGATGAAAAATGTAAAAAAAACAACACTTTTTCTAACCTTAACCTAAAATATAATTTACACAAATACAATCATTAAAAAAGACCCCCTCTAAATAGTTTCTAAAGGTTATCCTGAGTTCAGAAATATCCATGTTTCCATATTTTTCTGTATTTTTTTGTGAGTTATGGAGCAAAAACCAAAAAGAGTGTTTTATTTTTTTTTTCCTATATTGACCTTTCGACCCCAACCCGAATTCAAAATGTAACCCTAACACTAACCCTTATGCTATCCCTTAATATGTTTTAATTTAATTTTTACCCTATCCCTTATGCTAAAAATTATTTAATTTTAACCCTATAGGCTAATCTAACTAAAAATTAAAACCAGTTTTAAGATAATTAAATATTTTTTTAAATTTTTTTACATTGCTATGCTGCTTAGCTACCTCTAGGGGCAGTCAAGCAGCATATTCAGAGCGACGGAAGTGAATTTACTTTCACTTCCGAAGCTCAGACCACCAGAGTGCATAGCCATATTGACGGAGCATGCTCCGTGGGGCGATCGTGGGTGCTATTGCCTCATTGATTCACCACAGGACGTGCCTGACATGTCCATTGTCGCGAAGGGGTTAAACCCAGACTTAACTTGACAAATTGCAGGCAAATTGTATCCCTAAAGTAAATGGTGTAGCCTCCGCTGTTTCCTAATCCTAGGGGGATTACTGCAAGAGATATCAGCAGCACTATTGAAACAATGCTATTCTTGGTGGGGCTTCTCAGCTTCAGCCGGGGAACACGTCCGTGACCCACCAGCTCGCGACCCACTATTGGGTCAAGACCCACCAGCTGAAAAACACTGGTGTAGAGATTTGGCATGTAATGAGAGTGGCAAGGTGGTGTCTAGTACACAAAGGGCAATCTACATTTCTAAAGAATGCTTTGGAAAGATGTCGTCTACAAAGTTACTATAGAAACATTGCATGGTGAGATGTAGAAGTAAAATATATATATATATATATATATATATATATATATATATATATATAATTAAGCCCTCTTCATTCCAAATGGCTCTACCAAGGGGGCGGACATGTTGTTTAGAATCTTGGGTCAGATCCTTCCTTTTGGAGGACTGGTGCGGGAATCCTGACCAGAATCAGTGTGTTTTTATATACATCCATTAATTCCATCAATTCAATACAGGTGATTAGGGGGCATACACCAAAGCCCAAGTAAAACACCGCAACAGTGATTTGCAAATCGTATGTAATCCTGACCAGGCACTGGACTCTGCCGTGGTGTGCTGAGAGTTTTTTTTTGTTGTTGAATATATGTACTGTGTACAAATCCAGCATGTCCGTTTAAGAACTTTGCTTTTGTTTTATCTTAATGTGGCACTGTACTCTTCTATCAGTATTTTGTATTCATAAAAGTACTATAGAATCCCAAGTGGAAAGGTCTGCTAATAAGACTTCTTGCCGTGCATAAAATAAATGGTTCTATTTGTGTTTCTTGTCCTTCTTTCGAATAGGAGAAAATCTACCTACATAATCTAGTAGAATAGACATGCATATATCAATTAATATCCATCATGTATGTATTTAGAGATGCAGAGGTGTAGGGGGTTATATACAGCGGATGGGTACGCAGCCTTTGGCACTCCAGGAGAATAAAACCGATATAATAAGAGAGATCGCAAAACAAATAATGTGTCAAATATAAAAAAAAATATTTAATTAAAAATCTACAGTGCACGCTATCAACTAATAAAGTAGAATAAATAACATAAAGAATATTATAATAAACATCCTTTTTATGAGGTTTATTGATATTATGTACTGTTTGTTATAATATACTGTATTTTATTTATTATACTTTATAAGTAGATAGAGTGCACTCTAGATTTGTTATTTTTATTGATCTCATTGTGGTTTTATCCTTTTTTTTTTTTTGGTTCTTAAATATTTTTTTTATTTTTGTTAAATTTGTTTTGGGTTCTTTCTTATATTTGTTTTAATCTTAATTGTTCCCCATTTTTTAGTTGTGACTGCAGTCCTCATTTTGGGTTTATCATATTATATTATGATTTCTTTTCTCATAATTTTTTATTATTTATATTATAATTTTTTTAATTTTTTTTATAATTAATTTTGTTCATTACTGTTTTAGTTTGTTTCTTTTGAAATAATAAATCAAAAAAGGAGAAAAACACCCCATATTTTTTCCATATTTACATATATTAAGAAGAAGATAAGTTCTCTTAATTTTTATCCATTTTTCAATTTTTATCTTTATTATTTGTCTTTTTTTTTCTCCTTGCTTTTATACTTTTTGATTTTTCAAAAAACGCTAACCCATTTGATTTTTAAATCATCCTTGTTGAGTTCTAGGTTGATTTTGTATTTTTTTTTTTTAACAGGATGTTCACACCTTGTATCGTTGTTATTGCTCTGTAATTTATTGTTCTCTATATAAAGGGGATAACTTTTGAAGAGTTTGTTGACTTATTTTCTAATTAGTGGTCCTGTTTTTTCCCTTTTTTTTCTGCTTTCAATGTTTTGTCGTTTCCAGCTTCACTACTTGGTAAGATATTTACCTGGTATGAGGGATTAGGGTAAGGGTTTAGATCACAGTTATCATCATTGCATGCAAGACGATGCTTGCTAACCCGCATTACATGTATCACTATATCATGGAGTGAATTTCTAACATTTTTTTCCAGTGCCATAATGAAACCTGGTCTCTGGTGTACTCCCTTATTGCTTGGTTTTGTTTCAAATTCTGCAAGAATCTTAGTGGTGGTAACATCACGAGGTGCCTATAGTATTTCACTTCTAGCTTACTGTTGCTTGTTTGTGGTCTACATATCAATGTATATGTGGTTTATATTACCTGAAATAGTGGTGGTTATAGCAAGAACTGAAAAGGCACCATATATCTTGGGTTTTCTGTGCCTTCCCAATGAATACGCCCGATTAAAAACAGACTAATACGGACCCCAAAATATCTATTGCACGTTGATAAATAGACTACAAACATTTCACCCTTCTCCTTAACGCCATTCTAAATCTGCTCCCCCACAGAACCCAGTGCACACATTTGTCCTTTTCTCACTTTCCTGTCCTTGACTTCTAGGAAAGTCGTCTGGGGGTCAGAAATATGATGGATGCGGATACGGATCCTTGGGTAAGTATCCTCCTTTTTTTTACGATGCGGTGAGTCGAATCTAGTGAGAGGAAAATATAAATCAAAGCAGAGAAACAATGAAGCAAGTGCCTCATTACCCATTTTCTCCCATTATGGAGTGGGATCCATAAACCATGTTTTTTTCTTTTTACAGTTTAAAAATGATTCAAACACAGGCAGTTTGATTAGTAGACTTTACATTTTAGAGGTATTTCCTCATTAAAGAGCATTTAGAGGGAATTCTAGTAGACTAGACTAGAGGAGATGTAAGCTGTTTGTGTCCTGATATACCGTATTTGCTCGAATATAAGACGACCCTGATTATAAGACGACCCCCCAAACCTTGGATATTCCTTTAGGAAAAAAACTAAAAGCCTGAATATAAGACTACCCTATAGGAAAAAAGTTCAACTGGTATATATTCACATGTAAATTGCTTTTTAATATTTAATAAAAATTATGATATAAAAAATGCATTTCTTGTTTTTATTTCCTTTTCTGTTCCAATTCTGCTTCTCTTTCCCCTCCCCCCAGCTTCATCCCTCCCCCCCCCCCAGCTTCATCCCTTCCCCCCAGAGTTGTCTCTCTCCCCCCTCTTAGTGTTGTCTCTGTCTCTCCCCCCAGCGTTATCTCTCTCCCCCTCGTTGTCTCCCCCCCAAACTTTTTCTCTCTCTCCCCCTCACCTTGTGTGTCTCTCTCCCTCCCCTTGTGTCTCTCTGCCCCCCTCCCTCCCCTTGTGTCTCTCTCTGCCCCCCCTCCCTCTTCATGTGTCTCTCGCTCTGCCCCCCACTCCCCTTGGGTCTCTCTCTGCCCTCCCTCCCCTTAGGTCTCTCTCTGCCCTCCCTCCCCTTGTGTCTCTATCTCCCTCCCTCCCCCCACCTCACCTTGTCTGTCCCTGGTGGCTAGTGGGGGCAGCCGGGGGATGTCTGCACGTATCGTGCAGACATCCTCCATGCTGCCTGACACTTCCGTCCATAATAGACGGAAGTGTCGGGCAGCATGGAGGATGTCTGCACGATAGAGGATGGAGGATGTCCCCCCGTTTGCCCAAAAATCCCTGGTGGCCAGTGGAGGCAGCTGGTGGATGTCTGCACGATACGCGCAGACATCCTCCGCTTCTGCCCGGCACTTCCGCCGGGACTTTTATGATGAAGCCGGAAGGACCCGGCTTCATCATAGAAGTCCCGGCGGTCGTGCCGGGTGGCAGGGGAGGATGTCTGCGCGCACCGCGGGTGATCCAGGTCCCCTGCAGCTCTGCTAGTGATCCAGGTCCCCTGCAGCTCTGCGGGGGACCTGGATCCCAATCTTATAATGATTTGAGGTCAGATTATTAGACGACCTCGAATATAAGACGAGGGGTCTTTTTCAGAGCATTTGCTCTAAGAAAACCTCATCTAATATTCGAGCAAATACGGTATTGGTGGCTTTTAGAGGATTGGATAAGATTATACACATCTCAAACATTGTTGAATTTCAGTATTGAGACATACATCTGTGATTCCAGCGTGGATACTTTTGGTGGGTGAGAACATATCTCCGTTTTACACCGGATTTTTTTTTATATTTATTTTGTTTTGTACAATAGAAAACGGTTCCCCAGTGAGCCCTGAAGATTGTACAGACAGTCTTGTGTCTTCTGGAGAGGCAACTTACAGTTATACAGGTATTTGGATGTACAAATCTGTTTATATACAAAGCATGTTATATTGATGTTGTCCATACGTGCTTTATTATTTATTGGAACATATTTCTATGTCTTTTTGACACTTAAAATTAGTTACTACAATTCATACAATACTATTTACATCTCCGTATGATTTCATTTATTCTAGGCAACTGTACATGTCTGTCTATATTACTGATTGCATTTTTAGGGACTTCTGTTCATCTTTGTGCAGGTCCGTCTGTAACCTTATTCTACTCCAGTCTGATTTGTAGAATACATTTCAGGTTTCTTAGAACTTCATGCAGAGTAATGTCAACATAGAGTGGGGTTTGCAACACTTGTGGTATCACTGTACAGCTTGTATGCTGTCCTGAATTACATTATATTAAAACTATTTGGATATCATCTCCATTAAGGTAGGTGTGTTTTTAAGCAAGTATGAATGCACTTTGGCACTCCAGATCCAATGAGCAAATGTGGGGGAAAAACACCTGACACATTTTACGCTTTTACAAACGCTTAATCATAAGAACTTCTGGTTACGTATTTGTAACAGCGTGAAACGCATCAAGTATTTTTCCTGCATGTTTGCGTTTGCTCTCATAATAAATGATACTCATTTTTGCAGACTTACAGTGCCAAAGTTTTCTTTCATACTGGCATGTGGTTATACGTCCATCATTGGGCTTTTCTGAGCACCTGAGTCCTACTTATTTGGATTTCCTAGGAGTTCCCTGCATCTACAGAGCTGCAGGAGGGAGTAGAGCCCGGCAGTGCCATCTAGACTACTATTGTCTACTTACTCATGCCTTACTGCCTCTAAGCTGGTTACACATTATCTTGCTGCATAAGGCCTAGGATTGAAAAGTCCTGTTATGCTAGGAAGGACCTGAGTATTTGTACCCATTTTGAAATTTTTGAAGGCAGACGTCCTCTACCTGTCCTTGCTCCTCCTAATATCTAATTTCTCATCCTCAAGGTCAGGAGCAGTTCAAACGCCGCTCCCTGTGCAGCATTAACCGGCCTATGAGTTCATTCAGTGGTATTACATGGGACTGTACCATTCTAACTTGTATCTCTGTTTAATAAAACGCTTATTTGAAGCTTGAGATACAAATGATGGCAGTGTGAGTGCGGATGCTGAAGTTGCGTCAGTGATATACATGTGAGTGACTGTGCATGGCTATTGTCTGTCATTTAAATCTCAGCCTTGTTCTAATTGAGCCCTAAAGATTCACAATGGGTGAGACACATTAAAGGATGATGTTTGACTGGATCCATACTGCCAATATGGGCCTTGAAGCCTGACATTACTAGATGATGAGTCTTGCCCAATCGGAGTGTTTCCTGGGAGAGAGAGAAGAGTCTTCAGGAGGTTGGGTTAGAAAACGTTATTCAAGTTATACAGTCACAGATCATCTGCAATCAACATATTACCTTGGCAAGTGAAGGCCTTGCGTTAAACTCAAAAAGCATTTGATTAGTTTGTTTTAGTGTGACATTGCAACTTTTTAAATTATCTTGGTTCGTCTGTGGCTTTGGGCCTCTTGATTTATGTGTCAGAAATCATCATAAGTCTAGAAGATGCCTAAATGTAATAAATTCACAGACGGGTTAGAAGAAATGAGTTGTCTTATTTTGTTTGTTCAAGCTAGCTGTCTGGGACATGGTACATAGTGTTAGAAAATGTGGAGCAATTCTCCAGCATTCATCTTCATCTCTCTCAGGAAACACTCAAATCGCAAATACACATTATTAATTTGTTATGTAATTTGACATTAATTTGACTTTCTATCCACCATTGCATGACAAGATCCTATTAGAGTGGGAAATAAACCTAATAAAATAATTGATCAGAAGTGTTGGGTTAGTGCTTGAGAACGAAAAGGAGGAAGTAGAGAAAGTATAGCAGCATTGAAGGGAATATAATGGCATGTTTATAAAAGGATGTAGGGGGACACTGTAAGCAGTGTGCTGGAGGAAAAGGTCAAAGGCCTAGAGGTAAAGTGAAGCTGGGGTATAATTTCCTTTAAGCCCTCCCTTCCCTCGAGATTATTTTTCAAGTAGTGGCAAGGTTAAAACAATATATAAGTACAAAGAGAGAAAGTGGGAATGGGGAACAATTGGAGAATTTATGAAACTAAGCTAGAGTCTATGGAATGGAGGTACATTACTGAAGCAAAGTATGAATGACTAGTATAAGTGTGGGAGAAAACCACAATATATGTTGAGGTTGCTAAAGAGAAGAGAGCAGGTAAAGGAGTGGGTAATAAAAATAATAAATGTAGCGACATAGATTAATCCTTGGTACTTTTAACCCAACAGAACGCTCTTTGGAGAACCTTGTATCCCGTCCCCGGCTTGAGTCGCTCAGCTCTGTGGAGGAGGACGATTATGATACACTAACTGATATAGAGTCTGATAAGAATGTCATCAGAACAAAGGTGAGATTGGATATAGGTGATTCTACAATGTGCTGATTACGGACATGGTGCGGCCATGGAAGTCACAGGAAGGTGCACGGCTGACCAGAACCAGCAATTAATAACATACTTTATATTTCTAGAAGTTTCTGTGTGTTGCTGACCTGGCAAGGAAAGACAAGCGTGTGATGAGAAAGAAGTACCAAATCTACTTTTGGTGAGTATGCAGAATACACAGCCCTATTATCACCCACTGCCGCATACAGAATACACAGCCCTATTATCACCCACTGCCACATACAGAATACACAGCCCTATTATCACCCACTGCCACATACAGAATACACAGCCCTATTATTACCCACTGCCATATACAGAATACACAGCCCTATTATCACACACTGCCGCATACAGAATACACAGCCCTATTATCACCCACTGCCATATACAGAATACACAGCCCTATCATCACACACTGCCGCATACAGAATACACAGCCCTATTATCACCCACTGCCGCATACAGAATACACAGCCCTATTATCACCCACTGCCGCATACAGAATACACAGCCCTATCATCACCCACTGCCACATACAGAATACACAGCCCTATCATCACCCACTGCCGCATACAGAATACACAGCCCTATTATCACCCACTGCCGCATACAGAATACACAGCCCTATTATCACCCACTGCCGCATACAGAATACACAGCCCTATTATCACCCACTGCCGCATACAGAATACACAGCCCTATTATCACCCACTGCCGCATACAGAATACACAGCCCTATTATCACCCACTGCCGCATACAGAATACACAGCCCTATTATCACCCACTGCCGCATACAGAATACACAGCCCTATTATCACCCACTGCCGCATACAGAATACACAGCCCTATTATCACCCACTGCCGCATACAGAATACACAGCCCTATTATCACCCACTGCCGCATACAGAATACACAGCCCTATTATCACCCACTGCCGCATACAGAATACACAGCCCTATTATTACCCACTGCCATATACAGAATACACAGCCCTATTATCACCCACTGCCGCATACAGAATACACAGCCCTATTATCACCCACTGCCGCATACAGAATACACAGCCCTATCATCACCCACTGCCACATACAGAATACACAGCCCTATCATCACCCACTGCCGCATACAGAATACACAGCCCTATTATTACCCACTGCCATATACAGAATACACAGCCCTATTATCACCCACTGCCGCATACAGAATACACAGCCCTATTATCACCCACTGCCGCATACAGAATACACAGCCCTATCATCACCCACTGCCGCATACAGAATACACAGCCCTATTATCACCCACTGCCGCATACAGAATACACAGCCCTATTATCACCCACTGCCGCATACAGAATACACAGCCCTATCATCACCCACTGCCACATACAGAATACACAGCCCTATCATCACCCACTGCCGCATACAGAATACACAGCCCTATTATCACCCACTGCCGCATACAGAATACACAGCCCTATTATCACCCACTGCCGCATACAGAATACACAGCCCTATTATCACCCACTGCCGCATACAGAATACACAGCCCTATTATCACCCACTGCCGCATACAGAATACACAGCCCTATTATCACCCACTGCCGTATACAGAATACACAGCCCTATTATCACCCACTGCCGCATACAGAATACACAGCCCTATTATCACCCACTGCCACATACAGAATACACAGCCCTATTATCACACAGTGCCGTATACACAATACACAGCCCTATTATCACCCACTGCCGTATACAGAATACACAGCCCTATCATCACCCACTGCCGTATACAGAATACACAGCCCTATTATCACACAATGCCATATACAGAATACACAGCCCTATTATCACCCACTGCCGTATACAGAATACACAGCCCTATCATCACCCACTGCCGTATACAGAATACACAGCCCTATTATTACCCACTGCCATATACAGAATACACAGCCCTATCATCACCCACTGCCACATACAGAATACACAGCCCTATCATCACCCACTGCCGTATACACAATACACAGTCCTATTATCACACAATGCCATATACAGAATACACAGCCCTATTATCACCCACTGCCGTATACAGAATACACAGCCCTATTATCACCCACTGCCGTATACAGAATACACAGCCCTATCATCACCCACTGCCGTATACAGAATACACAGCCCTATTATCACACAATGCCATATACAGAATACACAGCCCTATTATCACACAATGCCATATACAGAATACACAGCCCTATTATCACCCACTGCCGTATACAGAATACACAGCCCTATCATCACCCACTGCCGTATACAGAATACACAGCCCTATTATTACCCACTGCCATATACAGAATACACAGCCCTATCATCACCCACTGCCACATACAGAATACACAGCCCTATCATCACCCACTGCCGTATACACAATACACAGTCCTATTATCACACAATGCCATATACAGAATACACAGCCCTATTATCACCCACTGCCGTATACAGAATACACAGCCCTATTATCACCCACTGCCGTATACAGAATACACAGCCCTATTATTACCCACTGCCATATACAGAATACACAGCCCTATCATCACCCACTGCCACATACAGAATACACAGCCCTGTCATCACCCACTGCCGTATACACAATACACAGCCCTATTATCACACAATGCCATATACAGAATACACAGCCCTATCATCACCCACTGCCACATACAGAATACACAGCCCTATCATCACCCACTGCCACATACAGAATACACAGCCCTATTATCACACAGTGCCGTATACACAATACACAGCCCTATTATCACACAATGCCATATACAGAATACACAGCCCTATTATTACCCACTGCCGTATACAGAATACACAGCCCTATTATCACACAGTGCCATAAACAGAATACACAGTCCTAACATCACCCACTGCCGTATACACAATACACAGCCCTATTATCACACAATGCCATATACAGAATACACAGCCCTATTATCACACAATGCCATATACAGAATACACAGCCCTATTATCACACAGTGCTGTATACAGAATACACAGCCCTATCATCACCCACTGCCATATACAGAATACACAGCCCTATTATCACACAGTGCCGTATACAGAATACACAGCCCTATTATCACACAGTGTCATATACAGAATACACAGCCCTATTATCACACAGTGCTGTATACAGAATACACAGCCCTATTATCACCCAGTGATGTTAGTACTGCTGTGTGTGTATAAGGATTTGTATGAATGGGATAGTCTGTTGCTCTTGTCAGTGTTCTTCTAACGCATTTATTATGTGACGTGTTGGTGTATAGATCTGTCCTTGTTCACAATTTCTCCTCTGCAGGAATATTTCCACGATAGCTGTGTTCTACGCACTTCCTGTTATACAGCTTGTCATCACCTACCAGACGGTAAGAAAAAAGGCATAAACAGACACACACTAACTCATTCACCTTCCAATGATTCTAGAATTAATAAGCACTGTTTCTTTATAATTACAGGTTGTGAATGTAACTGGTAATCAAGACATCTGCTACTATAACTTCCTGTGTGCCCATCCTATGGGATCGCTCAGGTATTGACTAAAACTCCTGCTATGACAATCAATTATGAACGTGTGCTGTTATGTTTTGGGTAGCAATAACCAAGCATCTTCCAGACAGTGGCTCTATGTCTGCAGTCAAATTGTTCAGCCTGGTACAAGATAACAGTGGTAGGAGCTTGGAGATGGACACATCTTATTGTGTACAGAAGGAATAGGACTGGTATTGTGCCTGCAACATCTAATATGTGAAAATGGGACCTAATGACCCCAACTGCCATTCAACCCCATTTTCTCCCTCTATGTTGTTACTTTACTATATATATATATTTTTTGGGAACTTATTGATAGAAATCACAAAATTGCCTTCCCTTGGCAGTGTTTTTCATAGTTTAACAGTAGCGATACCTTTTTCAAAGAAACTTGTGTCAACTCAATAAAGAGAGAATGGCACGGAACTGACAGAGGAGTTTCAAACATAAGGCCAAAGTAACGGAGTTGTAAATTTCTCTCATTCAGCTTAATTGGGGAATGTTCAACAATTGGCCTAAAGTGCCCATCTCAATCCCCTGCAATTCTCACTTTTTTATGTCCTATGGAATGTGTCGGCAGATAAGAACTGTTCAGCCCATCTAGTCTGCCCAATTTTCTGAATACTTTTATTAGTCCCTGACCTTATGTTACATCTAGGATAGCCTTATGCCTATCCCATGCATGCTTAAAAGCCTTCCCTGTATTAACCTCTACCACTTCTGCGGGAAGACTATGCCATGTATTAACTACCCTCTCAGTATAGTAATACTTCCTGATACGATTTCTTTAAACATTTTCCTCTCTATGTACTCCTGTTTAAGATGATAGCACCTTTCTTTCAATCTTTATTGGATGCCACCTTGTCGCCTGGAAAGTTCCATTTATGAAGAATTATAGTAGTCTTCACATTTCCCTTCTACTCCCTTTCCCCCTTCTTACTTATTCTCCCTACTCCTCCGCAGTGCCTTCAACAACATTCTCAGTAACCTGGGCTATGTGATGCTTGGGCTGCTCTTTCTCATCATCGTATTGCAGAGAGAACTGAGTCATAACCGCATGTATATCAAGATACACCTGGAGGTAAGCTGCTGGGTGGTATGTCCATGAACAAGGTATGTAGTGATGACTTAAAGAGCAATAGAGATAGAGGAAATCTTATGTAAAAGAATGGGGGAGATCTCATCAAAATGAGTGACAATGATATTATTGTTAATAAAACTAGGGAAGAAAATGAACTGTATAAGAAACTTTTAAATATATGGAGCACTGAGAATAAAGTAACTTGGTGCTAAAGAAGGCAGTGGGAAAGCTATTGGGGATTAAGGTTTTAGTTGACAAGTCTTTCTGACTCCTTGTTCTTCAGGAATGTGGGATCCCCAAACACTTTGGCCTATTCTATGCTATGGGTACCGCACTAATGATGGAGGGTCTTCTGAGTGCCTGTTACCACGTGTGTCCAAACTACACCAACTTCCAATTTGGTTAGTGCTGACCTTTTGATTTCCAATGTCATTAAATGAATATTAATGAAAAATAGGAAAAAAGTAATAGGCACTTATTCGGTGTAATAGGTGCAGCAGAGACTAGTGTATATCCCCCACAAACAAAATTGTGTTGCGCAAATCAATAATTTGGACAAATACTTATCAAAAACAGGAATCAGATGATCCAATAATACATAGAAAAAAAGCAACATATGTATGAGAATATAACAAGTAATAACAACGTATATATGACTGTAAATGTAAATACAATACTACAGGGGTGTCCAAAATTGTTCTGCAGTGGGCCACTTCACCCACTTGAATGTATTTGTGCGTGGGCTGCATTCATGTTTCATCGAATATTTTTTTTTTAAAATAAATAAATAAAATATGTGTTCGTGTGTATATATATATATATATATATATATATATATGTGTGTGTGTGTGTGTATGTATATATATATATATATATATATATATATATATATATATGTATGTATAATATGTGTGTGTGTATATATATACACACACACACATATAAACACTGCTCAAAAAAAATAAAGGGAACATTTAAACAACACAATGTAACTCCAAGTCAATCACACGTCTGTGAAATCAAACTGTCCACTTAGAAAACAACACTGATTGACAATCAATGTCACATGCTGTTGTGCAAATGGGATAGACAACAGGTGGAAATTATAAGCAATTAGCAAGACACCCCCAATAAAGGAGTGGTTCTGCAGGTGGTGACCACAGACCACTTCTCAGTTCCTATGCTTTCTGGCTGATGTTTTGGTCACTTTTGAATGCTGGCGGTGCTTTCACTCTAGTGGTAGCGTGAGACGGAGTCTACAACCCACACAAGTGGCTCAGGTAGTGCAGCTCATCCAGGATGGCACATCAATGCGAGCTGTGGCAAGAAGGTTTGCTGTGTCTGTCAGCGTAGTGTCCAGAGCATGGAGGCGGTACCAGGAGACAGGCCAGTTCATCAAGAGACGTGGAGGAGGCCGTAGGAGGGCAACAACCCAGCAGCAGGACCGCTACCTCCGCCTTTGTGCAAGGAGGAACAGGAGGAGCACTGCCAGAGCCCTGCAAAATGACCTCCAGCAGGTCACAAATATGCATGTGTCTGCTCAAACGGTCAGAAACAGACCCCATGAGGGTGGTATGAGGCCATCGACGTCCTCAGGTGGGGGTTGTGCTTACAGCCCAACACCATGTAAGGACGTTCGGCATTTGCCAGAGAACACCACGATTGGCAAACTCGCTACTGGCGCCCTGTGCTCTTCACAGATGAAAGCAGGTTCACACTGAGCACATGTGACAGGCATGACAGAGTATGGAGACGCCGTGGAGAACGTTCTGCTGCCTGCAACATCCTCCAGCATGACCGGTTTGGCAGTGGGTCAGTAATGGTATGGAGGGTCATTTCTTTGGGGGGCTGCACAGCCCTCCATGTGCTCGCCATAGGTAGCATGACTGCCATTAGGTGCCGAGATGAGACCCTCAGACCCCTTGTGAGACCATATGCTGGTGCGGTTGGCCCTGGGTTCCTCCTAATGCAAGACAATGCTAGACCTCATGTGGCTGGAGTGTGTCAGCAGTTCCTGCAAGACGAAGGCATTGATGCTATGGACTGGCCCGCCCGTTCCCCAGACCTGAATCCAATTGAGCGCATCTGGGACATCATGTCTCGCTCCATCCACCCACGTCACGTTGCACCACAGACTGTCCAGGAGTTGGCTGATGCTTTAGTCCAGGTCTGTAACTCACAGTAATGTGACACTTACATACACACACACACACACACACACACTGTCAAAAACACACACAGAGAGTCACACTCTCTTACTTAAGCAAACACACATTCTCATCTATAGGCAGAGTCACACTTATACACACACACACACTCTCATAAGCACACAGAGATCACACTTATACACACTCACACTCTCATATAGTCACACTTACACACTCTCATTTAGAGAGCCAAGCTTACACACACTCTCACATACACACACAGAGAGCCAAGCTTACACACACTCTCACATACACACACAGAGAGCCAAGCTTACACACACTCTCACATACACACACAGAGAGCCAAGCTTACACACACTCTCACATACACACACAGAGAGCCAAGCTTACACACACTCTTACATACACACACAGAGAGCCAAGCTTACACACACTCTCACATACACACAGAAAGAGTCACACTTACATACAAAGAGAGTCAAACTTACACACTCTCATTTAGAGAGCCAAGCTTACACACACTCTCACATACACACACAGAGAGCCAAGCTTACACACACTCTCACATACACACACAGAGAGCCAAGCTTACACACACTCTCACATACACACACAGAGAGCCAAGCTTACACACACTCTTACATACACACACAGAGAGCCAAGCTTACACACACTCTCACATACACACAGAAAGAGTCACACTTACATACAAAGAGAGTCAAACTTACACACTCTCACATACTACATAGAGAGTCACACTTACACGCACGCACACATGGAGAGACTACGTTATTTTGTTTGTCCCCCTACCTGCTAGTTTAGCTTTTATCTGCAGGGAGGGGGATTGTGGCTCCTACTGCTGCTGCCGTGTCCCTGCTCACATTGGCTGCAGGCTGAGCCAACCACTTGTGCAGCGTGAGGGGAGGAATCTCCGCCCCTTGCACTCTGACCTTTTTGGAGCATCGGGTGTCCGTGAAATCCCGGTGCTCCAACAAGGTCGGCGTGCGAGGGGGCCAATGTAAGCGGGGCTCAGGTGAAGCTACCGCTGACCATCTCAAGGGGGTCGCATGTTGGGCACCCAAGCAATAGTAGATATATTATTCCCCAATGGACTTCGACTCACATGTACTAGAGCCACTACATTACTACAGATATAAACGTGTTGTGGACTTCAATCGCCACCATCCAGATGGTATATAGTCAGGT
Source organism: Pelodytes ibericus (assembly GCA_036172795.1). Classification (NCBI taxonomy): domain Eukaryota; kingdom Metazoa; phylum Chordata; class Amphibia; order Anura; family Pelodytidae; genus Pelodytes; species Pelodytes ibericus. The sequence goes on from CM069866.1 coordinate 28,729,899, forward strand.
AATTCTGAGTATAGAAGTTTGACGCCCAAATCATGGGTGTTTTAGGCCAGTAGATAATATGGAAAAGAGACGCAGCTATATATTTATTACCCCCCATATAATAAAGCTTACAAAATGCACATTAAAATGAATGTCACCCGGTCTAGGGAAAAGTAGCAGCAGTAGCAAAGGCTCAGTCTCTACACACGATATTGTCCAAACCGGACTGACAGTGTTTCTGAAGAACAAGTTCCGGGAAACCTCCAAAGACGTCAATTAATATATGCAATGGTAGATATTATTCCCCAATGGACTCATGACGCGTTTCACCCTGACGCATGGAAGACGCTTGATAGAGTGAAACACGTTGCAAGTCCATCGGGGGATCAACCGCTTCTTGTTTTTTGATAAGTATTTGACCAAATCATTTTGTTTGTGCATTTCCCATCCATCACTACGCCTTCCATGCACTTCGTTGCTTACTAGATATTCTGCCTCCACTCACTGAACCCTCCCAATATTCATTTCTAATTTCATTCATCTTTTAATATTATCTCTCCACTAGACACTTCCTTCATGTATATGATTGCTGGCCTCTGTATGCTGAAACTTTATCAGAAGAGACACCCAGATATTAATGCCAGTGCGTACAGTGCCTATGCATGCCTAGCTATCGTTATCTTCTTCTCCGTCCTTGGCGTGGTGAGTCTGCACTTCAGATTAGTGTTCATTCCCAACATCTTTCATTATGAAGCTTTTATGATAGAAAATGGCTAATTGAATAGGAGAAAACAGGTGAGTAGGGTGGATTTACTCACTGAGCAGACCCAAGACTTATACCTTCACTTTTTAACTACATTTCTTTAGGCCCAACTCTGGAGCTAAATGTAGAGGCGTCTACTAGTGTCCAACTATAGTCTTCCAGCTGCTTGTGGCCTACATCTCCCATAATACTCCGCTAAGAAGTTAGGCAATTAGTTCTTAACAAGTTTAACTGTAAAATGCACAAAAACAGTACCGCACTGTATACAATTTGATGCACATAAGGGTCTATTTAATAAAGAGGGAATTGCAGATAATTTAATTTCAAACTTTAGAGCAATGGAGCCGAGTTGGAAAAATTCCGCAATGCAGCTGAATGGGAGAATTTTTCCAAACTCGGCTACTTTGGCCTTAAGTTTTAAATTCCCATCTGTATTCCCTGCAATTCTCTCTTTATTGAGTAGACACTATATAAAAAAAGGGGTTATCATAATACTAATCTAGAAATGCCATGCTAGTAATGTCCATAATATCTGTTCTAGAAATAAATTCTACGAATATAGAAAACAAAGTCTATGGATGTCAAACTGAGATCACCCAACTCTCTATAACGCTCTGTCAACCTAGAGGATTATGGGAGATGTAGTTCTGTAGTTTAACAGCTGGAGGGTTGAAACCCCTGCTTAGATGTTCGGAAATGTGCTTTATTAGAAAGTGAAATATGGAATGTATTGAATATCCTTTTACCTGATGCAATGTTCTTATCAGTTTTCATTTTTGAGGATTTTACCATTGCTCAACTCCATTTATTGACTTTGGAAGGATGAATGTTAAGCCTGTCCTGAATCAACGCTGCAATAACTCAAAGAAAGAGTTCACTATTGAGAGCTTAGATGTAAAGTGGTATTTGTATGACGCCGAGCCAGTGCCTAGCGCTATGGTGTGGGTATGGGATTTAATAAACAAGGAAAGGAGATCTGTGATTACTCCAGTAGAGATCTCGCTAGCTGATTACTCCATTAGTGGATTACTCCAGTACAGGATCAGAGGTTATAGGAGGTGGGTAGAGTATTCTACTCGGGTAGGGTGGAGCTTCCCAGAAAAGCTCATAAACACAAGGGAAGAGCGTGTCTGGATCCCAGCTTATGTACAGGAGCACATGGGTATGTACATTCTCTGGTGCAGATCTTTTATGGCTGCATTGTAGTCTTGCACATGACTACAATGCAATGATTGATTATGTTGCTGCTTTACAATGTATCTCCACAATCTACATGAATTTGAGTAGATTGGTGCTCCTTGGTGGGAATAAGGCTCTGCTGCTATTGGAGTGCTTTCCTTAGATCCAAAGCCTGATTTAGAAGCCTCTTAAGGGATCTCTTAAATTCATAAAAACATGTAATTTATTCCACCATTAATTTGTTTTAAAAAAAACATAAAACTATAAAAAAGTTTCATTGGATATTTCCTTTCTTATTTTTATGTCAACTCACCTGCCTATTTGAAGATCTCTCTTCCTACCTCTCACTGATTTGTACATTGTGTTCTTTATTTAGGTGTTTGGAAAGGGGAATACCATTTTTTGGATCATATTCTCTGTGATTCACATCTTGTTCACCATGCTGCTGAGCACTCAGCTGTATTATATGGGTCGCTGGAGACTAGGTGAGTGCATGTACCTATGAGAATGACCAGCATCCACATACTATACATTTATTAAACAATTCTACCATTCACTTGGTCCCCAGACTCTGGAATCATCCGCCGCATTCTACAGGTTTTGTACACGGACTGTGTGAGACAGTGCAGCCCCCCTATGTATGTGGTGAGTAACTTCACAGCCTCCAAAACTGTGTGTACCACCCCTTGCTACAGTGACTGTGTACGATTTCAGTGTATTTCCCGTTGTTACTCTTTTTCTGTTCCATGTGCCTTCACATACTCTCTTACTTTTGCAGGATCGCATGGTGCTACTTGTGATGGGGAACATTGTAAACTGGTCCTTGTAAGTACCCCATGCCATCTCTCCGATTTGAAGCAATGCAAACCTGAAAGTAACATTAAGTCCCAGTTAACCAATTATTTGGAAGGGTTTCATATTTATAAGGGAAGTGCAAATGAACAATGTAGCTCCAAGTATTTAGATCTAGTCCTGTAAATAGGACCTATTTGATGGACCTAACCTAATGGATAAAACCCTTCTCTTTACAGAGCAGCATATGGACTCATTGTCCGACCCAATGATTTTGCCTCCTATCTCCTCGCCATAGGAATCTGCAATCTGCTGCTTTATTTTGCCTTCTACATCATCATGAAGGTAAATGTTAAGTGAGGATTTAATTCTATGGGGGATGTCTGTAAAGTATCGTGACTGGTAGGGACAGGGAGACGGGAGATGACTTTAGATGATTAGATTTGGTCTGTGTTTTCTTCCTCCTTGACCTTCTTTCCCAACCATTTCCCCTACAGCTCCGCAGTGGAGAGACAATACTTCCTGTCCCGCTCCTGTGCATCGCCTGTACGTCTGTGGTTTGGGGATTTGCTTTGTTTTTCTTCTTCCAGGGACTCAGTACTTGGCAGGTAAGGTGCAGACTACACTGTACGGTGTATAAATCAAATGGATTATTCAGCTCTGCAGTACTGTGAGGACAATCTATAATGTCCACTGATTTAAAAGGAATTGGTCACCATAACGTGTTTATTCTGTGAATGTAGGGAATAAAAAGATCAGGAATTGATCTATACAATTTGTTAAGCATAATTTAAGATACATATGTGTTGTGTGTGTTTGTGTGTGTGTGTGTTTGTGTGTGTGTGTGTAGTTTCTCTTGTTTATGATAAAACCTTGTGGCTTGATATGCAAATTACAGTTTTCTCATTGAAAGTTGTTCATTTGCATATTAAGCCACAGGAGGCACTACAAACATAAAGCATGTTCCTCTTAATTTATGTGTTTGCTTGCAGTTCTGCTCATATATAAATACATACACAATCTAAACAATGTTTAGGTGACAGAGTCCCTTTAATTGAGGAATAGTTTACCTGAAATGCTGGACATCCAGAGTATCTTAAACACTCTGCTTTCTAAACAGGCTTAGTAATGTTCCCCACATGCACACAATCTTCATAATCTGTTTCTTTGTTAGAAAACTCCAGCAGAATCTCGAGAGCACAACAGAGACTGCATCTTGCTTGGATTCTTTGACGACCATGATATCTGGCATTTTCTATCCTCCATTGCAATGTTCGGTTCTTTCCTTGTGAGTCTAATCTATTTTCTATGGCCTAATGTGTACAAATGCAGCTGTTTTTGAACTTTAACTACCAAAATTCTACTCTGCCATTCTAGAACGCTAGTGGGGTCTTATGGGATTACTGGTCCAGCACAGCAGCTGGAGGGCCCCACTTTGACACTGGAGATACAGAAGAGTCATAGGACATAAAATAGATGGACCTGCATCTGGGTTACTCTATCTACTGTTTATTGCCATTGTCCTCTGCACACTATTTGAATGTTGAACATGACACTTTGATCCAATGTTACAGGCATAAAAGTCCCAGAGGCCTCTGTATAAATTTAATTGACTCCCACACAAAGTGTTTGTTTTTAGAAGGGTCACATCCATAAGAAACACTTATAGAGCAAGATCTAACTTGAGACAAGGCAGGAAGAGCCAAAATGTTTTTCCTATTCCATGTTTACCGTTGTTGATCCAAAAGAAGGCAAATAAAAACCCCTTATTTTAGCATTTTCGAATTCTGTGTTCAGTAGGGGGGAAAAGGCATCTAACGTTTTTGTTTGAACCACTTCTTCAGGCAGTGAATTCCACACCTTTATTGTCCATACTGTCACAAATCCCTTCCCCTGTCGTAGACTAAATCTCCTTTCTTCAAGTCTTAGCGGGTGACTTCTTGTCCTTTTGTACTGTTCTGTTAATGAACAGGTCTTTAGACAGCCATTTGTATTGGCCCTGTAGTTATTTATATAACATTATCATATCCACTCTAAGATGCTGTTTCTCTAGTGTGTACAAATTTAATTTTTCCAGCCATTCTTCATAACTAAAACCTTTGATTTCCCCTTAATAGATTTGTAGCCCTCCTCTGCACTTTATCTAGTTCTATAATGTCCTTTTTTTTTTTTCTTTTTTTTTTTAAAGGTGCCCAGAATTGACCCACATATTCAAGGAGACTTTATACATCTATAGTATATACATTGTACATTTGTGTCATATAGTACAAGGCTCTTTAGAACATTGTATCTGTTTCACTATATAATTCCTTTATAACCTCTGTTTTCTCTCGCACAGGTTTTGCTGTGTCTTGATGATGATCTGGATTGTGTACAGAGAGACAAGATTTATGTGTTCTGAGTAGTGCTTTCTCCAGATGGATTGTGATTCCCAAACGTGGATAACACGTACAGAAATATCCAGTCAGGGCCAAATGCTCTGCTTTTACCATATCTGCAAGGATAAAAGGTCTCTACCTGGGCTCTGGTGTGTTCAGAACCAGTTATTGTGGAGTAGAGCTGAAAACTCTTAAAAGCAAACCTGTGTATTATCCGTCCAGTCACATTTTAATTTTTGATTGTTTGCAACAGGAGACCAAATAGCAGAGAGAGAGAGAGAGTGAGTTTAATGTGCTACAGGCTTGTGCTGTGTGTATCCAAGCATCATCTATACAGGTTGTTTCCTCATTGACCACAAGGTGTCACTATTGGTATTGTTTTGAAATGGTACCAATTCTGGGCCTGGTTTGGCGTTCATGAGAGTGTACATTTACAATGTTTACTTCTTCCAGTGAATGGGTTAATTCTGTAAAGCGCAGGAAGGTAATCTGTCAATTATGGCTATTCTTACTAGAGTTACAAGAAAGGGCATGTAACAAAACCTTCAACACATGATGCTGATAAATGAACCACTTTCACTGGATATATGATGGAGATACATCCCTGATCAGAGAAAGGCTCAATACTTTTACATTTGGAAAAGCCTGCTACACACTGCCATACAATGTGGTGAAATGCTCCCTGGCAGAAGATGTGTACATTTTGTTGAATGCCAATTGACTCTATAGAGTCAAGGATTATTAATGCCAAGGATTATGCCCTCTGGGCGTAGAACAAATACCCTGGATCTGCATTAGTGCACTGTCTCTCTACAAGCACATATAACCACATCAGTCCCACGTGCCATCCTTCCCGTCCGTGGCTATGCTGCATTTTAAAGTTGATTTTCATGTATTTTGTTCATGTTTTATATTTCTGAAATTAAAAAAAAAAAAAAGTGTTTTTTGTCGGCTTTCATTCTGCCCGTGTGCTGCAATCAAGATGCACAAAACTAATGATTAATCTATATACACGTGCAAGGTTATCCCTTATACAAATGATAAAAATCATGAGATGATTTTTGATTTCTAAAATGCTCCCAGTCTGTTTAGTCCCATGTGAATAGCAAAATGCAGCAACTAGCTGTGCATAATGTAAGATTGAGTGATCAAATCTGCCCATTCACTGTAAAAAAAAATCCCAACAGCTCAGCCCCCCAAAACCGCCTGCATAGGTTGTAAGGGTATTGAATTGAATGCTAGATCTCATGTTATGACTGTCATCCTGCATAGATTGTAAGGGTATTCAATTGAATGCTAGATCTCATGTTATGACTGTCATCCTGCATAGGTTGTAAGGGTATTGAATGCTAGATCTCATGTTATGACTGTCATCCTGCATAGGTTGTAAGGGTATTGAATTGAATGCTAGATCTCATGTTATGACTGTCATCCTGCATAGGTTGTAAGGGTATTGAATTGAATGCTAGATCTCATGTTATGACTGTCATCCTGCATAGGTTTGGTATGTGCCCCAAACAAGTCAGATGCTATTTCTTGCATTCATTTTTCATGCTCTATCATTACACATATGAGATCTAGGAAAGAGTTAAATGTCATGGGATCTGCACTACGCTGAATGGCATCATGCTTTTTATGAGCTTTCACTCCATTATATATACACCGTTGAGCATAACATTATGATCAACTGCGTAATATTGGGCAGGTCCCCTTTTGACACCTGACCCATCGAGGCATGGATTCCAGTAGACCTCTGAAGGTGTGCTGTAGTAATTTGCACCAAGACGTTAGCAGCAGATCTTTTAAATCCTGTAAGCCGTGAGGTGGGGCCTCCATGGATCAGACCTGTTTGTTCAGCACATCCCACAGATGCTTGATTGGATTGAGAACTGGGGAATTTAGAAGCCAAATCAACATAGAATGTGTCGGGAGATAAGAACCATTCGGTCCATCTAGTCTGCCAAATTTTCTAAATACTTTTTTTAGTCCCCTGTTCCTGGTCTTACAGCTAGGATAGCCTTGTCTATCCCACGCATGCTTAAAATCCTTGACTGTGTTTACCTCTACCACTTCCGCTGGACTTGTGTTCCTCAAACCATTCCTGAACCATTTTTGCTTTGTGGCAGGGCACATTATGCCTTCAGTGAATACCGTTTCCATGGAAGGGGTGTACATGGTCTGTGACAATGCTTTGGTAGGTGGTACATGTCAAAGTAACATCAACATGGATGACAGGACCCAAGGTTTCCCAGAACAACATTGCCCAAAGCATCACACAACCTCTTGTCAGTGGACATAATCCTGTCAGATGGCAGATTGGTGTGGATATAGTGTGACCGACAGCAAGGAATTGTGCTGGAAGGAGTCTATATATCTCCCCAGATTTTGCAAAGTTCCTACTTTGTGTAATTAGCCCCAGGGAAATGTGTTATGTTACACTTAATATAGCACTTTATGTATGTGTATGTGTGGGCCCTGGGGTGGAGCACTTGGAGAGTAGGGTGGGCCAGTGCTCCACTCCACATTTTAGATGTTGTTTGGAACCTACTGGTGAGAAGTTACCTCACCTGAAAAGGCTTGCTGATTACAGGTGCTGCTAAGAACTCCCCTGCCAGAGGAGGGAGAGAGATTGTGTTTAATTTCTGTGAGTGGAAACAGAGAGCTGAAAACACTCAAACAGTAAGGTTGTGATTTATGGTTATGTTGGGAAATGGACAAGCCATCCAACCCAGCTAGCTTAGTATTTTTGTTTAGTTAGTGCTCAGAAGAGCAAGGATTTTGCTTTATTTGTTTTATATTTTGTTACAACCTGTTATACCTTACTGTACTTGTAACCACAATAAAAGAAAACAAGTAATTTTACCTCATCCAGCGTGTGAAGTGTCTCTGAAGCCTGAAAAGACTGTGTGTAACCCCCAAATCCCAGGACAAGGTACCAAGGGAAAGGAGTACTTTTGTCACAATATATATATATAGTGGATAAGTGGTTCATGAGCCATTTGTTTTCCTTAATCCTTATTGCGCTATACATTCTTTTCCGGTATTGAATTAACTCTAAACATAAGCACTGTAAATCGTCATGGAATTAAACCAGTTTAAATATGTTTCTAGCTCCCAACCTCTTACTAACATTTGCTGTACCCGATCGGTAGCAGCACTAAGGTTAAATACGTTATACTTTAGGAATTTGAAGCTCTAATTTAACCAGTTGAGAACCAATTATGGAGTATAATATCATATTAATCTAGTTCCTATTTCCTCATGAGTGTGTTACCCATATATAGGCAGCAGGGCACTATAAGGGTGTTCAATTGAATGCTAGATCTTATTTTATGGCTGTCATCCTGCAAAGGTTGTAAGGGTGTTCAACTGAATGCTAGATCTAATTTTATTATACCATACACGTATAATGATACATGTTTCACCAGGAAATGTAGGTCCTGGCCATGTTACTTTTGTCCAACCATCTATTCATTTTATCTACTGTAGAAGAATGAACATATGAGTCAACCCTGATGGGTTAGCGCAGTGGGAAATAGCATCATCTGTACAATCTCACCATTTTAGCATTATACCCTCCCATTCAGAAGGTCACATTTTTTTCACTGTTATAACTTTGTATATAAATATTTTGTATCACCTAAACACTGTTTTTACTGTGGATGTAGAGAATATAAAATTATCTATACAATGTGTTTGCAAAACTTCAAGCAAATGCCTAAATTAGGAGAAAACTGTTTTAAATCAGTCTGTGAAGTCACCTTGTGATGACATCACTTGTGGCTTGATATGCAAATTACACATTTGCAATTGACACACAGTTCACTTCCATCAAGCCACAGGTGATGTCATAACAGGAGACTCCAAAAACACATGTTTTTTTTTTAAAACTGCCTAATTTAGGCATTTGCTTGCAATTTTCTTATTCTTTACCATCACAGTAAAAACATTGTTTAGGTGATAATGTCCCTTTAAGTTCCTATGAATATTATAAGTGTTCCTACCATAATTGTGGTTACCCCACCATTTCAGTAGCAGCTTGTACAGTGGGCCGAAGATTCATATGGCAAGCCGCCCCAGGGTGCGTGGGGTTAATGTGGGAGATACCCCTGAATTGAGTCTATAAAAGGCTTTGCCTGCGGGAGAATATCCCCCCTTTTTCTGAGTCATACACAGTCTACCCCTTTCTCGCATACTTTAGCTATCCAGAGAATGTGTTCAGATCCCAAACGTTACAATTTGGTCAGACCTTCCCCTAATATGGTGTTGGGAAGATCTAACCATGAAGGGGGGTGATAGTGGGCTGAGACTGCCCCATATTACATCCACACACAAAACAGGACTTTTATCTCTCCATCCTGCTCCTCTCTCACTCAGTACTTTTCATCCCAGCGACAAAGAGCATCTTCTACTAGTAACCTGTGAGTTGGGGGAATATGTGGGGTTGTGGGAGGGGGTGCGCACAGATATTCCATGTTTTGATCATATATAGTATTGGACTACACTGTATGGTTGTGAGTATAGGGTTATGTTTGTAGGATGTGTTAGACAGCAGTTGGTGGATAAAGGTCTAATATTTTCAACAGTCAATGTGGGTTTTGGATAAAGGTAAATTTTCTAAAAATGATTTTTTATTTTTTATTGCGACACAGAACAGACACAATATGTACAATGAATATGTAACAGCATCAAAAAATCATAACAGCATCAAAAAATCAATCGTAAAATTATACAGATAGTACATTCCATACCATTAATGCAAAATGTTCATTTTTAGAGTATATATAACCCAACTAAAAACCTTGAAGAGATAGGGTTAAAAGTGTTACTGTACTATAAGCCCAACTCATTTATCTTTTCTCCTCCCTCGCATGTTATTAAGCCGGAAAATGATCTAAATTTGATGTGTACCAGTGCATTTTTTTTTTTATTATAACATGTCTGATGAAGAGAGTTGAGCGGTCTTGAAAGCTTGCACTCTAAACCTACTCAGTTACCCGAATCAACTTGACTCTACTTGTCTCCTGTGTTGCTACGGCTAATTTACTCCAATATTAACATAAATATAATAACCACAGTTACATCTAATATAATGTAGCAAATGACATTGTTCTAAAATATAACCTGCAGAATAAAACAACCTTACTGACATTAGCTACATTAACAGAGAGGCTTATTTTAGGACAAGGAGAAGAAAGAGTAGAACACATCACCGGTGACGTCAATAGACTCAAAAATAAGGGGTGTGAGATTTCAGTGAAAAGGGTAGAGGAACCCGTGAGATAGTAATGAAAATAATAATGACCTATAATCCCAAAATATTGTGGTTTATTTTATTCTACATTTCTGTACTTGTTACCCCACTTATCCATTGTATTACTGAAATTCCATAGGGGGCCACAGACAATGCAACTAGACATAAGCTAAACATAAAGATGCACACCTTACAGGCTTATCCATAGTGGCCAAGCAGATCGCATCATATGTAACCTTAACACTTTTTTTTAGCCAATTCTTATCAGCTACAAGTTATTTTAATGATGGTTGGTTAGAAAGGACCTGGCAAAATCATGGTTTGTGTAGGACATTCAGTCCATTTGGACCAGCAATGATCTGAGTGGAAGAAAATACCTTGGATGTACAGGAAAATTCCCTGCTAATGACTTTCCTTCCCTCTCTTTATTGTTTCACAACTGTATTGTAACCCTCTATTTAGCAAACCTCCAGAGTGAGACACAATGGTGTAAATATAGGATGAGTAAGTCTGGAGCAAACACCAAGAACTTTCTATTAGTTTCCATGGTGATTGCTTGCTGTTTGGATTAGAAGCCTAATGCACATTCTCTTCAATTTGATAATAGTGAGAAGCTTAATAGTGAGAAGCTTAAGTTTCAGGTCTTTTGGAATTAAAACATTCTTCTTGGTTTTGGATGGAGTTGCAGAGCTGTCTGTTACTTAAGATTGAGGAATTGGCTTTGCTTTAGCATCTATATTGATGACAATATTTCAGCATTGGACTCTACAGATAAAAGAGATACATTCGGGCATGTGCTACTAATTTGTCACATTCCCATAATTGTTCTGCAAGGTAAATTTGAGCTTTATGCCCTCCAATGTTATCAGCGCCTAGTGATGGCCAACTATATTTATAGACTGTCTAACTGTAGACTGTACCTGGATAAATGAGTGAGGGGAGAAATGGGAATAAAAAAGATGGGAGTAAAAGTTATTAGTCACAGATATGCAATCTGGGTACCACTGGCTGATTTTATTCTAAAACTAGAATTATAGCAAAAGAGAACACAGGTAATAGCAACGAAACTGAGGAGGTGAAGCAATGTGATTTACACAATTAAAATGATACAAATGTTTGCTAAGACTTTTATTCTGCACAATAACACTGTGGCTACTTGAAGATGGACTGTGGCTACTTGAAGATGGACTACAAAACATTATTTTGGAAATGAAACAAATGTTGAAGATTGATATGTGGAGAGGCTACACCATTCATTATCAGTCTAACTTTTATCACTCAGGGACCCATATTAATTGGTTAACTATATTCAAAATGAAGTATAATCTGGTAATAAAGTGCCAGAGCAGATATTCCTGTCTCTAGAAACAGCTTACATCAGGCATCCTTTCCATTTAGAATTTCTATGTTATTAAATTATGCACAATTTGAGCTTAATGGATATACTATATTTGCAATCTATGGTTGTTAAATGATTGCCACTTTGGCCTTTGTATGGAGATTTGTATGGAGTGCCTGACAGGCAGAGACATGACTGGGTTTCATCACCAAAGAGGGAGTAATGCCCACTTTTTAAAACTATTAATACACTGACCTTTTTTTTTTTTTTTACAAACTTTTAAACTATCTTTCTATGGGTGGAAACCAAGAACCAGGACACTCATATTGTCTAGTGTCTACATGTGGGCATAGATTGTCATTCTGATATTCAGACCCAGGCGTGTATTTTGGTTTTGTGCTGCCCTAGGCCTGACTAAGCAGCTTGTCACTCACAATCTTTGTGCCAAACCAGTATTTCTGTGCCAACTTTGTGCCCAAAACATATTTTCTATACCATCTTTTTGCCCAAGCAGGATTTCTGTGCCATCTTTATCACCCCCATTATATTAACCTCCACCACTTCTGCTTGACAGCTATTCAGTACATCCCACACTCTCTCAGTAAAGCAGTACTATCTGATGTTACTCTTAAACCTTTGCACCTCTAATTTAAGACTAAAGTCGTCTGGAAACCTCGTTCTTCAGTTGTTGGGATAAGGACTTGTGCTATCAGCACTATTTCTGCAAATCGCCACCTTGCACTCTGAATCCCCAGAGTCTCCAAACAGATATGTAGTAGATTTAATTCTGTTTCCCAACAGATTTGAAGCATTTATTCTGCAGATAAACTTTACGCTGCTTTTCACGGAAGTAGACACACTATCATGTGACCTCACATTTACTATTCCACTGCAGGTCCCAACAGCCATGGCCAATAAAGGACCAGCATACGGAATGAGCCGGGACATTCAGTCTCGCATTGAGAAGAAATATGATGATGAATTGGAGGAGCGCTTGGTGCAGTGGATACGACTGCAGTGTGGTGGAGAAGTGGGATCCCCTGAGGAGCAAGGACGGCTAGGATTCCAGCTGTGGCTAAAGAATGGAGTGGTAAGCATACCAGTCGGGAGAATCTCTGTGTTCTGTCTGCTTTAGTTGAACAAGTGTTAAGTACAGACAGGGCCGGCCTTAAGTGTTCCGGCGCCCTGTGCCGGCTTCCCCCGTGGCGCCCCCCCACCCCCCGTCTCTTTCACCTCCCTATGTTTGTGTCTCTCTCCCTTCCCATGTTTGTCCCTTTCCTCTTCCTTGCCATGTCTGTCTCTCTCTCTCTCCCTCTGTTCTGTCTCTTTCCCCCCGTCCCCTATTCTGTCTCTCTCTCCCCCCCCCCGTCCCCTGTTCTGTCTCTTTCCCCTGTCCCCTGTTCTGTCTCTCTCTCTCCCCCAGTTCTGTCTCTACCCCCTGCCCCTTTTCTGTCTGTCTCTCTCCCACCCCTCCCCTGTTCTCTCTCTCCCCCTCCCCGTTCTCTCTCTCTAGCCCTGTTCTCTCTCCCCTCCCCCTGTTCTGTCTGTCTCTCTCTCCCCTCCCCCTGTTCTGTCTCTCCCCCCTTACCCCTGTTCTGTCTCTCCCCCCTTACCCCTGTTCCGTCTCTCCCCCCCTAACCCCTGTTCTGTCTGTCTCTCTCCCCTCCCCCTGTTCTGTCTCTCCCCCCTAACCCCTGTTCTGTCTCTCTCCCCCCCTCCCTTACCTTTGCCTGAAAAGGTGGATCCAGGGAGGGGGCGGAGCTAACCGGCACAACGGTGTAGCTCCGCCCCCACCCCGGGAAGCAGAGCAGAGTCTGCATTACGGGGAGCCATGGGCAGCAAGACAAAGTGCTGCTCGGGCTCCCCATGCTTAATGCAGGCATGGGGAACCGAGCAGCACTATCTCATGCTGCCCGGGGCTCCCCGTGAAGCAGATGCTGCTCTGCTTCACAGGATGGGGGCGGAGCTACACCGCTCACCCGGTTAGCTCCACCCCCTCCCCGGACCAAGCAGAGAATGCCGAGCAGAGGGCTGGTGAGGGGGGATCTTTTGATCTCCCCCAGCCAGTGCCACTACCGGCTTTTTTTTCTTTCTTTCTACCGGCCGGGCAGGCGCCCCTGGGGTGTTGCGCCCTGTGCGCTCGCACAGGTCGCACACCCCTAAGGCCGGCCCTGACAGAGAGTGCTCCTGGGGCAAAGTTATTAAAGAGTAGCATTGAACATGTACATTCTACTGTGATTCCATGGTGATTATTTCACTTGTGTAACTGCCTTGGATCTTCACACTATCCATTATGGGAAGTAAATGTGGAACAAGCATCATACAAATCAACATAAAATACCTGCTGATTGTTCCACATTTAGAACTTTGCCACATTATTGCTTTTCTGTGGCAAAGGATGGAAATGACACAGAGAGAAGGTGTCATTTCCCTGTGGAACAACCCAGTTATTACAAATTCCACATGAAACTACTGGGCTGAGGCATCAAGCCCTCCATGAAAATGGCTGCATGTGTTAATTCTTAGCGGACTGGCTCAATATCATGGGTAGTTTCTCAATAATGGCAAATGCTAGTCATCCATGGCAGCCAGCTGTTGTTCCATATGTTACAGTGTGACTGATTTACAGTTTTGTGTAGATCAATAACACAGAAGAAGACATTTTACTCCGTGTGGCCAATGGAATTCTGCAGCTGAAAGATTGAATTCTACTCATTCACCTTTCCACAGATTCTCTCCAAGCTGATTAACAGTCTATATCCCAAGGGATCTCAGCCAGTGAAGATTCCAGATCCTCCCCCCAGCATGGTCTTCAAGCAAATGGAGCAGGTGGCTCAATTCCTGAAGGCATCAGAGGAATATGGCGTGGTGAAAACAGATGTCTTTCAAACTGTAGATCTGTATGAAGGTAATAATAATAAAAATAATAATAAAATACCATAGAGCAACCAGGCATCCTTTCAAGTCACATAAGCAGAGGTGAATCGGTCATCCCAAAAGCTCAACCTGGACTCATGGAGTCTCATGTGGAGCTTGTGAAACTGCATTTTTTTTTTTGCAAATTTAGGGGGGGGGGGAGAAAAGGGGTACAGAAAGAAGAAAAAAAGGGGATGGGATGGGAGTCTAGGTGAGGGGGACATACAGTATTGCTCTTGGTGGTGCAGCAGGGCCACAGAGGTTCTGTAACTGGAACACCATTTGGAAAATAGAAAAAACATATATACAAGAATTGTAAACCAACCTGGGGGAGGGAGTTGGTAGTGGGCAGTGGGGGCCAGGGTGGGAGGGGAGGAACTGTATATGAGGTGGGGCTGATAGGTGAGAGGCAGGGATATACCTGGAGTGCACAGTGTGGCTTCATGGCCCCAAGTTAGTTTGTAAGCGAAGGTCAGTGATATATTGGATCCAGTGAAACCATCTGTGCCTCTGTTTTTCGCTCATTCCCTAAATGTGGGCAGGGAAGGCAAACCCCAGTGTAGTGGAATGAGTGCTTTAGCCTCATTTAGTAGCTGGGGGGATGAGTGATTTTTTTTTGTAGGCTGAGTAGTGTGGTGGAGTAGACAGGCGGCCGGTTGGAGAGGTTATCAGTGAAATGATGGAACGTAGCGCGACTTGCTCGTCAGAAGGGGATGATGAGCGGACATTCCCACCATATGTGCAACACATTTCCTGGGGAACTCCCGCACCTCCAGCAGGAATCAGTCTGATCAGGGAAAATTTGCATGGATCCTAGAAGGGGTTCAGAGTATATATTTTATGATCCATATGGATTGTACCTATACAAAGGCTTCTAAACATGTGGCATCCTGAAGAGATAGCTGTGTTAAGTCTATTAATCACATTGGTATGGTAGGATTATCCTTACAATCACATTGGTTTAACACTTATTCAGATTGACCACCAAATTCAGACCTTGCTTTCCCACAGGAGTGAAACAAATTGGTGTCAAACTTTAGGCCTTTCTGTTGCATGGCAAATACTATTATTATGACCTTACATATTAAATTTACACTTAAAAATTCCCTGTATATTTACCTATGGAGCTTATATATTGTACAATAGATATGTTCGGGATATACAGGTAGGTTCACAATAAGCTGACCAGTAAAATCTGGATTTTTTTTAAAACTTGGGTATCATTCATTTTAACCAGCACATTCATAACCAGAGATTTTCCATCAGTGTTTCATAAAACAGAATTGAGCAAGCCAACAAATAATTGAATCTTTAAAGATTCTCACTCTTTAAAAATTAGTTATTTAGGGCCAACACTGTCCTGCAGGAAACTCACCAGGTTTTACACTGGACAATGCATAAGTAAAGGTGGATTGATCCCTAAAAAGAAAAGATCCCCATATTTAAGAATTTGCATTTTCTGGTCTAATATGCAATAATAAGCAACTTGCCTATACTCTTACTACAGTGCTGACATCTTGTGTAAGGCTCTGGCTCCACTTCTCACTGTCAGTTCACATTAGCATTCATATGTACATGTGCATTCCAAATCACAAATACTTTCTCCTCTCTAGCAGCTTATATGGCAGACAGACACGTCCTTAGAAGCATCAGCAGCAGATTCACAAAATAATTTTGCATAAGTCTATAGAATATCTTTTGAATTGTACTATATAAAAGTATCATCCAAAAACAATATAAATGGCATAACATATACATAAAAATAGTCAGTGACACGAATTGTTCATCTAACTTCATTTTTTTCTAAAATAAATATTGATCTGATTTTTAATTTTATGACACATCACTTTATGCTCAGCTGGCAGTAAATACAGTACCTCAGGGGTCAAGTCCGGGGGAAAAAAAGTGTGGGAACTCACCCAAGATCCACTGCCACCCAACCCAACCCCCCCCCCCCCCCCCCAATTTTTTTTTTTTTTATTTCACAGAAAATTCAGTGCAACATTTATTGTAAAGTGCCAGTTTACACAAACAACTGCAAAATTCACATGCAATAAACAAATATATATAGAACAGTTGAAACAAATTAAATTAGCTATGCCAGGATTTGCCCCTCTATATGCCAGGATTTGCCCCTCTATATGCCAGGATTTTGCCCCTCTATATGCCAGGATTTTGCCACTCTACTGTACCTGATGTGACATAAACTCATTCTCATTTTTCTCTGCCCCAGGGAAGGACATGGCTGCAGTGCAAAGAACAATAGTTGCCCTTGGGAGCATTGCAGTTACCAAGAGTGATGGTCAATACCAAGGGGATCCATCTTGGTTCATGAAGTAAGTAAAGAATTTGAAATGTTTGGGATTTCAAATAAGCCCAAACAAGCATTATTATACCCTACAAATTACCGTATTTATGCAAATCTAATGCGCACTTCAAATTTTGACACCTTGAAGGCCAAATTATTTTTTTGCCAGTGAATGTAATGCACATTTGTACACAAAGTATTTTTTTTTTATAATAATTAGTTTATGCTACCAGCTTACGATAGTTTTATTATAAATGACACTGCTATACAACGATATGACGAAATTTCTATAAAGTAAGAGGGGTAGAACGCATACGCATCTTGTATTTATTGCGTTGTGCTTTCCTTTTTGTTTATTTCAACATTTTTTTGTTTTTTGTTTAACTTGCAACAGAAAACATACGCGAATCTAATGCGTCATCATTTCTAATGCACACTCAAATTTTGGAGACAAACTTTTGCGAAAAATGGTGCGCAGTAGATTCGAGTAGATACGGTAATAACTGGCTTCTGCTGTGGTTAATCCATATTAATTCTTCTCAGGCCATTCTGTGCTAGAAAGCCTATATTTCTCCAGTGTCCCGTCTGCTAGAAAGACAGTACTACAGATTAGCAGATTTTATTCATGCATGAAAATACCACCAATATGTTTTATAACTATGCATAGTTTATATTGTGTAACTTAACTTTAAAGGATCGGCATGAGAGACTATAAGCACTATTCTGCACCTTTAAGAAAATGGCTTCATCATGGGTAGGGCATAGTGGAAACGTGGGTGGACTGGGTCCAATCTAGACTCAGTAGAAAAGGAAGTGGGTGGTGCTTGGACAAAAATAGAACATTGCTCTAATTCCATTCCCCTTCCACCACACCCCTGTGAAATCCATTTTTAGGAAAGTGTAATTTAATTCCGCATTTATTAATCCACTCACCTCATGTCATTTTGTGTTTTGTTTTTTTTTTCTCTTTCCAGGAAAGCCCAGGAGCATAAACGGGATTTTGGTGATGATAAACTGAAACAGGGGAAGAATGTTATTGGTTTGCAGATGGGCAGCAATCAAGGGGCTTCCCAGGCTGGGATGACGGGGTATGGCCGCCCAAGACAGATTATCAGCTAAACCCAAAACATGGGAGAGAATGATTAGCTTCTCCACTGCTGTAAGTGCACGTGTTGTAATACACTGCAGTTTCAACCGTGAAGGGGTTAAACTGAATATAAATGCTACTTATGCCAGTGCCTAATTAGTCACCCATGCGGGGGCACTTAATTCCAATCCATTCTGTAATAGGAATCTGCAAGTATGAAAGGGCTAAATATTAACTGATCCCAAGTAAAGCAGTTGTAACCCTTCCCTTAAACCGCACTTTTAAATTGACGCAAGGTACAGAACTGCTGAACCCATCATCTACCTTTAATAATGTATATGGTCCCAGCACGGCTTCCCACTATATCACCTGCCTATTATTGGATGACAAATGCCTCTATTACTGGATCACCTTGACCCAAAATTGGGTAGCAAGGTAAATCTAGCTTATAATCAGAGAACAAGCACAACTTCATATAGCCAGCTGGCATCTCCAAATTCCTCCTTCCCATAGATACCCCCCTGTAATCATCTCTACTCCTACATGCACTTAGATCCCTGCTCCACAGTCACCATCTCTAGACAGCCTGCTTTTGTGGATTACTCACATCATCCTTAATCAGTAATTACAGACGAGGAGTGATAGGCTACAACAGTTAATTTTCTAAAGGATCCATATTTCTATCACTTCCTGTCTTGAACCCACCATTATTTTCTATCACTTCCTATCTTGATACCACCATTACTTTCTTTCACTTCCTGTCTTGATACCACCATTACTTTCTTTCACTTCCTGTCTTGATACCACCATTACTTTCTTTCACTTCCTGTCTTTAACCCACCATTATTTTCCTCCATCGCACACACTGTGGTAGATTCCCCATAGGATAATATTTTTTGCAAAGTGTCAAACCAAACAGGATGTTGGAGAAGATTTATAGATTTAAAAATGATAAAAATAAAAAAAAGAATTTTCAACTTTTTTTTGTTGGACAAAATAAACCTGTTTAAATCATTGTTTTGTATGATGAATAAGGTTGTGACTGGTGTAACCGTGTACTGGTAATAGATACTGCCCACATCTTTGTTGCATAAAAGTATATGAGGTTTTCTTTAACGCTTATGAAATATTTAAACAAGTTTAAAATGACTAAACATCACTAATTCAAACATATTCCTCCATCTCTTACTACCAAGAATGATTTGCAGGGAATTGAGACAGGAATTTCAAACTTAAGGCCCAAGCAGCTGAGTTGGAAAAATTCTCCCACTCTGGAGAACTTTTCCAACTCAGCTACTTTGGCCTAAAGTTTGAAACTCCCATTTCAATTCCCTCTTTATTGAGTAGACCCTGATATGTTAGGTTGCAGGTGGGTCGTTAACACTTAGGCACAGAAGCAGGCACTTCGGCGGTACGGCGGTCCCCTTTCCTGTGAAGAGCCACGAAGTGTGAATGACAGTGGGGTTATGTAGGAAATGTCTGCAACCACCACTAAATACTAACAGGGGCTAATGACTACCCCATATGAGACAGAAGGATCTATTCATTAAAACCAAAAGACAAGGAATGGGGTGAGGGTACGGGCAACAGAAAATACCTCTATAGTTGCTCCTTGCCTGCGGGTCCCCAGTCCGACCGTAAACCGGTAATCAGGAAGAAAAACTTGAAACAAAAAGTCCAATTTGCAGGTAATCAAAGAAAAAATTCCGGATCTTTAAAACGTAGCATTTATTGAATAACTAATAATAAAAGAAACTGATACATGGAAACCCATACTCGATGGAACCACCTTACGCGTTTCGTCCAAGAAGGACTTAATCGTAGAACCACTAAAAGGTGAGATGATGCGAGATGAACATTTTATCTCACTAACCCACTTGAGATTCTCCTGCACAAGTAAGACAGCTGGCCATGGATAAAGCATAGTTACATCTTTTAAAAACTCACTTTAGAATAGTGCATTATGCAGGGCCAGCTGTGTTCTCCTTACAGGTGGGACTTACCAGGATTGCCATTTTGGTTCAGCTCACCTCACTCACGTTTTTAGTGACTAGACCCCGTGTGAGATTGTTTCATGAAAATAGTAAGTGATTAAGAAATACACATAAAACTCTGACCATCGCTGATTTAAAACATTTTATTGCTCTGAAAAGAAAATTCACAAAAAAAAGGTATCCCACCCACCCCCCCTTAGAATCCATTAGAATACACACCTGCTCACCCCAATCACAGACAAAGACAGCTTCTCCGAGCTTAGACATTGATGTTGAAAACGAAGATTAACCCTATGTTGGCAGAAGCTGCATAGTTCATTCATGAGATTGTCCGTATTTGTAAATTAAACCTCAATGCGTCTGTGCAGATGCAAATCCAAAATCATCTTTGACTAACCCTTTCATGGGGGTCACAGTGCACTGAATGGGTTAGGCGTTCATGGCATAAACATTTACCCTCTCAATAGAACTATTTAACACCAGGTGTTTTTAGAGCAGTAATGGCTAACCTTGGCACTGTAGATGTTTGGTAACTGCATATGCCATTATTCTCAGTATTAAAAAGACTTGTGGACTATATAGTTTCCCAAAAATCTACAGTGCCAAGGTTAGTCATCATTGCAGAATCCAAATATTTTCCAGATGCTTGATAGTTTCTAAAATAGAATACATCAGATATATCGCATCCTTCATGGAATAAGATAATAAAGTGAACCGGTCATCTGAAGAAGTTTTTACGGAAAAGGGACCCTGTCAACCTAATCATTGCTTATACTGTGAATATAAAGAATAACAAATATGAAAAATGATCTGTACATTGTGTTAGCAGAATTGTATGCAAATGCATACAATAAGAGAAATAGATGTTTTAAATATGTCTGTGGCGTCTCCTGCTTATGACATCACCTTGTGGCTTGACCAAAGCAAAAAACAACAAATGCAGTAAAAAAAAAAAAAAAATTATATTTAATGGAAAGCAGTCATCAAGGGTAGACATTTAAGATATAAATGCTTTAATAAAAATATAAAGTAACTTATGGAATCCTCTTTGCTTGGGATAGCTGAATCAGGGGGCAGTCATGTTTGGAGTCTTGGGTCAGATGCCATGCAAGTTGAAGAAAGATCTGTCCCAACAGCTCATATCTCTTTCTAACTGAGCAGTAGTGCACAGTGCCAGCTGGTGGCTGCAAAGGCCGATTGGCATGCATTAGAAAGGTATTATTAACTCATGGGAGGAAGATGTTATTCTGCCTCTTTACAGGTCCATAGTCAGACACCAACTTGAATACACAGTTCAGTTCTGGCCACCATTTTGACAAAAAGGCATTATGGAACGAGAGAGAGTACAGGGGAATGGAAAGTTTATGTTGTGTACAAATTTTACTTTTCTAGCCTTTCTTCATGCTGGTAAAACAGCGTCTTAGAGGGGATATGATAAGGTTATATAAATATGTACAGGGCCCATATACAGGACTCTCTAAAGACCTTTTACTTAACAGAACAGTACAAAGGTCACCCGCTAAGACTTGAAGAAATAAGGGTTTTCTTTTTTGCCTCCCTTTGGATCAACAGCAGTAAACAAGGATTAGGAAAAGGGTTGAACTTGAGGGAAGTCTTTTTTTCTCCAACCCATACTACTATGTAACCTTTCTTTTTAAATGCTATTTTACACTATTTACACTATTTTAAGTGTAAGGTAGGTTATTGGAATTCTTTTATTAAAGCATTTCTACTTAAAATGTCTATACATCATGCAATCTTTCAGTCAAACATAAGTTATTGGTTTGCCTACAGTTGTCTTGTAATGTAAGTTTGTAAAGTAATATAAAGCTGGGTTTTTTTTTTCTCAACAAAGAGCTGTGATGTAGACATCACTTTAGTATTAGTTCTGAAGAAGTGGAGGGAACACAGAGTTTGTGTTTGCTAGGAAGGAAATACTAGGTAGGTAACTGTACACTTCCGCTAGTGATGTCACAAGGTCAAAGGGTTACCCTGGTGACCTATTTTGTGCTTGATATAATGTCCGCCAGAAAATAACCTCAAGTCAGTGAGATTTATTGACATCAAAATAGGCTGTCCTTACGTTTGGTTTTTGGCACTGCACCTCTATCCTGGTTTATGCTTGAAAAAACAGTATGTATAGATAAGATACATTAATAAATAACATCTCAATGCTGCACAAGCAGCAGTGCTGCTTTTTTTTTTTTTTTAAATAAATTATATTTGTCCAATAGAATATTCCAATTGAATTATAAATATTACAAAATAAATTAAGCCATACAAAATATGGCTTTCTTTTACCCCACACAACTGGTCATTTTAACATAATTGTTTTTAGGAAACTTTATTAGCCAGAGGGTTTGAATAACATGGCAAGTTTACAAACTGAAGAGCGTGTTTGAAGAAAGAAAAACAAAGAACAAAATCCAAACAAACATACGAAGAGCGATAAAACAATAGGCTGACACACAAATGATAACGCTTTGAACAGCCTCATTTGTAGACCCCATCTCAAAAATAGTTTAAAAACAAAGATGTAGCTTTAGGAGGCCTTAAAATAATTAAAGAGATTGTTTTAATGAGCCACATCTATAAAACAAAAGGTGCACATTTTAGAGGTTAGAATAGACATCTCAACACAAAATGTTTATTCCAACCTCTTAAATGTGCACCTTGTATAAGCTGTGCGCCTCTTATAAGCTGTGCACCTTGAATAAGCTGTGCTTCATTAAACCCGTGTCTGTAATTTGTGAGGTGCCATTTTCTTGTGTTTTTTTTGGTCACTCACCCCCTGAATTCATGGCATCTCACAAATTAAACAGACCGTTCTAATGAAGCATAGTTTAAACAAAAATTCACATTTTAGATTTTGGAATATCTCTTTCATGTTTACATAATCTGTGAAATGTTTTCTTTGTAACAAAGCTGGTGCTGAATTACTCCTGTGTATTTTTTTGGGTTGGTAACAAATTAAATTCATGTTTTAGCTAGCTCAAAATACAGAGGGAAATAGCAGTATTGATTTAAAATCTGCCAGATGGGGCAGTAAAAAGGCTATACCCCATACCACTTAAATCAAAGCTTGACAAAACCGTGGCTCCTAAAATCCCTACTGTTGGATCCTAACTTTGTTTGATATCTCTGCATTGAACACTATTGAAATATCATATCCCTGGGTCCTATGTTTGGTTCCTAAAGTCTACATGTTTGTCAAGCCTTGACTTAAATACAAATTTAATTCTTTCTAGTTTTACTAATTTATATAAAAGCCTCTTATATTGGGGCATTACTGACTCTTAAAGGACATTCACACAAAGTTAATTCTTTCAAATTTTCGCCAGATTAAACGGTTGCCTCATTAACCGGCACAATTAGCTATTTTTTAAATGCCTATACTCTGAGGGAGAAGGGGCATGTAGATTACAAAATGAATACTTTTTCTCCCCCAGTGCCTCTCACAGCACTTCAGCTGCAGGTCTTGTCGGTGTACCTCCAAAAGCCATTTAGCTGCAGCTGTCAGTCAGAGACCCTAATGTATAGAACAAATTGATAGGGGCGCTAGTTTGCATTCCCTCTATCTAACTGAATCTGAAACCCACTTTCAGTCAGAGACCGGATCAGCCGAATTGCTTCTAATTGAAGCATACAGGTTCTGGCCGAGTCAATTAAAGCATTAATTCTAGTATAGATTTTTTTTTTACATATGCAGTGGAACTTTAAGTGATGTTTGCAGGGTAATATTGATCAATTACCTATTTTCATGCTCCTAAAGCTCATAAAAATTGTGTCTGTAGCCCATTGCAGCCATTTTGTGAATATGCTCTAGGTACATAAGTGCAAGTACACAAAATGCACAGAGTACCTAACCACAAGAGTACTTGACATTTTCAGAATCAAATAGACATTTACTATCACACGCACAGCAGCAATCCGCATTCAATGCTCGTCAATAATTATCACCCGTATTAAAATATAATTAAAACCATTATCATGTTCACCGAGAAAGTATCATTGCATACTGCCATATCCCTTCAACCAATAAGCCCAGTAAGTGCCCAATCTCCTCTGTAGCCAGAAACTTAGCCATATGTAAAAACGGTTCCCGAAGATCTGCAACAAGACCACCTTGCATTACAGCAGATATGAGGACTGTTTGACCCCAGCATGGTCTGTAGAAAGGTCTAAATTATAAACCAGAACTGGTGGAGCATGTTTCTGATAGGTTGTCAGGACGCCATCTTTAGGTAGGACGTCAAGATGAAGGAAAAAGTCAGAAATGCTAGACTAAGCTTTTCAGAGGTATCTCATCTGTTTTAGAGAAGGACCATGGAAGCCACAAAAGAAAACAGCATCAATAGACATAACGATTCTGTACTTTCTTCCTGCTTTGGAATACCTTCAAATTAACTGTATCTGACTTCATTTAAACCACTAAGAGCTGTGTCAGCATCACCGGTATCTTCTCTGCTCCGGTCTCTGTACTGTGAGAGATCAGAGGTCCTGTTCTGCCGTTGTCCTGTAAGGTCTACTCTAGTTTGGTGGTTCCTGTGCGACGAGAAATTCTCATCCTCTTCTTCATCGTCTAAAGCGGTGTCCTTCACCCCGCATAGAGGCAGTGACTCTACCTCATTGCCTGATTCCAGCTGGCGTGGGCTTGGTGAACCTCTGCCACGAGTCCATATACAGGAGGATCCCTCGCAACTCAGGTCCAGGTCTTTGGTGCTGGAAATACGTGACAAGTACAACTCCATAGTGTAATACAAGGACCAGAACACAGCAAAACAACCCAGGAGCATGAGAGTCTGAGGAATAATGAGACAGTAATGAGAATCCCATTCTATCTATTTAAGATACCAATGTACAAAGTCCTCCATGATTTACCCCACTCCCCACTTATGAAAATGAATACTCCAGGGCCGCACCAGTTAAATAGAGATTGCAGACCAACCTGTATTTTACCGATTGCAGTCCTGAAGTATAATCATTTTTTTAATTTTATAAGCCACCTTGAATAAAACAGCAATGTGGTCACCAGAATTGTGGCCGCCCTTGTTGCTACATACTCCATTGCCTGGCTCTTCACATTGCCGAGGCCTCTCCTATTCTCTCATCATCTCTTTCTCACTTGATTCTTCTGAGGAGCTCCGATTTCTGGAACTTCAGATCGCTCCCTCTCAATTATCAAATTAAAACTCACCTTTTCAAAGAGGCGCAATATCCACTACTTAGTACGGCCAATAAGAATCTGTTGGTCAACCTACCTAGCTGATATAGTCCCCAATGCTCCCTCTAAAACTGCCATCTCTCCTGTCTTTCCCAACAACTTACATGTCTCCTGTATACCATTCACTCTAGACTGAAAGCTTGGGAACAGGTATTTCTGTACATTATGTATCTGTCTGTTTTTACTTGGGTTCCGTGCTTTCTACTAAGAGCCGTGTATATTGTTGGTGGCATTGAAAATAATGTCAATGTAACGAGTTAGAAAACGAAAGGATTCATACAGGGAAAGTCATTCAAGACGACAAATGAGTATTGTAGACAGAAAAAATAGGAAAGATAGAAAAGACTGGTTGTGAAAAGGTAATGTAAGAAATAGTTGTTAACACTAGCTTTGTATCGAGTATCAGATCAGGCAGCACTATATACACATACATAGTATACATACATATAAACAGATCCGAGTTTGGAATTTACCCGCAAGGTGTTATTGGTGATGACGTAGTTGGCCTGTTCGGAGATCTTTAGACCAGGAGGACAGGGGAGAGAGAAGTTACTGTTCAGGTACTGACCACTCTGAGCATCTTCCACCAACCTAAGCAACAAAAGGTGAGAAGAAGGTCAGAGAAAAGAAGAGTGAGATAGGCGGAAAGAATAAATGTACAAGGTAATGCAGGGAAAGGAGTTAAATGACATTGAATAAAGAAATGCTAATATACAGTGAAAGCAGTATAGACTGAACATTACATATACAGATACTTTTTTTTTTTTTTTTTGTAAATCAGTGTTTTTATTAGTCTTTTTCAAAATAAAGATGAAACGGGGAAGGGATACAGAATTGAAAAATGGAGATGGGGGAGGGGAGAGGAGATACAGAATCAAAAAAAATAGTTAGGGGATGGGTAGGGTAAAATAATAAAATACATTTACTCTTTTCAATCCGGTCGCAGCCGGTACACTAAAACTTCATTTCACTTCTCCATAAAACAGTTTGATAACATTTTATTAAGAATACATTTGTTAACTAGGCATCTATATGCTTATTTTCAGGATTGCCAATAGGAAACTTCTCAATAAAAAAAAAAAAAAAAAAAAAAAAAAAAAAAGGGGGGGGGGGGGGGAGGGGAGGTGGCCATCCTAGGGTTACATAAAATATAACAGTGAATGTTAGGGGTGAGCCTGGGGGGGAGGGGTGAAAACGATCTAATATACTTGGGCATAAATACGTAATATCAGTGATATAGATAACAATATAAATAACATATTCAATTATACATCTGCTCTCGCTATTGATAAACCATTTATTATATATAAAAAATGGAGAATCCATCTTATATAATATCAGAATGGAGCCACATCGGAGGTGGGGGGGGGGGGGGGGGGCAGGGGTAGGCATAGATGTTGATCAGTCTGAGTCAGTTCAATCTATTGACAGTTTATTTCAAATTTTCCAAATATGGGGGTCACCAGTGTCATCTCCATCATATTGTGACATCCACACTATAATATGAGGTGTCTGCTTCTGGTCTGTGTTATATCTAAACTGTGTGAGTGTGATGTGGTCTTATGGCGTGCATACTCAACCGAAGATTACCTTCTGTCTGTGTGAGTACTATAACCCCTTTCAGATTATTTCAAATGTATTATATATTCATTCCAGTAAAACCAGGTCTTTAGGCATTTTTCGGAAGTATTTGTGGTAGAGGCTAGAAGCTCTTCTAGTATTCTAATTTCTTCAACTCTAGTAATCCATTCAGATTCCGTTGGGATTGTGGTAGTTTTCCAATACAGGGGTATCAATGTTTTGGCAGCTATTAGTAAATGTTTGGTCAATGATTTCTTAAATATTGGGATGGACATTCCGTCTAGATAGAGAACCATTGCCTCAAATGTGTTTGGGTATGTGGAACAGTCCAGTTGTACTATTTTTCCGTGTATCATATCCCAATAGACCTTTATTTTGGGGCAGCTCCACCAAATATGGATATCTGTTCCAAAATCACTCCCACATCTCCAACAGTGTGGATCGATTGTTGGGATCATACGATGCAGCCGCATCGGGGTTCTATACCATTGTGAAATAATTTTGTAATTGATTTCTTGATACTTGGTTGCTTTTGTACTTTTGTGTGCTAGTAGCATTATTCTTTCCCATTGTACCTTATCAAGTTTAGAGCTTAGAATCATCTCCCATTTCCCCATGTATTTTGGCTCAGCATCATCAGTAGGTGAGATCAGCATGCTATATATGTGTGATATTCCCCGTTCTAGGAGCTTGTTTGATTTACATAGCGACTCTAGCCATGTCTTGTCCCGTGTCTGGTTGTGTTTTTGGGGAAGGTGTCTTATGTAATGCATGATTTGATGATAGTTGAAGTGGTCCATTGGGGAAGGGGGGTCCTTTAATATAGTAGTGAGCGTGGGGAATATCTCCGTGGGTTTTATTTCAACAATGTGAAACGGTGTTTCTGGGTGCAGAGTCTGTAGCCCTGGTGAATGTATCCCCGGTGGAAAATCTGGGTTGTCTCTCAGAGGAGTGAGAGGTGATGGATAAGTAGTCGTTTTGTGTGATTTTGCAGTATTGTGTAATACACGTAAAGTTGGTGTTATCGTGGGGTGGCCTTGCGTCATAGCTTTAGCTGTCTTAGGGGAGAGCCATGGGAGAGCATTCAGTGATATTGGAAGTGAGTTGGCTTCTAATTGTACCCAGTGTTTTCGGGTCGGTGTACGAGTCCAATCTATTATTCGAAGTAGATGTGTTGCTTGGTAATATTTAAGGATATCTGGAAGTGCCAGGCCTCCATTTATTTTGGGGTAGGTTAACACTTGGTAATGGAGTCTCGGCTTTTTTTTGTTCCAAACATACTGTGTCAAAGCCGTTCTCAGTTCAGTGAAATATGTGTGGGGAATGTGAATAGGTATAGTTTGGAAGAGATACAATATTCTAGGGAGTAGATTCATTTTGATGACATTTATGCGTCCTATCCATGAAATATGTGTGTAATCCCATGTACGTAGATCTTTATTTAATGTTGAGGCTATCGGGACATAATTCATCTTATATAATGTTTCAGGATCAGGGGTTAGCCAAATGCCCAAATATAACATCTTGTCAACACAGATTCTGAATGAAAAATTCTCTGTGATATGTTTAAGCCCTATCGGTTCCGTTGTGATGGGAAGGATTTCTGATTTGGTATAATTAATCTTCAGGTGTGATAGTTCTCCATATTCCTTAAATTCTTGTAATATATTGGGAAGTGTAATTGTTGGTTGTGTGATTATAAATAATAAATCGTCTGCGTATGCTGCTATTTTGTATTCTTGTAGGCCTGCTTTGAAACCTTTAATAGACATGTTGGCTCGGATAGCTTGTAGGAATGGTTCCAAAATTAAAGCAAAAAGTAAAGGGGATAGTGGGCAGCCCTGTCTGGTCCCATTTTTGATATCAAATTTGTCTCCTAATATCCCGTTCACCCTGATCCTTGCTGTCGGTTTGTGATATAATGCATTTATCCATGCCATAATATTTGGTCCGAAACCGAATTGTTGAAGGGTCGCTCTCATGAAGTCCCAGTTAACTCTGTCAAAAGCTTTTTCAGCATCGGTTGACAGAAACAACAGAGGCTCCTTCCTTCCCTTTGCCAAATGTGTGATGTTGATCAATTTTACTGTACTATCTTTGGCTTCTCTACCGGGAATAAACCCTGTTTGGTCCGGGTGTATAAGATCTGGGATCAGAGGACCTAGCCTTTGTGCTAATATCTTTGCAAATAACTTCAGGTCCGAATTCAGAAGTGAGATAGGCCGATAATTCTGACAATAGTCCAAATCTTTACCAGGTTTGGGTATAACCTGTATATATGCTGACGTAGTGTGTTCGTGTAGAAGTTTCCCAGTCGGGATTGTATTAAATGCTTTCACAAAATATGGGGACAGTATATCTTTATATTTCTTGTAATATTCTACTGGTAATCCATCTGGACCTGGACTTTTCCCTGTTTTGGAGTTTTTTAATGCTATTGATACTTCCAGTTCTGTGATTGGGCTTTCTAGGGTATGAAATATGTCCTCCGATATTGTCGGGAGTTTATGTTTACGAAGATAATTTCTGATTTTTACCGTGTTATCTACAGATGACGTAGTATTAGTCTCAGGGTTTAAGTTATACAGGGCTGTGTAGTGTGCTGTAAATTCCTGCAATATATCCATTGGTAAATAACGGTATGAGGGGGTGTTTGATGTTTTTATCCTGGAAATGTATGTCGAATTCCCTGTGTTATGAAGAATGCGAGCAAGTAATCTCCCACTTTTGTTCCCATGATTATAAAAAAAGGATTTTGTTTTGTTGGCTTGTCGTTGTAATTTTGTGTTTATAATTTTTGAGAGTTCTCTACGGAGAGTCAACAACTTCTGATATGTTATTGAGTCATTTGTCGTTTTGTGTGTTTGTTCCAAAGTGTGTATCTCCGAAGTGAGTGCGAGGACTGCTTTCGTCTGTTCTTTTTTGCGTATTGACGCCTGTGCGATAAAGTGTCCTCTGAGTACGCATTTATGCGCTTCCCAGATTACCAACTCTGATATCTTTTCCGTCGTATTTTCTTGAAAATATTGTTTAAGACGTGTCGCTGTGTTGTCCGACAGAATGGTGTCCGTCAGTAGTGAGTCATTAAGTCTCCATGATGCCTGTTTGGGTCTATGTAATGGGGAGTGTATAGACAAGATTACCGGCGCATGGTCTGACCACGTTGTAATTCCTATTTGTACGGTGTGAATTAAATGGGTGACGTGGTTTTGTAGGAAAAAATAATCTATTCTACTGTATGCGTCATGTGGTGGGGAGTAGTAAGTGTAATCTTTGCTTTCTGGAAACATGGCCCTCCAGCAGTCTAACAGTCTATATCTATGTAGTGAGAGTCGGGCTTGTTTAAGTATATGTGTGGGAATGCTAGACGTGCCCTTGGAGGTGTCAATGTTGGGGTCCAGAGGCATGTTAAGATCCCCTCCCAATATCAGGATCCCTTGTTGAAATTTGCTTAACATGGCAAGAATGGGTCTCAATATTTTGTGTTGTTTTTTGTTAGGCAGATAAACATTTTTACGAAAGTGTACATGGACCCTGCAATTTCAGCCTTCACAAATACATATCTGCCCTCTGTATCGCTTTGAACTATTGGATTTTTTATAGGTATCTGTTTTGAGAACAAAATTGCCGTTCCCTTTGTTTTGGAGATAGGGTTGTTGCTGTAAAAGGACTGCGTGTACATGCCACTTTTTAGGGACGGTGCTCGGGAGGATTGGAAATGGGTTTCCTGTACATAGACTATGGACGCCTTTAAGGCTTTCCACTCTCTTAACGCTCTTGACCGCTTTTCTGGTTTATTTAACCCCTTAGCATTTATCGATAAAATCCTCAATTGTGCGGGGACCGAATGGGTATGGGAAATATTCGTCATATTAGCGCACCTTTTTGTAATATTTTACCCAGTAAAAAAGAAAAAAAAAAAAAATGGGGGGGGGGGGGGGGGGGAGTAAGATATATGGGAAACTATTTACAGTATTCCGTACAATAAAGAATTGTAACGGCTTGCCCTCTAAGGGAGCAGAAAAAAAAGGATATTTATGTGCCCTTAGCGGTTCGTATCAGGGTCAGGTAAACCAGCCCTGACCTCTGCCCGCTACGTCTCTGGGCACTCAATCAAATGGGAACGTACCTTTCCGAAGAACCAAAATGGTTCTATCTGTGAAAACCGTGTACCAATATCTCTTAACAACGTAAGAAAATATCGGATTAACAGAATGGTTTAATATTTCAAAACCTGTATCAAGATGTATAAACCTCCTGACATTCATCACTCATTTTAACCATTTGAGCATCAGGTCTCATCTTTAAACATTATAACATCGTTGAACCATTTTTCATTGTGAGAACATAATAACATAGTAAACCCATAGACTGTGAGACATGAGATTCTTTTCTCCTCAACTCTGAGAACTGCAGTGTATCAGAATTTGGATATTGGGTAAACGGTCTATCTTCGTATAACCGGTTGAAGTGGGGTGGGGAGGGGGGGTTGGTATCATCAGGAAATATTCTACCAGCAAGGGGGAGGTGAGTGTTCAGAGGGCCCACCTCTTATCATCAGGGTGTGGGGAAGGTGTTACGAGTTATGGGCGACAATCACATTACCCCCTCCCCCCCATGACATGAGTCCCTGGGCATTTGGGTGTCAAGCTATAAAACGGCAGTGTATGAACCAGTGTGATCCGTTACCTGAATCGCATTTCTCTGGACTGGGGGGGGGGGGGGGTCTTGCGGTTCCGACTTTCCTCAGGTACCCTTATACACTCCAATCATTCCCCACCTACTCATCACCCTTAACATTTATAACCTGATTGTTCTGCTGTGTCACTCCGTCTGCACGTAATCAGAAATATTCGTGCTTTGTAGACCGGATCTCCAATCTCCATCGTATTGGATCTGATTTGGACTCATCCCACTATGCTCCATGCCTGCTTCACCGTCGGGGCGAGTCGAAAAATCAACGTGCTCTCAGGTTGTGGTTTATAGTAGAATCCCTAATTGCATGTCCCATCGGTGTAAACATAAAAATATATACAAATAACCGTTCTTTCTTTCGGGCTGTAGTTTATAGTATAGGTCCCAGCTTGCATATCTCATCGGTGTGATCATAAAAATATTTGTATATAACCGTTCCTTCTTCATTCTTCTGGGTCTGCAGGGTGTCTTAGCAGAGGTCTGGAGAGTCTGTGCGTAGGTGGTCTTGGGGTCCGTCTCGGCCTCTGAGGCAGCGGTCTAGGTGGGTTATGTAGCCGATTAATGTAGGCCAACGAATTCCAATCCGGTATGTCCAGTGTCGGTGAATCCAGCGTCGCTAGCAATCGAGGAAGATCCTCCAACGTTTGGATAATATGGGTCTCACCGTCTATGCGTGTTAGAAGAGCAAACGGGTGTTTCCACTGGTATAGCTGCTGTCTTTCTTGTAGCAAGGCTGTTAAAGGCCGTAATGCCTTACGTTTTCCCAGTGTGATGCGGGAGAGATCCTCGTAGAGGGAGATTTGGTGTCCCTCAAAGTTCCATGTCCTGGTCGTTCTCGCCTTCCTCATTATCTTATCTTTTGTGGCGTATTCATGGAGGCAACAGATCACGTCTCTCGGCGGCATATGTGGAGGCCCTCGCGGGCGGAGAGCTCTATGCGCTCTATCAAACTGGATAGGTGTACCAGGTGGTTGGCCCAATACCTTATTAAACAGTCTCGTCAGGATAGGTTCCAGTAAGCCGGGTTCTTCTGTGTCGGCCAGGCCTCGGACTCTGATATTGCTGCGCCTGCCTCTGTTATCCAAATCCTCCATGGATTTTATGAGGTCTGTCACCGCAGTGATCGTCGTCGCCGGTAGTTCTGTTTGTTCAGCTACCTTTTGGTGTATAATATTTAGATCGGCCTCCATAGTGTTGATCTTCCGATCTAGTCGGCCCATATTTTCTTTGAGGTCACTCAACTCCACTTTTACTGCGTGTCTCACCTCCTCTCGAACCGCCTGACGCACTTCCAGTATCAACTTAGCAAAATCGCCTTTAGTTGGGGCAGATTGGAACAGGTCGTCTTGCGTATCGTCCGGTGGGTGTTGGTTCGGTTCTGGTGTCGACGGAGGACTTCCATTTGGGGAAGAGGCCTGTGTGGGTGTTTGAGGCCTTTCCTCTTGGGTGGAGGTGGACGCCAGCGCCGCAGGAGTGCGGAAATAATCTTTCATAGATGATGAAGGTGTTTTCGGAGGGTGCCCAGTGGGTTCAGAGCCTGATGGGATTCGTTTGTTACGGCCCATTGTGGTTTTAGATGAGGTTTGCATCCGTTTTTGTGGTGAGTGGTGTCGGAGCTCAGAGATTAAGCAGCCATTTCGTTCTCCGGTCAGGCCACGCCCCCTATACAGATACTTTTTAACATCATCATGACAAGGCAGTCATTGCCAGGCACAATCTAATGTACAAATGCTTCTACTAAACAGCCATGCCGTGGCCATTTTCCATCTCTGTTATGGTTTGCAGTCTGTTGTCTGATCACCACTGTTGATGAACTACATCTCCCATAATGCTCTTTCAGC
The DNA here is from genome assembly GCA_036172795.1 of Pelodytes ibericus. NCBI lineage: Eukaryota > Metazoa > Chordata > Amphibia > Anura > Pelodytidae > Pelodytes > Pelodytes ibericus. The sequence continues at coordinate 28,763,229 of CM069866.1, forward strand.
TAAGAGGATGGCAGAGGTGAATTAGAGAAAAGAATGCACACAGAGTTACCCATGTCTTCCGGTTTATGCAAATTATTATACATGGGTGTTCATATTCTTTAAAATATAATAAAACATAAAGAGGGCTGTGTCCATAGTCAGTCAGTATTACTTTTATAACTAGGTTTGTTCACTACTGCTAAAAAGGTTGGGATCACTTAGAAATGTCCTTGTCTTCCATGAAAACAAACATCAAAGGAGTTGCAAAATGAATAGAAAAGATGTTAACAAGGTTAGAAATAATAATCCAGATTCTAAAGAAGACTAGTGAGGTAGTGAATTTAAACAGAGAATTTGCAGAGCACATGCATGAATACTGCGTGAACTAAGAAAGTCATATAGGAAAGAGAGGGTGACATTTTTTCCCCTCTCTCAATCAGGTTAATACGTTCATCATACAGAACAGCTGTCTGTGTGAAGAACTTATTTACCTAATTGAGGAGAAAAAAAAATCCACCCTCTCTTCCCTACATGTCACAGACAACATTCAGATTTTACAAAAACAAATAATGATAGAGGACAGAGTGTCCTGAATCGTGTCATCATACCCCAACAAGTGAAAGAGGGGATTCGATATGTTTTTTGGCTGTGCACCATTAACACATTACCGTATTTTACTGGGGACTTTCAGTTTATACTCTATTTACATGTTTGAAAGAACAAACTATATTTGGATTATGCTTTAACCCTTCTACTTGGTTAAATGGCTTGATGTAAGCCTGATACCCTGTCTACCCATTTATTATGCCATATTACGTTTGTAATTTCCATGCCTGCAGCTTCCTCCTCAACACAACAAACAAACAATCACACACGAGTTTAAAATATACACACGGTGCTTTCCACCTCCTACTTTACCTTCTTCTTTCTGCCACATCTGTAGGGGTCCAGGCAGATCCATATAGTGTGAGCTGCCACTGCTGCAGGACGCCCCCTTTGAGATCTCCTAAACGGTGGGACAAACAGGTGACTTACATTACTGCAGTTTGGAAATATGCTACAAATATTAATTGTGTCTATATGGCTGGAAGGCCATTAACATGTGTGTGTATGAGTAACAGACTGTGTACCTTGCAATGTATAAATATTGAACTATACAATTTTCCAGGGCTGAAACAGATCAGTTCTCCTGTATGTGTGACTCATTGAAATAAAGACTTATAAACAAACACTATGACTGGTCCTCGCGGCCGTTTCATCACAGTATTTACAGTGCTGACAGAGCAGTGCAGCTGTTTGCCCGCTGACGACACATACTAATGCTAGTAAAGCAACACCGCTAACCTCTATCCCTAGAACAAACTCTAAAGCTAAAACTTGCACTAACCCTAAAACTAACCTAAGTTCATTGTTCCATAACGAAACTGAATTGTCAGCTGTTGTAACTGTGAAGAACAGTCCCATTCCGAACACAGGAGGAGTTTGCTTAAATAGTGGCTAAACTCCACAATATGACAATGGTAAAAAAAGTGAGAAAAAAGCACCTTCTTTCCAAATGCAGGCAGTCAAGGCACAAGAGCAATCATATTGCATGGCAGCATTGTAACGTTAAGACAGACTAAAAGGCACAGCGACCCTTGAGCCAAGATCAGTAATTTCAGTTTCACATCAAACTGGGAACGGAGCATAAATTGCAGCAACTCCCAGAAACTAAATAAACTGGCCATAGATTCACACTGGATGGACAAATCATATCCTTTCTAGCTCATCACAGTTCACCAACACACTCACCAGAGTCACTGATCAGCACTTTGTAAGTGCCCTCTGCATTCTCTCCCCAGCACCGAACCGTAGAGAACGTCCATTCCGTATACCCAGTAGGATCCCTGAGAAAAAAGGTGATCATTACGTAAATACCATGCTAGTCATCCTTTTATAAGGGTGAATCGGATTATCACAACCACACAGGTGGGAATTACGCAGTCAACCACTAACGGGTGAATGTGAGTATAAAGTAAAACGTTTGCGGGAGGCTAGCACATATTTTAAGGGAAGGAATGTTCTAGAAGTTTAAAAAGAAAAATGTATCGGATGCAGAGCATAAGAGAATTTAGATGAGCGATGTTCAATGTGTTAAGGAAGAAGTTTACCGAGATTGTAAGGGAGAAGCAATGTTAAGGGGTAAACAGCATTATTATTATTACACTGCAACGAAGAGGACATTGGCCTTAGATAGCAAGCATTCCAGTAAAGGTATTGAAGTTATTCCAGGTTGGCCTGTATAAGAAGGAATTTAGCAGGGGGATAAAATAAACTCTTTGGTTACAAGGGCTACATATTTTCACAGCCACAGAAGAAAACTTGGCACCTAAAGGGCTTAACAATGTACTTCTCACAGCCTGTTCATGGCCTCTAGAACTGGAAAAAAGGGTGCAGGCCTGGAATCCCTAGGCCTTAACCATTATCTCACACCATGATGCTGGACACAGATCACATTTATTTACCATACTACATGAAGACTGCTTTTGAACAGTGAATACTTTCTGTGAGCTTTATTCATGAAAGAGAATAAAGGCTAAAGTAGCCAGGTAGGAAAAATTCTCCGATTCAGCTGCATTGGAGAATTTTTCCAACTCGGTTACTTTGGCCTTAAGTTTGAGAATCTCTTACGTATCAGTCATACTTACGTATCAATGCTGCGCCTGGCTCCGATGAGGGAGGAGATTCCACTTGGACAGAAAAGGCGTATCTCCAGGTTACCGCGGCGCTGGTGTGAGATGGTGACAGTCACTGCCACGTGTTCCAGCGTGTTCATTCCTGAAAGCTGAAGATCAGCAGAAGTCACTGCAAGTGGAGAGAGATGCAGAGAATATGCATTATTTACAAAATATAAATCAGCACCAAAGAGCAACAAAATACAAATAATATAATTAAATAAGTAATTCAATTTACAGTGACTTACCGACACTTTATAAAAGGGCTTCGCAAACGTACGTTTTAGGAGCCAGCAAAAAAAATCTAGGAGCCAGACTACGGCACATACACACAAAAACATGCAGTCAGATACAGACACACACACACAGTGTCACACAAACACACAGTGTGAAGGAAGGAGGGCATTTTCGTTCCAGGTTGGTCTGTGCCTCTTACACAGGCACAGACCATTGTTGCTTCCAGCCCAGCTCTCGAGCACTGCAGCACGGAGGGGGCGAATCAGGAAGTCTGTGCAGCCGGTGCACACTCTGCTCCCTTGTGCGCATCCGTTTAAAGGGAAAAAAAAAAAAATCTCAGTGGCGACGGCACCATGCAGGTGCGCCAGGTCAAATTTCCTGATAGTCATGTCGACCTGGCGCCTTTATAGTGCAGGTGAAATTTTTTTATAGTGTAACTATTGGTCGAAATAAGTCAGAAAAAATATATGGGGTGAAAAGAAGAAAAGAAAGACGAGAGAGTAGGGAAATAGACTTGAAGCAAAAAGAAGGGTAGCCCAAGGGAGATAGTACCAGAAGCTAAAATAAAGCGCTGCACAACAATTTGGGCCTAGTGGTCCAAGTAAATCATTCCCACATAATATGTATATAGAGAGGGGGAGATGCCCGGGGGGGAAGGGGGGTGTTTGGATTTAATATAAATATTACAGTGCTAATGTGAGTCCCCATAAAACATGTCTCATATTCAGCGCGCCCATCTGGTGCGTAGAAGACAAAAGAAAATTGAATGTTGGCTTCATAACCGCTTAACTGAAGCATTGTATAGGGAGAAAAGTGTCAGTTCAGCTGGGCTGGCTCCGAGTGATTCCAGGAAGGGATCGCTGACAGTGAACATGTCTAGTATAACATGTCCATTGACAATGACTTTAAGGACTGCTCAACGCATGGGAATCTGCACTATACAGAGCTCTTCTAGGAAGGTGCCTGCCTCCACGATATCCTAAACAGTGTTTTATTGTTCCATGTGACCAACACAAATTGGGGTGCTCTCCATCACTACTTTACTTCTACGTATCGTAGGTGTGTTGTTAGAGACGTCGTAGCCCTTCTTCATAGGCTCAGAGATAGCAGGAGATCATCATATATCGTTATATCTTCATAGACCATTTGCTGCTGTCTACTACACATGGAAGGGATCATCACCTTGTATCCGAATGTGTCAAACTGAGCAATAACATCTTGAGGGGTTTCCTGTTTGGCTTTTTTTATCTTCTTGACTTGGAAGGATTATTCAGTGGGACCATCACCCTTTTCTAGTGTCGACACAAGCTGCAGGCTTATGACTTTCCCATGAATGGCCTTCATCATCAGGGTTGGTAGTAGCACTTTTAGGTAGGCGTGTAACCATTTGGGTCTCAGTTTGATAGGGGTAGATATATACAATTAGTGGATATAGATATTATATATATATATATATATAGCTACAAACATTTTGGGAATTGAAAGAGATTCAGACCCATTAACCCCTGTCTGCACCTACATTAATATAGTTCCTACATTAAGTGGATAATCAATATCAAGAGAGGTTATCCCACTTCTTTTCTTGCATACTACGCCATACATTTCTGAGGGTTTTCCCATTTTCTTGGCTCACACTCCGTATATTGAGGAATTTCACACACTCTGTGCTGAAGAATTTAAAAAAGTATTTATTTATTTATTCTAATATTTCTCCTCCGTTTAGAAATACCATATGTTTCCTGTTTTTTGTGTGTGCAAGTTATAGGGCAATAACTGAACCCATACAAAACAGAAACAAAATAACCAATCCCAACCAGCGCACTATCCCTAACTCTAATGCTGCAATTTATTTTTTTGTTCTGAAACACAATTCTGCTAACACAACATATAGATCATTTTTGACAATTCTTTTATTCTCTATACTCACAGTTTAAACAAAGCTTCAATGATGAAGGTAAATGGTTACTATAAGCGGAGACTCTTTATCAGAGCATAGATCACAATCAAACAAACAGAGCTGAATCATTTTCCATTAATGCCCATTACACATCACCATTAATGTTTTGCCACTTTACAAATATCCATAATAACCTGTCAATGAAATGTACAGAGGTGAGAACAACACGATTATTTTTTTTTCTTCTTTATTTTATTTTATCATTATACAAAATATAAAATCACTTACAAATACAGTCCGCATTGTTCCATTTTGTGATAGCCCAATAAAGCATATATAATAATCTGTAAACATTCATTCACAGTCTTCTCCCATCTATCATTCATTCATTCTAGTGGGGAGGGGTCCAATCCAGGTCGGCGCCAACATTCGAGTCCCATGGGGGCCCCTTCCGCTCGTTCCCTAGTGTCTCAAATTCCTCTTGTCTTTACATAGGGCAATATGGTCCCCTTGGACAGTGTGTGTTGACCCTTTGTTCCGTAGAACCCTGATTCCATTTCCATTTGATATTCTATTTGATTGAGAACTGGGGTCCAGGGGACTATATCGGGGGACTTCCAGCGTCTCGCTATTACCATCTTAACGGCTAGAAATATATTTACTAGGAGTTTCCTCTGTTCTACCTTGTAGGAATCTAAGTGCATATGGAGCAAGAACGTCTGGGGGGGAATGTTACCCATAGTTGGAAACTAACTGGTATACCAGTTTGTACTGTAGTTCCTGCAGAGCCACACTATGAACTGTTTGTCTGACAAAGGTTAGTGTTTGCCACCATTCCTTCAATGAGAATGAGATCTGAAGTGTCTGTTCCCATTTAATCATTGAGTTCGATTTTTCTGCTTCCTCGTCACTTCTAAGTAATTTTACTGTACGGGAAATTTGTTTTGGTTTAGAAATAGTTTCCAAATATTCATCGAATGGATGGTGTCCCATCATTTCCTTTTTATTTATATAGTTTTTTTAAAAACACGATTTTAAGTTGGAAGCAGTGTGGTGAAAACACAAGATAAGACAACTACAGATGACATGGGCAAAAGCAAGAAATGCCTTTAAAATGGTAATCCTTTACAGTAGGCAGGGGAGGACTGGAAAAAGGGGAACTGCCCCCCACCCCCCTCAGCTGCTCTCTAATCTGAATCAGTGGCTTGACGAAGTTGTACCGTTGGTCACTAAATTGTTTTTTGCCTGCCCTCCCCTGAAAGTAGGGTAATGGGAGATGAGAAGAAGGAAAGAAAGGTGGTGAGATAATCAACAGAAGGAAAGAGGGATGAAGTGATTTTGGAAATTAAGGAGATGTGGGCTATTTCCGACCCCCTTTCATTTGCTTGGATGGATGGTTTAGTTAGGACGTCCTCGCTCCTAGCAGCATTTGTTTGTGTATGTGCAAATTCCCATATACGGAGCCCATCCAGAGAGGATGAATTTCCAGCTTTGGTCCGTTCAGAAGCAGATCCCTGTGCTGGAGAGGGTTGGGGGCAGGGGGGGATTGCAAGACTTTAACACAATGTAACAACTACATTTATTACACAATCTGCAGGTTGTGATGATGTCACTGCAGTGAAATGTACGATGAGACACATATTCTGCACAGTGCAGACTGCAATTTATGTAGACCCAGATTCTATTTATATTTAAAATGTGTCTCTTTTTGTACAATGGATAAAAAAAAATCTTAGAAGGTTAACTGTTCTATGTACAAAGATCAATCTACAGAATCCCCTTCCCTGGTATGTGCTGGTGTATATATTACAAGTAGTGAGAATTATTTTCTGCAATTAAAGTTTATGTAAAAAAAGTGTTATAGCAATCACTTAGCGTCTTACTAGTATAGCATTCCACATGACAGCTCTATCACTATGTGCTGTGGGAGAAAGTGTTATTCTAAGTATATTAACATTTATTTATATAGCGGCAACAATTTACGTAGAGTATAGAGGGGACTGCATACCAAGTTAGACGTACAAGAACTGATACATCTAGAGATAGATAGGTAGAGCCCTGCTCGCAAGCTTACCAATCTAGAGGAAGTGGGGACACGACACACAAGGGAATAAAGAGGTGGAAGGTGGTAGTAGGATCAGTGTTAGGGATGGTTGGAGCTAGGTGGCTTTGACAGATATTGGTTATGTGTGCAGGGCCGGCCTTAGGGGTGTGCGACCTGTGCGAGCGCACAGGGCGCAACAACCCAGGGGGCGCCTGCCCGGCCGGTAGAAAGAAAAAAAAAAGTTAAAAAAAAGCCGGTAGTGGCACTGGCTGGGGGAGATCAAAAGATCCCCCCCTCACCAGCCCTCTGCTCGGCATTCTCTGCTTGGTCCGGGGAGGGGGCGGAGCTAACCGGCTGAACGGTGTAGCTCCGCCCCCATCCTGTGAAGCAGAGCAGCATCTGCTTCACGGGGAGCCCCGGGCAGCATGAGATAGTGCTGCTCGGCTCCCCATGCCTGCATTAAGCATGGGGAGCCCGAGCAGCACTTTGTCTTGCTGCCCATGGCTCCCCGTAATGCATACTCTGCTCTGCTTCCCGGGGTGGGGGCGGAGCTACACCGCTCAGGCAAAGGTAAGGGAGGGGGGGAGAGAGACAGAACAGGGGTTAGGGGGGAAAGACAGAACAGGGGTTAGGGGGGAGAGACAGAACAGGGGGAGGGAGAGAGACAGACAGAACAGGGGTTAGGGGGGAGAGACAGACAGAACAGGGGTTAGGGGGGAGAGACAGAACAGGGGTAAGGGGAGAGAGAGACCGACAGAACAGGGGTTAGGGGGGAGAGAGACAGACAGAACAGGGGGAGGGGAGAGACAGAACAGGGGGAGGGGAGAGAGAGAGACAGGGGGAGGGGAGAGAGAGAGACAGGGGGAGGGGAGAGAGAGAGACAGGGGGAGAGAGAGAGAACAGGGGGAGGGGGGAGAGAGAACAGGGCTAGAGAGAGAGAACGGGGAGGGGGGAGAGAGAGAGAGAGAACAGGGGAGGGGTGGGAGAGAGACAGACAGAACAGGGGCAGGGGGTAGAGACAGAACTGGGGGAGAGAGAGAGACAGAACAGGGGACGGGGGAGAGAGACAGAACAGGGGACGGGGGGGGGGGAGAGAGACAGAACAGGGGATGGGGGGAGAGAGACAGAATAGGGGACGGGGGGAAAGAGACAGAACAGAGGGAGAGAGAGAGAGACAGACATGGCAGGGAAGAGGAAAGGGACAAACATGGGAAGGGAGAGAGACACAAACATAGGGAGGTGAAAGAGACGGGGGTGGGGGGGCGCCACGGGGGAAGCCCGCACAGGGCGCCGGAACACTTAAGGCCGGCCCTGTATGTGTGCATTAGCTGGATAAGTTGAAAGCTTCCTATTCCTAACCATTTATGAGGATAGTGAAAGCTGGGTGAGATTGTTGTATTAGTTAGAACATATGCCCCCCACCAATTCATTATTATCAAATATAAAAACTCCCCCTTAGATGGTTAGCGATCTTTCATAACCTTAACCTATGTATAATATGAAAAAAAAAATGTTTACAGTTATCTTGCCCACTGACCTTCATCTTTGACCTGTGAAAATAGGCTGCTCAAAAATCCAAAACCCCAATAAAACCATAATAGACCCATTGCGATGTTTTCATATGGTTTTAGCTTTTTTTGAGGCAAGCTCACTTACACACACCATTTATTTTATTGGTAAAACCTCAAGCTGGACACCCAATGTTCCTCCACACACCATTCCTCATCCAGTGCGCTTCTGAACCCACGCGCAGGGTTGAGGAGGGATGATGCGACCTGCAAAAGGAAGTTGTTTTCTCGGTGTGCTAACATGCAGTTGGAGGTGCGGTTGCCGCTGCAGATCGCAGGCAGGCTGCACCGCCATATCCAGCGGGCCACATTTGGCCCGCGGGCCGCATGTTGGACGCCCTTTGCCATAGGCCAAAGACAAGGCATCAAAGCTTCGGTAAACATACCGGGTAACCAACTGTCCGTACCTAACTGGTAAGGAGGGGGAGTGAGAGAGGTTTGTCGGAATTTATTTAGTAGGACAGAAAATGGTTAGACCAGTCCTGACCAAGTGCTATTTTGGAGTCTGTGGATTTGAGACCTGCTCCTGCTATGAGTCTCAAAATCTGGGGTGATGGAAGACATGTTTAATGTCCATCAAAACATTTTGTCTTTAGTTGAACCCGATCTGAGAAGCCTCTCTCACGGAGATAGGTACATTAAACACTCACTGCCGTGTATCTGCCGCATCAAGCCAAAACTTCACTTGATCAATCTCAGTCGAATTTTGGAATTTTATCTCCAAAGTAAAAACTAAAGCCTTGGCGGTTTACTAAAGGGGCTACTGGAAGAGATATTAGCTTCACTACTGAAACAATGCCATACATTAATTGGCAGACTTCTCAGCTTCAGATGGTGAACGGAGAATGTGTCACTAGACCATTGTTCCTTCCCAATCAAAAGTTAGACTTTTTGACGAAACCAAAGCCCCCACCTGTGACCCACTCCACACCAGCTCACATCCCACTTTTAGGTCAGGACCCACCAGTTGAGAAACACTGGTCTAAACTAAACCCACACATCACACATGGGATAGTCTGCTTTTGTGGACAATACTGGGACCTGGAGCTGTGTTTGCTTAACAAGGGGTGCAGGGTTTAAAGCTTCGTTATTCAATTTCAAGATCTATGGATTGCAAATGTAACTTCATGGCTATAGCAATTAATGGCAGGAAAAGTGCAATTAGTTTCCCTAGTTAAGAGTTTTTTTTTTTTTGATCACTAGAAATATATAAAATGTATAATTCCTTCTTTACCCAGGATTTATCTAGTTTTTGGCACTCTGGTTACTGTGGGCTACATTTTCTTCATGATGACCAGCCAGCTAATCCCCCTCAATGGCTGCACATTACCTGAATACACACAAACATCCCACTTCTGAAATCCTAGCCACGCTTTGATGGGTTAATTCTACCTGTGTTGTCTATTGCCCTTCCCTCACCTCTCGAAACTGATTTTTTTCACGTCTACTGCAACCTTTGTAACTATTATAGCTCCTCCAAGTACAGCTGCTCTCAGTGTCCCTATTAAAATCTTTACTGGTCCAACCCCCTCCATCACTTTATTTTCTCTCTCTCTCTCTCTCTCTCTCTCTCTCTCCACATTTTTTTGCTGGCCAAGTCAGAAGCAGTAAACATTTCCTAAAAAGGGCAGAGACAGAAAATCCTGAGTGCTGTTTGGCAGGTACCCAGGGGAAGCAAATCTGCCAACTGTACCCCATAGACATACCGCTTACAAGCTTGCCGTGGACAGACAGTAGCGGAAAAGAAACTCTCCCGCACGTAACAAATTATATTAACTGTTAATCCTTCAATAAGGCTGCTCTTGCAGATGAAGGGTTAATGGCGGAGACAGTTTTACAGTGTGTTTGGAAGGGATCCTATCATTTTACTGAATTCAAAGTGCCAACATGAAATCATTAATAAAGGGGAGAGATAATTAATAACTTATCATCTAGGACATTTTATAAGTGTTGTATAAATATTCAGAGCAAGTTCTTTACATAAAATCAAACCACACTTAATAAATGAATAAAATAACCTATTTATTTATGCCATTTTTAAAAGCACAATTAAACTTTTTTTTTTTTTCTCCTTAAAATACATGTCCCGCTTCTTCTAAGTAAACCCGACGATGCGGGTATACTCTCGGCTGTGTCTCAATTGTGAGACACAACCGGTCTGGAGGCAGGAGTGCGCTGACAGTGTCAGGACATGCACAGCCAATCAGAGGCTGCACCCCACTTGTCTGTTCGGGGTCTATCTCTGCACCTCGTTTTTGTGATCCCACGCAAAAACAAGGGTCTCTCTTGCTTTCTGCACCAGCAGAGAGACACAGTCGTCGACCAGACAGGGCCTGCTTCACTACATGAGTAGCACAAATGAAAAATAAATGTAGTTGTCCTTCAAGCATCTGATCCTAACACACAATATTCAGACAAGCTGGGGAAGCAGCAAAGAAAGTGTTGAACATGTTTTTAAAAAGGTGCATTTGCTGTGATCATATGTATACCGTCCATTACACCTTTTTTCATACAATGGGGAACCTGAAATCAAGTTTCTGCCACCAATGGTGAAGCATAGAGTTCAAGCACAATTGAGGCATTTTTGAACAATTTGTAAAATCAGACGCACTGGAGCAAGTGCAGGACTGGCGCAGGCTGCGCTGGTTAGTGTTATGCTTTCACAACAAGGTACTACTTTTTGCATCAGCTACTTTTAAACAACTCCCCGCAGTGCCCTACTCATTTCGCATCATAAGGATTCTACAGTTAAACAGAGCATTTGATGCTGGTGTTGAGTCTACAACAACTAGACATTATTACAAAATGTTGCATCTCCTCCTGCAGTTTTCCAGAAATGATTTAGCCCAGCTGGTGTCTAGTCTCCCAGTTAGTGCTGCGATGAGGAAATGTATATGGGTATTTAAGGAAAGGGTTTTAAAGCTGTATAAGCAATGTAAGAAAAACAAATCATGAACACTGTAAGAAATTCTGAACTACAATCTTTAAAAAGCACAACAGTGATGGCATTAAATAAGTATCTTATGAGAAACACCAAGACAGCCGCGTAACTTAAAGCTTTTTATGTTTACTCACTTAATTGTAACCAATTGTTATACAGTATTTCGTGTTGGAGGGTTACAGCAATGGATTTATCACCTTAATCCACAATAAATAAGCACCAGAGGGTTATAAAGAGCGGCACGTCTATTTCTGTTTGTGTGCATTAAATGCATTTTTAACAAATAAATCAGTGTTTTTTTGTTTTGCTTTTTTAAACCCTAGATACACAAAAAAACCATAGATATTATCCTGTAGTGTCTATGACAGTTTGTTGCGGCCGTTTCACTGCTGACAGTTCAGCGTGGCAGTTTGGCAATGCTAAACTGTCAGCTCTTACTATCAGAGTAACCCCCCATAAAAATTAAAACCCACCCTAAAAGTTACCCCTCCCCGAACACTAATACTAAGCCTCCCCAAACCCTAATATTAACACTAACCCCCGATCCCGCGGTGAACTGTCCCACGATGACCTCTCTGTGGCCAGTTCATCGCAAGAGTTCGCTGTGAAGCGGCTGCAATGAAGCAGCCGCGAAGACGTGTCCCATCCCCTATACTGTAGACCAGCATTTTAAGTGCTTGATGCACCACCTTCCCAAAACCTTAAAAAATCTAAAACGCACACTGAATCACAGAGCGCACTCATGGGCGTGACTTCACGTGGGGGGGGGGGGGGATCTTTTATTCTGTACCTAGCTCTGCCTTTTAAACTGCTGCTGCAATGCAGAGAGATATAACTCCCTTGCCACCCGAGTATAACGCTACAGCACTTATTTATTTTCAAATGATCTAGAATAGCAGAGCATTAAGGTAGTCAAAGTCCAGAAATGGCGGGAGCGCCACAGATGAACATCTAGGCCCTTGATGCCAAACTGTGGCCCTTAAGCTGTATCTGGGCTACGACTACCTTAGTGCTCTCCCATTGTAGAAAGCTAGTGGGAAATGATTGAAAATGTGTCTGTGAGGACTTGTACCATAATAACCCTTTGGTTAATGTGGCACAAAAGCCATTATATTGAATACCCACGATGGACTATTAGCGCTCTCCATATTTTGTAGAGCATCATGATCTGCTAGTTTATAACATTCCCATAATAATGAAATTCTAAAGAATAATAATAATTACTGACTTATACAAATAATAAAAACAGCACATGTTAGGAAGGAATATATTACAGTCCATCACAACTGACGCCATCCAGTGGTGGGTGGTGGAAGTGACTGTTCTTATGCTATCTAAAGGCCTGCATTTACTGTATGTATCTGGCAATAATTTGTTTTGCAAACAATGAAAACAGTTAATTTTTAAAGTTCTCATTTATCATTAATTTTATCTTATCTAGCTTTAGTGTTTGAATATATGGTACGGAGGTGTTAAACATTGTTATTTAAACACAACTGGGTAATCCCAAATAATGGAGGGGTCCTTGAGGAGAGGTTTAAAAAAGCACTGCTTTAGAATAGTAATACATATGAGAGGCAAGACTTACCGTTCCAGCTTAGCTCCAATATGTTGGGTAATAGAGGAATGCTTCTTTTCTCTTTAAAGACAGGACTAACGTAGGAGGCTAAATAGGGGGCCGACTCCCACACCTGGAGATGTTGAGATGAAAGTCACTTAATGTCACTTGGCATTATTCTATCAGAGTAAATTAGGAAATGAAAGACACACAGCTAATGTCACTGTATGGAAGGACTGACTACTTTATAAAGAGCGCTTCAGTCACCTTTACTACCTAAAAGAAAAATATTTTAAATGTCCCTGTGGTGTCTTCGGTCAGGCAAACTACACATTTCCCACTGAAAGAAGTTAATTTGCATACCAAGCCATAATGTGATGTCATAAACAGGAGACACCACAGACACAAGCAAACATATTTCTATCTTAATCACTTGCAATTCTGATGGTACAATTTCAATACACAAAAAAAATATTAATTTAGAAGCAAAAGTATGAGAATAAACTGGCATGTCCTTTTTTTATGGATAGCTCCATTTCCACATGCCAACAACACAGAGGACCTTAATTAGGAATATGAAGGTCTCTATCTGCACTAGCAGAATTACACTATACGCCCAGACAGACCCCCAATGAGAGGTGCGAATGGGCCTCTGCTCGGATTGGCTGAGCACATCCTGATACAGTCATCGAGCGCCAACATCCGATGAGCTCTATCTCTTCTGAGAAGCTGAGCTCAGTACAAAGATGCATGCCAGGTTAACTCTAGCAAAGTGCCAAAAGTGTTTTGAATGCTTTCAAGCCAATGCTGAGGAATGAGCAGGCAAAGTTACTATGGAACAAAGGAATGTGATCACATGTGTATAAGGTGAAGTCATACTAAATGAGATCAGTATCTGTATTACCCTGCAGAGGAGAATACCAGACTAGTGACTGACGTGCCATGTCAGATACATTTTATCTTCACTAACAGAATACTTTTCAGAACCTTTGTTACTTTCTAGCATTAGCAAATGAAAAATAAACTCTCTGCAGTGAAGCATACCAAAGTTCAAAGGCAATGGATCAACATACAGAGGAAATGGCATTTTATATACTATGTTTTACCTTGGCTGCATTAGTGAGTCTCCAGGCATTTAACAGGCCAAAGCCATGTTGGTGGCTGTGACTGAAACCAGCTCCGTTGGTTTCCCAGGCTGCAAAATTGTCTTCGTACTATAGGGATAAAAAGAGCACCTGGGTGATTCCAAGAAGCAGGAGGTATGTAATAAACGAGTTAAGCGAAAGACCCTCAGTACCTTGGTGGCTGTAAAGACGATGATGTGTTGGACATCCCTCCATGTCAGGCATGGACGCACCTGCAGCATCAGAGCGATCATGCCTGCAGCAATGGGGGCGGCAGCCGAAGTTCCTGTATGACCTTCTGTACATCCCGTCCCCTTCTGCAGGTCCCAGTCTGAGGTCACCTGTTAAGGATGGGTGAAAGTGAGATGTCAGAAGTCATCTAATGCTGTGATGTGGGCACTTGTAGACATATAAATAACCAAGAAGAGAGGCAGCAGCATGTTAGAGTGTAGGCAGCAGGGGTTTGAATGGGCAATGAGTTTTTGTTTCTTGTATACACTGTATAACCAATTACACTGTACTTGCAGCAAGCTCACACCTTCTGGTAGGCCTTATTTACACATGTATATTATTTGAGCCTGTGACAAACCAACATTTTTATTTTCCCTAGATAGTCTATGATTCTGCCATTGACTGACCTTCCACGCCTTCTCCTTTGAGAACCAATATTATGGATTATTTTAATCAGGGCGCTGACGTGATGTTTAGAATATTAGGTTGGATGGGTCTGAAGTAACAAGGAAATAACACAATGTATATTAAGCAGTGCAACGAGTAGTATAATAGGATTTTTAAGGATGTTTTAAAGTGCCACAGAAGAAGCCACGTTACTTACAATGCTCCTCATCATCTTCTCTCCGCTGCTGAATGTCACAGCCAACATTGACGCACACTCCTCGGCATAGAATGGCATTTTACCAGCCTCGTTAACTGCCCCTGAAACATAATAAAAGCAGGGGGTCAAGAGAAATATAAGAAATATAAGTTGGCTAAAGATTGTAAGCTCTCAAGGAGAATCCTTTTTCATTTTATTACACTGCTGTATATAAATGCGATCACTACAGAACTATCCATAGAGCACAACCTTGTATCATTATTTTAATACGGATAGGCCGGAAACAGTTAAACCTTAAAGGATTACTCCATGTGAACAAAAAGGAAAAATATATACATATTAAAACGGACAAAAATGCATTAATTAGCTTAAATTTTTTAAATGCTTTACTTAAAAACTTAGCTTTTGCAGGCTTTCTCCTGGAGATTGAACATACCACATGTATGCAACAAAAGGGTATTCCCAGAGTCTCCCAGGAGCCTATCTAATGCTCCCATGGAGATGATACCCACTACATATGTGCACAATGTCAGTAATTTACAGATCCCACATTTCTGTGTATACAATGCATGTATCAGACGTTATATCAAAAATGAGTGTGATGCCTGAAAAGTCTTCATTTTATACTGTTCAAACCATGTAAAACTTCCACATAGTAGATAACTTGGTATTTTGCTGGTCTGATTATGACAGATATTATACATACATCCATGTGATTATGTGATAATGACTGGGCAATACAGTGAAGTGTTTTTGCGGTATACTCAACAGAAGCAAGGGAAAGCAATATAGACCAGAAGAAAATATATAATAAATGATAGGCAGGTCAGTCACCTCTCAGTACTGAGCAGTTATGTGGGTTATCCAGTAAAAGGTGAGCTGCAGGTTCAGTCGAGGTGAGATTAACCGATTTATCTATATATTAAGCAGTGACAAACCTGGTGAGTTTCCTCTTCTAAGCAACCACTAGGTTTGTCCCTGCACAATGTATCGCTAAATTGGTGAAATTAAATGTTTATCTCGCCTGCAACTCACCTTTTTTGTGAATAGCCCCCAATGGATTAGCATATAAAGATAATGTAAGCACTTATTATAGGATAATCAACATATATCACAAATTAATCTACTGTACAGTCAACAAATTCCATAATATTCATTGTGTGTAAGGTAAACGGTCCGCAATTACATTAATGTTTATTACATTTATCCTACATTACATTTTATTATAGCGCTGTGCTTGTTATCTATTACGCACAACTTGTATATATGCTATACAGAGGTAGCCGTAAATGCTCACCTAGGCTGTTTAAAAGATGAACTATATACATAAAAGGTATAAAAGTTGAACTATATACATATAAAGGTATGAAAGGTTAACTATATAGATAAAAGGTGTAAAAGGTATAAAGGCGACATACATCAGATAATGATGGTTCTTTTACTTTTAAGATAGTGCTATGGAATGTAATTGGCAGGAAAATGACAGATCTAGGCATCTACGGCCTGAATTAAAGTTTTCAGTTCTGTTTTGCCTATAAGTCAACAGAGGGTGTGATAAACCAAATCTACAGAATGTTGTATAGTTACCGATAGTGACGGTGTAGATTGAGTTGGCGTAGCCATCGTAGTTACAGTTATCATTATACTGGCCTCCATTACCACTGGCAACCACAAAGATACTTCCAAATCCTTTCCGCCCAGCGATCACTCCATGCTGGAGGGCAGCCTAGTTGGAACGAGGAAAACTCTGTGATAATGATCTCTGCAATCTTACTAAAGCCTAAACATTGCTCATCCTGTGAATGTCGATAATAAAAAAAAATGATGAAAAAAAATGACTCCTACATTGTACTAGCAGAATAGCAAGCAGAGGCATAAAAGAAAAATAGGTTTCAAAAAGGGAAGTGGTGTCTCCAGTTTATGACATTACCTGTGGCTTGATTGCAAGCAAATCCATAAGATAATAAAAATATAAAGCAGGAGACACAACGGATGGGTTTAAAATATATGAACGAACCATTTGGCGTGATATGCAAATTAACTACTGGTCAGCAGGATATATGTGATTTGCATGTTCCTACACAAGTTTAAACAGGTCTGTCGTGTCTCCCGCTTATACTTTGATTACTTTATGGATGTGCTTGCAATGTCAGGTTGATAGGGTCGCTTAACATGTAACATTGCATCTATCAATATCCCTTGGGAAATTCTTGGGAAGGGGATGGGACAATTCATCGCGGCTACATTAACACAGCTTCTTCACCTTCCCCTCTCCCACAATGGCGTTAGGCATTAGCGTTCGGGGATTAGTTATTAGGGTTTGAGGGGTAGCATTATGGTTAATTTTAGTATTAGGGTTCGGGGGTTAATTTTAGTACTAGGGTTCGGGGGGGGTCACTTTTAGGGGGGTTAATTTATTGGGGGGGTGTACAATTGTCAGCGCATGAACTGTCAGCGCTTACATTGCCGCGATGAAGCGGCCGCGTTCATCTTCACAGCTGACAGTTCAGCATTCCGACTGACGCGAACAAGTGTCCTAGACCCTCTTGGGAAGGGGAAGCTAGCTGAGATATGGACCTCAAGGTCCTGCTGTGTGAATGTGCAACCACATTTATGAAACAAGCTTTTCCTTCACCAGGTTTTGGATAAATGCACAGTGATAGTAATAGCAGAGGTGAATATAATCTCAAAGCTATCACTGTCTCAGATGATGTTGGATGCTATAATATGAACACCAGACTAGCTTCTTGGAAATGATAGAAGTAAATACCTTTCCCAGCTGGTGAGGACCATCAACTGTCTTCCCATCATCGTCAGGACCCCAACTGTAAGAAGCAAGACCAAACACAGTGTTACAGCGAGGCAAAACAGACTCATAAATGTTTCTATAAAGTGTCCTTAAAATTACTGCAATCTGTTAATTGCAACATTTGCAAAGACAGACATGCATTAGTACAAACACCACAAACCCTTTGATTATTAACAATCAAAAATAATTATACCAAGTGTTCTTACATGGAAATATACTACAAACCCACAAAGCACAATTCTAGACTGACTGGGTATTTCCAATGCCCCAGGTAATAACCTAATGTACCAAGGAACACAATGATTCACATACACGCACAAGTCTGTAAAGATTGCTACACGTAGTGTTGGTTGTTCCAGGTTACCTGCAGCTGTAAATATCATTGATTTGGTAGTGTTTATTGAAGGCAATAGCCTCCATGCTGTCTGTAAGGGGGCCATCCAGCACACGTATACCTGTAAAAGAAAAACAGATTGGGTTATAGGAACATCAAAATGCATGCTGGGATTTCATAGACATTTAAATCAAGGATTTGTTTCCAATGGATTCAATCTAACCCCCAACCAAACATCAAGGAAGGATATCACACATTGTGTATTTCAGCCCCAAATATTGTATAAGTTGTTCTGTTTAAAGTTGAGCATCCGGACTAGAAGTATTCTTGATAATGGATAATTTTCACCAGTAAGATATATTACAGTATCTCAGCACTTGTGAAATACAGTAATATCAATGCAAAATACTATAATGATCTAGAAGATCTCCTAGCCTTTAAACCATTAAGCCTTTTCTGAAAATGCACATATTTAGCACACCGCTAGTTTATTAATGTTCTTAATAGATAAACAAAGTCTCACTATAACACCAGAACTCTATGCTTGCACTCTTGTTCCAGATAACAGTCAGTATCTCCCCAAACTTTTTTGGTCCAATCTTATGATTTATATTGGACGGTGGTCCTCAAAAGCAAACTCCAGACCCTTTGACTTTATATTCACCAGCCGATGTGAAGCTGGATCACCTTATACTTGCATTGCATGCAATATCATACTTAAGTCAAATGTATCAGTCAGTGTTAATAGGTTTCCTTTCTTTCTATCATTCCCACAGTTAAAAACAGGGGCACCTAACGCGCAAACCATTTGAAAGCATATTTCATTAGCCCCATAAGATTGTTTGCTTTATTTAAATAAAGTTGATTTAACCGGTTTCTAGACTGTATTTGCATTAATGCTAAATAAACATATTTCTTGTTGTTCTTCAGTGCTGCCCACAGGTATATACCCACCCTTTCTGATCAGGTGGACCTCTTCAGAAAAAACTTGGAACGCCCAAGGTGTAAAAGATAAGGTGTTTGATGCCTTCGAGCACAATGTCTGGTTTCTTTCAGTAACATATTGTTTCTGGTAATTCACAGTTTGAGGCATTATTATTTCAGTACCCCTATCGTTTGTGGTTAAGTAAATAGCTGTGTGTGAGAACAGCTATGATTACAATATCACAAACCAGTGCTGGGTCTCCATTTATGATTAATGTGCAGGAGCGACAGGGATAGTGTTGGTGGAGATTATTTGACAGATACATTGAGAATTAAAGTGTACCAGAGAACGAAGAATATGTGACTGTACTACAATGAATAAAATAAACAAAATAAGAGAAGGATAAGATGACATTATCACTGTGTGTGCGCTTAAAGCTTTGTATTATTGGATAAAGTAACTATAACAGTGTAGCAGTTCCCCCTGCTGGTCATTTCTGGACTCACGTACCAGCAATCCTACTGCCATATGCTACGCCCACTGCGCAGAAGCTGTTGTTGGAGACAGCGGCAATCTCTCCTGCACATCGTGTCCCATGGTGGTTATCGTTGCCACCATCTGGATGTGGCATAGGGTCCGGGTCATTAGAGTTCAGATCGTAGCTCCCTTCGGGGCTCTAGAAAAAGAACAGTAGCCAATATTCGTTATTATGTTCACACTATGTAGTATGTGATCCCTAAATATCTATGAACAGGTGAAACTATTTTACGAGCAGAAACCATCCTATAGGACAGGCTATATCAGTGCTGTGGTCCTCGTTGAGATGTGGTACCCACTTCTTTTGTAGCCATGAGTTATCAGGATAGGCCCAGACATTTGCCCCGGGTTACTGCACCTAGAGAAACACCACAATGACAAGGTCTATGATAGGCCGAAACACACATCTTTGGTTGCGGTGTTCCTTATGCAGAGGACGCATTCTATGCATTTTGAGTCTAGACTGCCCTTACGGGTAGGATTAGTCTGATAAGTTAAAGAGAGGTCTCTTCTGTATTGGTGGCAGTGAGCAAAACATGGTTTCAAATGGTAGCATCCTATTGGACAGACTATTTCAGTGCTGTCTCGGTGAGACATGTCTCCCACTTCTTTTGTCTATTTTACTATGAAGTTTAATTTGAGGCTTTAGTAACACTACTCCAGCTTTCTTCTTTTCCCAATTATCCATCCAAAAGAAATTTTCCTATTGCCGACTACGTCTATTCCCAAACCAGCAGCTCTCTTTCCCACAACACATGGCTTTATTTCAAACATTGACTTTATCCAAGCCTTTATATATACACATATACATAACTAAAACTCTTGAACACTTTCTACCATTTTACAAATTATATAACTCTACTCCAAGCCAAGCTCCTTGAAACAGTGCACATACACTATATGGACAAAAGTATTGGGACACATGACCATTACACCAACAGGAACTTTTATTATGTGGTTGGTCCCCCCCCTTTTGCAACTACAATAGCTTCCACTCTTCTGGGAAGAAGATTTTGGAGTGTATCAGTAGGACATTTGTGTGGTCAGGCACTGATGTTGGATGAGAAGGCCCGGCTTGCAATCTCTGCTCCAGTTCATCCCAAAGGTGTTCGATGTGGTTGAGGTCAGTGCAGGCCAGTCAAGTTCTTCCACACCAAACACATTCAACCATGTAATACCACCTTACATTGTGCAGTGGGCACAGTCATGCTGTGGGGGGGGGCGATATGATAGAAACATTTAAATACATAAAGGGAATCAACACAGTAAAGGAAGAGAGTATATTTAAAAGAAGAAAAACTACCACAACTAGATGACATAGTCTTAAATTAGAGGGGCAACGATTTAAAAGTAATATCCGGAAGTATTACTTTACTGAGAGGGTAGTGGATGTATGGAATAGCCTTCCAGCAGAAGTGGTAGAGGTAAACACAGTCAAGGATTTTAAGCATGCGTGGGATAGACACAAGGCTATCCTAGCTATAAGACCGGGAACGGGGGACTAATAAAAGTACTCAGATGGACCGAATGGTTTTTGTGTGGATATTAATATCAGTGGTAGTGTGGAACTCTTCAGCTATGAAATCAGCAAAGAATTGTTGACTTTTACACACCATATGCCTCCACTTCGTAGCCGAGATGCTTTTGTTCCTAAACCCTTCCACTTTCCAATAGTACCCCTTACAGCTGACTGTGGACTATGTAACAGGGATGACATTTTCTGAACTGACTTATTAAGGAGACATCCTTTCAGAGCTCTACAGAATGACCCATTGTTTTCAGAAATGTTTGTAAATGCAGACTACATGCCTTGGTGCTTGATTTCATATACCTGTGGCAATGGGTCTGACTGACACAGTATTGGTGTGTCCCAATACTTCTGTCCATATAATGTACCTTACCTCATAATGATACACACCAGACTATTGGTACGTACATAGTTGGGTTGGATGTCCTGTATAGTGTGTTGGACTCCGTCATCGACTACTACCACGGTGACGCCCTGACCAGTGACATTCCTCTCCCAGACACCAGTAACATTAATGTCCATCCCTCGGTTGTGGCTATTGTGCTGTAGAGAAAGAATTTACCAAGACGTGAGTTAGAAGATACAGCAGAAAAAAAATGGAGTAAAAACGTTATTTAAATTCAGGGGACTTAATACGGTAATATTCATTTATAAAGGTCAGACTAAAATAAGCCTTAATATCCTGCCTTCTAGTCCCATTACATCCTTTAAAATTAGCAATCAGGACAAGTGCAAAGGCCTTAAAAAAAGAAATACAAAAAAAAAGTATAAAAACAAACTTCAAGTAGGTGAAGGCTACAGAACACTTAGGAGTTAAATTTACTAGAAAATGTCAATCCATTATCACAAATGCTACTTTGCAGGCATTGCTTGCATATAACCTGTTTAGAGGTCACAAAACAAAACAAAAAATGATTTAAAAATAAAAAAAAATGATTTAAATAAGAAAAAAAATCGGAATTAAATCAAAATGTCCAATTCTATTTTAAAAAAAAATAAAACTCATCACTTTTGAGCCAACCTGCTTAGAGGCAAGGGTTAAAAAAAAAAAAATCATGTCATCCTTGCCCCATGTAAACCCGTTGTATATCTTTATAGAGGAAAAGATGGTTTGGAGGCCAATCAGAGAAGGGGCTCGCTATGCTGGTCTGAATTAAGCAGGGGTCTCTCACAAACTTCAGTGTTCCTAATAGCAGGATTAACTGGCATGTACTTTTGATAGTACGTCAGTTTATCCTCTGACTGACAGCTGCTATGCTTCCCTGGTTCTGTCAGCTACTGTCCTTTTCAAAGGGGATAAACAGAGGGGACATAAGCCAGGTCCCAACGGTTGATCCCCTTAGAAAACCGCTGCCATCTCTTTTATCTATAAAGAAAAAAAAATTTACGAACAAAGAATGAATACATTTTAAAAAAAAAAACCTCCAGAAAAATATACAATTTAGCTAAATTGGCCTACCCTGGTCATAACGCTCTAACCAGCCAGTAGCACCATTATTTATTGTGGACATTTATCTAATATTTGTTACTTGTTGGGTATATTTTTAAAGTATGTTTTCATAGATTTTTCTTCTGGCATTAGTTTTATCACTGGTAGGAAACCTGTTTTTTCGTGTGGATTTTTGGATTAAGAATTTTTTGACTGTCACACAAGGGTGTGTACACTGCTGATTATTTAATTATTGTCTGCTCTCTTTTGTAAGTGTTGTTTTTTTCAGGATTATCTAATATTGAGCTATTATTGCCCTACCTTTGATCCTTTATATCCCCTCTGTTTTTGAATATTATATTTCGGGTTACCCCCATACAAAAATACACCTTCCTTGAAGTAGAAACCTTTTTTTGTGTATTAAATAAAAGTTGAATGGAGTCGGAGGAACCATTACTGACCCACAGAATTAATATGAAGCAAAATGAATAGCAATAGAAATCTGAACAATATAATTGCAATGACAGCCAGGAGTTCTAAGAGGGTGTTATATTGATAGATGGCATCAGAGAAAACTTACATGAGACTATAATGAACAGTAATATGGAACTATCACATGGGGTGAGAAATAGAAACTACACACAGCAGTTTGAATAAGACTAAGGTCTTAGGGACAGTAAAGGCTTTGTATCATACACAGCAAAAAAAAAAAAATAATGTTCTCTTCCCTAGAGCTCTTTTTAAGGCAATCAAATTAGATTAGGGACTAGCAGAATGGATTTTACCATCCATGGCTACCTAGTTCCTAGGATTGATCAAGCCATGTTCAAAAATGATATTTCATTATAGAAAATGACACAGATGTAAATAAAAAAAAACTCCACTGGGAAAAACACTGAGTTTTAGGGATTTTTATTATTAAGAACGCTATATAAAATGTAGCAATATTCCAATTTAAAAGACAATATTTGAATAATATGTAATTAGTTCACAAATCCAGTGAGCAAATATGGCTCTTAAATATGCTCACTCCTAACCTTTGGACTGGTTCACACTGTATGCTAGTATAATTTCCCTAGCAAATAAATATTACTAGGCTGGCTCCTGACTTAGCCTGGTTGGCACCTAAAATATACAAATATTTGTCAAACACTTATATGGTGAAGATGAGTAAAGCAGCTATCAGAGCAGACATAGTTAAATGTTCTTTTGTATGGTTATTGTTTAACTAAATAAAGCTTTTTAAGATTCTGGTACTCTTCGGTACAGGTTATTGTGATTTAAAAAGAGATGCTGGCATGCAATGGCAGTCCACAAAAAAAGGCTACATATGATCCTAAACACAGCTTATACTGTGAGTGAATAAAACAAATATCTATACACTGTGTTTGCATATTAAAAAATAAATAAATAAAAGAGAAAAATATTTTTTTAAATGTGCCTGTGGGACTTTGCAACCTAAATAGTTGATATGAAAATGTAATTATGAATTGTGGGTCTTGTTAAAGGGACATAAGATGTAACTAGATTACCTGAGCATTTAACACAAATTATATATATATATATATATATATATATATATATATATATATATATTATATGAAATATTCAACTCTTTTTTCTTCTATGTTTGATTCAATTGCATATAAAAGTAAAAATAAAATTGTGTGTTTATCTCTAGCATCCATTTTGAGAATTTTACCCATGATGTAACATTCTCCAAAATCTTCCAGCAAGTCACACTTTACAACTGTGCCCAATGCCTGCATGATGATGTCATAAGATACAGCCCTGCTCTCTTACTGGCTCCTGTGTATCACAGTGGGCAGGACTAGGTGGGTGTGTAAAACTTTTGTTTTACTTGCCTTCCAACACAAAGAGAGGAGATTAACCTGATCAAACAGAATCATAACTCTGGCCCCTTGTGATGTAATCATTAGATTCTGACTTATAGACTGAATTCTGTGTCCCGAGCCCCAAAGTGAGATACTAGTGCTGTAAAGTCTCTGGGGGTGACACCCAAAAACACTATATGTCACAAAATGGCTGGGCCTAGTCACACTTGTTTAGTAAAAAAAACCTCACATAACAAAAACAAAAGACATCTGAAATAAACAATTCAAAATAAAAAAATAAACCCTTTTCATTTGTTGTGGGAGTGTTCCTTTAAGGGCCTATATTATCTTGAAACTTTCGTCTACCACGTGTTTACAAACACAATAAAAAAAAAAATAAAGTGGAAAAACTCATCTGATATAGCATTGTAGACATTACCCCATTAGTCATAAAACTGGTAGTACTAGTTTACAAGAGGGAGGGACGCAATCCAGATAAGCCTTGCTGTACTACCTTAAAAATAATTTGACAAGAAATACCTTTAGATTTTCTAATCCAAAAATTATTTCACATAGTTATAAATCATTACTGGCTTAAAGGGCAACTGTAGCAACAAATTAATTTGTGTTTAATTGAAGATCCCATCAAGTGTAGGCATTTTACATAAGAATACTTTAATGAAAGGATACAAATAAATGTATTTTATTGAGCCCTCTTTGAGTCATATAGCTCTAGCAGGGGGCGGACATGTTTAGAATCTTGGGTGCAGATCTTCATTCATCTGCATGAAGGTTAATTCAGGGCTGACTGAAGATTCTATACAACATGTCTGCCCCTTTAGGAGCTACATGAAGCATTCAATGCTCAATAAGGTAGTTTATTTCTATTCTTTCATTAAAGCATCTCCATACACACCATCTACATTTTATTTAATCTTTCAATTAAACATGAGTTATTTTTTGCCTACAGTTGTCCTATAAAATGGCTCCTTTCTTGTGTCTGAATTCCATTGGCCATTGGCCTGTGTTCATGAAAAGCTCTTCTTCTGCCAGTCTGCTTTTGCTAAATATGGTTCTGGCCTAACATTTCATAAGAAAATGGATGGCTGGAGATTGTATAAACCAAACAGAAGCACACTACCACCATTTCATCACTTGCTTCACACTCTTCACTAGCTACCTCCAAGTATTATCATTAATAATAGCAATTAGCAATACACTCTCTTCACCAAGGCCAGATCCTATCCAGGCTATCAGTACCCTAGATTTAAAGGGATATTTCAACTTGTTTAACCTTTGCATCCTTCAAAGAAGCAATGGTTAAACAATACATGCCCCGTTTCTTAATAGATACATGCAGGTTTACTATCTGCTGTGTCTCACATGCGTGACACAGCATTTTCCGGTTGTCCCAATCAGAGTGGGGGCTCGCCCCGCTCTGACAGCCGAATGCGAGGGTCTCTTGCTGCTAGCGCAGGGAGAGACCCTTGTTTTGCATGGGATCTGCAGGGGGGACCTAGTTATGGCCGCCCCTGCTGATCCCATGCAAGGGTCTTTCTCTGTGCTAGCAGAGAGAACCGGTCCCCGACCAGACAGCTGCCTGCTTCCTATGACAATGGACATTTCACTTGTGCTTCTATATTGGAAGCACAAATGAAAGAAAACCTGCTTATGACATCACCTTGTGGTTTGATTTGCAATTTACACACTTCCCACCAAGAAGTAGTTCTTTTGCATATCAAGCCACAGGTGATGTCATAAACAGGAGACATTTTTCTCCTAATTTAGGTATTTGCTTGCAATTCTGCTAATACAATGTATAGATCAATTTTGATCATTTTCTATACGTTCACAGTAAAAACATGGGTGCCGCTGAAAATTTTGGTTCATCCAACCCAAAAAAAAATTTGTGTGTCCCCGAACCCAATTTCATCCATTGACACATTCATTTTGCGCCAAAGTCAATTTCACACTAAGTCAAACAGCCATACTTATTGGGGAACCAGGCGTTCCCCTAGGCACCAGCGCTACATTGCATTGCAGGGAAGGGGGCATTTCCTTTCCAGCTTGGTCTGTGCCTTTCACACAGGCACAGACTTCCAGCCCTCAAACATCATAGTGCGGTGTGCAAGGGGGCAGAGCAGGAAGTGTGTGCAGCCGGTGCACACAGCCTCTGCTCCCTGAAACGCCGCTGGATATTATAAAATCCAGGCGCTAGTTCGGATTTCATGGTCGCCATGGCAACCGGGGATTGGCAATTCCTGACTTAAAAGGCTTTTAAACAACAGCACAGACATGATTTTTGCAAACAATCCTCATTCTATAGATATTTTTCTAATTTTATCCCCAGCAAATGTATGGAGCATGGTGAAAGCAAAACTAGCATTTAAAGAAATTATTAATCAAAACAGTAAGAGACCAAAACACAGTACAGTCTACTCAATAAAGAGACAATTGCAGGGATTTGAGAGGGGAATCTTAAACTTCAGGCCAATGTAGCCAAGTTGGAAAAAAAAAACCTCAATGCAGTTGAATGGGAGAATATTTCCAACTCAGCTACTTTGGCCTTAAGTTTGAAATTCCAGACTCAATTCCCATGCAGTTCTCTCTTTGTTGAGTACACCCTTATAGTTTTTGAGGAGGCAGTTTCTCACCAAGTGCCACTGCTGAGGGTATTTGGGGTCATTAAAGTGCAAACTTCTTTTGGATCTCTTCAGTAGTTTCTGCTCGGAGTACCACCTCACTTGATCGTGTTGTGTGAAGAGGAGATGGGCTTTCCTTCGAGCCTCCTTTTGACATTGTTCATCACCCACGTAGGCAAATAAGTAATGGTCTCGAAGTTCTCCAATCACACCGCGATTCTCAAGCCCTGTGGCCTTTGACAGTTCATCGGCGACAGTGTCCAGCGCATTCTCTCTTTCGACATCGGGATGAGGGTCTAAACGGACAGCCCACGTCAGCTCTTCACCAGAACGAGAGGAGTCACCGCTGAGCGAATCGCAGACAGCATGTGTGCGAGGTGAAAGGAAAACCAGCCATATGTGTAAAATGTAAAGGCACACGGATAAGGCAGGGATTGGATACATTGTGATGGCCCATTACCAAGGAAACAATCAAATACAGGCATCAGGACCTGTGGACAACAGAGCAAAATCATCAGTACCAACAAGTCCCTAATATATACCAATATGAATACCCATATGTTGAGGCACCAGTATAAGCTTATCAAATATCTGTAGTTTCTTTATGAAAAAGAGGGATGGTATTTTATTTATTTTAAAACCTCTCATTAAATGTACACACTAAATAATTCTAATTATTAATAAATAGGTCCTATTTCAGTGACTAATTCACCTTTTAGATCTTTCTATCATGCCATGCATTGAACAGGTCACTTATATTGCAGTGGAAAAACTAAGCACTAGAACAATTATTATCTTAAGCATTTGCTAGTGGGCATGGTTGGTGCAAGTTCTCTCTGTCAAGCTGACAGTGTAGCAAACCTTAGGGCAGACCTGGGCATCTTACGGCCCGCGGGCCACATCCGGCCCTTTGGGCGTCCCTGTCCGGCCCCGGCCCGCGTGAGGCAGGGCCGATCCTGGGCGGGTACACGGGGTGCACCGCGCCCAGGCGCAAGGGAGGAGAGGCGCTGTAGCAGGGAGCTCTCTCCCTGCCATCCTCCTCCTTGTTAATCCAAGCACAGCGCGACGGGTGTTAGCTCCGCCCCCGTTGCGTTCTGTGATTGGCTGCTTCAGGGAGGAGGACGTTCTCTAGGGTATCTGCCAAGACACCGTAGAGAACGTCCTCCTCCCTGAAGCAGCCAATCACAGAACACGACGGGGGCGGAGCTTTCCCCCGTTGTGCTGTGCTTGGATTAACAAGGAGGAGGATTAGGTAATAACAGTGGGGTGGGTGTGACTGTGTGTATTTATGTATGACTGTGTGTATTTATGTATGTGTGACAGTGTGTATAAGGGTGTTTGTGTAAATGTATGTCTGTGAGGGTGACTAAGTGTGTAACTGTGTTTGTGTGACTGTGTGTGTTTATGTATGACTGTGTGTACAAGAGACCAGCATGGGGAACAGAAAGATAGAGATGGAAAAAGATATAAGGGATGAAGGGAGAGACAGACATGGGGTATGAGTGGCGAGAGAGAGACAGACATGGGGTATGAGTGGCGAGAGAGAGACAGACATGGGGTATGAGTGGCGAGAGAGAGACAGACATGGAGCATGAATGGAAAGAGAGAGAGACATGGAGCATGAATGGAAAGAGAGAGAGACATGGAGCATGAATGGAAAGAGAGAGAGACATGGAGCATGAATGGAAAGAGAGAGAGACATGGAGCATGAATGGAGAGAGACATGGAGCATGAGTGGAGAGAGACATGGAGCATGAGTGGAGAGAGACATGGAGCATGAGTGGAGAGAGACATGGAGCATGAGTGGAGAGAGACATGGAGCATGAGTGGAGAGAGACATGGAGCATGAGTGGAGAGAGACATGGAGCATGAGTGGAGAGAGACATGGAGCATGAGTGGAGAGAGACATGGAGCATGAGTGGAGAGAGACATGGAGCATGAGTGGAGAGAGACATGGAGCATGAGTGGAGAGAGACATGGAGCATGAGTGGAGAGAGACATGGAGCATGAGTGGAGAGAGACATGGAGCATGAGTGGAGAGAGACATGGAGCATGAGTGGAGAGAGACATGGAGCATGAGTGGAGAGAGACATGGAGCATGAGTGGAGAGAGACATGGAGCATGAGTGGAGAGAGACATGGAGCATGAGTGGAGAGAGACATGGAGCATGAGTGGAGAGAGACATGGAGCATGAGTGGAGAGAGACATGGAGCATGAGGGAATGGGGGGAGAGAGAGAGACAGACATGAGGGAATGGGGAGAGAGAGAGACAGACATGAGGGTACGGGGAGAGACAGATATTGAGCAAAATGTAATTGAAATATTGTCGATGTGGCCCTCCAGCAGTGCTCGGGTTGCTCATGCAGCCCCCGGTAAAAATTAATTGCCCACCCCTGCCTTAGGGGGATTA
Source organism: Pelodytes ibericus (assembly GCA_036172795.1). Classification (NCBI taxonomy): domain Eukaryota; kingdom Metazoa; phylum Chordata; class Amphibia; order Anura; family Pelodytidae; genus Pelodytes; species Pelodytes ibericus. The sequence continues at coordinate 28,792,575 of CM069866.1, forward strand.
GCATAGTGACAGAGCTGTAAGGGGGCATGTCAGTCAGTGACTGGCCACACCCCCTGGAACAGATTGCAGGAAGTAAATCTCTTACTGATTGGTTAGCCCTATCATGTTTCCGTTAGAAGAGATCACAGACAGAGAAATAATTCAAAAAGAATTGAAAGAAATTAAATAATAATATGCAGAACAGAACTACATTTATTTAAAAAGTTTTACAATTTTCAAGTTACATTCCGTTACGTGGCATCAGTAGACACGCTGGGAAAATTCTTCCATTCGCTGAATGGAAGAGTTTTCCAACTCGGCTACTTTGGCCTTGAGTTTGAAATTCCCTAGTCAATTCCGTATTTCACGAATAAACCAAACTGTGTTCAGGTATGTAACTGCACAAACAAAAACTGGTGATTGTGCCAGACAATCCATTAAAGAAGTGAACTAGTATTGGGTAGTTCCCTATGGAAATCCAGTAAAGGACAATAAGAGATGTCAGCACCCGCTGTATTTAGATTTTCATTAAAAATATGCCTTAATGCACTACCAATATTATGCAACATAGGAATTACTGGTATTCGTCAGAAGGCTCTACTGTCAATTTAAACCGACTGTATTGTCTATTTAAAAAGACTTTTGACTCATCGGTTCCTGAAAACCTTTTCCCAGTCTATTTAAATTAGAAAATATAATGTCTAATATAAAATAACAAGAAGGTTAGACATCATTTGGAACATTAACAAGCCAAAACATCTAGATAAATGACAGGTTGATATACTGAGTCTTATACACATGCTGATCAGACCCCTACTGCCCACATACACCTGTATTTGTCACAGGAAGCAAAAGAGATTACTCCAAATAAGAAGTATATGATTATTCCTGCTCAAAAACAGGCAATGGCACTAAATAATGTAAATCGTTACAGACTTACCTGTATTCAATATGGACCGTTCATAGTTCAGTTGCTATTTACAGACATACAATAATATACAATTAACACCTCCCTTAGACTTTGCTATTTTTTTCCTCTCTGCTTCCGCATGCGGTCCACACTTTACGGCAGGGAGTTCTAAACAACACCGTCATGTTCTGAAACATGTCTCCAGCCCCGTGCACATTGTTCTGCGAAAGTGGTGGCCATTTTTCCGGAGACTACAGTCACGGTTGAAATCATAGACGTTTGTCTTGTGTGTTTAGGACAACAACTGTGTCACGAACTCGCATTTACCTGGAGCCGGAAGTAACGTCTGGCTCTTGGCCGGTGAGTTTGTGTGATCACAAAATATTTGTTTGCTATAACATGCCTCCCCAAGCTTCATTCTGTAGTATGGGCAGTGCCAATTTTTGTCCCTATTTTAAAAGCGGGCAGGATTTTTAGATGTGTATCACAGAGCAGCATCGCAATAAAACTCATCATATTGTGCAGGGATGGCCAAACATGCTTAACCACATACGATACACTTTAGATATTTGAGAGACAGAGAAAGCACCCAGGCGCAGAAACTATAGACACTTAAAATGTGAAAAAATAAACAATCTAATGATAATAGATACAAAAAAATGCAAGGTTATCAGGAAAAGGTTATGTGCAAAATAGCAAGTGAAAAAGAAGTATGAAAGTGAAACTATACAAAACACATTGGGGTTAAGAGCATTAGAAAATGTAATAAAGGTGAATTTAATAATTGTTTGTGGATTTACTAATTCACTCCACATATACCACTCAAAGTCAGGCCAGTTGCTCATCACTTATTTATTTTTGTTTGATGTTTGAGAGAGGCAATATATGAACAAAAAATACACTTTTTTTATTGTTACATACACTATTTTTTACATTTTTGTATGTACATAAAAATCTTTATTCATATATGTTAACTTGCATTAGTTTCAATAATTACAAAGTACACCAAATGTTTTAAAATCCTGAATGATGATTATTTTAACTATATTGAGAGTATTTGATACAGTAATGAACTACACAAACATCTAAGAAAAATATGCCCATGTGCATATCAACATCAACATTAACCCCTTGTGAAATTGCCAAAAAATAAAAGGGGTAAAACCAGATATTTTAGATTATATATATTTGTCTTAGCAAATATCCAGATCGAAACATGAAAAATCCACTGATTGTAAGCTTGTGAGCAGGGACCTCATGTATCAGTCTGATGTAATTTTTCTAACTTAGTATGTAGACCCTTCTATGCTCTGTACCAAGCGCTATGTAAATTATTAGCGCTGTATAAATAATGTTAATCTAATTAATACTATTTAAAATAATAACAGATATTTTAATCAGATTCCACCTTACAAAATTGTAGTCTTATCATACTATTTCTATGGCTGAAACAGACATTGCTACAATTATCAGGCTATTTACTGCTAGTAGACGTGCTGTGAGTAGTTTAAATTCCGGCTGACGTTCTCAAACCTGTACAAATTAGCTCGGTCAGGTGTTTGTTTGGAAGGATTGCATGATCGGTTGACTTTGCAAACTCATTTGCGTACTCTCAGTTTATAGAAAAGAAGCGAACCACCTTGGTAGTAACCTCACTGGACACTGCAGCCTGTTAGGACAAGTCAGAGTGCCGCTATAGATGGCTTTCCCTTGCTGTGGAATATAGAAAACATGAGTTAAGATGTGAGCAAGCGAGCGCCACTTTGTCATGGTGTAGTATATCAGTCATGGGTAGTTCCAAATAAAATATCTGCAATCTTTTTATATAATTCGGTAAAATGGGAGCTCTTAAAAAAAAAAAAAAAAAAAAAAAAAATAAGTCCAATAGCCGTTATACGTAATAAACAGCGATTGCGCTTTTTTTTTTTTTTTTTTTTTTTTTTTTTAAGAAAACTCTTGACATTTTGCAGTGTTTTTATACATAACCCCCTTTATTCTTAATCTAAACAAGTTACCAAATGACATAAATAGTTATCAATTGATCATAAAGTTGCTGAAAATGTTCCGTAGTGCCCCTCCCCCAGCCTCACTTCAAGCCACTCCCACAAAAATGAAAGTGTCCCGCTCTAGCAACAATCCTGTCTGTCTCTCTAAGCCCTGCTAACTGAATTTAGTGGCCTCTGTAACATTAATATCAGACCACAGGAGAACTGTAAATGGTTTTAAACTATAAATAAGCACATTCGACATGTAATGGAAACATTTAGAACAAGCAGAAATGGAACTGCCACTTTAAGGCACCTAAGTTTCCATATCAGTATTTAGCTTGTTATGGCCACATGCACATATACCTTTACAGTACAATACACACAGCTGCCAGACAGAGCCACGGTAAATATAATGGCTCGCAATTACACGACTACTCCCAGCTTTCAACACATACTCACATATCCTGGAAATGGCCCTTCTTTAAACCATTTGTTTACTGTGGGAGAAGCCATCAAATACTACATTAGACAAACTTCAAGAAGAGCGAAAAATGGCAGAATCAAATCCCAGTGATCTATCACTAAAGAGCATCAATATATGTTTGATAGATAATTATGTTTTCTGCTATTGTAAGGTAATTGAGTAATACTTATATTATCTAGACGTGTTGCACACAAAGTTCAATAAGAACACAGCCATTTAATAAGTCACGTGACTGTTGGAGTCCATGATCGCTATGGCCTGTCTACCTGTGTGTTTGTTCACATTACAATGATGTCTCCTGTCTTCATGTGTTGAGATGTATTTATCTTGTGCGTTGTTCATATGATGTCAACAGTTGTGGGTTGTAGTTCAATGATTTCCATCTATCTGTTGATGACAGAACTTTGACCTCTCATAAGCCAGCTCCTTTCAGGGAAAACATATATATTTTTGTATAGTTATTTTAGGAGATAAAGATAGAGGTAGGGATTTTAGGGGCCACAGCTCCCTGGCTCCTGTGATATGTGTGGAATAAAGTGAAGATTTTTCTGTTGACAGGCTGTTTATTTTGATTTAAGTGTCATTTTTGTCACTCTCCCACAGTGGTGGAGCTCTGCCATTTATTAGTTACTGAAGAATTGCAAGGATACAGAGAGAATAATCGGATCCGTCCTGCAAGTGGAGCTATCGCAACCCCAGGACACAACCTTTTTCAAAGACATTGACTGATCTCTTGGATGAAGAGCATGGCTCTGAGAACTCCCAAAGGGCAGGAAAACTGCACTTCTTTTGGAGGTATCAGTCGTTGCATTGCAGTGCAGGTGAGCTATAAGATGTTACTGCTGGTACTAACATTTTCTAGTGTTTTTGGCATGTCATTTGGATGTGTGCTGATGTATTTTTTAAAATAAAGCTTAATGGGACTCTGTCACCAAACTTATTTTATACAGTGAATGTAAAGAATAAAACATCCATACATTGTGTTAGCGGAATTGCAAGCAAATGCATCAATTACTGGATCGTGTTTATGACATCATCTTGTAGCTTGATATGTAAATGAAATACTTTTCAATGGAAAATGTGAAACAGTAATGTCATACAGTAGTGACATGTGATGTCATAAATCAGGGCTTGACAAACTTAATTTCATTTTAGGAGCCAGATTTTTTTTCCAAGCAAACATACACACCTCACAAACACAGAGAAAGTCACATACATACACACACACCTCACAAACACAGAGAAAGTCACATACATACATACACACCTCACAAACACAGAGAAAGTCACATACATACACACACACCTCACAAACACATAGAAAGTCACATACACACACACCTCACAAACACAGAGAAAGTCACATACATACACACACACCTCACAAACACAGAGAAAGTCACATACATACACACACACCTCACAAACACAGAGAAAGTCACATACATACACACACACCTCACAAACACAGAGAAAGTCACATACATACACACACACCTCACAAACACAGAGAAAGTCACATACACACACACACCTCACAAACACAGAGAAAGTCACATACATACACACACACCTCACAAACACAGAGAAAGTCACATACATACACACACACCTCACAAACACAGAGAAAGTCACATACACACACACACCTCACAAACACAGAGAAAGTCACATACATACACACACACCTCACAAACACAGAGAAAGTCACATACATACACACACACCTCACAAACACAGAGAAAGTCACATACACACACACCTCACAAACACAGAGAAAGTCACATACATACATACACACACACCTAGAACACAGAGAAAGTCACACACATACACACACACCTCACAAACACAGAGAAAGTTACATACATACACACACACCTCACATACACAGAGAAAGCCACATACATGCACACAAACACAGAGAAAGTCACATACATGCACACAAACACAGAGAAAGTCACATACATACACACACACCTCACAAACACAGAGAAAGTCACATACATACATACACACCTCACAAACACAGAGAAAGTCACATACATACACACACACCTCACACACACAGAGAAAGTTACATACATACATACACACACACACACCTCACAAACACAGAGAAAGTCACAAACATACACACACCTACAACATACACACACACAAACAAGTTAGCTTTATTTATTTTTTTGTTCCCACTTCCTGCTGCTTTACCTCGGTGCAGGGGAGGGGGACATTCGTGCTGCAGCCGTGTCTGTGCCTCTAAATGCACAGGCCATCTTGATCTCGTTCCTGCTGAGTGCCTGAATGTCACGTGACAGCCGACACTCAGACAGTAGAGCATGAAAGGCCGGAGCTGCACTGCAAAAAAACGGATGGCAACGTGAAGGGGCTCCACGTCCAGGTCTTAATTCCTGGTTATCATGGCGACCTGGCGCCTGGGTTTTGTCGAGCCCTGTCATAAATAAGAGACAGACACATTTAAAAACAAAAAAGTGTGATAGTGACAGCGCTACAGAAATAAATATAAAAAATGAAGAAATAGAATAAAATGAAAAAATATGCATGAAGCTGCTCACAGAAAAAAAGGAGGCAACCAATAATCCGCCAATCAAAGTGTAACAAAACAGAAAAAAGTGGACTGGAGCACTACATAAATAGTGAAATAATCAGAAAAATATAGAAATAATTATAGAAATACAACCTCTGACAATAAAAGGTCCCAGAAATGTAATAATAAAATAGCAAAAGATTGTGATAAAATATTGATATGTTAAATATAATTAAACTAATAGATGTATGTAGAGGATCCGTCGGTATGTTTCAATGGCCCAGACGAATATAAAAACTAAAAAAAATGAAACCATATTGTACTCTGTATGCATGCTAATTATGTCAATTATGTGCATAAAATAGATGAAAAAAGTATACCAATTTAATATATAAAATATAGACAAATAAAGAATAAAAAATGGTTCATAAGCCAAAAAAGTTACAAAATAAAAAGACAGACAATAAACAAATAAATGTATACTAAAAACAGGAGAGTTAGATAAAATATCTGATTCTGTTTTTTCTGATTATTTCACTATTTATGTAGCGCTCAAGTCCACTTTTTTCTGTTTTTTACATTTCAAAATAAATTTGTCTGAATTTGTGCATTTGCATGCAATTTTGGTAAAACAATATATAGATCTTTTTTTCCGCATTTTCTATATGTTAATTACACACTATAAACAATGTTTAGGCTGACAGCGTCCCTTTCAGCAAATTGAATAAACAATTGAATAAATAAATAGATGTATTGTTTATTTACAGACCGAGTGTGGAAAGAAAAACAAAGAAACAATTACAGACAAAGATGCAGAACAAGTCTTGGTGAGAGTCCCCCTGCTATATGTTTACTCTCTATTTCCCTTATTGTGTATTCGCTCTTGTACACCACTAACTAGTCCTTCCTGGAGATTTATGCTTTGCTTCTGTTTCAGAAAGAACTTGTGAAACGCAGGGAACAATTAAAGGACAGCTATCAAGACGTATTGGACAAACAGACACAGGCAGAAAATCAACTGCAGGTTCAGATCAAACAACTGAAACAGCAGCAGGAGGAAGAGATGCAGCGATATCAGGTGATGCTAAAACCATGGCACGTGGCATGTGAGACCAGCTGAAATCCACAATACACAGAGCTGAAATAACCGGCGCCTTGCACCATTACAGAGGAGACCTCTCCACTGGCGTATCAGATTGGTCCCACCTATAACAGCAGTGCAGATATTAAATACATGGCAAGTCTCCTCTGCACAAGGAACACGTAACCACAGACACACCATTCAGCCTTTATTGTCCAAGTTAGTGTGGTATGGCTGGTGTCTCACTTGGGGCAGTGAGCCAGGGACCTAAGTCTGGATATACCCCGAGTAGCTCATAGTGATGGACAGAGCTTAACTAGCCTGTCCCATGGGAGTGGTACCCACTCGGAAATTTGAGCCATTATAGAGGACTGGTATTATCTATAAATGCTATAAATATGCAAGATCAGGTGACTTTCATGGGGTGGAAAGAACTCCAGTGTACCTGTATATGGGGTACAGAGATTTTCTGAAACACATCTTGAGAAATATTTGTAGATTTTGATAACAGACCAATTCAGGAGTCAGACAAGTTATTTTTAGGAACGACAGAAAAAAAGGGGGAGCTGTGTACGGGTCTCACTGCAGACTTGGCAAGATAATTGATGGTTGTACGCTGGGCGACCTCAGCCCATAAACAAATAAATCAAAGAGAAGAACGGATTGCGGAGTGACCAGACCGGATGATTCCCAATGAGTGTCATTTATTGTGAAGTAAATGATGGCTTGCACAGTCCTGGAAACGCAGCACACAGGAAAAAATCCGCCTTACGCGTTTTGTGTCTATCGAGCCTATGATTAAGTGCCGATAGGCACAAAACGCGTAAGGCGGATTCTGTTTGATTTATAAGTTATTTTTAGGAGCTGGAGAAATTGTATGTCTATTATGTTCTATGTAAAAAAAAAAAAAAAGGTAGGAGCCAGCAGTACGTATTTTAAGAGCCATGGTTCATGTGATTTGTCTAGCCCTGCTCAAATAGCATGTTCAATGTACAAAATCCTTAAAACTGCAGGGAATTGAGACTGGCATTTCAAACTTTAGACCAATGTAGCCACGTCGGAAACATTTTCCAATGCTGCTGAATGAGAGAATTTTTTCCAACTCCGCTACTATGGCCTTAATTCCCTGCAATTCTCTCTTTATTGAGTAGACCCTAGTGTATGTACTGTGCTTCACAATGTTTTTCGTATCTGTTTATTATCTTTATTAGCGCCCGCCTTTGTGAAATGCCTGCATTAAGGTAATTTGTATTTTTCAAACACTAGTTAGCTGTTCTTTTTGTAAATCGGCAATCTGTATATATAGATGTAACACAAACATGCAAAGATTGAACTGGGCATCTAATTCTACCCATGTTTTATGTCTCTCTCTAAATCCTGGTTCCAATTCTCTGCCAACATTCTAATAATAACCAGTACACCAGCCAGAATGATTTTTTTCCCAGATGCCACTGGAAAGAATCAAATATCTCGCTTTACTTTCCGATTTCAGGAAACTGTGAAATCCATCCAAGATGTGACTGTGAAGAGGAGGGAAACCAGGAAGAAGATGGATAAAGAAAATAAAGAGCAGTCTCAGAAAGCACAAGATCTGAACTCTGAACTGGAGAAGATGCAAGCAAAGCGTGATCGGTAAAGAATAGTGGTGGGAGAGTTGGCCACAAGTCCAAAGGCAGGGGTAGAGGATTATGCTTGCAGAGGCAACGAGAGAGAGCTTGTATACTATCCCTATATCAAGTAATGCTGAGGCATAAAGTATTCATTATAAACGGCAAACCTGCTAGAAGAACTAACCCATCCAAAAACAATCTCTGAAGAACTCACAGCGATTTCACAAAGATTTAACAGTGCATAGTGTAGGCCCAGTTGATCTTGTATAGAAGGTTTGTCCCTGCACAGTGTATGGCTAAGTCAGTGGAATTAAACGTTCATCTCACTTTTTGTGAATACCTCCCAGAGAGTTAATGCCGGACATCCTGGGAAAGAGAAATAATGTCATCGGATAGAGGAGTCTTTGCATGACGGCATGTATGAGAAAATTAAAAGTGATGGATTGTTAACGCAATACAGATTCATGATGGTAAGGTACATCAATGGGAGATATAACAGTGTGACAAGGGATGCAGTGCAGGCAAGATAAAGAATATTATACAGACAGCAATAGCACATTATACCAATCCAGCCTTGTGACTGACAACACTAACTCTTGTATTTCAGACTGCAGGAGGAGCGTGATGAACAGCAGAAGAAGATTGAATGTTTGCTAATGGAACAGACAAAGGAGAAGTGAGGAACCAACCAGAATTGCAATTTTAATAAATACATCTATAAAATAGACCAAAGCTTGACAAATCCCAGGAGCCTGGTGCTTTGGTTTCTAAATCCCCTATTGCTGACTTGTTTGATTGCTTCACAGAGGTCTAAGTACCATTCCCATTGCTCCTAAAAATAACCAGACGGCTCATGAATAGGACTGTTTGGCTTCTAAAGTCCACAAATATTTGTCAAGCCCTGAAATTGAGGCATTTCTCTATCCATTTTCACCTTCTGCTTCAATGAAAAACAATCTACCCTTCAACACCATTTTGTTTACATTCTCTTAACTCGATTTCATCCTGCATTTAACATTATTTTATTTTCTGTACAAAACAGTACTTTTTGTGCCAATGACTCTCTTGATACAGTAGTGACCTGTGCTATATGTTTGGTAACACTTCAATGCAAGATCAACAGGATATGTATTGAGTGGTAGATTTTTTTAAATGTACTTATTCTACATTAAGCTAATGCTAATTTAGTAGCATTGCACTCCAAGGCAGATTGTCGCCATGTTAGCGGTCTCGCTGTTTTCGGAAACCCCTTTATTTATTCTCTATACTCCACTACAGACTCTCTATTTTATTCAGGCCGCATGCCACTTCTAAAGGCTTCCAAGCTTCCTTTTCAAAGATCTCAGCTCCGTGAGCAAGTCAAATAGCTCTCACCATCATTGGTGTGCGTGTGTCAATCGTGTATTGACATCACTTACACAACCCGTAACTGCAAGGACAGGAGCATCTGTTCAGTGGTGTTTCATACATTGACCCACCAATAGCTTTAGTTATACTAAATATATATATATTTATACTAAATATAGCGCCTTATCTTTACACACACACTAGCAGCACCTTTTAAAATATGTTTTCTGATGGCTCGAAATTGTATTTTAATGTTACTCACCATTCATCTTAATATATAACCGTACTGATTCCCTCAGAGAGGAGTGGGATGCTGAGCTGGCCTCACTAAAGAAGCTGGAGATTGATGTCACACAGAGCGCCCAAGAGGAGGGTGACAGAGCATTAAGAGCCGAGGTAAACCAACGGAGGATGTAATATGACTTACAGCAATGACGTTTCAATGTACCAGGAGTCAACTAGAGCAGATAAAAATGGGAAATATTTTGTACATATATATAAAACTTTAATATAGAGATCATCTAGGACCACTTAAGCAGAGGCACATGCCCGGTATAAAGGCATCCAGATTATAATGAGATAATCAAATTAACAGTGCAGTTTATTGACCATTGACAACCGCTTATATCGGGGCTTGGCAAATTATATCTGGTTCTTCTAGACCTGCAATCTGTCTTGTATCTAAGCAAATCTACCAATGTATGGAAACATAGAACGTGTCGACAGATAAGAACCATTCGGTCCATCTAGCCTGCCCAATTTTCTCAATACTTTTATTAGTCCCTAGACCTATCTTATGTCTAGGATAGCCTTGTGCCTATCCCACGCATGCTTAAACCTCTTCACTGTGTAAACCTATACCACTTCTGCTGGAAGGCTATTCCATGCATCCACTACCCTCTCAGTAAAGTAATACTTCGCTGATATTACTTTTAAACCTTTGTGTCTAGTTGTGGTAGTCTTTTAAATATGCTCTCCTCCTTTGCAATGTTGATTCCCTTAATGTATTTAAATGTTTATATCATATACCCCTGTGGGTCTAGGACATGTCTTCGCGTCTGATTCACCGCTGACAGTTCAGCACGCCATTTTGAATGCTGAACTGTCAGCGGTGAAGATGAACGCGGCCGCTTCATCACGGCTATGTAAGCGCTGACAGTTCAGCGCTGAACTGTCAGCACTTACAAACAACTGTCCCATCCCCTGCCCCTGTTACATCTTTCAATATTGTTTTGCTGCCTCACTAGGTGCTGTCACTGGAGAGTCGGAGAGAACTTTTACTTATTTCACTAGAAGAGGCAGAAAGTGAGGCAGAGGTGACCCTTTCCTTACTCCGGTGAGTACCCAATGACCTGTGACACGTATACTTGAATAAAGAGTAGCCTGTGAATTTAATATGGCAGTCATTGCTCTCATACTTTTACATTTCTGATTTTTAGAGTCGCCAATCCAACTCTAGAGTGGATCCAGCTGAAGCAGAAATGGGAGGCCAGGTTGGCCGGTATCCAGCAGATGAAAGCAAATCTTTGGGTAAGAGGGCATATTTTTAGTTCAAACAGGCAAGCAGTTAACTGGAACATAGAAAGTGGGATCAGACGTGGGTATTGGTGTGAAACATGGATGAAAATGTAGACAATCTGACTTTGCCTTTTTGGGCAATAGAAGACCTATGAGCATAATTTTATGATGCATAGGGACTGAATGAACAAAGATTGAAAGGCTCGGCGTGAGGGATTATTTAACAAAGGCTGGTACATTATATACCCTTTTTGTGTTCTGCAGGATCAGTTTGAATCTCAAATACGGCAAGTAAGAAGTGGATCCAAGCTGACGAGCCTTTCGTCAATTCTGGCCCCGAGCCTGCCTGCCCCTCCCTGTGATGTAAGTTAGACTGTCCCATTTGCTTAATGGCTTTTCTACATAAAAAATTCAGCATCTGGTGGCATTTGTTTTTTTTTAGCCCTCATTCACATAGGAAAACATTTTTTCTATTTCTTAATGTGTATTTAGGACCAGCTTGGCAATTAGACGCAATTACTATGTTGGTTTCCTGTATACTGGTGCTGATGAAGGTTTCTACATAGCTAGTGATGAGATGTACATCAACGGAAACTATAAGCTGGGTTTCTAACATGTATCATACCTGACCGCAAGGTGCAGCCCAATTGACTTAACTACACATATAGCTCAATAAATGTGTAGTTTTGTTTGAATAAAGTTCAATTGAATTGGTTTTAGATTTATTTTATATTACTGCAAAGTAAACACACTTTATACTCTCAGTTACACAATATGTCTCCCAGGAAAGTCATTTTAAATTATATTTTTTGCTTATTTTCAGACCAACCTCATGTTACAAAGGATCGCTCTGACTCAGATGCCCATTGTGCCACTGCAGCCTCCAGGATTTACCAGGGACCCATTCCACCTGCAATCACAGCTCCCAAATGTCCTTCAATGTCAACCTATCCCTCCTCTGCCACACTTATCAGGACCATTTCCTGGTGCTGTCCCTGTATTAGCCAGAGCAGCTGGTGCCACCCCTCTTCCATCCACTAATGAGGTTTCCGTTCCACCTGCAGACAAACTCAGCCAAATTCTGGAAAAGCTGCAAGCTAGATTCCCACAATGCACCAAGTAAGTATGTTTTAAAGGACAAAATCACGACCATTTTGTGTCTTTGGCCTCAATCACAGCAAAAATTTCTCTTTGTTGTGCGAGTCCTCTCGATGTCACTCATGGCGTCGCAGAGGCATGCCCAAACCCAGAAGTTCAGGCACGGCAGGAATTAGTAAAATGTAACCGGCAATCACAATACATTTAACCTATCAGACTCAAGTGGCCTGATCTGATAGAGTGGATCCCGCTGCAGTCTCTCGCAGTGGGATCTGCACTGCAGGTTATATAGTGCGGGGCAGTGATGAGCTGCGTAGAAGAGGATGTATTAGGAACACAATCCATCCTCGACGGACGGAATCCTGTGACGTTCCTGAGGTATCGCTCATCCGGAGAGGGTTAATAGCTGCATTCAAAAGGTATAAAACTCTTCATTGTTCAAGGCCTTATAATGCAAATCAAACACTTTGTGAGTTTAAATCCTCTTTAAATGTGTCTGTTCGAGATTAGGGCACACTGTAGTCATCATAAAACCCTCAACCAGAATAGATTTTAAAAAACAACTCTAGTAACTACCAAAATACGTTAGCTGCCCCTTGTAGTTATGTTAATGGGATTATAAAATGAATTATAGGGTGGGCAGGTGAACAAGTATGCTTGCTACTGATCACCCTATGAACATTAAATGCGAACATTAAATAAAGATATGGGTGCTGTGGTGGATGTGATATATTAAGAATTTGCTAAGGCATTTGATATGGTTTCACACAAATAGGCTTAGGATCAAAGGTTTGTTTGTGGATTGTCACTTTGTTGAAAGATAGAATGCAAAGGGTGGTGGTAAATGGGAAGTTCTCAAATTGGACTAGATTGGGCAGACTAGATGGACCGAATGGGTCTTATCTGCCGACACATTCTATGTTTCTATGGACAAATGTGATAAGGGGAGTACCTCGGGGATCTGTCCTGGGTCCTCTTTTTTAAATGTGTTTATAACTGATCTCCCAGAGGGCATAGGGAGCCATGTCTCAGTGTTTGACAAAATTAAGTAGAGTAATACAGTCTGAACTAGATGTATCTTCGCTGCAAGATGATTCAGACAAATTGGGTAATTGGGCAGATAAATGGAAAATGAGATTAAATGTAGACAAGTGCAATATTGTGCATTTGGGGTACAATAATAAAAATGCAACATATAGTTTAAATGGTATTTCCATGGGGAAATCAGATGAAAAAGATTTGGGAGTAGTTGTAGATAATAGCCTTAGCAGTAGTGCACAGTGTCAGCTGGCAGCTGCAAAGGCCAATAAGATATTGGGAAGGGGTTTTGATTCACGGGAAGAAAATATTATTCTGCCTCTTTATAGGTCCATGGTAAGACCTCACCTTGAATATGCGGTTCGATTGTGGGCGCCTTACATAATGGAACTTGAGAAAGTGCAGAGAAGGTCTCCAAAACTAATCAGGGGAATGGAAGGTTTTAGTTATAAAGAAAGGCGGCGGGGGATAGGATAATGTTATATAAATATGTACAGGGCACATAAAAAGTGCTTTCTAAAGAAAGGGCTGTTCTAAAGAACAGTACAAAGGACAAGAGGTCAGCCGCTAAGACTTGGAAGAAAGGAGATTTAGTCTAAGACAAGGGAAGGGCTGGATACTTTATTAATGAGCCGGAGCATAGAGGACTTTGCATGTTAGTATAGGCATTAATATTTATTTAGTGCTTGTTGATCCAAGGATAAATCTTATTGCCATTTGGAGTCAAGAAGTATTTTTACTTTATTTTCCTTCTTTTGGATCAACAGCGGTAACCATGGGATAGGAAAAGGGTTGAACTTGATGGACGCAAATATTTTTTCAACCTAAACCTACTATGTAACTATGTTTCCCCTCTCCAGACCACAGCTGACCATGATTATGCAGAAGATTAAGGTGTCCCGTGGGGGCACACTCTATGGACTCACTGTGGAGGAACTGTGCCAACTTGTAGGTACACGACTAAAAGAAACAGACGCAGTGTCATTAGTGAGTATATGTGATATCTATGTATCTGAAGGGATGAAGATCATAAATGAAGCAAGACTATGACATGGATTTGTCACGATATAGTTATCTAGGTTACGTTGGGTTCACATAGTCTCCTCCTTTTGTAACATTAGACGGTTTCTCTTTTATTCTTCCAGCATTGATTAACTAGACTGCACACACACATTTTGCTACACACAATAGCATAAAACAGAGAAATCTACCCTCATCTTTCATAATGCAACTACTTTCAATGGGACATGTGGAATTTGCATATCAAGCCACAAGGTGACGTCATAAATAGCAGACACATCTAAAACACATTCTTTCTCTTAATTTACGCTTTCACTTGCAATTCTGTTGATACAAGGTATACATAATTTCATAGTCTCTAAATCTACAGTATAAACAGTGCCTGGGTCTCTGTAAAGGCTTTGCCTGTTACTTTATGTTGAAGGGAAAGAAAATGTTTTGTATGGTAATTTCTATGGGTTTAAGAACCAAGTGTTTTGAATCCACAGCCAGCTGGTAACAGTAAAATGGTGTATCCAACTCCTACGGGGGCATTCGTATCCCCACCCCAAAGGCCATTTTTGGGAAGACTGCCACAGGTAAGGATGAGCTTTATGTGTGTAAGACACCTGTTTGTGATTGTAGTGTACTGTGTGCTTATAATTCAAAGAAAAATTGGATTGTAGAAAACTTAAAGGACAACTGTCCTAAATGAAGTTCAGTTTAATTGAAAGATTGCATCAAGTGTAAGCATTTTAAATAGACATGCTTTAATGAAAGAATTAAAATAAAGTATCCTATTGAGCACGCTTTGCTTTTATAGCTCTATCAGTAGGCAGACATGTTGTTTAGACTCTTTGGTCAGATGTATGAAGATCTGACTGAAGATGTCCGTTCCCTGATATTACTACACAGAGAGATCAATAAGGAACTTAGTATTTATATTATTTCACTAAAGCATTTAGATTTAAAATGCATACAATTGATGCAATAGAACACGTTTTTTTCAAACGTTGTTGGTCAGTACCTTGTGCAAGGAAATCATGTCTGAGATTTTGGTTCTAGACCATATTTAGAGGAGATCTTAGCATCTTATGGATATTAAGTTGTAATTTGCAGATGCTCCAATACAGTCACAGTTTTTTTCCTCTCTTCTCCCCTATAGCATTCTGCTCCTTGTCTGATTTGCCAGAAACTTGTTCTCCCTTCTGACCTGAAACCAATGTCTTGCAACCATGTCATGCACCAGAAGGTAAGAAGTATTCCAATATATGGATTTGTACCGAAGCACTGATAAGATTTTAATAACAGTAATAGTCGCCCCAAAATAATCACTTTATTCAAGTTTTGCAACCCTGGATATTTG